>OZ018401.1:50891124-51615173 GCA_963969585.1 Drosophila helvetica | reverse complement strand
GGGCCGCGGGGAGAGGAGGGCGAGTGATTGGCTGACGGTGCGCAGACGTGAAAAAAATATAAACACAAAGCAGCTGGTTCCCTATGCCACCGATGTGTGGTGATGGCGGTGGGTGGTGGATGGCAGGGGGGGTCTCAGCTGTTTTCGGTAAAAAGCCGGCAACAACAAACAAGCCTCACATGTGGTCAGGAGACAGAGAAACAGAGACGGGAACACAGAGAGTGAGAAAGAGGGCAAGGAAGCTTGCCGAAGAGCGGACGGCAAAGCGAGAGCGGAAAGACAACAAAATAAAAGCAAATAGGATAAAACAGAAACAGCAGCAGAAAGAGCAAAAGCAACAGCAGCAGCAACAACGAAAGGTGTCTAGTCTTAACAGGTGGCAATGCGAGGGCTTTTGCTTTTGCACGCTGTCGGCGTTCGGCGGCTGTCATGATTTCACGGCAAACTTACCATGATACGGCTATGGTATTACGAGAATAAAACCCACACAAATTGTGCATTTTCATCATTAATTTTGATGAATTAAATTGATTATTTTTGATCATTTAATTTGCACATTTCTGTTTTGTTTTTATTTTGCAATTGTTTACTTTTTATCGGTTCATTTGTTGTTCCCAAAAAACTTCGTCGCAAAAATCGAAACACAGTGCACGGGCACAACAGCAACAACTACAAACAATAGAAACAACTGAAAAAACTGGCCAAACACGCTTTAATTAGAAGCAAAATAATATTATGTGAAGATATACGAGTATAAACAACATTAGGTACTTAGACATGTTAAATGCTGAATATTATGGCGTCTTGGGTGCCTTGAACTTGTATTATTGATTCCGACCAAGCCAATTTACAATGTTTTGAAAACCTAATTTCGAATCCAGTGGCGGTTAAATTATTCCTAATTTGAAATCTACTAGACAGCCACTTGTATGGTTTGGCAGCACTGCGATCGCTCCAGGTGCAAGGCTGCCAGATCGCTTGAAATACTTATTTCTTTCTTTCTTTACATATTACATAGAAACCTGTAATTTACAGGCCTCCATTGACATGTTTTTAATATGTAGTTACCATGTAAAAAAGGACACAACTAGCTGTTTCTGGCAGTGCCAGTGAACTTGCTCAATTTCACCGTTGAAATTCAAACGCCGCTTATTGTGAATTTTGTTTGCTGGCGAAAACCCCTTATTTGAAATAAAAGTTAATTTGTTTTCACTGAGTTTTACATTTTATTCGTCTGTTTTGTCGTCAGCTATTGTCCCGCAACATTGACACGGAATGAGAATTAAGGAAATGTTTATCATCGCTTCAATTAATGCAAGAAACATATTAACGAAATTTTGCATGGTCATCTTACAGAGAGCTACCATAAACGTACTATATCCAGATCGGGATAGCGATATCTACATATGTATACAGAAAACAACCTAAATGCATGAATAGGTTAAAAAAACGTAAATCTGTGAAAAATACATTATTCATTACAATTTAAAGCATCTCGGAAAACAGAAATTTAATATTAATTCAGAAATAGGGTATACAATTTTTGATATAATCGTCGACATATATATATAAATGTGTCCATACTACCAGTTGTACCAGTTGACAAGCAACAAGTGTTCGAATACCAGCAATGACGTGACATGCCATACTCTTACGTTGCATTTCATGCTCACTTACGTTTTATGCTTTGGCCTTTTTTTGTCACTACTGAAATTGCTGACACTTGAAGGCTTTTAGCGCAGTTGAGGTGAAAGATATCGCGTAAAAAGGAAGTAAAGAGGAAAGATCTGCGCGAAGAATTTACAAACAGCATTATTATCTGCGGCTTAACCCAAGGTGTTAATCTGTTTGAATATAGGCGGGTTAAGTGGGCTAAGTTGGTTTTTTTCATCGTTATATTTCTTAAATTGTACGGTATATGTATGTACGATATATTTATAATGGTCAGACCGCATATTTTTTTAATTCAGCCGCGGTCACACTGTTGAAATTTACAGTTAGGAAAAAATTCAACATTTTTGTTCAATTTTAAAGCAGATTTTATAAAGAATCTAATACAATGGGGTCCTTAAAATTTAGCCATTCTTGTAAAAAATGTATTATTTTATCAGATAAAATTATGAGATCGGTGCGTTCGGTCCCAGTTGGCTAGTAATATTAGATAGAATATCAAAATCAACGAATATGTTATATGTTCGGTATATTTCTGACCCTCAGACGGCCACACTGATGCATGCTTAAAGCTTATACTTGACACGCAAAAATAAGAGAAATATATAAATACGGGAATCTAATTAAATGCATAAATAGGTAAATAACATGTCAATACGAGAAAAATGCATTATTACTTAGAATTCAAAAAACAGTATTTTAGCATTAATTCAGAAATTTGGTATACAATTTTTGGTATAATATCGCACCAATAATATCGTATCAAGAATAAAAAATATCGCCCATATCGTATATAATCCTATTTACAGTTATATTTACAGTTTTTGTGAAAAAATCCGTGTCTCCGTGTCCATGTTTGTCTCGATTTGAAATTGTGCTTATATATATATATAACTAAGCCCGCTGAACGATGGAACGATACAACCGCGCCTGGAGAGGTAATTGCCGCATTATTTGGTTAGGAAAACAGCCGACCAAGTGGTTTTGATTTTTTCTTTTGCAGATCCCGGATCCCCGCTAACGCCATTGACGCCGCTCTCCACACAGGTCTTCAAGTTTGACACCACGGAGAAGAGCCGCACGCCCACTAACGGTGAAACCACATGCCGTGGCACCTTTCACGGCCTAAAGTCGAGTCGCTTATCTGTGCCAACCCGTTATTCGCAATCATTTTTGAGCATGCGGTCTGTTTTCTCGCCCAATTCCCAGAGCACAATAAACGGCAGCATTTCGGCGGGTGGCGAAACAACTCGTTCTTCTACCAGTCGAAGAAGCAGCTCATCGACATCGAGTAACAATTCCCAGACCACTGGAACCGGAAGCTTTTTTTCGGGTGGCGGTACAACTCGGTCTTCTACCATTCGAAGGAGCAGCTCCTCGGCATCGACATCGGCATCGAGTAACAATTCCCAGAGCACTGGAACCGGAGGCTTTTATTCGGGTGGCGGTACAACTCGTAGTTTAACTACCAGTCGTAGGAGCGGCTCCTCGACATCGGCATCCAGTAACAATTCCCAGAGCACTGGAACCGGAAGCTTTTATTCGGGTGGCGGTACAACTCGTAGTTTAACTACCAGTCGTAGGAGCGGCTCCTCGACATCGGCATCCAGTAACAATTCCCAGAGCACTGGAACCGGAAGCTTTTATTCGGGTGGCGGTACAACTCGTAGTTTCACTACCAGTCGTAGGAGCGGCTCCTCGACATCGACATCGAGTAACAATTCCCAGACCACTGGAACAACTCGATCTTCTACCAGTCGAAGAAGCAGCTCCTCGGCATCGACATCGCCATCGAGTAACAAATTTGTCAAGGTGAAGCGAGAACCTGGCTTGTGCAACAGTAGCCATTCGCGGTTTAAGCACGGCTCCCCGATCGAGCAGCCCACGCTGAGTCCGCGTGTGAATTCGCTTCTTAACCGTACTGGCAACCAGCACCTCACGGAAATGTTTACGCGTCAAGAAATCGACCTGGAAGTTTTGATTCAAATGACACTGGAGGATCTTGAGGCTCTCGGCGTCCGTGGCGCCAGGGAGCTGAAGTTGGCGATGGAGGTCATCAAATTTGCCAAGAAGATCTTTTGCTAATTTTTTGCGCTGCGTAGTCCATTTTAATATTGTGTTTTTTTTTTGTCAATTTTACTTTCATCATAAATGTGTATTTTTTTAATAAATGTTCAATGTAAAAAGAGATTTTTGTTTGCGTATAACAATATAAACTTTGAACTGGCCGCTCAAGGGTTAAGTCAAGTATTTCACGGGCTGGGCAGCACTTTTCTGTCTGCACTTGCCAACACTACTATAACATTTCGCGAATTTTCCAACAGCCACATCAGTGCTGTCAGGAACTCAGAATTAAAATAAGCTAAATTCGGCTAAGCCCGAATATAATATCTTATAATATAACATATTATTGGTTTTAGTCTTTCTATTTCAGCATCCCTTCTTTGATTATTTTATATTTCGTTTGCGAAATAGAATCGATAGTCAATCGCAGTTTAATCATCATTTTTAATAGTGTATATCATTGTATGAGCAATTCTTATTAAGCATACCATTTCGAAAAGTGCCATATATAGCTTTAAATAAGCTAAAATGACAGCACTGCCTCACATACATACATAACTTATTTTTAACAATTTTCGACGTGATGTGATGTGCATTTTCTCTCATAGTTTTGTGCTTAACCATGTAAAATAAAATATAATTAGAAAGTAGTGAATAAACATTAAGAATTAGTGCAAAGGTAACGAAAATGTCCGGAAAGCCATCGGTAAAATGAACAAAAAAATTATGCTCGGATGCAAAAGTGACAGCTGGCTTCTGACTTGCGTTATTTGCCTTGAGGTTTTACATGGCATGGCTGTGTGCTGGCAACGCATAATGATTAATGTGCAATATAAATAACCGACTAATCAGATAAAAGTGCATTGCATTGCCGTGCATTTGCATGTATTGTGCATATATAAGTTGCTATTTCATATGCCAATATATATAGTGTTGTTTTGTCAAAAAACCCATTCGCCTGCAGTGTTGTAAAATGCAGCCAGCTATCATAATTATTTTGTGAATTTTGCAATAAGTCGTAAAAACTGTTTCAAACTAACGATTGTTGAATATATTAAATGGAATGCTTTTCTGCATGGCGCCATTTGTTATTAATCAATTAACAACTTTTATTGCCACATGCGATACTTTCATGCGGTACTTTAGGCGTTTGGCAACACTAATGACTGTCTGCTGTGCCTAGCACGTAAAAGCAAAAATGGTAAAATAAATCAACTAAATTCGCCGCCGTTGTGCGAAATAACACCTAAATAAACTAAAGTTCCGCACTAGTATATAAATTAGTTAATGGCTATAAACTAAATTGGCAAAGTGCGGCGAAAACACCTGCAGGCAGGCTGAGAAGGCGACAACCGAAGGAGAAAAAACATGTACACACACCACGCTCGTATATGTGAATGTGTATATAAAGTAGCAAAAACAACATTAAATAATACTACAATCGGATATCTTGTATTTGTGGACTCAATAATAAGCATTCGATTCGCCAGCAGACAGCCGCCATTTACTGCAAATAACGCACGCCGAATGCCAGGCCGCATATAAATAAATAAAAGCCGAACAGCAGCAAAGTACATACACGCAAGAAAAGAAAAGAAAAGAGGCACACAGCACCTCCAAAAAAGCAAGAAGAAAATTTAAATTACTTTTAATTATGCTTGCAAATGTTGTTTGAGTGGTCCGCAATGCGTGTGCCCGGCGGCCCCCGGGCCTCCGCTGTCGCAGAGCGGCCACCGGTGAGAGGGAAAATTGCTCTTATGAAATTTTGCGTAACACAAAAATTCGAATGCAAATTGTGCAAATGAAAAATAGGAATTCTTATTCCCATTCGTTGCGTTGAATTGTTTTATATACGCACGCTGCTGGGTGCAGGTGCAGGTGCAGGTACAGGTACAGGGGTGCAGCTACCTCTACCCGATTCCATTTGTTTACGCCCAGATAAGCTCTGGGGCTGCCTCTGCTTCTGCTTCTGGTTCTGCTGCTTTTGTTATAAACAATTTTTTCGGCAGCCTGGAGGATTCTCCACAGCACGCACACTCACAATATTAATGTCGCGTCTTTATCTCTGTTTCCTTTGCAGTAAACATAATGCCCAAGAAGTATATAAAACCCTAATGTAAAAGCCAAGAATCGATTTCTTACTATTAACTACCCGTAAACAATTAACTTATGTAAGTATAGGCATGAGAGTGCTCCAAGCCGAAGCAGTTGCTAAATTTCACGTCGATCCAGAATCAGTATAGGACTTAGACGAGCAATCAAGACAAGGATCAGACGCAGCAACCGACCCGATCCCTACACATGCATGAATAACCACCAGCCGAAGAGAAGTCCAAGCCCCAACGAGTAAACGATTCCCACGATCGATGGCCGCCGAAAAGGAGATGCTGGCCCACGACATGGTCCGCCGACGGAACTGGGCCCGTGCCGTGGCGCTCTACGATCAGCTGATTTCCGCAGCGCCTGGATCCACTCAGGCACAGGCACAGGCTACGCGGGCGCAGAAGGATCAGCAGATTGCCTGCCTGCTGGGCCGCTGCGAGTGTTTGCTGGAGCTTGGCAAATACGAGGGCTGTCTGGCCGATGCCTACAAGGTGCTCACCCTGCTGGCCGAGCAGACAGAGTGCCTGGCCAGTGTCTCGCGTGCGCGTCGCTGGCTAGTCCATGCTCTCTTCAAGATGCACAAGTATGGGGTAAGTTTGGAACAGCAAAGCATAAATCACGCACATATCTTTGACGCATCTGATGGCTTTCGTTTACCTGTAGGATGCCGAGATCTTTTTGAGCAAGTGGATCAACGAGCTGAGTGGCCAGCAAATATTCTCGGACATATCCAAGACCCTGGAGCGCTACAAGTCCATCATCCAGATGATCATGAATGGCCAGCACAAGGCCCAGGCGCAGAAGATACCACATGCCCGGCTGGAGGATGAAATGGCCATACTGGACACCAAGCTGGACCACTGGGCCACCAACAATCTGCCCCTGGACAAGTACAGCAAGCTGCTCAGCAACAAGGGTCTCAAGAAGCGCGAACAGCAGCAGCAGCAGCAACAGCAGCAGCAGCAGAATGGCACGGGCAGCGGCAGCGGCAGTGGCAGTGGCAGCTATGCGAGTAGCAGCAGCAGCAGCAGCACTGGCAGCAGCAGCACCATGTCCAGTTCGAACACAAATCTGCACAAGACCAACGACCTGCTGGCGGCCATGAAGCTCACGGCTGGCAAGAACCAGCCGGCCTCAACAGATGGCCCCAGCCTTGATGCAGCATCCGGCGGCGATCAGGCGGCGCCCTCGACCACTTGCAGCTACTGCGCCATCAATTTCCTGACGAGGAACGAGTTGCGGCAGCACTGCCAGACCGAGGCCCATCAAAAGGTGATCATGAGCGATGAGGGTGAGTATTCAGTCTGGAATATAACAAGATATGCAATGCCTCCAAGGGTCATGTCTGCATTCCTCCTCCTGCATTCGAGCTTATGACAATTCAATCAGTTGATCAATCCCTACCAACGATTTCCACTTCAACTGTAGCAACACGGAAGAGGCAGGATCGTCTCCCCGTTTCTTCAGCTTCCTTCTACTTCCTCACAGAAATTTGGGACCTGTTCCGAAGGCCCCGGACGGCCCTTACACCGCAACAAGTTGCATGCCACGGTATAGGCAGCAAGTAGCAGAATAGGCCCAACCAGCCAGTAGGTTTCGTAGTACACACTTCGATGCGATTTCAGAATGGCAAACACTCCAATTTGTATGTGTGTTTCACACAAGCGGAATTGTGTTTCGATTATTCAATTAACCAGTTAAGGGCCAAGGAATTAACGCCTTAGTCTCACCTGTTAAACTATGTTTTTAGTGGTCCATCGAAGGATCTTTTTAGACCGAAAATACTTGTCAAAAAAAGAAGAGGGTATTCCCACATATTTGTTCTTTTTTCTTTCTTGTCATTACAATGGTCCACCAGGCAGACACATCAAAATTTAAATATAAATCGTGAGAGGCCCTATCTATGACCTGTTCCCTTCTTAACTGTTTAACCATGATTAAATGGTCCTTTTTAAAGAGCTTTTCCACCAAGCGGCGGTCAAGAAATAATCAAAAACAAAGAAATAATAAATTTCCGCCAAACAGAATGGGCAAATAAAAACCCACTGGATTTAAATGTGAGAGTAAATAAGCTCTGGTAGAAAACGCGTCGATACGCCTTCTACGCGCTTACTCACTCACTCTCTCTCTCTCTCTCTCTCTCTCACTCTCTCTCTCTCTCTCTTCCTCGTGCAGTGTGTGGAAGGAACGCTCGGAAAGGAGCGAGATAAAGAAAAGAGATAGAAGTAAACAACAACAAAAAAGGCAAAGAAAAATGGAAACAGATCAAATGTCAATATATAAAAATCTTCCAAACGGTTCAATAGATTTTTGTGAAATTTCCTTTTGGCAAAAAAGCAATGTGCTCCTTGTTTTTCCGAAAATATCTTATCGATATCTTTCGTTCGTTCTGTTGAGCAACACAAACCCTCTTTCTGATTCATTTCAAATATTCGAGTTCGTTGTTAGTGCTGAAAATCGGTTGGTTATTGTATGTCTACATTTTGTATGAGATATTTGGATATTGTTCGTACAAAAATATTTAAAAAAAAAAAAAAATCGTCAAAATTTTTCTAACCGTTTTCGGAGGAGGAGAGTTCAAGCGCGAAAGGCGCGACATGAGCATTTGATACACAGATATAGATATAATTCTTGTGCGGACATGAATTTGCAATCACTGATTTCGCATTCGATTCCCCGTCTAGGGCGAGACTGGAAATGGAGGCCGCCACCCCGCGGCTACACCCTGGACACGTACAGTCTGTGCGAGACGTTCAGCGATGCACACACCTGCCACTACGGGGCCCAGTGTGTGGAGGCGCACGGCCAGGACGAGCTGAACGAGTGGAAGGAGCGCTTCGAGTACCGGCGCATGCGGGTGCAGAAGGCCTGCGAGAAGGAGCTCTACGGGAAATCGTACACGGAGCAGGTGCTGGAGCGGTGGATCCAGGCGACGGCGCCGGAGCGCGTGATGTGTGAGCGAGTGCCGGAGATAGAGGCCAAGTGCGAGCAGCAGCTGGTGACCAGCATCAGCTCGAAGACATCCAAGCGCGAGTGGCTGTTCCAGCTGGAGACAAAGCAGCCGCTCAAAGCTGTCGCCCTGCTGCAGGATGCCCATCGCAATCATTTTGCCCTCAAGTCGATCAAGCTGAGCACGGCCACAGCCTCAGCCCCAGCCCAAGTGGAGCTCAAGTCTGACCAGGAATGGGTGGCAGCAGCAGCAGCCGCCGCCGCCACCGAAGCAGCCGGCGAGCCAGCGGACGGAGAGGAGGAGTCGCCGCAGCCGACAACTCTCAACCACGAAGTAACTGTCGAATTTCACACAGAAATCTATGGAACTTTTCGTCAGGCCATCTGCTTCGATGTGGGGCAGGAGCCACTGCTTGTGCGGCATCTGTGCGTGGACGTGCTGCCCGTGAACGATGCGGAGAAGATCGAGGAGATCAAGCGTGATATCATCAACAGCTCGGCCACCCGCTGGGACGTGGCCAACACCCAGCTGACGCGCTTCGAAACGACCATCGGCACCCACCTGAAGACCGAGGCATATCTCAGCGATCTCGACCACGAGCGGGAGCTTCTGGAGCGCTATCCCTGTCCCCGGGCGGCCACCTTCACCCTCACCCAGTCCACCATTGTGGAGAAGCGTCTGACACAGAACAACTATCGCTCACGCATCCACGAGCTGCTCTACGTGGAGGAGATTGCCCGCTACGAGCAGATAGCCCGCTACAATGTCCGCACAAAGCTGACAGTGGCCTCCAACTACATACTGACGCCCGCGGGCATGGCCACCAGCACGGCCAAGTACTCGCTGGCCGGGGAACTGTTTGCCCTGATGCGGCTGGGCAAGGACATATCGGAGGACACATCGCCGGGACGCCTCATCCTCTCCAACTGTTGCAGCGTGTACATCTCGGCGCCGGAGGAGCCCGGCAGAAAGGTTTCTGCCTCGTCCGCTTCCTCCGCCTCTGAGCAGACGCGTCCTGTGTACGAGGCCCTCATCGAGGACAAGGGCAAGAACGTGATCTACTTGAAGCTGTCGGCCAAGTGCGTGGAGGCCATGGCCCTGCAGGCGGACACCGAGCTGGACGTGGACATCCAGTTCCAGCTGAATCGCATGCCCTACTGCGAGTGGCACAACGCCGTCGACAAGATCACAGACTTCCGCCTGATCTTCCCCGCCACAGAGCTGGAGCCCAACATACCCTGGACGCCCAAGAAGCAGTGGGCCGATGCCTGCGAGCCCAAGCTCAATGCCAAGCAGCGGGAGGCTGTCAATGCCATCACCACGGCACTGAGCATCAAGCTGCCGCCAATTCTCCTGATCGGACCCTTTGGCACGGGCAAGACCTACACGCTGGCGCAGGCCATCAAGCAGCTGCTCGCCCAGCCGGAGGCCAAGATACTCATCTGCACGCACTCCAATTCGGCGGCGGATCTCTACATCAAGGAGTACCTGCATCCGTGGATCGAGGAGGGCCTGGAGGAGGCCACACCGCTGCGCGTCTACTACCACAAGCGCTGGTCGGCGACAGTGAACGGCGTTGTCCAGAAGTACTGCATCACGGACGGCGTCGGCAACTTCAAGCGCCCCACGCTGGAGGACATCATGCGGCATCGCATTGTGGTCGTGACGCTCAGCATCAGCATGGAGCTGGCCACGCTGGGGCTGCCCAAGGGCCTGTTCACGCACATCTTTCTGGACGAGGCGGCCCAGGCCATGGAGTGCGAGGCCATCATGCCGCTGGCCCTGGCCAACGACTCCACGCGCATCGTCCTGGCCGGAGACCACATGCAGATGAGCCCCGAGCTGTTCTCGGCCTTTGCCAAGGAGCGCAAGCTGCACATCTCGTTGCTGGAGCGTCTCTACGACCACTACCCCTCGAACTTCCCCTGCAAGATCCTGCTGTGCGAGAACTACCGCGCCCACGAGGCTATCATCCGCTTCACCTCGGAGCTCTTCTACGAGCAGAAGCTGGTGGCCTCCGGCAAGCAGCCGCGCCACGAGCGCTTCTACCCGCTCACCTTCTTCACCACGCGGGGCGAGGATGTGCAGGACAAGAACTCGACCGCCTTCTACAACAATGCCGAGGTCTACGAGGTCGTCGAGCGGGTCTCCGAGCTCCGGAAGCGCTGGCCCAGCGCCTGGGGCAAGCTCAACGATACCAGCATCGGCATCATGACCCCCTACGCGGACCAGGTGT
This sequence comes from Drosophila helvetica, assembly GCA_963969585.1. Lineage (NCBI taxonomy): Eukaryota > Metazoa > Arthropoda > Insecta > Diptera > Drosophilidae > Drosophila > Drosophila helvetica. The sequence goes on along the minus strand of OZ018401.1, from coordinate 51,604,149 downwards.
TTCGCATCCGCTCCGAGCTGCGCAAGCGCCGCATGGGCGGCATCTCTGTGGAGCGCGTCCTCAATGTCCAGGGCAAACAGTTTCGCGCCGTCTTCCTGTCCACGGTGCGCACCCGGCGCACCTGCATGCCGCAGGGCAGCGGACCTGGGGTTGCCACCGCCGCCAGCATTGGAGATGCCGACACCGACTACGGATTCCTGAGCAACTCGAAGCTCCTCAACACGGCCATCACGCGCGCCCAGTCGCTCGTAGCTGTCGTGGGCGATCCCGTGGCTCTCTGCTCAATCGGACGCTGCCGCAAGGTCTGGGAGCGCTTCATCGAGATCTGCGACGAGCACAAGTCTCTGTTTGGCCTGACCTGGTCCAACCTGCGCTCCCAGCTGGACGGAGTGGAGCTCAAACGCGGCTACGTGCTCAATCCCTTGGCCCCGGAGTTTGTGCCGCGCGCCCTGCAGCCCGAGGCGTATTTGCGAGACCAGGCAGCCCTCTACCTGAACGGACCCCAGCACGGACACGGCACCCACGGCCCGCCGGGTCCTCCGGCCCACTATGCCAGCGCAGCCGGGATGCTGGGACCTGGCCCGGCGGCTGCCCATCAGATGAACCAAATGGCCGCTGCCATGGCCGCAAACCAGCAGCTCTCCCACATGTACTCCACTCACATGGCGGCCATGATGGCCGCTGCGGCCGCCGTCGGCGGGGGCAAGCCTGCCAACGGCCCCGGCCCGGGACCAGGTCCACCTCCTCACTACGGTGGAGGGGGACACATGGGCATGCGAGGACCGCCACCCAATGGGGCGCCACAGCCGCCGCATCTGCGGGGAATGCCCGGACCCGGACCGCCTGGACCTCCACCGCCGGGCGCAGGCGGACCTCCACCGCCGCCCTATGGACAGTACGCAGCGATGCAGCACTGGCGTCCGCCCCTTGCACCACAGCAGCAGCCGGGCGGACAGGGGCAAGGACAAGGCCCCCAGCCCCAGAATCCGAATGCCAGTCTGTGGGGACCACCGCCGCAGACGAATCCTTGGAGCGTGCTGCCCCCGAACAAGCAGCAGCAGCCACCTGTGGCTGCTCCGGGACGAGGACCAGGACCTGGTCCGGGATCCCTGCAACCGCCCCCACCAAATGCGAATCCCTCGCTGCCATTGCGTGGCGGAAGCGTGCCACCACCGCCACCCAATGCTCCGCCCGCTGCCCAGCTGCTGCGCAATCCCAGCGAACTGGGCTACTTGGCCAAGAAGACACTCTACAACCATGGCCAAGCGCAGCCACCGCCGCCACCGCCCCACCACCTGTACGGGCCGCCGCCGCCACAGCAACAGGCGCCGCCACCAATGCAGGGCATGCAGAGGGGCAGCAGCGTGCCCAACGGGCCCATGAGTCCCATGGAGAACGGACCCCCACTGCCCTATCTGCGGCACAATGGCAGCGGATACAACAGCTACGACAAGCCGCTGGTTCCGCCCCAACAGCAGCAGCAACAGCCGCCCTTCATGTACGGAGCGAAGCAGCCATCCCCGAGTTCGTTGCGCTTTGGTCCGCCCTCGCACGACCTGCTGCCGCCGAATGTGAGCATCTATGAGATGGCGTTCAATCCCAAGGAGGAGCAGTACAAGTGGTACCTCAAGCTCCTCGAGACTGTCGGCCAGGAAGGGGCCAACAAGTTCGCGGACATGCTGCGCCAGGTGATGGCTACCCTTCAGCAGCAACAGCAGCAGCAGCAGCAGCAGGGCCATCAGCAGCAGATCAAGCAGCCCCCCCACCAGCAGATGGTGAACAATCCGATGCTGAACAATCCCCATGTAATGGGCGGCGGAGGAGGAGTAGGAGGAGGACAAGCGCAGCGGCCGCAGTATCCCATGATGTATCCCCAGAATCAGCCGCAGCAGCCGCTCCAGCCACAATCAGTGGAGCCGTCGCCGCCACTGGAGAACTTCAATCATCAAATCGATCTGGTCTTTAACTCTATCATGAACGGTGCCAACGATATTGCCCAGCCCATTCTGAGGGATGTGCTGGGCATGGTGGCCGGGACGGCAAGTGCTCCTGGCGCGGGACCATCCCTAACCAATGGATTGAATGCCCTCGAACTGCAGCAGCAGCAGCAGCAACAGCAGCAGAGTCGCCTCTTCGCCATGATGCAGCAGCAGCAGCAGCAGCAACAACAACAGCAACAACAACAGCAGCAGCAGGCGAAGATACCACCTGGTCCAGGACCGGGTCTGTATGCCGCTCATCTAGCTGGTGGACCGCCACAGGCAGGAGGACCAGGACCTGGACCTGGACCTGGAGCACATCAGCCTCCGCCCATTAGCAGCGCCAACAACTTGGGGGGTGGAAACTCCAACTTTATGGGTAAGGGGGCTGGGGAGAGATGTCGGATGGAATCGTCTTGCCTGACGATGGTGTCTCATCACAAAAGATGCTTAATATTCGAATGTATCCGATGGTATCCATCAGATGTCATACGTTTCAAGAGACTGGAGATTCCAACCGAACAACTCACTTCACATATATTGGATATTGGATGACTTTGCAATGCCATTGATCCTTGTTTGTTCCGTCTCTAATCATTCGCCTTCTCTATTCCACCAGCTGGCAATCCTCTGCTCAATGACAAGCCCTACAACAACCCAATGAACATGCATAACAACGTGGGACCGAACAACGCTGGAGTTGGTGTTGGTGTTGGCGTTGGAGTGGCTGGAGTTCCTGGCGCCAACGGACTGTTGAGCAATGGAAACTCTGTGCCGCTCTACCGACGTCAGGCCCTGACCGGAAATGGCATTGGCATTGGCCATGGCATTGGGAACAGCTACAACAACATGCCCGGGCTGGATACGGGCACCAATCTGATTGAGGCCCTGTTCCACGCCAACAACGCTGTGGCAGATCACTCTGTGAAGACGTCCGACCATGTGCAGGGACTGCTGTACAACAATTTCAGTGCCCTCAAGAGCGGCCACGAAATGGACATGTTCCAATCTATGCCGCTGGCTGTGCCACACTCTGAGGCCAGCAATCATCATCATCAGCATCAGCAGGCCTCTTCCGCGGCCACCACCTATGCGGCTGTGCTGAGTCAGGGCCCACAGGCGACATCGTCGGCTGGTGGAGTGGGCCAGGGCCAGGGCCAAGGACAGGGACCGGGACCGGGACAGGCACAGTCACAGCCACAGCCACAGTCGCAGCCCGCACCGACGGCCAAACCATCGCAGGCAGGCGGCGAGCTGCTGGAGAAGGATCCGTTCGCGGCCATACGGGAACTGGGCCAGGCCACCACCGGATTCTACAACTATTTCCAGTGAGGCGCGGGAAGCGGACGACCTCCTGTTGTGGCATCAACGGGTCCTAAACTAAAACAACAAAAAACTAAAACAAACACAAAAACTAAAAAAAAAAACAGAAAATTAACAAAGAAAAAATTACAAAATTCTTAGCTGAGAACAAAAAAAAACGTAAAAATGCCCCAACAAAAAAATGGAAAAGGAAAAAACAAAAACGGAAACAGAATATGAAAGGAAGAGAAAAATAGATAAAAAGAACTGCTTGTTAATTATAGTTGCCCCTATCCTTATTTTGCTTTCATTTTAATTGCAAATTATTTTTTTTTACGATAGCCATAAGTTGAGCGTGTGAATTATTATGATTAATTAATAATATACAACCTATTTAGTTAATGTTTAGTGGTTACTAAAGCTCGTCCCAAATGCCGCAGCAGGATGTTGTTCGTATTGATTCCGGTTCGGTTCGGTCCGATCCGGTCCGATCCTGATCCTGATCCCGATAGTCCCCTTCAAGTACGCCACAGGCGCCATTTATCGGCTCGCAGCATCCAAAGGGTTGCTCTGAGCAGCCTTAAAAAAACAAAAAAAACGAAAAAAACATAAAAAATCAACACAAAAAACCTTATCGATTAGACTCTTGAAACAAAAAAAAAACCAAGAAGAAAAAAACCTTACAAAAAAAAACAAACAAACAAATATACGAAAAAAAACAAAAAAAAACAAACACAAAATACAAAAAAAAAACGATTAATTATGTAATAACTATTAAATGCAGGATGCATACGAGTAGTTAGCTTTAGATCTAAGGTAATCCAAGAAAATTTGTATTGTACATTTTTTTCTATCTTTAGTCCGTAGTCCATATGCTACGTAAACCTTTGGTCTTTCTCTACTATATTATACCCTTAGTTCTCGGTTATAAAATGTAAAGCTTTCGATTTTGTACAGCAGTTGACTATTCAAAAACAACATTATTAACAACTACAAAAAAAAACCATTAAAAACAAACAAAAAATGAAATTTTGTCATGCACTCAAAAATACACAACTTATTATCCTTAATTGTACTTCAGAATATATACTTATATATACATGCATATATATGTATAGATATATATATATTTATATATTAAGTGGCTAAAAGGGATATTGAAATTTGTGTGTACGAAAAACAAACGAAAAACATTAATATATACATACATACATGTGCAGACATGTGCATACATATATATATATATATATATAAAGTTGTGCACGAGTTATTTGTTCCTTGGGCAATCCAAAATTTCGGATGTGTGTGTTTTAATTACTGTTACGATCCCCCACCCCCCTCACGACGATCGTATTCTGATGGCAGCGGCCATCTCTCTCAACCCCGCTCACCCCCCTCCTGTCAAGTTCTAGTTTTAGTCCCGTATTTTATGATTGTAACAAAATTAAATTCCGATCAACGTATTTAATCGAATCTTGTTTTATCGTAGTATTTGGCTAGCGACTTCGATAGCAAACAAAACAAACATAAATACATATATACAAGCATATATAATATATACGTATATATATATATATATATAACTGTAATTATTTAATCAATGAAACACGTACGAGAGTAGCACCAGAAGAAAGGGAAATTTACATTTAATATACAAATAATTGTACTTTTAATAATCCAAACAACCAAGCAACCAACCAACAACAAAAAACACCCTCCCTCACCCCCCCTCCAACAACCACACTCACTCAAGTCATTTGTTAAACGAAATTCTAGGTAATAAATACATTGCATACGCATACACACCACATTTAGTGTTACATTTTATGTAAATTTAGACACATACTAACTAAAAACCCAACAAACTCATTTCGCACGAAAAACCCTCTTGCATGCAAACAAAACTAAGGAAAAACGAGACATTATTAACAAAATATCCCCTTCCCCCTCAACTGTATTGTATATGTACACAAATTTATATGAAATCAGCTACGCTGAAAATTCTTTTGAACAAAATTACAAAAAAAAAAAAAAACAAAACGAAAAAAAAGATCCCCAAGGGACAGCAAAAAAAAGAAAAACTCGAGTGTTTGGATTCATTTGGTGGCAGCAAAACCGTCCGAAGGGAAGGGGAGCCCGACCTTTATTAGTTTTTTAAGCTTAACTAGATTCTAAAGGTGATACAAGACTTAATCCTAAAGGCTTAGATGGGGACATTCAGGCCGGACAACTCCTCCTTGACCTCGTCGTACAGGTCCTTGTAGTCGTCGTTCTGGCGGATGAGCAGCGCAACTGTGCCCCGCTTGACGCCCATGGCAGCACCGAGGTCTGCACGACTCGGGGTGTAGGCATAGGGAATGCCCTTCTCCTCGCAGACGGCAGGCAGATGGCACATGATGTCCACAGGTGTCACATCGCCAGCAAAGATGCAAATGCTGTGGGGGAGGAAAAAGATGAGCGTCTTCAGTTTTCTCATGCACATTACTCATACTAACCCAGTCTCTCCCTTTCGCAAACGGGTCTGCACATCCTTGAGTCCATTGCGCAGATAGGTCTTGTGTTTCATTGCCTTTTTGACCAGTTTATAGCACTTCTTGGCGAGCTTCTTGCCAGCCATGGGCTTGGCTATCGCGTTCACAAACAGAAGTTTGTCGTCGTAAGTCTCCTCCTCCTTAATGGTCACATCTCCGCTGATCTGGACGGATTCATTGGGATCACTAGAGCGCTCTACTTTCACCTTCATCATATTCTTTTTGTTACAAAAATTAGATTTTATTCAAAGCAGGCGACCGAAGCGAAACACGTGTTGGTTTGTTTTCTACAGTGTGACCACGGATTTGTCGGTCCGACATACGGTCAGACCATCAGGAATATGCCTAAATATACCGTCTCATTTCTAAAAAATACCGTAAATATACTGATGAAAAAAACGATCTTAGCCCACTTAACCCCCCTCTATTTAAACAGGTAAAAAATATGAGCTAAAAAATAAAAAAAAAATATGATGCAAGGAAGCACGATATGACAGCGAAATTTAAAAAAAAAACCTGCATGTATGTTTCTATACATATTGAATGTTTACGAGTGCCAAGAAGGCAGTTCGGCTATCGATACCACCGATATAGTCAGGTACAGTGGAGTCTGGATAGGAACGACGAAAATAGTTTGAATACACTGTAAAGTTGTTTATTCGAAAAAATTTAATGGATTTATAAGTGTATACAAAGACTGTCTCAATGTTCTCTTTTGTGCGGCGGCACATAGACCTGTTGTTGCTGGGCCTGGCGATCGCTGCGGTAACGCGAGTGCTGCTGCTGCTGATTGTGATGCTGGGGCTGGTGCTGCTCCTGCAGCTGCGGCGGCGGCGGTGCACAATGCTGCACATTACTCAGGGGCCTATTCTGGGCATCCGTGATGGGCAGAATGTCCCCGTTGAGGACCTCCTCGTGATTTCCATAGCCCAAAAAGAAGACGACACAAGTTTTCTCCGTAACACCCGTTATCTCAGCCTCATAATACTGTCGGAATGGAGAAAGGGAAAGGGTGGGATAAATTAGTAAGGGGTCGTCACCAGGTATAGGGAATGGTTTAAAACTTACACGCCCATCATCCCAGTACTTGGCCATGCACAAGTCGCCCTTCTGCCACATCCATCCTTCGCCGGGCAACATTCCAAATTGCTGGGTTGCTGCTCCAGGAGCCGTCACTGCCCTTGGCTGAGGATTGATGCCGGCATAGAGCGAAGGCGGAGACGGCTGACTGGCGACTTGCACAACTTCTTGGACTGCCTTCGACCCCGCTGGGGCAGCTGGAGCAGCCGAAGCAGCTGGAGTAGCCGCAGCAGCCGGAACAGCCTGAACCGCCTGAACAGCCGAAACAGCCGAGGCGCCTGTGCCCTGACTCTTTAGCAGGCTCATCGCGAACTCGTTCGTCTCCTTGCTCTGGAAACCCATTATCTTGCTGGGATCATATGTATACCCGTTGGGCAATTGACTGTAGTTGGTATTTGATTGCTTGAATGGATTATAATGGGGTTGATGGTTCTGATGCTGCTGTTTCTGAGTCTGCGGGGCCCTTTCGGGCTTCTGTGAAGGCTGTGAAGACTGTGCTGTCTGTGAAAGCTCGGTTGGCTGACGGTTTGACTGTCCCTGACCCCGCTGACGGCGCGGTTGACTCTCTCGCTTCGGTGCACTCACTTTCAGATTTGCAGTATCCTCGGTGACTTTGTTCAGGCGTGCATTGAAGTCCTCGCCCGAATTGTTCTGCTGCTTAGGTTCTGGCTTGGCTGCACCAGCTCCAGTTCCAGCTCCCGAACTGCTTGCCTGCTGCGGTCTTCGTCTGTTGCTGTTGTTGCCAGTTCCATTTTCAACGCGGACTGGGCCGCCGCCTCGACGCTCACTACCGCGACGGTTGGCCGATTGGTCCTTGGCATTCGGATTCGAAGCCTCCTGCTCAGTTTTGATCTCTGAATTGCTTTTAATTGGTGGATTTTCTGGGCCATTGCGATTGGAATTTTTGATTGAGGTCGACTCTGGCTTGTTGCGCGCACTGCCGCGTTCATTGAACGCCCCTCCACGATCTCGCGGTGGACGCTCATCTCTCGGAGGCCGCTCCTCCCGACGTGGACGCTCGTCTCGTGCTGGTCGCTCCTCTCTGGGCGGACGTTCATCTCGACCACCGCCTCGATTACGGGCTCCGCCACGACCTGGGCCAGAGTAACCACCACGATGGGCGGCAAAGCTGCTCGAGACATTGTTCTCGAAGCGAGAACGATCTGAGAATTTGTTACCCGTTGAAGATTCCCCAAATCGAGAGCCATATTGCTTAAATACTGTGCTGTTGGCAGTGGATGCGGCAGCGGAGGCAGATTCGGTGGCGGTCGCTGTGACGCTTGTTCCTGCCTCCGTGGCGGGCAGTTTGGTGGTGAGAAAATCGAAGAGCGTGGCATTGGCTGCTGGCTTGGCTGCCTCGGCTTCATCCTTGCTACTGGCGCCTCGTTTGCCCTCTCTGCGGCCGGGCCGAACATCCATTTCGATGGGTCCGCCGCCGGATTCTTTGCGGCGCTTGAGGTTGAACAGAGCCCGCTCCAGATTGTTGCGGGTGACGTGCAGAGCGCTTCTGGCCTCCTCCTCGGAGAATCCCTTGTCGAGAATCTTCTTGATGTTGTGGTCAATGATGTTCTGGCCGCCTCCACCAAAGACCTTCTTGCCACCGGCTTTGGTGGCCACGGCAATGGCCTCGTTGCGCATGGCATTGAATTCGTCGTTTTCTCTGGCCGGCTTGTCCTTATCGACCAAGGCGTGGCTCCTGAAATTGCGGTCGGCCGTCGAGTCGAATTTCTTGCCAAACGCCACCCAGGGGGGCGGCACAGACGTGCCGTTCAACGGTCGCCCGCTGCGGGCATATTTGAGCATGGTGCGGGCCAGATCCCACTTCTCGTACATTGCATCAACGCGGCCGCCCAGCAGTTGCAGTTCGTTGGGACGCAGCAGGAGGAATCCCTGCATTAGCTGCAGCTTCTCCGCCTTGAAGTAGATCTTCGAGCCAGGGGCCACGTTCAAACTTAGCGCCGGCACCGATTCCAGCTCCAGGCCCTGTATGCAATTCTGGCCATCGCTCAAGTCCAGTTGCAAAAGGCGTGGCGCCGCCTTCGACTCTTCGTTGGATTTGGGGGCCGCGATATTGCGGACCCGCTGAACCTGCAGGACAATGCGGCCGGAAATAGGGGCATCCTCGCGCTTAACTGGCAGAGCTCCGCCGCCAAAATCACGGATATCGCGCTGAAATCAATAAGAACAGCTATTAGACGCCTGCCAGCCGGTCCGCCTACTCACTCACGTTCAGTGCCTCATCAATAATTTTGCGTGTGTCCTCACCCCCGACAGCGGCGGTCAGAGTCTTGATGCCCTCGTCCGTTAGGTGCCTATGTGAGCTGTTAGTGGCAATCGATTTCGAGATGATTATGCTTCACTTACCAGCCGCTTTCACGCAATTTCCTGGCTAGTTCCATTTTTTCATGAATACGTATTTTTTGCAAGTTCCACAGCGAATTTTTCTAGCGATGGAAAATTGGTCAGATGTATACTCACTAGGGATGAGCGCAGCAAGCGCCCAGTATCGCGATATCGATATCGCCGCAGCAGGGGAAGAATAAATCAATTAATCCTTTATTGAGTTCATACAAAAGATATATAATGCTAGGAATAATTCATAATATACTTTTATGGACAATAACCATATGTTTTGACAATAGTTTCAAATACCACGATATGGCGCCAATGTTGTTTGTTGTTTGAATATTCCGTCAGTGGGTAGGACTGAGATCAACAAAACAAAGTATCAAGTCAATGGATGGAAAAAGCATCCTTAGAATCAGTTAAAGTTTCAGGTATGCGCAAAATTTTAATTTATATCCTTTGGGGGACCAGATGTCATGTCAGAACCTATCGATAATAGTAATAGGCAAGTCTTCAAGTAAAGTCAAGCATTAAAAACTATCAATGGTTTGACACCTCTAGTGAAAGAAACCCGAAGTCATCCCGTGTGAGCAAAATTGTGCGGAGCTGAAGTGATACGCACAAAATCAGAGTAGAGCAAAGTGTTTTGTGCAAAATTCGTAAATTTTTAGAGAAAACGTTGATTCAAACGAAGAAAGCGCTATTGATTGTTATTGGAAAACCATAAGCCGAAGGTTTGTCCAGTAAATTATCAATTATTATGTATTTTATTCATACCTTGGACCATTTCGTGTAGAAAAGATGAACGGAACACGTGACGGCTGGTACACCATGATGTTGTGTGAATTTGAGAATCGACTAAACGAGGAAATGGAGCACCAGCGTCAGCTGCAAATGGAAATGGGCCAAAGAGGTGTGGGTCGGCGTGTGCTGGATGCTCCGGCCAACCCCGATCATTCGCCGGCTGTGGTTCCGGAGGACGTGCAGCCCTTAACAGTGCCACAGCAGTCCATGCGTTTGGAGGACGGACAGGAGAAACCACTTGGAACCAAACAAGAGCAACCACATGGTGAAGAGCAACCACAGGGTCAAGAGAAACCACAGGGCCAAGAGAACCCACAGGGCCAAGAGAAACCACAGGGCCAAGAGAAAAATTGAATGAAAACTTCAAAAAATTGTTAAGACTGTTTTTCACATGTTTTGAATCACGAGAAGATCTCATATTTATAAGGCACTTTGTTACAATTGTGTTAGAGTCGAAATGACATAAAAAGCAGATGCAGTAGAAAAACTTTTTCGTGTATATCAATAAACTGCTGCTGCAGCACCACTGGGGCCTCTCTGCTTATCCTAAACTCAATAACTAGATTCTAGTGTAAAAGGGATATAAAAAGGAAACGACAAAAAAATGAAAAGTGAAAAAACGTAGTGTAAGAAAATATTGTGTGTGAAGTAGGTACACACACACACACACACACATTCAAATGCCCTGCTAGGCTGGCTCGTAACGTGGTCGAATGCGACAGTTGAGTTGCATTTCTGCTCGGCAAGAAAGGATTTATGCAATATTTCGGTGATTTATCCGTGCATTGTCGTCCTTCAGTGTCATGGCGCCCACAAATAATACATTCCTTCATGCTGTCATACAAAATTTGAAATTTTAACTGATTTTATTTGTATACAGTGTAACCGTAGGGCATGCACACCTGGTCACACTCGGCCGGTAGTATTTTTATATGACACGTTTTGCTGGCAAACGTGTTCCCCGATCTTAGTACGGAGCTATATACGAGTGTCGATGACGACCAAATATAGAATAAATCTTTTTTTTATTCGAGCCCGAAAAATTCCACATTTGCTTTTCTAGTATATATCGTTGCCTTTCCAGTATTAATCGGGGTTTTTTTTCCTGAACTGAGTACTCGCTTGCTTCTGCATGCAAGAAAAATATTTGTCGAAAGAATTATTTTTTATCGTTTCCATACGAATATCATCCCTGATTTTGTCGAAAGACAAATTTTCATACCTGAGTACTAGGCTTAAAAATTGTGTTTTCATCGGTATATTTGTGGTATATTTTGAAAATGAGACGGTGAATTTCTGAGGGTTAGCCGGAGTATATTTAATCGACGAGTCCGCGGTCATACTGTTTATTTACAAATAACGGTTCGGGAAGACAACATCGGAAGTGCGGCGCAAAAATTATTTTATTATTGAAAGTGATACCACAACGAGAGATCTATTGCACATTCGGAAATTTATATCGCAAAAGAGCTCTGCACGAATATTGCAAACAAGACAACAAACAATTCGTTGGAAAGTGCGAGAGACAAGACGAACGAACGAACAATAAAAACAACGTCAACCCGTTCTCAGTCGAACTACATACATACATTAATAGTATTCAAAGCATGAATCTATCATTTGCTGGTTGCGGATTCTTGGGCATCTACCACGTCGGAGTCGCCGTCTGCTTCAAGAAATATGCACCACACCTATTGCTAGAGAAAATTGGTGGAGCTTCGGCCGGTTCCCTGGCAGCATGCTGCCTGCTCTGTGATTTGCCATTGGGTGAGTTTTATGTTTTTTTTTGTTTTTTTTTTTTTTTTTAATTTGCCGCTTGCCGCTTGGACTTATGAATGTACATACGTACAGACATATGTACATAGAACAGCTGACTCCGGTTCAGCGACTTGTTATTGCGTGAATATGAAATGAATTGATGGCCTGTTTAAGTGTTTGTGGGTCGCAACGAAATTAATTCGAGAACCTACTGTTGTCTGTTGTGTGAGAGTGTTCCAAATTGTCGAAGGGGGCTCGTCTCTGCCGTGAAAACTACGACGCAGCTGAAACCCACACGAAAATATGTTCCATAGGCCGCCGGGACAACGCACTTTTGTAGAGCAGCCGAAAACAACAGAAACAAATAAATGGGCGGGCTGCACAAACACACGCATACACATAGCATTTACATTCGTACGCTGTGTGTGTGTGCGTATATATGTACAAATATGTACCTATGTATGTATACTTTTATCGAGATGCTGAAGGTCGAGCTGGTTGTTTTGCTTGGGAGGCGCGTTCAACGGAACTTAGATGTTTAGGAATGTGATGAAAATAGGTTTTGTTATTGTAAAAGTCTATATATAACTGTGGGATGGGATATGTATAAGGCTCGCTTTTGATATTTAAATGTATTTGTGCGTGTGTGTAACGCTCCGTTTGTACAATGGGTATAAACATGTCAATCAAAAGGGGGGACACAACTAATGGGGAGATCAAAACAAATGTGGCAGACTATTACTCATGGTTTTTGTGCAATATGTACATACATACATATGATTCGAATACGAGAATGCACACTTGCCTCCTTAAGGCCTTATCATTTGACCAATGGAGCAGTGGCACGCGGTCGCCATACATACATACATACATACATATGTATATAATCGGCAGGGAATAACGTCAGCAGCGTTCGATCGTTAAAATAATCAACCGACTTGGTTGTTCTTGTCGTTGTCGTTGGGATGATGATCATCACCCCCAGCCCAACTCAGCTGTCGCAGCCACTGCTGAATTTCCATGCACTCTGCTTCCATTGAGTTTCCAACGAAGGAGAGAAGGGAGGGGGAGTGCATCACTCTGGATTACATTATTACCTTTTTGCATATTTGGCTCTCCTCTCTCAGTGCACTCTCATTGCTGTTTCCTCCTTCTCCTTCTCCTACCTGCTGCTTGCTGCTGGAACCCCTGTCCCCTGTTGTTGTCTCGTTGAATCTCTCGCTCATGCCAGAAAGTTCGTCAGCCTGTGCATCTGCTGTAACAGGTAAAACAATGTGTTAGACATACACACACAAACACACATACATATGCTGTGGGAAGCGTAATTTCAGTAACCATTTTAATTGCGGCAATTAAATTTTGTCGGTTGCATTTTGATCTCTGATTCACCCCAAGAGCGTATCTAGTGCGGACTTTTAATTATTTTTCGTTGGTTCTAAGTACAGTAGCCACACACACACACATATGTACATATATGTATGTATGTATCAAACAAAGACATGTTTTGTTCCGTCATCAGATGAGAATGAGATATGTGAAAGTTTTTTACTATCCGAAATGTACGTTCAGTCAGGCAGTCGAGAAACGATGACCATGGAAGAGCTGCTCCACAAATCAGACCGTACCTTACTGATAAGAGACTATTCCTGGGATCCCTTCGAACCATTTTCGTTGCCATTTCCATTCATGACCGCGCTTTTATAACCATTGTTATCAACCGTTTCCTGTTCGAACCACTTGAACGTGGGCAGAGAGCGGGGAGTGGAGAGCAGAGAGAGCCCGCCCGGGCGAACAAGTCATTCGTGTGGCCCTTGTTTAGAGATCATCTGATTTCTGTTTTCAATATTCTTCCCATTGTACATATGTATGTGCATATGTATTTAGTTACACTGCAATGACGCGGCCAAGGGCCTGTTCCAGGAGGCGTTATCAGTGGGTGTAAATTGACTTGTTTTGATTGATTTTCCCTGGGGTTCAAGAGCAAAGTCAGTCAGACGGAAAAGAACTTCTGTGGCGGAATTTCTAAATGCAAATATATGTATTTATTTTTAGTTAATATCAGCCAATGGCCGACCTTCAAGCGTATTACTCTCCAGCAATCACAAATTTTAGAAATCTTAACTGCAATTCATCATCGGACACACAGAAATATACATACGTATACGTATGTTTGTATGCGTAAGTATGTGTATGCATTGCTTATCGGCAGAATTTACCTTTACCGGTACGTTATCATGTGGGAGTCATATTAATGGCTGGGTGCTGCTGCTGCCGCTGCTGCTGCTGCCATTGTTGTCCCCTGATTGCCGTCGCCCAAAGTCCAAGTTTAGGGTGTATCAGATATACATACGGGGTGCTTATACCATTGACTGATTCGATTTTGTTACATATTGCAATATGAGTCAAGTGCAGGTTGTTAATTTAAGTCGCACAACAAGCTCTTTGTTTGGCTTAGATTGATCATTATCTATGTACATATTTATAACAATATCAAAATACATACATGTATGTATCCCTGTGCCCCGCACTTGACGTCAATTGCCATGGGCTTAGTTGTTCCGTTGTTCCCTATGACCAAACCGATTAGAGCACAAAGCAAATAATTACAAACACATACATACATACATCTGTACATATATTCACTTCACAGTTAATTTGCAGCTGGCTTTTATAATATGCATATGGTCTGGTCGGTCGCGCTGCTTATCAGTCGACTTCTATACGGCTCTAGTGGGGTCCTCTATGAGTAGAGCGTATCTTTCAGTGATCTCTCGGACACAATCAATCGCCAATGTAAATGGGGTTTGAGCATTATAGCATCATTGTTGATTGACACAGTTTCTTTTGCGGCACAAAAAACTAATCGGGAAAGCGTGTGTAGATAGCGTTGCACAGAGCTGGTTCTCATTCGCGTAAATCCAGCTGAAGGGCAGCTGTAAAACAGCTCTCTCTCCCTCCCTCTCTCTCACTCTCTCTTTGAAACCACCCTGAAAAACAGCAGAAGAAAATATAGAAGCATTTCCTGAATGCATCCCGAAAATCCGTTGCCAAGTGCAGAATGGCCTGGCCTGGCCTGGTCTGGCATTGCAACGTGACCTACATACATATACATATAGCAAATGTACACACAATGCACACATATGTATGTATCAAAACAAAAAACTTTTACAGTCCAAGCAATAAGTATGTCTACCTTTCGGCGGGCAGCTTTTTGTGGTTTGCAGGCTTATTGTATTTATTCTTCTGAATGTTTATTTAGAGGACAGATGGGTAGATTGTATACATTTAGTCTTCCTGTTTATATAAATGTACGCGTTTGACATAACTTTTTGTTCTCACTGTGCGTACACATTTCGTAGAGGCGGAAGAAGCAGCAGAAATTCTTGCCCAATACAACCACAATATCACGTGATGAGGCGGTTTTTTTTTATTTTTGCCTTCACAAGAGGAGAAGATGAGGGGAGTCGGAGCGGAGCAGAGCGGAGCGGAGAACATGGCGTGGCCCTCTTTTCGTTGCTTATGTTTGTTGTTTGTGCGTTTGTTCGAGCAGCGAAACGGGGGTGTGTGCCGCTCCCTCTGCCGTCTGCCGGTGTCGGTGTCTCTGCCCTCTGGTCTGGCACCTCTCTTTTGTTGAAAGTTTGTTGCCTTCGGCGCTCAATGGAAAGCAGCAGCAACAAATGCATGCGTGTGTTTGTCATGAATATCTCTGGTCTGCTCGCACCCATGCCATGTGATGAAAACTTGTTTGTTTATCCATTCGAGTCGAGCCCCCAAGAAATTGTACATACATATGTATTTATGTATGTATTTTTGCTGCAGCAGCAGGTCTCTGTTTCGTTTCTCTTTGTCTTCATGCTGTTCGATTTCCCGTTATGTGTAACCGCCAATTGTGCACTTGACTTGCGGTTACATTTGACTGACATACATAAGTACATAATCAATGTTATTTAGAGAATTATAAGAGAATTCTTGCACTTTCATCTGGAAATGATCGATTCTTCTCATTGAGATCATATTTACATACATGTATGCCTTTAATTTGTTATTTGTCCCCCGCAGGAAAACAATAACAATTAAAGGCTGGGCTGCACGTAATCCGATAGCGTTGTTTATTTGCATTTACCTCCCTAGTTTATTGTTGTTGACAACGGCAAGCAGAATATCGCGAAAACAAATTTGATACATATGTATGTAGGCAGCGGGGGGGCACGGCACGGGCACTGGAACTGGAACTGCGACTGGAAATGGAAATATGGGAATATAGGAATATAGGTAAGGGGGGAATAGGGGAATGGGGGAATGGAACCCCAGCACTTGTGGCCACGAGCCAAAAGCTCTTCGGCTCGATTCCAAACTTCAATTGATAGTTCAATGTCATGCATACATAAGTACATAAGTAAGTGCTTTTATAATCGATGATAAGATGCATTATATCATATAATCAGTAACTAAATTTAGTTCGTTTTACCCTTAATACGAGGGGGCTGGGGTCTTGGGAGGGGCACACCTCACGCCAGACCAGAGACCAGACAAGCGTTTTGTCTTGTCTGATGGCCTGATTTTATTTTAAATTTGCTTTTCGTCAATTTCTGGAATATACATACATACATCGGAATACATGGAAGATCTTTAAATGTTCGCGAGTGTGTGTTTGTTATCATTCGATGCAGGCCTTTGCCTTTCCGTTCGAATCTAATCGAAATATTTGGAAAGTACTCTTGGGCATGGGAAGCAGTTTTCTTATCAGCATTGGCACATGGCCCATGCCACACGCGAAACTAATGTTTATTGAAGTACAATATAATATAATATACATACATATGTATGTATGTATGTATGTACTACAGTGAGTTTCATAATTCGAGCACCGGTATAAAATAATAATTATTATAAGAACCATTGATAGAATCTGGTAATGTGTATGGTGTATTAGTTAGTTAGTATGTGGCAGCACTACTACTTATAGAGCATATGGTGGTTCCATAGTTGCGTTTCGTGGCTTATCAGTGGGTGTTAATTAATTGCGTGCCTTGGGGGTCGAATAAAAACAAACAATTCCAAACCACTCAAGGCTTGCGCGTCATTTCCTATCATAGCCGAGGAGAGAAACCCAACAATAGCCGCAGTAGCAATAGCAATAGCAATAACAATAACAATATCAAAGCCAAGAACACTATGTGACCCTTGGGATGCCACAATGACGCAAAAACCCGAGAGCATCATCAGATCTGATCTGCTGATAGCCCCAGATATTTAGCCCCACCAATGGCAAAACCAGAAAATTATACGTCTCTCTGATTAGCGAAACTATCAAAATACAACACAAATACTTTCTTCTAATCAGAGCGTCTTCTTTCGTTTCGAATCTCTTTCTCTCGAATGCAGGCAGCATGACATCGGATTTCTTTCGGGTGGTGAACGAGGCTCGTCGCTATTCACTGGGTCCCTTCAGTCCCTCCTTCAACATACAGACCTGCCTGCTGGAGGGACTGCAGAAGCATCTGCCCGACGATGCCCACAAGCGGGTCAACGGACGGCTGCACATCTCCCTGACCCGCGTCTACGATGGCAAGAATGTGATCATATCCGAGTTTGAGTCCCGCGAGGAAGTGCTGCAGGCCCTGCTCTGTGCCTGCTTCATACCGGGCTTCTCGGGAATTCTGCCGCCCCGTTTCCGCGGCGTTCGCTACATGGACGGCGCCTTCTCCGACAATCTGCCCATTCTGGATGAGAACACCATTACGGTCAGCCCGTTCTGCGGGGAGAGCGACATCTGTCCGCGGGACCAGAGCTCCCAGCTCTTCCACTTGAACTGGGCCAACACCAGCATCGAGATCTCCAGGCAGAACATCAATCGATTTGTAAGGATTCTGTTCCCGCCGCGGCCCGAGTTTCTCAGCAAGTTCTGCCAGCAGGGCTTCGATGATGCCCTACAATTCCTGCATCGCAACAATCTAATCAACTGCCGTCGCTGTGTGGCGGTACAGTCCACGTTTGTCGTCTCCGAAACAGTGGCCCAGCCGCAGGAGTTCGATCCGGAGTGCAGGGAGTGCAAAAAGCATAGAAAGGTACGAAACTCTATACGTTTTTTCTCGCTACAAGCAGAGCATTCATCTTACTGTGTCTATGCCCATTTTGCAGGACGCTTTGAGCTCAAACATGCCACAAACAGTTCTGGATGTGATACAGGACTACATCGAGCAGGCCAACAAGGGCCTCGCCAACTGGATCTTCAAGCATCGGGGCATCAAACTGCTCTCGCTGCCAGCCACAGTCCCCATGGACTTTTTCTTGGCCACCATATCCAAGTAGGTTTCCCTTTCCCCCCGCCTTTCGAATCGGCATATATGGAACTCTCCAACTTTCCACAGAATAACGACACTGACGCCCAAACTCACCAAGCAGGCGCGGCAAATGGTGGAAGAGTTGATTAATCAATTGAATAATGCCATGCAAATACGCCTGCTCAATAAATTCACGGTGAGTGGATAAAACAAAAATCACTTGAGGAACAAAATACTCATACAATAACAATTTTTTTGTGATCTTGCAGCTGTATGATCAGCCACACTTTGATGCCACTGGACTGCTGCATTCGAACCGGTTATATGGACCCAGGGTCTCCATTCTAGTGGATGAGTGGTAAGGAGATTAAGAACGAACGAGCCTTAGGAAGAACAATTACTTATATTACGAACGATTGAATGAATTTTAGCGGCGCCACACCCCTGGAGGACGATGTCGACAACTTTGAGCATGTCCTCAAGATGACCACGCACAACGATGCTCTCTACGCCTACTACTACACCGACAACAACACGAATAAGGTGAAGGTCACCGAGATTTTCGACTTTGATGATATGACGGAGCACGACGAACTGGCCACCGACCTACAGATCTACGAGGGCTCCGTCGAGGATCATCCGAATCCCCACCAGCACAGCCACAACACGGTCGTCAGCGAGTGGAATGGCGTCGAATCAGGTTGGTAGCCCCAAAAGGGCAATGGCTATTGCCATGGCCCCCCCAATATATGACTATCATATCATCCAACAGACGGGATTCATCATTACTTCTGTAAATTGAACAAAAACCAAAACTTTCTTACAGTACAAATCATGCCCACGACTCCCGAACTGCACGACGTAGCCTTTTAAAGCACACCAATCCAAGCACACTATTCATCGTACTTTTCATGCACCTCATATATGTATATTAAGCCTTCTTAAAGTCCAAATTTATTATATCATTGGCAGGTAAATGATCAAAATTTAACGTCCCCACCATACCACACGACACCACACCACATGTTGATTTGATTGTCTGTCTTCCCGTAACAAATTCATCCTCGTTTCCAACAACACACAACAAATAGAGAATATGTCTTCAAATATCGTATGTTAACTAATTTTTTATTCTTCTTTCGCAGACTTTTTCATCGATGCTCAGACGCCAAACGTGGATGTCCCGAAACCATCGAGCGCGCCACAATTTCTACCCAGACTGGATTTTGAGGCCGAGTCAGACGCTAGTGTCCTCAGTGATCCCGAGGCGGATCAAAGTTTTAGTGCCTCTACGCAAACCAATGACATGTACATAGAAATTGAATGAGAGATGGGCCATAAGCCAGCAGCCAGCAGCTAGCGGCCAGCAGCCAGCAGCGAACGTAGCTTTAGTCTCGTCTTATGAACTGTAACGAAACATCTCCAAAGCGGCTCGTAGCAAAGCGAAAGGCCTTAGTAGCCTTAGTTTCCATTAGAATGTAAATCTAGTTTTAGTACGACCAACGTATGTACCTAACTTAACTTAGCGTATGCTGCCATTGTATCCCTCCCTCCCTCCCTTCCGTGAGCCTTCTGTAAGCGGCAATTAGAAAGTAATTGCCTTCTTGTTATTAGAAATGGAGGCGGAACTCACCCTCACACGACTTGTAATACATATGTAAATCCCAGTTGTCTAAGATGTAAGTTGATAAAGTATAAAATTAAATTAAATAAATCATGGAAAAAACGAAATTTCAATTTACAAATTCAGCTTTTCTGCACTTTACTAAATTTCACTAAATTTGAATTTCATACAAGTATTAATAAAAATCGAGCAGAGGCAGGTGATATGGAATTTGGCAGATAAAAAGCACTTTGCGTATGGCATGGTCATCGGACGGCTGAAATCCACCATCGAAGTGGACACAAGCTCGGGCAAAAAAAAGTTTGCACTGGAAAACGTTGAGATGACCTTTGTGCCAAAACAGGGCGACTGGGTAACACTCGAGTGCGTTGTCCAGCTGGACGATTGCTATGTGGATAAGCAGGGGGAAATCCTCCTGTTGCTGAAGGTGTCACCGCCGCTCATCCTCTCGAGCGAGACACGCAAGGTGGAGCCCAGTCTGAGAACTAGGCATTAGCAAAAACTTTTCGGGTCTGAGTACTAGGCTTAAACCTATTTTATGCACAATCAAATAACAGGAATTACCTAAGCCTAGCCAGTGCTGTGATAAGATTGTGTTTTGGCCGATTTTTGGTATAATTGTTAAGATCTATGTTAAGCTAACTAAATAATTAATGCTAATCAAAGGTAATAGAAGATAAAACGTCAGCCGTTTCTTCTCTATTGATAAAATGGGTGTTCCCTTAGTTAGGCATTATATATAGAATATTTATAGAATATAAACGTTAATAACGCTAACACTAACATGAAAAATTAACATTGGAATAGGTCGAATATGGAAGACGATACATCGCATGCACATGCGATGTGGGCTGCGATGTTTCTTATATAAATCGTGGCGTGTAGAAAGGGCAATATGCAATATGTAAACAATGAAATAAATGGGTTGGGGGTTGCAACAACAAAAAATTAGACATTGGCCAAACCAATGGTTTCGCTAAAAAAGGCGTTTGGCCCCCTTTTGCCCTTTTGATTGGTTTTGGCCATGGTTCGATGCGGAGGCCTGCATGGCACCGACATCTGTACTGGACAGAGTCGCCCTCTAACTCCATACGCCGCGCTATTGTGGACAGCCGGTTGCTGCTCAAACTGCTGCTGGTACCTCTGCAGGAGGTTTTCCAATGCACTTATACGTAATTTTTTGGAATAAAGCAATATTGGCTTTGATCGCCTGCCGCGCTTTTTTTAAC
Organism: Drosophila helvetica; assembly: GCA_963969585.1. Classification (NCBI taxonomy): domain Eukaryota; kingdom Metazoa; phylum Arthropoda; class Insecta; order Diptera; family Drosophilidae; genus Drosophila; species Drosophila helvetica. Next base: position 51,583,212 of record OZ018401.1, on the reverse strand, counting down.
TGCTCCTGCTCTGGCGCAGGCTTCTTTTGAGCACCAAAACTCTACCTCTTGGGTGGTGAAGTTTTTTATTTCATAATTTCAATGTTTTTTGAACAAATTTGTATACATGCCATCAGAACCAAAACAAAAACATCTCTCTCGTTGTCGACAATTATTTAAAAGATCGTTATTTTTAGAAATGGGGGCCCCTTGGAGGAATTGCAGGAGTACCCCTACTGGCTGCACAAATATCGCACCGAGCTCATCGTATCAAAAATATCGCCCATATAGGACAGAATCTTCTAGTGTTGTTTTTGTTTAAAATTTAATTGCAAAGCAAACAATTATTTAAAATTATATATTGAGTCAAAAGGCAGCGAGGCGGACTCACCATGGAAGCTGTGCCACGTCTGCATATGCTCTGGTTTGCCCTAAAATCCAGCCCGGAAGGCACCTCCTTTGCGGCTCTGAAGAAGGTAAGAGAGCCGAAAATGGAGAGAGAGCAGCAACAATAGCCACATTAGACTCCCCAAAAAGTTGAAAGAATCGTTCGAGAAACGAAATAACTGCGTTGCAGCTGGTAAAAAGCCAGCAGACAGCCCCTCTGCCCCATCTGACTGTGCATTGGCCTGCCTTTGTTATGTGCGCCGAGCTGAGTCATCGCCTGATTAGCCCTCCCAGACGTGCGGGCAGAGGGAAAACAAAACCGTGAGCTGAGCGAAGCCGTAAACAAATAATTGATACTCTCTGTTGGCGTCTCTTATTGCCCCACAGTATATAGCCGAGTTCTATCATGAGGATCCCGAGGCATATTCGAAGGAGGTGCACGCCCTGGAGACGCTGCGGAATCAGGCCATGCGCACCACCAAAGACGGAGCACCCGTGATGAAGCGCTACTATTGCCAGCTTCACGCCCTGCAGAATCGCTTCCCCCAGCTGGCCGACAAGGGCATCTTCACCTTCACCTGGAAGGATCTCTACCACAGTGCCGTGCACGAGGTCACCGATATACGTTTCGAGCGGGCAGCCGTACTCTTCAACATCGCCGCCTCCCACACCCAGTCGGGGGCCTCGGTGACGCGCGGCGATGTCGATGGCATGAAAATGGCATGCACTCACTTCCAGGCCGCGGCCTGGGCCTACAATGAGCTGAGGGAGCGCTATGCGAATGTGAACAGTGGGGGCGACTTCATGACCACCGAGCTGCTGGTCTACCAGCAGCAGGTGTGCCTCGCCCAGGCGCAGGAGTGCATTCTGGAGAAGTCGCTGATCGACAACCGCAAGCCGCACATTGTGGCCAAGGTGACGGCACAGATTGTTGTCTACTACGGTGCCGCGCTGGCAGCTCTTCTCACCGGAGGCGACGATGGTCCGGTGGCGCAGGTCATTGACGCTTCTGTCTACAAGCTGTGGAAGAAATACGTGCGCTTCAAGATCAACTATCTAAACTGCATCCTCTACCTGTACCAGGGCCAGAACGCAGAGGAGAAGCGCCAAATGGGCGAGCGGGTAACGCTCTACCAGGTGGGTACCTAGAGACTGAATACATATCCCATAAATGTATTTACATGCATACCATTCCAGGCCAGCTGGGATAAGCTGGAGGAGGCCCGCAAGGAGTCCAAGGGGTTGCCCGATCAAAAGGAGATCAACGAGTCCCTCAGCTTCACCGCAGACGTGGTGGAGGCCAAGCGAAAGAATGCCAAAAACGAGAACGAGTTCATCTACCACGAGGCCGTGCCCGAGCTGTCCACCATTGCCGCTGTGCAGGGGGCCAACCTGGTGAATGGCATTGGCTTCCAGGTGACCGATGAGGAGTACGCCGGAGCGGACATCTTTGCCCGCCTGGTGCCCATGAAGGCGCACGAGGCCAGTTCCATGTACAGCGAGGAGAAGGCCAAGCTGCTTCGCAAGTACGGGGCCCTGTTGGAGGAGAAGGACGCCCAGCTGGAGGGCTACATGAGCTCCCTCACCCTCGACAATCTGAACATCAACGAGGAGCAGGCCAACAAGCTACCCCAGGGGATCGTGGACCGCTGCGCCGCCTTGCATGCCAATAAGACGGCGATCAGCGACCTGATCGAGGCCATGTCGCAGCTGGCCGAGATCACCACCGACGTGGAGACGAATCTCGGCGAGCTGACGCACATGCTCGAGGAGGAGGCCAGGGCGGAGAGGGAGTTCCAGGCGGCCAGCGGTATGCAGCGCACACCCAATGCCCACATCACCGAGCTGACGCGCGAGTTTCAGAAGTACAGCGAAGCCCACGCCCGGGCCGGAGAGTCCAACAATACGCTGCGGAAGGCCATGAGCCTGCACGTGAACAATCTGAAGATCCTGGCCCGCCCCCTCCAGGAGATCCAGCAGTTGATGCCCAAACTCAGCTCCGAGCTGAACACCGCGGAGATCTTCAAGGATGTGAAGCTGGTCCTTAACAAGGTCAACGAGATGAAGGCCCAGCGCGCCCAGTTCCATGCGGACCTCCGCATAGCCATAAACGAGGACGACATCACGGGCAAGGTCATTGCGCTCGGGGGAGGCAGGCAGGAGGGACTGCAGGCCCTGTTCGTCGCAGAGTTGGCCAAGCACGACAGGATTACCCAGCTGCTGGACCAGAACCTTCTCGCCCAGCAGAACATACTCCAGGCGCTCACCGAGAACTATGCCAAGGCCGCGCCCGTGCTGAAGACTCTCCAGGACGTCAAGCAGAAGCGGGAGCACTTCTACAGCTCACTGGCAGCCTCCTATGACGTGTACGAGGATCTGCTGGCCAAGTCCGCCAAGGGGCTGGAGTTCTACAAGAAGCTGGCGGGCAATATCCAGAAGCTGCTCAGCCGCTTCAAGTCCGCCCGTGATGTGCAGTCCGAGGAGCGGCAGCAGAGAATGCAGAGTGTCAAGGCCACTGTCACTCCCAGCAAATCCGCAGCCGAAGTGCCGCCAGCCGTCAATGGTGGGGGAGGAGGAGGAGGAGGTGGAGTAGGGACACCAAAGCTGCGGGACTATCTCAAGGCGAAGGGAGCCACCGCGGCCAGCATTGCCGCCGGCATGGCGCTCCCTCCGGATGCCACAATTATTACTCCCGCAGCAGCAGCAGCGGCAGCAGCGGCAGCTTCCACCTATGTGCACACCGTGCGTCCGGTGCCTGTGGGATCGGAGAATCCCACGCAGGCAGCATGCTCCGCCTATGCCACGGCTCCGCCCAACGAGCCGCCGCCGCCGTACAGCCTCCAGCAGCAGCAGTACTACGATCCCAGTGCGGCGGGCTACACGAATCCCATGTACCAGCAGCAGCAGCAGAACATCGCTCCGCCCGCCTACAAGGCGCAACCCTCGCCCAACTCCCAGACACTCCACGGGGCCATGGGGCAGCTCAATTTGCAGCAGTCGCAGGAAGGCAGTCAGGGGGGATCGGGAGCGGGAGCGGGATCGGCCTACAACTACAACTACAATCCGAATGCTGCAGTGCTTTCGCAGCCTCCGCTGCCCTATGCAGCTCCAGCTGCGTCCAATGCGCAGGGATTCAGCTACCAGCAGCCCCTGTATGTGGCCACATCATCGGGCTCGAATCCGGGCGAGATCCCAGCTTCGCTGCAGGCCCCGTATGTGGTCAATCCCACTCCTTCGGCGGGCTATCAAACAGGAGGAGGAGGAGGAGTCTACCCACATCCCGCCTCGATGTATCCGCCTCAATCATCAGAGGCTTATCACCAGCCCTCGTCGGGATATCCTTCTGCTCAGCAGCCCCAGCAGCCCATGAATTATGCTTCACCTCATCAGTCCACGGGATATCCTCCATCCAACACTAGTTATCCCCATTCCCAGACGCCCCAGCAGCAGCAGCCCCCGGGGTATCCCCAGTCCCAGACACCGCAGCAGTCCCAGCATCAATCTACCCCTAGTTACCCGCATTCCCAGACGCCCCAGCAGCAGCAGACCCCGGTGTATCCACAGTCCCAGTCCCAGACACCGCAACAGTCGATGGTATACGCTCAGCAACCCTCCAGATATCCTACGCAGCAGCAGTCAGCCACAGCCATGGGCTATGGTCCTCAACAACCCTCGCTATATCCATCGCAGGCTGTACAGGCATCCCCTGGATCCACGCCGGGACTGCAATCCTCTCCAGGTCCTTCGATGCCAGTGAATCCGGGCCCAGGATCCCAGCAGTACCCCCAGCAATACGGCGATCTCCAAGCTGCTGCTGCTCCGGTTCCAACTCTTGCCACCGCTTCCATTCCTCCGGTAGCCTCCAGTCCTGCTCCAGCTCCTACTCCAGCACCTACTCCAGCTCCCGCTGTAGCTCCCGCTCCCACGTACATAAGCTACTCGAACCATCCTGGCTACAGCTACAATCCGCAGACAGGCGCCTACGAGTACAGCAGTGGCTATCAGCATGAGAACATCTCCAAGCCGCAGGGCTCGCTGGGCTATCAGTTCAGCCAGAGTGGAAAGCAGAAGGCCGCCGTGGTTGGGACCACGGACTCGGAGACTGCCAATCGCATTAATCCAGCCACAGGATTCGATGTGAGTACAGTCCTTGGAGTGGAAGTTCCTTCAACATAAATGTGTATTTCCCAATTCTTCCCCGTACAGTCGCCCATTGTTTCGCACACTAAGGCGGGAACAGGAACGGGCACAGGCACAGGCCCAGCCACAGCCACCACCGAAGCAGTTTCTCAGCAGCCGGGAGGAGGAACAGACACATCCAATTACTATACGCCACCGTACGGCCATCATTCCATGAGCGAGCGCGTCGGAGGAGCCCCCGAATCGCAGCAACAGCAGCAGCAGCAGCCCACTCCGAAGCCTACGCCGTATCCATCGGGCTCCATTTACATGCAGAGCGGAGCCACCAGCATTGCCAACACTCAGACGACCACTAGCAGTGCGCCCTACGCCTCTTCGGCCGCGACCAAGGATGCTGCTGTTCCTGCTGTTGCTTCTCCTCCTGCTGCGCCCAGCAATGTGGACCTGTTGAGCGACCTAGACATAGATTGCTCTGTGGCTGTGCCGCCTCCGATGTTGCCACAGCCCCTGCTGCAGCCGCCTCAGTTAGTGGCTGGTGGAACTCCGCCAGGCAGCCAGGTGTCGGCACCCATCAAAACGGAGAGCACTGCGGAGGTGTGCATCAGAGGGAATACCTTAACAACCAATGACTATCCATCTAATCTGTTTCAGCCTGTTGCTCCCCCTGAGACATCCCCAGAGACATCACCTCCGACAGCAGCAGGGGCAGCCACAGCAGCAGCAGATTCATCCCCAGTAGCTCCGCCGGCAAGGACAACCAGCCTGGACAATCTTTCCAACTGCTCGGATCTGAGTTCGCTTGAGAACTTCGATTGGGACTCGGTCTCCCTCACACATTCCGTCAGCAGCGAGAAGCAGCCCAAGGCGAAGACGACCGCCAATGGACATCCCAATAACTTTGCATTCCAATCCGAAAGGTTCACCGATGAAAAGACCACGAAATATTTCCAGAAGGAGGTGGAGAGCTACGAGAAGCTGCTGGAGAATCTGCACATTAAGATGCTCAACGGCAAGACCCAGCTGGGGGCCAAGTGGCACGAGTTGCAGCAGATGCTGGACAAGGAGAGTGCCGGTGGGAAGCGATCGACGACCATTGCCAAACTGTTCCCAGAGAAGAATCGCTCTTTGGACTGTCTGCCCTTCGACCATGCGCGTGTGAAGCTGGACAAGCAGACAGATGACTACATCAATGCGGCCTACATGAAGGTGTGTGGCTGTTGTTAGTATTCCATTTCCATCAAGAATCTATTTAAAATCGATCCATTGAATATCCCTGCCAGAACTTGAGTGCCAGATGTCCCAACTTTATCATTGCTCAGACGCCCCAGGCCAATACGATCAACGATTTCTGGTCCATGATCTGGTCGGAGAAGTCACGCACGGTGGTCTGTCTGCATACCACAAATGAGGTGGGACTTGTCTATCACTATGTGTGCCCTTCACTAACTATGTATTTGCTCTGCTCCTTGGACCCTGTCCTGCAGCTCTTTGATCCCTTTTGGCCACAGGCTTTGGATCAGCCCACTCACTACGATGACTACACGGTGACTTGTGTGAAGCTGCAGCAGCTCAGCCACTGCTCCGAGTATCAGCTGAGGCTCTCCATGCATGGGACTGACGCTGTCCTGGAACTGTCGCTGCTGCAGTTGAAGCAATGGACCAAAGGGTAAGTACTCGAGCACTACTCCTCCTCTCAGTGGAATTTATCAATGATTTATGTTTAGTTCCTGCGCTCAACTGTTGGGCATAGCCGAGAACTCGTTGGACACGCATCGGCAGCGCTGTCAGGCAGCCAGTGCACCCAATTCGCCACTGATCATGAGCTGTTTGACGGGCTCAGAGCGCTCCGAGATGGTGGTTATTGGCGTCTGCGCTCTCATAGCCACTCAGAGCAAGCAACCTATTCTGATAAGTGAGTTTGAGGGGGAAAGATTTAGCTGTAGACTGTAGATTAATATGCCTTCTCCCCACCAAAAGATGTGGTTGATGTTTGGTCTCGCATTTGCGCGCAGCGTCAGAATTCTCTGCGGGACTCGGCCATCCTGGAGCAGGCCATGCAAATCGTGCTCTGCAATGCCCACAATGTGCTCAACCAGCGTAAGTGCCCGCCCGCCCGCCGACATTCAAACCGACAACAACCAGAAATGGAATTATTTGTATCCCACAGGTGGCATCATGACCTCATATCAAATGAAAATGGCACCGCAGGTCAACGCCAAGGCACAGCAAGAGACCAAGGATCCGCTGAACGAATTGGATGCACTCTGGAAACTTAAATAAATGACTGAACCAGAGCCGAACTAATTGAGCAGCTGCGTAGCGGAATATGCCAGCCCACAAATAACCCCCCCATACTGTAATCAAATCGAGTATTTATACAACTATTCAACTATGCATACCCTCACTCCCACATACGAGGAGTATACATATAGGAGTCCGACATTGTTGCAAACAATTCGAGGAACGAGCAAAGTATTTGAGGAATATCGAAACCATTTTGTAATTTGTATTGTATTTGTCCCTATTAACTGTTATGTGGAATGTGTATTTCGAACCAGAACGAATGGTGAGGTGATCGTGATGTTTATTGAATTATTGTCAAGCGTTTCAAACCACTATCTATCTATTTATATATATAGAATATATTATGTATCAATGATATTGTCAAGGATTTATATCAATCAATAAAACGTATTCGAAATCAAATGAAACAAGGGAACCATCAAATTATAACAATACAAATGTATAAATAAAATATGCATCAAATGAACTGAACGCACTGCTACATGCGTTGAGCTGCAGTCTTCAGGCTTCCCTGTCGGACTGTTAAGAGCTGATTCCGAAAAGGAAAGGTGTTTTAATACTGTCGGCTCTTGGACTGGGGTAAAGGCGCTAGGCCTTGCCTAGGATATAGGGAGGATCACGAAAGAACCGCCACCAGCCGTAACTTTGCACACATTGGTGGAAGTGCGACTGTACCTTCCACGAGCGGGCGGCTGGAGACAGAACCTGGTACGGCCGAGTCGGGACTTTCTCCTCCATGTATATTGAACCAGGGTCCTGGAGGCTTCGCGGTCGCCACATGCCTGGACCAAAGCCTAGATCTCGTTCGAGGGCACAGTACTGATCGATGTGCTCCGACCAAAGCCAATGGGGCACCAATATCTCCGTTTTGTGCTTCTGCGAGCATGACTCTTTTATTTTCTTGATATGGAAATACAAAAATTAGTGTTTACTTTTCTTCTGGGATCAATACTCGTATTACGAAAACTTTCAAAATGAATTACAAGGAAACCAGTTGTTCACATTGAAATGATTTTAACGGTTTTAAGCTGCGTAGGGAAATATCTTTAAAATATATGAGATTAGGACGATTCCCAACTTCACAAAAATGAAATACATAATCGGCCCGATGTATTTGTAACCCTCATAATACCCGGTACTCGAAAAGTTTAGGGATATATTCGTGGTTTCGTGATGGATTTTGATGTGTGTAACACCCAGAAGGAAGCGTTTCCTATTCTACAAAGTGTATATGTATATATATTCTTGATCAGCCAATACGCCGTGGCCATGGGCCACCCCCTTACACGCGCTTTTTCCTTCTCTCTCGCTCTTCCTCGTGCAGTGTGCGCCCCTGGCGGTCGGAAGGGAGACAGCAACAATTGTTAACTTATTTTGACTGACTGTTGGATGCTGTTCTGATCGCGTCGAGTGCTCGCAGAGAACTGAAAACTTGCACGTGCCATACATAGCCCCGAGATATCCGTATCTCCTCCCACGCAGGGTCTGGGAACATCCTCTTCATCGTCGGTTTCGCCCTCTGCGTCTAGTCCGAGGATTACTTTGCGAGTTTAGGGAGCATTCCGGAGATGCAATTATATAATGTGAATTAATGAAATTATCAATGGAATGCTAATTAATTATGATTGGTAATGGCAGATGGCGCTAATGGAGCAAATCGTATATTCGCTCTATACTCTCCATATCGAAATTGATCACTCCTTGGCCCTGTAGCCCTGAAGAGAGGCGGTCTTCGAGTGATTCGTGGCCTTCATGGGAGTCGTTGGGGCAGCCGGTCTTATCAAAAACTGTATCAAAGCCATCTTTGCAAGGATTTGACAGTAATAGGAGTTCTTCGGTAAAAACTGGTCTAGTCTGCTGCTATGCTGCACGGCTTTGCAGGACGGTTATCCCATAGTAGGGAGCATGCCGACTAGTTGTCAAGGATGGACTAGTTTTATGGTATGGGCATAGGATAAGGTTTGGAATACAAACTTGGGATTGATCCATATTTGTTTGCTGTGCATGTAAAGTAGAGCACTCTTTAGAGAACCAGATGCCCGACTTCCGAGATTGGCTGTTCGAGAATATCAAATACTCTCAATCGATCTCTAGCGTTGTGCAGTGGATGCTTCCGGGTCTCGTCTTCCAGTCTATACCCGTAATAAAAACTGAATTCAATTCCTTTCTGAAATACTTGTATTCTTTATTAAGCTTATACTCATATTACACGCATATTTTGTTGTTCGATTAGGCTTTGAGTTGTTTTCAACGGCTTGGGTTTCTCGATGGTGTATGTGTGTGTGTGTGTGTGTTGGGGGGAGGGGGTGGCAGACTATTCGTATAATGCCAGCTAATGTATGTATAATTCAATTTGATCAACATCCACTTGCATTCCACTATCAACTATTATTGTAGCTTGCTAATTGAGATTTGGCAAAAGGAATTGTTCGAGAATATGAGGAGCGCAAGTGCTGTAAATTATTGTTGCTGATTGCCATATATAAAAATATATATAATATATACTCGTACATACATACATATGTATGTACATATATATCGTGTATATGTCAAGCAATTTAATTTGTTCACATTATCGAAAGCAGTCTAAATTATTTGTTATATCATATATAGCAGCATTCGAAATTAGTTTTAGGGAAAGTTACATACATACATATGTATATGTATTTGTATATGTATGTATTTATATATTTTGAAAATAGACAATTCCAGGGCCTGAGGCACCCGAACAAAGTGTTTAACATAGGTATCTTTGCCGCTATATATTACAATTCTCGTTACTCAACAGGAACTAAGTTGAAATATTTATCATTCTTGTTATTTTCATTTCTTTTCATTGTTATATTCTATATCAAAAAAATTTGGCATTTCCAATTCGATTAAACCAATTTCGGGTGTATAAGTTTTCGTTTCATTCTTAATCATTTTGGAATTTTCGCTTTTACAATTACTAATCAGCGTTCGTTAATAATTAATGTGTGTATATGTATGTATATATATTTATATGTATTTATGTATGTATACTATTATTTAGTTGTTAAGTTTCGTTCGTTTTTATGCAAAAATTATTAACAAATCACAGTAAAAAAGCAACAATGCTAGAAAATCGTTTAATTTTGTTTTGTTTTGTTATGTTATTAGGTCTATGCATTAATACATACTCGTATATTGATGTGGTTATGGCGGTCTACAGCTGGATGAGGCTTCTTGAAAGCAAGAGATATGGGAAACATAAATTATATAACAATAAATACACATTTTGATAGATGCCAGCAATGAAATAAATTATAAGATTCAGCAAATGGAGCAAAAGCGAAATGGAATGGGCTCTCTTGCATCTGCCAATAAAATCAAGTCAACACTTACAACTAAAACATAATAAACCATAATTCAATAATAAGTTAATATTCGCATAACATTGGAATTGGGGGGGGGGAACGGAACCGCTTCGGCTATGAGTATGAACAATTGGAGCATACAGAATCCATTGGGATGTGCAATGCAGGAATACAATGAGAGATTGCTGTCGGTGTGGACGGGGCAGGACTGCAAGATCGGGCCTGTAAGCTGGTACACTCACAAATTGGTTCTGGGGATGCTGGAGATAACTGGAGAGACCATGTCATGAGCCTGCAGGCCGACACAAGTCCTGCCCATCGGTTGACTGCTTACAGTTTAGAGAGATTCTTGGAGATTATTTACACATTGAGATAGATAATCGAGGGTAAAAATATCATTCGAAAAATATACACACAGATATACAGATATAGACACAGGACTAGGGGCATAAGCAGGAGCAGAAGGAGGAGCAGCAGAGGTTAATCCTCCACGTCCTGATGCTGCCTGTGGCGATGCAGCAATCAGCTGCCCGCCACGAAGCGCGGCTTGGCCAGATTCGCATCCGACTTGCCATCACTGGTCAGCTCCTGCAGCTCAATTTCACTGAGCAGGGCCCAGTTCTCGCTGTCGGAGTGGACATGCAGACGCAGCTCTTTGATGGCCCCGATCTTGGGGTCCAGCAGGCCCTCGGCAATGCCCAAGTGGTCAAAGGAGCCCACTACCAAGTAACCATCGGTGGTGGTGTTGTAGTTGCTCCACACGGACGAATTCTCGCTTAGGGTGTCCGCCGGCAGCAGCTCCACGGTGGTGTTGTAGAACCGGTCCGAGGGATGCTCGGAGTTGCCGCTGCGGAAGAGGTATCGTCGGAGGAGCGTGGGCTGCTCAAAGACAAACTGCACCAGGTCTCCAGGCTGCGGCAGCAGACCCCAGAAGTAGGACTCCCCGCGATAGGCGCGCTTCAGCAGATAGTTCTTGTATGGTGCAATGTTGGACTTGACCAGCGCCGGAGGGTTGTGGGTGTGAGCATAATACTGGGGCACCTTGCTGCCAAACTGCTTGTCCTTCAGCTTCTGGACCTTTCCTTTCAGAGAGGAGCTGGTGCCGATATGCTGGAACAGAGACTTGCGAAAGTGCTGCCAGTATTTGGCCTTCTCCTGGTTGCAGTGCTTCTGGTCCTTGTCCGTGCGACAGACCTTCGACTCGATGAAGTATGTGAGCAGCCAGTCGACGGGCTTATCGTTGTAGAACATCTGGAAGTAGGTGATCAGGTAGGGCAGCTCGGCGCTCTTGAACATCTTGCCAATGAAGCCGAGCTGGCAGAAGTCCAGGACAAACCAAGCCGGCTGATCCGGTTTGGTCAGCGCGCTCTTGATCAAGGCAAACTTTTTCATTGTGGTTATGAACTGGCGCTTGGTCAGGATGTCATCCTCCAGCTGCACATAGAAGGTGCCCTTCGAATGGGCATAGGCCATCAGGTAGGCAAAGTCCAGATTCTGTTTGCTGCGCCACTTTACCCGCTCCAACGGATCATTCAGCGTGATGCGCAGGCGCTCAAAGTTGGGATAATAGCTGGGCGCCGGCGCAATAATGTCGATCAGTCCGCTTTCCACATGCTGCTCAAAGCTGGTCTCGATCTGCCGGGCTATTAGCTGCACCGCCTCGAGGTCCGTTTCGCCTATGTACACAATGATGAGGGTCTCGTTCTGCTCCTCATCGTTCATGTTCTCTATCAGATTGTGCAGAGTCGCCAGAAGATACGACTGCTTCTCCCGATGCACTGTGGGGACCCCCAGAACGATGCTGATATCGGTGCGGCCCTTGCTCTGCAGGTAGGCTGGCCGTAGGGAGCCCGCATCGTCCAGGAGATGTGGCAGAAAGTGGTAGGCGTTCGGCAGCCGTATATTCTGGCCCCTGGCCATCGTACCATTCCATCCCCCACCTTTCGCAGCGTGCGAGGCATTCCTCAGGAGTTGTCTCGCCTCGGGACTGAGTCCATCAAGCAAATTTGCCACTGGCAGTGGCGGTGGGGGGCTGGGACTCGCCGCGCTCCCGTTTCCCGACTGCAGCTGCCCCAAGTACTGGGAGAGCAGGGACACATCCTCCTGTCTGGCTCTGTACATGGACTCCAGGTACTGCAGCCGCATATGGCACTCGGCCAGGCGCTGCGTCAGCGACTGTTCGGTGGATAGTTCTGGTGCCATCACCATCAGTATCACAATGCAGGGCGCCAGCACGAGGGCCGTCACAATCAGCATACAATTCCTCTGCCTAATCTTGAACATTTTGTCCAGTAGATACGATACGTTCGTTCTCTGCCTTTTCCTTTGCCTTTGCCTCTGGCTCTGGCTCTGACTATTATATTAATTAGCCAACTGTTTGCTTGATGGCTGCTCTGCTTCCGCTTGGGGTTCGTTGTGTCGCTGTTCCCTTGGGCCGGCTGTCATCCTCCTCGCTCCTCCGATGACTAATGCAGGCACTGCAACAAAAACGACATTAGATGGGTTGGGCTTTGGTTGGGGGGGAAGAGTCTGGGTTGTGGGTTGTTGACGAAGGTCGCAACGTTTAACAGCTTTTTGTTGCTGTTGCTGTTTCTGTTGCCGTTTTTGTTTCGCTGCTTCTGCCTTACCCCAGCCGCTGGATTAACGATGGCGGTGGCGGCAGCTGTCGCAATTCTCGCCACATGACCTGGCAGGCAGGGAGAATGAAATAATAATATTTTGTTGTATAATACGTACTCAAGACGATGACAATCGACTTACATGGCCAAGAGCCCTGAGTGCAAAGGCGTTGTCCTTGTTGCCGGGATTCGATCGGTGGGACTGCTGAAAGGAAGAAGTGCGGTTTATGTCTTTTTCATGCCGGTTCAGTCTCATTATCGTATACATATGGGGCATACATAAGTATGTAGGGTATCAATTGGTCTGGGCTAGATTGGAGGGGCCACATGGGGAGGGTATTTTCAAACAGGACAGGGTGTGAATGCGTGAATGAGTGCAGGCGGATGTGGGAGTGGAAGTTTTTATCGTCTATTTCAGGAAGGGTATCGGGCAGTCTCCCCGTGGCTCGTTCTCCCACCTTTTGGGGCAAGGTGTGAACATTAGCATTACCCGATCCGATCATCAAGTTCGCACTCGTTTCAGCATTTTGGTAAATAAACAAAATACCCAAGCACGCACACCCCACCCCTCCCTCACAACCAGCACTCCACTCACATTTAATTGCTGAACAAACGAGTAAACATTAACATTAAATAGGAACAGATTGAACGTAGTTTTGCTTTTTTGTACGATGGGTACGATGGGTGTAGTCCCCTCTCCTCTTTGGCCTCTCTGACCCTTCCCCACTACATATATCTTGCTCTGCCTTCGGTTTTTCGCCATACGTTTTCGCTCAGGTTTCGTTTTACATCGCTTTCGGATCGCATTGGCTGGCTATTATGTAAATGTTACAATTGGTTGCCACACGCACGATTGTTTCATATTGCGTTATTAACACGGCGGGGAATTTCGGTTAATAACGCCCCCGAGAGCACAAAAAACAACAGGCGGGTCCGAGCAGCTGCTCGCGGAACAAAAAGTGGAACAAGTGAGTGGAAAAAACGAGAGAAGCAGCGACGTCGGCAGCGCTGCCATCCATGCTTGTGTTGATATTGTATACTATTTCTACACTGGTGCTTTGGACAAGAGGGTGTGTCTATAACGCGTCTTAAAAAATACTAGAAAATACTAGAAAATATTCGAAAATGAAGGGAAATACTCCAAAGAGACTTTATAAAACTATACAAATATTCAATGTCCTGAAAGCCCAGTAATTACAAGGCTGATTATAATCAGATCGACACAAATTTGCAACGTCTCCAAGTCATATATTTTGCTAGGACCAAAGTGTGACCAGGCGTATAGGCACCAAGGCTACACTGTTTTTTCGGTTACAATTCAAATCGGTTAAGAATTAAAATTTTGTATCAAAGCCAGCAGGATTGTATTATTAGTGGGCGTTATGGCGCTGAGGGACGATAATAGACAGAGAAAGCACCGCAATATTGGATAAATCCATTCATGCGGGACAGAAATATGCAATCATTTTATAAAATGTACACATATTTGTTTCCCTTTTTCATTTATTTGACTATAGTGTTTATTACTTGAAATGGAAATTTCAAGAGCCATAACAGTGTCGTAACAGTGTAACTTAAACATGAATAAAATTATTTTCGCCCAGTTTTGTAAAACTCTGTTTTAAATTTGATATCTAATATATTTTACTGAATTCTGGTTTATAGGTTTGTAATATACACATCTGGGCAAAGCTCACGTTGGGAATTTGGTATCACTTTTATTATGTTTAATTAAGCTTTCATAAGTACTTTTATAATTATTCCTCCATTATTATCGTTTGATCTTCTCTGTCCCTGTAGCTCTTGTCTAGCATGGCAAGTGAACATTTCTTTGCAATGTCATGGCCAAGGTAGGGTGGGCAAAGCTGATCAGAGCTGAATAATACCATCCCACCTGAATACTCGTTATCCATTACACCATGCCAAGTGCCCGGATCCCGTCGTCGTCAGAATGGCTACCTTCGGCGGCATCGGAATAGAGTCCGGAACCGTGGTCGTCAGCACGGCATAACTAGCAGCATAATTATTTATCTGATGATTAACATAAGATATGATATGTATTTCAATATCCAGAATTCCTACGTGAGTGGAAGAAGCGACATCATGATCTTGTGTTGCAATACACTAGCATAGTAATACTCGGACTGGATTCCCAGCCCCTGCATGGGAGGAGTTACGGAGATCTGAAGTGCAGCGAATACTTATTTATTTACATACTTTCGCGACAAGCCCGAGCATATGTATGTCACATCCAAGTGTTCAGTTCTCTGCTAGCAATCGACGCGATCAGAACATCATCCAACAGTCAGTCAAAATAAGACAACAATTGTTGCTGTCTCCCTTTCCTCCGCCAGGGGCGCACACTGCATGAGGAAGAGTAAGAGAGAATGAGTAAGCACGTGGAAGGGGGTTTCTTAGCCACATCGTCAAACAGGAAAGACGGATGGACAGGAAGACATATGTAGCTATGTATATCGACTCGGTTGTTGATGTTGAACAAGAATATACATACATATGTACATATGTATATCTTTATGGGTCGGAAACGCTACCCTCTACATCCAATTCCACCACAAATACAAAAAAAAACAATTTACTCTTCGAGTAACGGGTATAACCATTTGGTGCACATATAATGTTTCTTATGACGTACAAATGTCCACACTTATAGCTGAAACCTGTTGACCAGCAACACGCTTACGCTTTATACTTCTGTTCTTTTTGGCCCCTTTTTATTTAAACCACATTGTATAAACAATCAATGAATGGGGAGCCTTTAAAATTAATCAATCTTGTTGGAAATTTAATAATCAATCGGATTAAATTAAGTGTTGGCGGCTGAGGGTCCTAGCTAGCTAGTAATATTAAATCGAATATTGAAATCGAGGACAGACCGATCAAGGACGGCGAACGATTAGCCCACTGTCGACCAGTGGGTACTAATATACACTCCACGAAAATGATGAAACTTGACAAATTTTAGCGCAATTCAGGTGAACGATATCGTGGACATTTTTGTTTTTAAGTAAAAAAAAAGGATGAATCTACGAGAAGAATTCATAAAAATGAGAAATGAGAAATTATTTTCCGCGGATAAACTAAAGTTGCTCACCTTTTTAAATAGAGGGGGTTAAGTGGGTTAAGTTCCTTTGTATCATCAGTAGATTTACGGTATATTTTGAAAATGTCACGGTATATTTCTGATGGTCAGACGGTATATTTTATCAAAGGCGGCAATAAAAAGAAAATTCCGTGAAAAAATGTATTTAACTTTATTAAATGGGACTGGCTATGTATTCAGTGTGAATGGTAAGCAGAAAAACAGTTTACGCAACATGGAAACCCACTAATATCCCGCAATTGCTTAGATTACATGGAGCTGCGAACCAAACATCGGCTAATAGGTGCTCTCGTAGGCACGGCCAACAGCAAAGGATGGAGCCCCAGTCAGTCCAGTGGGTATAGCTTTGTGTGTCCATACAAACAATTGAATTTCAACAGGCTCTCTTCTTCACAGCTCTTCCCGTAGAGCTGACGAAATTCGAGACACAATTGATCCTGGACGAGGGCATAGCTCTACTGGTCAATAAATTAAAATCATTTAGTGCATATCCTACGCCCAAGGAACTGGCGGAATACAGATCCGACCTTGAAGAGCGTTTGGAGGGTCAGGCAGATGCGCTCAAGAGGGAGAAACTACGAGAGACCGAGCGTTATATGGACAAGATTCTGCTTGGAAAGCGCAACAAGTTGTTGAAGCAGGGTCTGGCTACGAAAGGTAGTGGTATATGAATTAGAAAAAAAAATATATCTGTATTCCATCGCCTGTATTCTACCCCCAGCTGCTGCCTTAGTTAGCGAGGATGTGCTCAAGGAAGTGGCGGACAACTTCAAGTTTGATCAACAGAATGCGCTGATGGAAGTTCCCTGCCAACACCTAAGCAAGCACAGTAGGTTTTATCTGAAGATTTAAAGCCCTTTTTATTCCTACATACTTTTTGTCTCACAGCTGCGCAAATTATTTGTAGACCAATTGTGGACACCAGTTGCATCAGGTACCGCATATTTCGGGACCTCTGGCTGCGGGGAAAGTTCGTGACTTCCGGCGAAGCATTTGGCGCAGATTTTCTGGTCTATCCCGGAGATCCCCTTATCTACCATGCCTCGCACATCGTGATTGTACAACACACCTCAGCGATAAGACCGTTGGACTTCATTGCCAAAGTCCGTCTTTCGGTGATTGTGAACAAGAGCTGCGTGTTTGCCTATGAGAAGAGAGGTGAAGGAATCACCTATCAAACGGTGGCCTGGTCGAATCCCAGCAGGTAGAGTGAGTGGCGGGTAAACCCAAAGTATTGAGGGAAACTGGATACAATAACAGATAACCTCTCTCCTCTCTCCTCTCACTCTCCCTCTCCCTCTCGAACCTTTCCTCTCCGCGTTTCGCTGTCTTGCTCAGAGCAGAGGAGAGCAGGAGCACAACCGTGTCTAGTGTCTCTGGTTTAAGAGTGTGTTGCTGTGCACATGTTAAATTCATTTACGGCATGCCGGGTGATGAGATGGGTTCCAATCCGTTCGGAGCTCCAGTGATAAAGGAGGCAAAGACTAAATTATTGTTAAATTAATTAGTGATACACGCCTGCAAAATGAGTTTAATTTTGTGACCCCCTTCCCCCTACTAATACACATGCAGGTCCACACGAACACAAACTCGGGTGGAGCCATCGCAATATACGATGGACATTTGTTTTCAACAAATTTGTGCTGAATTCTTCATGTTTTGCGTTCGTTAATTTTTTTTTGTTTTTGGTTTTTTTTTTAAATAGAAACAACATCGATAAGCGGTCGGACCGGGTGTGGCGTTGCGGGGAAGGCCAGCCAAAGTCGTGCCGTTCGAATTTCAGTCGAGCAGCCGTACAGTGGGTCGAGTGTCACTCTGGTTCTTTGAATTCCATTATGAATTTATTTGTGCTCTTCATTTCAAACATGTGCATTGTAATAGGAGCATTTATTTCATTCCATGCGCGCGGTAATAATAATAATCTAATTTCAGCGAGCACAGAGGAGAACCGCAACTTTCAAGCAGATTCAAATCAAATGTGGCCCCACTGTCCTCTGCACGCGCTCATTCTACTTCCCTCTCTACTGCCCTATGCTCGCTCTCCTCTACAACAAAGCACTAACACCAACTCATGCCACACTCTTCGCCATGCTCTCCCTCTCTGGCAGCATTGCCAGCTGTAAAATACGCTCACTTTAAATGCTGATTGGAACTTTTAAGGCGTTACAAACAGCGCACAGTGGTCAAAATATCAATTTTGTGGCTTGAAGTCAGTTGGTATGTTTAGTGGTCACTAAGCTGACGTTGATTGCAAAGCTAACCATGGATACAATGGATGCCGCCCAAATAAAATGAGATCCATTTTCTCATGGTTAGCGGTCAATATGTAGAAAATCATTTTATTTTTACTTTGTGCCCAAAAAATGTTAATTGTGCCCAGGGTGCATTTCTCATTTTGTCATGGTACCGCCACAAACAGCATCAAAACAGAGAAAATTGTAATCTTGAATTCGCGCCGTTGCTGCCGCAGCGTTTTTCGGGTGGGTGCTCACTTATTCTACTGCTTCTCAGCGCACTCAGAGACAAACAACACTCTGGTCTCTGAGAGGTGGAAGGAATGGATAGAACTCTCCCTGGTACTGGATGTTACTCTACTCGACTCTCCTCTCCTCTCATTGTGTCTGTCTCCCTGCCTGCCTCTGTCGCTGAAAACCAAAACAACGGAACGCGGTCTCTGCTCTTAAGCGGGACTTGATCTGCATATAAAAATAGGGTCAGAGCTATCTCTGAGATATGTCAAAAGTAACAGGTGATTGGGAAGGAGAAAAAGAGAATTCAGAGGGCGTAAGAGCGAGCCGAGCCGAGCCGGCTTTTCTCTCGGGTAGTTGTTATTATTGTTTACAGGATCTGTTGATATTTCGCTTTCTTGCATTCATCCCATCCCGACTTTAAAGAGGTGGATTCCAATTCCAATTCGAAATCTAAATTGTATTGTTTGTTCCCGTTCAAAATCTTATGAAATAACTTTTGTAAATCTGGAAAGGAAAAGTTCATATTTTTATCATTATTATTATTTCTGAACCTGACAAAACCCAACACTATCAAATATGGTCATATTTTTATCTAAAAAATTGTCGCTGCACAGATGTTTCCACGTCTTCCTTATGTGTGCTGCAGGGAAACAGTATTTCCATTATTTAATATTTACCACCTTTTATAGTTTTGTTTACTATCTTGCTTCGCTCCCTGCCTAAAAATACTCTTCTTTAGTGAACGTTTCACTTAAATCCGCTCGCATCTGGCAATGCCGTTTGACAACTGTACTTCAAGAGCGTTGCCAGCCAGCACTCACACAGATACACAGTCAAGGTATGACTATACAAGGTTCGGCTGTTCCGCTCTTCAGCTGGCCTAAGCTCTTATCCACCCTCCCTGCCATGACACAGCACAAGCAAAATCATCAAAGCAATCGCTGAGTTGGTCACACCTCACATCAATTCTACCATGAAAACCACCACCACCAGCACAGCAAAGCAAGCGTGTGCATGTATTGAGCGCATGACCAGAAAATATTTTCTCCCCCGTATAGAGACAGAAAAGTCGCCGCGCTGGCAGCAACAGAGCAGAAAACGTAATTCGATCGAAGCGATTTGCTCAGCAGAGCTCACAGTGCGAGTTTTTCAGTTGGCGAGTGGACAGTGAAACAAACAGAAAGAAATAGAAAATCAAGAGTCAGGCGAAGTGAGAAGTGAACGAGAGGGGAAAGCACCAACTGCAGACGGGCAGATTTTCTTTGCGCTCCGGTGAGAAGATAATTTCAGCAAAAAAGTGTGCGCTCCGGGAGCGGGAAAAAATTAACAGAAATAACACCAAGCACCAAGAGACACTAGGTTTGTTATAAAACATTTAAAACGGAGAGTAGATGAATGGCGAGAAAAAACGAAATGCGTGGCTCAGGGCTCGACTGTACAATTGTGGATAAACGTATATGTGTGTTCGTGTGTGTGTCTGCGCGAGTGTCTGTGCCGTTTTCAATGAGTATTTTTGTGTGTTGGCGCGCTATTTTTGTGTGATTTTCCCAGCAACAAATTTTGAAACAATTTTTCTCCCCACGTCAAAAAAGTCATGCTTTATGGCGGTCGGGTCGGTCGGGCGGTCGGTTGGGGGGGTGCCCAAAAACAAATTCTTGTGTGCGCTCGCACATGAGTTGTCTCGCTCTCACGGGGGCTCCAACTCTCGCGAGAGAGCGAGAGCACACGAGTTGTGTCTAAAAGTTACACTAACATCTGGTTACTCTTTACATTTTTTTCAGTTTCGTGAAAGCGCCGTGAGGAGGTATAGGGATTTCAGGATTCGCGAATCCTGAACAAAACACTTTTTCTTCGCCCCCAATTTTCCTCCCATCGCTGAGTGAACAGCCGTCGTGTTGGAGACAAACAGCAGTGAATACAACCACAACGCTGGAGAGGAACAACAATTGTTGGACTTGGACACGACAGCCCTGATGTCGTTGCCAATGAATTCGCTGTACTCGCTCACCTGGGGCGATTACGGCACGAGCCTGGTATCGGCCATACAATTGTTGCGCTGCCATGGCGACCTTGTCGATTGCACTCTGGCCGCCGGGGGACGCAGTTTTCCGGCCCACAAAATAGTACTCTGTGCCGCCTCGCCGTTCCTCCTGGATTTGCTAAAGGTAAGTGAGAGTAGAGTGTGGAGCAAGCGAGAGAGAGAGAGTGTGGAGTCGGGGCGACATAACCTCAAACGTGGCCAGTCTGAGATTTTGACTCGCGTACAGTTTGTAAACAGAGAAACCCATCGCAAAAATAGGTTAATGTTTGGAGCGCGGCTCCCACAAAAAGCATTCAGAGAAACTTACTCACACGCACACATGCTCACACTTACAGATGGCAGAGGCAGAGCATTCGCTCTTCCCTGCTCTGCTCTTCTCTGCTCCAAAAATACAATTCTCCGTCTCATACTTTCTGTTCAGAGATTTCGGTACAAGTTTTCCACTGTCAATTGAGTTGAATGAGTTGCGCACTCTGCGCCGTCGCTGACGTTGCCAATGCCCCACACAGACCTCTTTCTGGCCCCTTAACAGTTCTCATTTCTCCCCACCTTCTGGCCCCCTCTCAGTTCGTATTTCTCCCCTGCTTCTTATCAACGTTTCTGCCTTTTTTTTATTTTTATATAAAGTTACCATATCTGAGAGAATGAGAGAGTGAGAGGACAGTGAGAGGCAGAGCGATAGAGAGTGTGAGAGAGCGAGAGAACCAGTCCGTCAAAGCAGAAAAAGCTGCTGCGCCAACTTTCTGTTCGAATGTGTTAGAGCGAGCGCAAACGAGAGCGCCAAAAGCATCGAAGCAACGAGGCGACTGCCAGTTTGTTGGTGTAGTTGTTGGAGCTTTGGCTTTTGCTGTTGTTGGGTGCACACGAGCGCGACCTCTTTTCTGCTGCTTCTGCTGGCTGAATGTACAGTTGAACCTGGCGATGGGGGGATTGTTTAACAGTGAGGCCATGTTTTTTTCAAATTTTGTGAACATGGAGTGATGGTATGGATTTTTCTTAGTCTGTTGTATTTTTGATCGAAAATTACATTTACATGTACGGTTGGGTACCAAAAGCATTACATACATATTTCAGTTGGGGCCTTTCCATGCCATTCGGTCGAATCAGATTATATGAGACAGACCATTCCCATGTTTCCCATGGTTAGGAACCCTCTGTTATCATACGGTTGACCAAAACAGAGCACTGGCGGCCAAACACCTGACGCCGGCATCAGTGAAAAAAGTAAACAGAGCGTAATTTTTAAAAACGGCGCTCAGAGTCGACGGCGGGGAAATGTCAAAATGCTGCTCTTATTGTTGCTGTGAACTCTGCAAGAGTCCAAAATCCGTCGGCCGCCAGCGAGATGTGCGGCGTACTGATCTCGTTACACTCACACACGCGGCCAGAACACATGGAGGTTTCTCTTTGTTGCTCCCGCTCCCTCGCAGCGAAATGCAACTGAGAAAAATCGATGAGCATGTGGAATGGAATGGTGGTGGGTAACGTAGCAGGGAGAGGAGAGGCATCGACCACAAGCCACAAGAGCAGCAGCAGAAGGGAGTGTAGAGTTCAAAGAGCGCATCATGGAGTGGGAGCGGGAGAGGGAACAGAGTAGTAAATGACATTTAAAGAGATGGCTGGCATTGGTTTTGCTCTGTGTAAGGCTCGACTTTGAGCAGCGTTTGCTAATTAAACGTGTCGACCGGGAGAGGGAGAGGAGTGCGCTCTTTTGAGCTCTGTTTTCTTTCGTCAGCATCGCATCTCCTCGTCCTATCTCCTCCAATCCTGCTGCAGAATGTGCAGAGCGGGAAAAGTAAAAGCCGGTTGGCTTTCTTATGTGTGAGTGAGTAGAGAGTGCCCGTCTCTTTGAGTTTCTGTGAGAGTATGAGCACGTTGGGTTTCCATCTCCCCGTCGTTGTCTGTTTTTGTTTCGGTTGGGGCTCGTCTCGTCTCGGCATTTGTCTTTCTCCACGCACTTGACGCGCTCAAAGCAGCAAGCCCCCTTCAAACGCAACAATTTCGTTGGCATTGATGTATTAAGATTTTCATTTGCTTTTACTGCTCCTTTTTAACCAGTTTTTTTATATTATTATTTATTTATTTATTTGTTTATTACGAATACGATAATTATTATAATTTTCATTTGGTTTCACTGCTATCTTTCATATTTTATAGAACACACCATGCAAACACCCTGTGGTAATGCTGGCCGGCGTCAATGCCAACGACTTGGAGGCACTGCTTGAGTTCGTCTACCGTGGCGAAGTGAGCGTCGACCATGCCCAGCTGCCCTCTCTTCTGCAGGCTGCCCAGTGCCTGAATATCCAGGGACTGGCGCCTCAAACTGTCACCAAGGACGACTACACCACGCACTCGATCCAGCTGCAGCACATGATACCCCAGCACCACGACCAGGACCAGTTGATAGCGACCATTGCCACGGCCCCCCAGCAGACGGTGCATGCCCAGGTTGTCGAGGACATTCACCACCAGGGACAGATTCTGCAGGCCACCACCCAGACCAATGCAGCGGGACAACAGCAAACGATTGTGACCACGGATGCGGCAAAGCACGACCAGGCGGTAATACAGGCCTTCCTGCCGGCACGCAAACGCAAACCCAGGGTCAAGAAAATGTCACGTAAGTGTAATCAGAGCACTGTAAGCAGAGCCCCAGTCACAGAGATTTCATCAAAATATCTTTCCACACTTCAGCTACGGCTCCGAAAATCAGCAAAGTTGAAGGAATGGATACGATTATGGGCACACCGACCTCATCCCACGGCGGCGGTGGAGTGGTGCAACAGCAGCAAGTTCTCGGCGAGAACGGATCCGAAAGCCAGATGATCACGTCCACGCCCATCATCAAAAGCGAAGGGCAAAAGGTGGAGACGATTGTGACCATGGATCCGAACAACATGATACCGGTAACGTCGGCCAATGCGGCCACAGGCGAAATCACGACGGCAACAGGCACCACGGGCACGTCCGGAGGTAATACAAGCGGCACGACATCCACGCCAAAGACCAAGCGGGCCAAACACCCGCCCGGGACAGAAAGTGAGTTTGGGCATCCGTCTGGAAGGGATTCCTTAGTCTAAAGCCATATTTTTCGTTTCCGTTCACAGAACCTCGCTCTCGCTCTCAATCGGAACAACCTGCTACGTGCCCCATTTGCTATGCCGTCATACGTCAGTCGCGGAACCTGCGGCGCCATCTAGAGCTGCGGCACTTCGCCAAGCCCGGGGTGAAGAAGGAGAAGAAAAGTAAGTCTGGTAATGATTCGACACTATACACCAGCGCCGAGCTGAACACCACAACAGAGGGCGACACTACTGCGGGAGAAGGAGAAGCAGAAGCGGGCATGACGCCGACGAGAGTGATATCGAATGCGTCTGTCGCCGGATCGGCCACCATCCTGGCGCAGAGTGTGCTTCCTCCGCAACAACAACAGCAGCAGCAGCAGCAACAACTGCAGCAACAGCACCATCAAACAGCGCAGCAGCACATGTCCACGTCAGCAATGGCGGGTGGAGGCCAGACACACATTATGGGCGTCAATATCAAGCACGAGGGTGGCAGTGGGGCCGGCGGTGCGCAACAGCAGGCGCAGCAGGGCATGCAGAACGTCATACACATTGTGGGCGATCAGGTGTTTATGCCGCAGCAGCAGCAGCAGCAGCAGTAGCAGCAGCAGTAGCAGTAGCAGCATCAGCATCCAGATTCCTGCCTCCTGTCTGCAGCCTGCAGCCTGTCGCGCCTTTCATCATTCCACCCACCCACACACATACACACAGCACACTCATCCACATGTACAGTCGTACACGCATACAGAAACGTTTTGTAAATAACACAAAAAGCAAAAATCCCCGTGATCTGATCGATTTGTCCTTCATATCCCGTTTAATTTTGTTTTGCCCTCTTTTACTGCGTAAGTTTTTTTTTCCAAGCTTTTTCAAAATTCCATTCCTTAGCCGAAAAATACGAGTAGTATGCAGTATTTTCTTGCATATTTAAATAATGAAAGATAAAGAGAAGCGAAGAGAGTAGAATTTCAAACAATACTCGATTTAATTTACTTAAATAATTGTAATTAGTGTCGCAAAAGAATATTTGTTGTAAAGAATAGCTGTACAATTACAATCGCAGATCGAAATCAGTTTAAGCTGCTCTTTTTAACTATTATATAACCAATTGTTTAATTAATAAAATATTATATATTTTTTTTATATAACAAACAAAATTAATCACTGCCTGTGGCACGGACTTTATTTTTTGTGTGCAATGCTACGTTTTTACCATTGGCTTTTGTTCTTTGTGCAAGAAAATACTGTTTTCTATGACTCCTAACTATTCTTTTCCTAACCCGATAAACTTTGAAAGAGTTTGAAGAATTGTTCATTCTGTGTTCGATATGTTTTCATATTTTGAACGTGCTTTGTTCTTTTTGGTTTACCCTTGTAAATGTCTCCAAACTAAATGTTTCCATTTCCCATTTACATTTCTGCATCCTTTTACTAAACTATTATTGCCATTTAACCTTAGTTTAGTTGTGCGATTGTCTAATGCCACGTTCTATCTGATCCATTCTTAACCCTTATCCCACACACACATTCACATCCACATCTACACAAACATACTCGTACATCTTTCCCCTACTTGTAGCTCTTGAAGGTCGCGTTGTTGTAGTCTCAAGAGACGGAGAGAGACAGATACAGTGAGCCCGTAGTGTCGTCCCCCATGTCTATAGCCTAATCTTTACTATTCGCCTTTCAGTAGCTCCAGCCAAAAGCAAAGCCAATCTTCTTACCTGCTATTCCTCCTGCCTTCCTTTCAGCATCCAGTGGCAAAAAGTCGGGCAGCGGCACCTCCGGCTCGGGTTCGGGATCGGGCTCTGGTTCGGGTGCGGGTGCAGCGCTGAGCTCGAGTGGAGGAGGAGTGCCCCAGGTACAGACGGTGCAGTCCCTGCACACGCTGCAAGGTGTGCAGGTGAAGAAAGATCCCGATGCCCAGCAACAACAGCAGCAGCAGCAGCAACAACAACAACAACAACAACAACAACAACAGCAACAGCAGCAACAGCAGCAGCAGCAGCAGCAGCAACAACAGCAACAACAACAACAACAGCAGCAGCAACAGGCAATGACAGTGACCACCACTTCGTCGGGAGGACAAGTGCAACAACAACAGCAGCAGCAGCAGGTTCAGGTGCAACAACAGTTGCAGCATCATCAGATCATAGACTCTTCCGGCAATATAACAACAGCTACGACGAGTGCCCAGGCGGCGGCTGTGCAGCAACAGGCGGCCGGTCAGCAGCAGCTGGTGGCCCAGGCGGCGGACGGCAGCGAGAGTGGGGCGCCGATGTCGATTGCCCAGGTGCAGACGCTGCAGGGGCATCAGATCATAGGCAACTTGAATCAGGTGAATATGACTGATTTCCAACAACAGCAGCAACAGCAGCAGCCACCACAACAGCAAACACAACCCCAACAGACGCTCTGATCGGACAAGACCGAAACGTAGAATCTATTATAATCTGTTCTACTCGTATATAAATTGCTTGCGTAGTTCATTTCTAAACGAAGGGAAAGTCAAAACTGGCTCTCGACGGATGGCCAAGAGGGGGTCTGTCACCGCTCCTGCCATCCACTGGGAGCCTCTAGCTATTACCATTTTGTTGTACAATTATATGACCTTTAATGTTGATTTTGCTCTACCTACACATACCTATTTAGTTTCGTTGCTAGATTTATGTTTAAGTGCGCTATGGTTATCGGATATGGTTATCTGCATATTGCTATATTAATTCTGGATACTCGTAGTTTGACCCACGTCCCAATGCTAGAGGTGCGCTAGTCAGACTCTGAAACCCACTGGAAACATGCAATATTGTGTTGTCTAGTGTGTGTCGTTCATAAGGTTCTCCTGCTCAGCGCCAGTGCCAGCGCTAGCTCCTCTGCCTGTCCTTGAGCAGCAGCATCTTGGCTCTAAACCAATTTAGTTGAATATTCGTACTGTATTTACATAGATAGCTTAAAGATTTTCAATTAATCATTTCAAGAGAGAACATCCTTTTATAAGAGCTCGCTCAAACCGGTGGCCCAATCGTGTCTGTGTCAATCAACCAATCAATATGCCTTGGCTTTGACGTTTCCCTGATTAAGAACTATGCGCTCTAATTGTAATCTTAAACCCAACCAATTTTTTTTATATATGTAGTATACATTCATTTATATATCCTACCTTTAATAGTTGAACTTTTTTTTATCCTTAGAACCCTTGAACCCCCCAGGGCTCGTTCAGATAGATGGAGTGTCTCCTGAAATTATGATTTAATTGTGTAAATTTGAGCGCCACGAGTGTTCCATCTATCTGAAATTTGTAAACCTATTTTTAGTCTTTTTAAATACTTAAATAAAATTTAATTTTATTTAAACAAGAAAAAAAACCAGAAAATAAACCAAAAACTGTTTAAACAAACACAAAATTTTCGAAAAGTATTTTTTTATGTTGAGTATTTGTTTTGGTGATGGAGAATCGATACTTTATATTTTCAATAATTTTTTTTGGTTCATTTGTAATATTGGGCATGTGTAGAAAATTAACTGATTGTATTCTTGCACGCCAATTGTTGTTTTTAGTTTAACACAAAGAATTACTGATTGAAATGGTTTTCTTTGCTTACATACTCGTAATCATATCAAACGATTGGTGACTAACTGGACCAAAGGACCTAAAGGCACCGCCACCCCACGCAAGAACTCCTCATAACACATAACCAGATCATTAACGAATCGTTTTATCTTGTCTTCTTCTCTCTTTCTCGCTGCCTCGTTAATAACTCACCATCTAACCAAATCGAAATCTGTGTGTATAAAAACTGTGTTCATGCCATCCAATCCATCAACAACATCAAACAATCAAACAATCAAACAATCATCAACAGGGCAACAACAAGAACATTTTGGTAAAGAAGGTTTTCATTTTGAAAGGCGGTAACAATACGTAATGATGATCCAACGATATGACCAGCGGCCCTGGAGGAGGCGGGGGGAGTGGGCAGCCGTCGCACAGCAGTGCAACGGCAGCAACGGCAACAACAGTGAGCAGCAACAGCAGATGCAACACACCATCGACAGCAGCAGCAACATCTTCAGCAGCAGCAGCATCTTCTGGCGCAGGAACACTTCAACGTCGCATACTGCGCGGCCATGCAGCGCAAACAACCAGCGGCGAACGTGTTCTGCTCATCAACTACGTGCCACAGTCGGGATCCCAAGCGGGATCGGGAGCAGCATCCACATCAGCTGGCTCCAACCAAAGCACGTCCCAATTGCCCACTCGTAAAATTCTCCAGGCTAGAGCCACGGCAGGAGCAGCGGCGGCAGCAGCAGCTGGGGTAGGATCAACTGCATCCTCCTCGACTGCTTCTGGAACATCAACATCAACGCCAGCTGTTTCATTTGCCGGTTTGGGCTCTGAGGTGACGGTTACGTTGACGCGAACCAATCAGCGCGCCAGCGTCACCAGTGTCACCGCCGCTGGTCATATTGTGCGGAACCAACAATCAGCTTACCACCAGACAACGACCACCGCCACAGCATCGACATCGACCAACACAACAGCCATGCACGAGCCGATCCAACACATAGCAACGCCAACGACGCCACCACCTCTCGTTTTCACTCATCATCCGCATCACATCCACTACCATCAGGAGGATCAGCTGGTGGATCATCATCAGCTGGAGCAGGAGCAGATGAATATCGATCATAATCAGCAGACGGACGCTGACCAGTTGATCGAGTACGATGGTGGGGTAATCGAAGAGCAGCATCATCATCAGCTGCAATTGCAGGAGGATCTCCACGATCCGCAGCAACAGCAGCAACATGAAGTTGTCCAAGAGGTTTATCTCCAGTAAAAGAAATCCCAAAATAAATACATACATAGATTATATATACACGAGTACGAGTATATAGCGCTAATAGAGACATAAGTAATATGAGATAAGTTTTAGCCACTGGAAACTCCCAAAATGTGTTGGCGAGAGATGCAATCGGTTTAGACGCTGTTCATAGCTTTAATTCGGTCATTTTTGAAAAAAATCCAGCAATAAAAGAAGGTTATTCTGTTATAAGACTTACCAAATACTCGTACATTTATAGTTTTGTTAAGATTCCAATTTTTGTTTACTTAAACCTACACATTTTGGGAAAGTCCAATCCATGTACTGTACATACACATATTATATCAAATATATCTAAATATACTAAACATGATCAAATATAGAACATAGAATATAATGAATACCATTTTTAGACTTGTACATATATATATTTAGATATATGTATATTCTATGTCAAGTAGGAAAGTATTTTCAATTGAAAATATTAAATTAAAATTTACAGAACGAAATGGAAAACATTCAATTAAATAGTTGATAAAATTGACAGATTATTTTTGTACCATACGAATACCGATAAATATAAAAATAAGTTTACGATTTTCGATCTAGATATCTGCACATTATAATTAACCATTTAAGTGGCATTATTTATGGTTCAGTTGCAGATCAAACAGCAGAACGTATAGAAACGTAATCAATTGTAATATACGAATATCAACTTCAATCTAGAAAAAAAAGCGAAAAACCGAACAATTTCCAAAAAATTGAAATGCGTTTTTTGAAACTGTTAAGGCAGAAACGAGCCCTTAGGATTACAAATGGAAAAGATCGACACATGTGCGTCTTATCCACAGGCAAACAAATTGATGTAACCCGGTTTTTGGGGCTATGGAAATAAAGCGACCCGGTCTACTGAAAGTAAAATTTCATTGCATTTCTGTTATTTCGTGTAATCAAATTGGTGCAATTGTATGGACTGTAAAAGGTAATTTATGGCTTGGGAGTGTGTGTGTGTCCTTCTAGCACCAGAAGATGGCCTTCCAGTTCTTGTTCGAGTTGTAATACTTACATGTTTTGACACACTTTTAAATTCATTTTAATTTTAAATTATTTGATAATAATTGTTCTAGACAAGGGGACTGCTGCTAGTGATCCGAAAATGATGTGCGTGAATATAGATTCGGATTCACAAACACAGCCTTTTGAGACCTTACTTTTTTCATTCTGTAAGTATATTTCTGTTGGTCTGGCTCTGGGTATCCTGTATATTAATTTGCAGGTTTCTTTGGTTGTTGACTTGCGTCAATATATCATTTTATCATTTCTTAGCCCCACCAGATAGTCGTATTCCAAACAAAGCCATATTAAAAATGCACTTAAATATATTTTGTTTATGTTTATTGTTTGCTTGCCTTTTTAACTGTTGCCTATACACAATATGTTTCTTTCTAAAAAAAAGCCATTAAACAACTATTTATTTAAATATGTACAAGTTCTTTAACATTGTTTTTATACAAGTAGCAAATTAAAAAACTATAAAATGTTACAAACTACTTTCTATTTCTCGTTTTCAATTTGCAGGAATAGTTTCATCAAGCGAAATTTTGACCTACTTAGAATCGGTAAGCATTAAACGGAGCGCCTGAAAAGTTTCGTTGAATACACGTTTAATTTTTTTGTAATTTTAATTGCAATATCTACATTAAATATTTATGTTTTTAAGCATTAAATTCAGGCACTAGCTAGAAAAACAAAAAAAAAAATGCATTTCGCTCTATACTATACTTACTACATTTATAAGTATATGTAGCTTGGATCTGTCTTCCATAAGGTTTAAAATTTCTTAAAATTCAATTTCCAAATATATAATTATTATTGTACCAAGTTATCCTATAACATTTTTGGACCTGCATTAAGTTTTTCTTTTTTCAACATACTGAACACTATGGATTATTTATTTTGTTTAATTTCGTTCTGTTTTATGTATTTGAATTTAAGCAGAAATCTAATAACTCTTTAAGTACCAATTTGTGGCTTAGTTTATCATTTGCTAGCATTGGAAAGTGTTCTTTTCTGCTGTAGGCATAGCTAATCAGGATTTGATATTAATACCTATAACTTCTTTTCTATTACGAGCATACGTATATTACCTTTATTTTATATTATTGCATTTGTAGCATTTTTTATTTAGCACTTTTCATAAGGCGACTGCTGGCAAAGCACTCGCCAAAGAAGCGATCCAATGAATGATACAAATGCGGACGCACATTAGACAGACCATGATCCTCATCAGCATAGCTCTGCAAGGTATATATATTCATTATATAAGTTGTACGAGATCTATTCGAGACTCGAGTAGCTACATATGTATATGGAAGACTACTTACAATTTGCTTGAAGAGTATATCGTGACGCTCCAGGTTCTTGGCCAGAATCATGGCCTGCTGGTAGTGCACATTGTCATCGAGTGTGCCATGGACGAGCAGATATTTCTTGCCCCTCAACTTCTGGGCCCGTGTACTCAGCCTGGAGTTGGCGTAGCCCACCTCATTGGTATTGGGCAGGGCCATATAACGCTCCGTATAAATTGAATCTGCCAAAGAAGAGGGGTTTCTTTTAGATGGGATCACCAGGATGGAGGGCCAAGAGTTCACCCACCGTAGTAGGCCCAATCCGTGACGGGAGCTATGGAAGCTGCACACTTGAACACATCATCGTTGGCCAAAGCCATGGCCGCCGCATAGCCACCATATGACCATCCCCAAATGCCAATATGGTCACGATCAATGTAGTTGTAGAGCGCGGTGAGGTTTCTGCAGATTGGGGACGATTTGTGAGCCACAGATGAGCGTGCTATTGTTATTTGTGGGAAAACTTACTGAGTAACCGTGATCTGATCACTGATCTCTACAGTGCCCAACTGCAGGTAGATGGCATGCAGCAGACTCTCGCCACGCAGTCCCGAGCCACGGCCATCAATTTTGGCGTAGATCACCGACTGGTTCGAGGTTAGATAGGTGCCCCAGTCCAGCATCCATTTGTTGGTTACCTAAGCAGCACAATTGACAGTGTAATCCACGGGTAGTGGTTGAACCACTCTTCATTTGGACTTACGGAATACGAGTCGGGTCCCCCATAGACATCCACCAGCATGGGATATTTGGTATTGCCGCTGGTGTCCAAATTGGGTGGCAGCTGGAGGAGAACCTTGGCCTGGAAGCCTCCATCAATGTTCACCGTCAGAATCTTGTGCGTGGGCAGAGCCACACCCTTCAGCTTGGCCCGCAGTGCCTCATTGGTCTCCCAGTCGAGCACATTCGTGATGACAACCTGAGCTGTAGGCATGGAACAATCGAAAAGGGGATCATTAGGGGATCATGTCCCATACCGGGAGTATCGGGAGTACACAATCTATACTTACAGTCCACATATTTCCATTCGTAGAGGTGGGTGGTGGGTATGCCAGGTCCCAGCGAGGTAATCACCATATGGTTATTGTCATTGAACGTCGCCGAGAAATAGGTCTGGTCCACATCTCCCGATTTGATCAGTTTGCAGGTCAAGCACTTGGCGTTCTGCTTTGCCTGGGCCCTAATGGCATACAGATGCAGCTGCTCTGGGTGCTCCTCCGTGTTGGCTGTGTAGAAGATCACATCGTTGACGGCATCCCAGTGGAGAATGCTGTCCACCACGTACTTTCCCTCGGTCAGGGGCTCCAGCTGCTGCTGCTCCGCGTTGCTTACACTTGAGCTGAGCAGCTGCAGATGCTTGTAGTTGTTGTGGGGCAGGACGACGGCCAGTCGGGATCCGTTGCGGTTCCGGAAGGGAGCCGTGTAAAGGTCTACCCAACCAGTTTTTGATTCAGTGCTGTATATCTATATAACGAGGAATAATATATATACATATGTATGCTACAGATTCGGGGAGCAGCGCCATTGGGAGTCGTATTCATCAAACGCATCGATCACTTACCACTTTCCGATTAAGTCCATCGAACGTTACCATATAGGCGGCATTTTGAATGCGATTCATCCAGATGGAGAGGACGTGTGCATCATCCACCCAACTGACGACAGTGACAATGTAGTCCGTTTCCGTGTTGAGAGCAGGTGGGACGGGCATGGTGGTGGTGAAGTCCCCACCGGACACCGCACGCACTAGATCGACCATGACCAGCTCGACGCGGGGATTCGAGGAGCCCGCCTTGGGATAGGCAATCACCTGATGCAGGGGATACTGGTAGCGAAGATCCCCAGCATCGCCGTAGTAGGGGAAATTGATGAGATGCGTCGACGAGTCGTCGAACTTAATGAAGGCCAGCTGAGTGCCCGAGGGATTGAACCAGGTGGCCACATTCGAGCTGAAGACCTCCTCCTCGTACACCCAATCCGGAATGCCGTTCAGGATGCCGGCCTGCTCATCGCTGGTGATGACTATCTCCGGCTCCAGGGCGCTCTTCTTGTAGTACAGATTGCGATCGTAGTTGATGATGAGGGCGTTGCCCACCGGCGACCACTGGACCATGCTCAGATAGAGCTGTTGGTTCTGAATGGTCAGTGCGTGGATCGTGTTCGAGCTGAAGTTGTAGATATCGTACTCGGCCAGGAAGCTGTACCGGAAGTTCTTCTTGTAGTTCTTGGCCAGCAGCATGAACTCCCCATCCGCGGACTTCTCATACAGCACATAGTGCGCCGCATTGTGGAGCAGCGCCGTGCGAACTCCCGTCTTGACATCGTACTCCATGATGGACTGTGATTCGGGGTAATCCATGATGAATTTGTGGAATCGCTTTCCTTGCCATTCGCACTTACCGCATTATCCTTGTAGAGCAAGGTGTTTCCATTGCTCCAGCTGCCATTGAAGCGTTTGGCATATAATTGACCGCTCAGCACATCCTCCAGATCTATTCCATTGCTCCCAGAGTTGTCTGCGCTGCTGCCATTGTCTTCGTCCGTTTTCAGGATGAACACGAGGGCGGTGGCCAGCAGTGCAACGGCGATGACAGCCGTCACAATGCTGAGAATGATCCGGACTCGTCGCTTTTTTTCCTTGGAATACATGAGGTTCTTTTTTTCGACATTTTCGTGGGGAGTTGGGGAGGAACATGGAAAGATTAGTGTCACAAAATTGGAAAACCTTTATCTTAAAATAGAGATCAGAGACATTTTACTCTGAGTTCTGAAATTGAATATCCCTTAAAGTCTAAGCGAATCCGTTGAATTTTTGAAAGTAATTATTTGCATAGTGAACGCTAGTTTCGCATTAAAAACTGAGGTAAAACTTTTATATGAAAACCCCCTTTCCACATTGCAACGATCCATTAGGTGCGGAGTTTGTTGACCCCAACTTCGGGTCTATGCAGGGAAATCGGCTTTCATTTAGAGTGGGTTTCATTTCCTTTCCATAATATGCCGACTTCTCAGCCAACCAAAAAAGTGCAAGTTGGTCGGGTGAAATGAAGCCACCTGAAACCACGAGTAAATGCGCACTTGGCCAATTTGGATACAATCTTTCGGGCTAATCAGAGACCCTAGGCACGTCTATGCGAATGTAGGAGTGTGTGTGTGTCTGTGCGCTTTTATGGAAAGTATGGTTGCGCATGCGCAATGACTTTTTCTTTCGCATCTCCGAGTTCCATTCAAAACAGCTCCGAAAACCCAGAGCAAAATGCATAATACGATACTCGTACACAGGGAGAGAAAAGGCAGCAGGTAACAAATGAGCCACGAAAGCAAAATTCAGAAAACAGAGAGCGAAAATGAAAGTAGTTTTGTTGTTAACCAACTCCAGACTGGGTCGCCATCGCCATCGCCGTCGCCGTCGCCGTCGCCACCAACTGGTTTATGCTCTGGACATTATAGAGTGAGAGAAGAGGTGTGGACAGTGGACTGGACAGTGGACAGTGGACTGGGAGCTGGGAGCTGGCGACTGCGGCTTGGCCTGGTCTGGTCGCATGACGCAAGCAAATAAAATCAGAAATGGCTTTTTTACGTATCGAATAAGCTTCGACCCGTCTCTGGGTATTGCCAAGTTTGTAGTTTCTTTTACATAATTTTCAATTGCGCGAGCGACAAATTTCAGTTGTCCGCGCCCCAAAGAGACAAAGAAATGATAGTGCTTTTGTTTTGTTTTTTTTAGGTTTTTTTCTGAACTTTTTATTCAATTTAATGTACGAGCAGGTGCTGAAATCTGTCATTAAATGGAATAGCGTGACCCGTTTGGTTGATCATCTAATAGGATTTGGTTGTGGGCTTGTTCAAGGTGATATTTTGGAGATGGAATATATGTATAAATAAATAATAATAAATCAATTCTGGCAATACTCTTTGCAATTGCCATTTAACCTGCTAGTGGAGTACACACAAATAGTATATTTCCAGCAGCTTAAGTTACTCTGTGGACACACACACACAATATAAGTCTGTAGAAGCAATTATTCTTGAAAAACCAGTTGCAGCGATCTCCAGTGCAACTTTTGACATTCTCACATTAACATACAAAGTGTATAATTTTAATACTTTCAGTACTTTATGGGAGACTAACAGTAATCGCACAAAGAAAGGGCGGACAGGGGCAGGGGCAATCCCTATTTTTGCCAGACCTGCCAAAACCTGGCACCTAAAACCCAACGACACGTGTATGGAAAATGTATCCCCATTGACCACGTACGGAGCCCCGTGCTCCACCCAATCTCTGTTGGCAGACAGTCTATAATATATAGCCCCATGGAGGCGCAACTGGCAATGTGGAAGACACGTAAGTTACAGCTTTGCAGCATTTTCTACGAGTTTATGTATACTCGTATGCACATATGTACACATGCATATATGTACATATGTATGTATGTACATACGATTTATGGTTCCTTTAGGGTTTCCGTTGATGGCAACAGGGGCTAGGGCGATACATTCAAAATGGAAATTGTTTTCCGATTTGCCATTCCCTAAGTCATGTTACTCTTTTCTGATGGCAGCTTTTGGCTCTATGGGTATGATGGTTGGTACACTTAAGCGTAAAGAACGATTTATATACAAAACACCAGATAGCTTGTTTTAATCTCAATGGAAAACTTTTTATCCTGGGGCATTCGCTCTCTCGCTCCTTGCAGGAGGAGGATGTCAACTTTCCCATTTCGTGTTCCCTAAAATCAATTTATCCATCGAGCGAACGCTTGACCGAATCCCATATCCCAGCACATCATATTAATGTCCATTCTTCCATTCATACGAGTACTTCGCCATATTTTTTGGAGTTTGCTTGATTGTTTTGGGATTTACGAGTAGCATTCAATTCGTTGCACAACATGGCGCAATTAGTAAGCTTACCTCTGTGCAGCCCCCCCACCCCCTAGACGAGGCCCCCTTCGGCTATCCCCCAACCAATTTACGATTCATTTAATAAATATGAAACTGAAAGGTTTGCGAGAGCAGAGTGTTTGCTATTGAAACCGGAACGCTACCCCGGAATCGTTTTCTGGACTTCCGGCAATTAGTTGAAGTTTTTCTCGTTTCGAAAATTCCTTCTCTTCTTGTCCATATGTATGTTGTGTGTGTACTACTTGTTAAGCTTCTCCGTTTAAGCTTTTTCCCCGTTTTCCTCGTTCCTTTTTTTGCCGTGCTCTTTTTGTTTGTTGCCGCTCGGACATAATCGCCGTGACGTGAGGGGCTTGACAACTATTTGCGGCTCTCGACAGATATCCTGTGGGACACCACAAAAAAATGTCTGACTTTTTGTCCGGCCTTGGCTCGAACGGGTATTGTTGGTCTCCTCCCAAGATTTTCTTGGGCCTTGGTGCGGCCATTTGTCGTTTGTTTTTTTTCATTAAAGTGTCCCAAAAAATTAATTAATTTTTATTTGCCTGAGGCTCGCTGGCTTTCAGACTCTCCCTTTTGACTGGTTTATTTCGTTTGTTACTAAATGAGAACACACTTTAACGTGTTGAACAAATTGGGTACATAAACAAGTCGCGCTCGGGGTGCTGGAAATAATTAGCTTGGGTCGGATGGAGTCATCATCAGGGTGGGGCGAGAATGGACTGAATGGGCGGGAAGATGGGGCACGACACCTACACAGCCTGCCACTTGTTGAGCTGCAGCCCCTATTGATAAATTAGCGGTTCATATTCTCCCCTTCTCGTGCGAGTATCCGTCTCATTTGTCTTGTGTTTATCTTGGCTGGCAATTGCGGACAACCTGGCCACACTCTTATCGCCAAACCAATTTAATTGAACAGCAGCCAAGGCCCATCAAGTAGTGTGCTACGTGTCCAGGCTTACCTTAAACCGCGACATGCCATCTCCAAAGCTGCCGGCGCTGGCCAGATCGTCATCATCCAGACTACTGCCTCCGCCCAGCATGGACTCGTGCAGCTTGCCACTGGGTCGCCGAGTGCCAGTGCCAGTGCCAGTGCCAGCGCTAGTGCCCGCCTTGTAGTAGTAGGGCGGATGCTGGTGGCGGTGCATGGTGACATTGGCCGCTGTGTTCGTGGCGGTGGCACTGGCTATGACGGCCTCCTCATAGCCCATCAGCTCGATGCTGGGATGCTCACATTTGCAGCGGTGCGGCGGTGTTCGATGTGGCGGCGTTGTCAATGGTCCATGCTGGTGGTTATGGGCATGGGAATGGGGATGGGGATGGGGATGTGGATGAGCATGGTGCTGCCGGCTCTTGTTGCCATTGTGGTGACTGTTGCCGCCTTGTTGGGGCGGATGGGGCGGCGGCGGAATGTCTGCAGGTGTTATATAGATTTTCCCTCCTCCACCTGAGCTGCTTCCCTGCTGGGGCTGCTTGCTGGGCCAATGGAACTCGTCAAACTCGCTGGAGCTGTTTAGCAGTTGATGTTGAAGCTGTTGCTGCTGCTGCTGCTGCTGCTGCTGGTGCTGCTGCTCCCACTGCAATTGTCTTTGTTGCTGTCGCATGCAGCTTTGTTGCTGCTGCTGCTGCTGCTGCTGCTTTTGGTAGCGATAATATTGATGATGTGCAGCCGCATTGACAGTGGGTGGCAGATGATACTTTTCCGTAGGAGAAAGGGAACACACATATAAAATTGGTTTGTGGATAGCAGGAGCATATATGTATGTAGAATCTCTCTCTACTCGGGATGATTCCCCAGGATGCTCCAGTACGTGTGCTTTTGTTTTTTGTTTTTTGTTTTTTTGTGTTTTTGTTTGTTCAAAGTAAGGGTAGAGCGGACGGCAAACACAAATTGAAGATGCAACAAAGGGGCAAGCAGTAACTACAAGACGGAACACGACTGAAAAAACTACAGAACACAACAAAAGGGAAAAATTGCGACTGGTATTGGGCGATAAATCATATTCCAATCGGCTCTTTCTAAAGATTCATATAGGTATGTGTGTATTTGCAGGAGATTTACTGCTGATGTTATATAATTAATTGCTTAAGTCTTTTGCGGGTACAGAAATGTCACTAGTTGTCAAGAGTATTATTGAAAGCATGCAAAAATAGCTGGCATTCGAGTAAACGGGGTTACCAGAATATAAAAGAAGTTAAAGCGTTTCAAAAATTCAAACAAAATAGTTTTCAACAAAATACAGAACTTAATAGAGTTCCCAAACAGATTAAGATATGTTTATTTTGAACATAAATTAGTTCCCCCAATCATAAAAGTTGACTGCACTACAGTCGAGCCAAATTACTGTTGAGCCCAAAATCTCAGTGGCTTAGCTCCACCTCGGAAAATCACGAGTACCTACCCCATACCCACCACCCATTACCCACTACCCACTACTACTACTGCCACTACTGCTACTCTTATATCCAGGGAATTACATTTAAGTCCCACTTAAACAGGCAGCAAATACTTGGAGTCTTGGAACCAACAAAGTTATGAAATGAAACGAAATGAAATGAAATTTGCGCACCGAAAAGCCGGATAAAGTAAATAACGAAATCAAACTCGAAACGAGGGCCAAAAACTATGGCGGCCTAAAGCACACAGGCCAAAATAAGAGAACAAAAATCCCAAGTGAGATTTTGCACCAAAATACATTAGCTCGATATGGTCGGCGAGCGGTGCTCACCGCAATTATTTAATTACACTCTGACTATGCAACACTCTGCACTGGCCCCCGTGCCCCGTTCCCCCGTGCCAAATGCCCCGCGCCTGTGCCCAGTGCCCAGTGCCCAGTTCCCAGTGCCACCCCACCCCATGGTACACGCCGCACTCCATGGCACCACCACTCCCGGCGGATTTTGGGTTTAATCAAAGAGCCAGCCAAGTCAAGCACAACACACAAAAGGGGAACGAGCCAGCGAGAGACGGAAACTTTTGTTGCAACTTTCGATGCAGCCAAGCAAAGCGGACCCGGACATCATTGCTTGCCCAGAGAGAGAGAGAGAGAGAGACGGAGAGAGAGCGAGAAAGAGGCAGGAGGTATAAAGAGGGCTGTGGTAGAAGCAGTATAGTGGGGCAATGAAGCAATGAAGAGGCGCCCACATACAGAGGACATACGGACCGACCTTACCCGATTCGTATCGCTAATGATGATCAAATAACGACCAAATGTCGACCGACTCACACACAGTGCCGCACACAGCCACACAGAGTGCCACACAGAGTGCCACACAGAGCCACACAGATAGGCCATATATAGTCGTGCTCGTACAGACAAAGGGGACACAAAATCGTTAGCCCAGTTGGCAGGCCACCAGCAAAATTTGTGCACTCTCGCCCTTTAACTGTGTCACGGTTTGGTCGAGCCAGCAGCTTCTTCTCCGTTCTCCAGTCTCGGGTCTCGGGTCTCGTGTCTCTTGCTCACGG
Organism: Drosophila helvetica; assembly: GCA_963969585.1. Taxonomy (NCBI): domain Eukaryota; kingdom Metazoa; phylum Arthropoda; class Insecta; order Diptera; family Drosophilidae; genus Drosophila; species Drosophila helvetica. The sequence continues at coordinate 51,544,137 of OZ018401.1, read as the reverse complement.
GTCTCTGTCTCTGTCTCAGCACCGGCGTCAGGCTGAATCGCAGCCCCACCATCCACACATTGCCATTGCACCTACCCCTTTTCCGTGCTCCTTCCGCTGAGGTCGTCCGTCGTAATGAGCAGTCTTTTAGTGCTCTTTTTCGAGAGGTCTGGGATCTGGGGTCTGGGGTCTGGGCATACAAATGATATGCAAATATCAAACAATTTGCTATGGGCTGACTGCCGCTTTTAGGCCCTATTTGATTAGAGCTTGATCAGTGCGCCAAAAATAGAGAGCAGTCGCTTAATTTTTGGCAGCCAAACTGAAGTAATTGCGGTTCTTGGGGCTGAGATGCTATCTTTTCTATATATATCTTTTCCATATATGTACTTCCTTACCAGAAAAATATGCAATATACAAATGTATAAATGTGCCCACAGATACGGACCCGGCTAATGCCGGCTCAATAATTGTTCGGTAAACTTGTTCCACTCGCACCTACAATACATGCCTCCTTTCCAGCATTTTGGCACCTAAAACTTGGCAACACTTGCCCCTTTGGGTCTGGCTTTGAAATAACATTTCCATTCGAACGAAAACACACAGAACCATTCCAATGCGTAACCATAATAATAAATTATATTTCAGAAACAGATCTGCACATGCATACATATGTATGTGTATAATCTATGCATATGTATATGTATATGTATATGGGTGTTTACGTGTGTGGTGTGGCGAAAAAGTAGGCAATAAAATTTCAACAAAATAACCAGATGCATAAATATTTTTAAGTACCACGTGAATAACCAAACGCTCCAAAATAGCCTTAAATAGGCGTTGCCCATAATTTATGCCAACACAACAAAAAAAAAAACAAAAAAAAAACATACCGAATTGAAACTTTTGCGGGCAAAATGGATATGCAAACATGCCAGCCAGCCAGCCATTCATCGCTCTGTCATCGGTACGGAAAAGTGCAACCATAAAATATGCAACACAAACAATTGTTTTCGTAAATATGCGGGGATCAAAACTCAACCGAAAATCTGTCTGCGAAAATCATAGCAAATACTCGGTTCGTGTATGCATCATGCCGGCAATCAAACAGTGAAAAGTGAACATGTAAAAAAACGTTGACGGTTAAATTGCGTGGGATCAAAGGATACATATCACAACTACTAGTACAAGTATTATTTATTTTTTTTTTTATATTTGTGTGGGCATGCAAGCGAACAGCAAAGTTTGATTGTCAGCGTTACTGTTTGAGAGGCAGAGGGAAAGGAATGGATTTTTACTTTGATATCATAATATCGAAAGATTTGTAAATTCGTATAGGCAAGGTAAGGATTCGTACGGTTGCAGGACGATTTTGGGGGTTTCTTACCTGATCGCTTTGTGCTGTCTCAGTCACCGAAACATCATTACCGGACATTTTATTTGATTTTAATTATTTCAGTTTCTGCGTAGTTTCAGTTTCGTAGCTGCATTGGAACAAAAGACCATTGTAGTAGATGCATTTAAAAATCAATTATTTCATAACAACTTTTTTTTTAGTTTCCCGCTCTGCATTTCTCATTCGACATTTTTCCGTTCTCGCATTTGTTCTGACAATACACCGTTTCTGTCTGTCTTGATTTATGGCACAAAATTGTATTTCCACTTTGCGCAAACTGTTCAAAAATGTCATCTGTTTCTAAAATGGTATTTATGTATATATATGAATATATGTATATGTACTTTTTGTATCCCAACTGAAGTATGGATTTGATGGAATTACTTCTTTGGGCGATTGTATTTTTGTTCTTTTTTTTAAGGCAATAAATTGTCTCTCTTGTTTGACTCTTTTGTGTACAGCAGAACAGAACCTTTGTAGCTGTTTTTTAATTACATTTATTTAAATATCTTTTTCCTTCCTTTGATCCGAAATGGCATCCCGAAAGCCCAACCCAACATTAATAAGAGGAAAACAACTCCCGCCGCGCCTGTAACATAATGCAAATTAAACAATTTAAACGAGCAAATAAACAACGCAAGAAAATCCAATTGGGGCTGAAGTGAAGACGAACCCACGAGGAAAAGGAGACGATAGTAGTAGTAGGATATTTGAAGGGACACCCAGGCACAGGCAGTCAGAGTGCGCCTCGCTTCGCTTCGTTTGTGTGCCGTCGCATTGCACATAACTCGTAACTCATACGCCCCGGTGTATAGGGCTGAGCATGGGAATGGCCACGTTTATACTCGGAAATGTTTGTTTGCTTATTTGTTTGTTCGGTTGCCTGCCTGGCTGCTTGGCTGCTTGGCTGCGGTTTTCAATTGTCAGTGCCAACCGGCAACAAACAACAAAGCGATGAGAACCGCCCGGGAACCGGGAGGGAAGGAACCGAAAAAAGGAAAAAGTAAAATAAATAAGAAATACCAAATAAATTGAATTGCGTAGCAGGCTATAAGGAGACAGCCAGCGTAGGTGAGTGGTGGAGGGGGGGCAAAGCCAACTGGAACGAGAGATACGAGCCAAAGAGAAGCTGCCCCAAGGGGAAGCTGGATTCCAGAGTACAGTAAGAACAAATGTGATAAATGGTCTAAATTGTCAAAGGAGAGATGGTACTACTACCACTAGCAGTACTCTCGAAGCCGCCGAAAGAGTTCAAACAGGCAAACATGTGATTGTATTTCGATTATCTGTCCAAGAGATTTGATCAGACTGTGTTTGATTGGACAAATACGTTAAAAGCATGCTCTTAGGATTCTCTGCTTTTGCCGCATCTGCAATCGCTTTAAAAGTTTTGGCATGAGACCAAAAGGAAAAAAAAGTTATCTTTTGCAAGCTACAGAAGAGAGAAAACATCGCACTACAGCATATAATATTTGTTTTATGAGACCCGAATAAATCCGAGACTCTGTCCATTAAGCCACTGAGCAAACTGTATATTTACCCAGAAAGTTGACCATTTAAGTTCATTAACTTGCGGTTTGCCAGGAATTTGATGTCGTATCGGGCTAGTCCCAGCTGTGGTGCTGCCTGGATGCATTAAATATTAATGACTTTAAAAGCGGAAAGTAATTTGTTGTCTCGGAATGAGGAATTACAGCAATTTAAGTGTAAGCCGCTTAAAACTGACAAATCACCCTGCCCCCTGCCCCTGCCACTGATGGGGGAGACTAAGCCTGGGCAGCATGTGCCCGCCCGATCCGGATGTGTCTGGTTGGGTGTCTGCTAATCCAGCATCTCCAATGTGCTCGTTGCCAGACTGTTTGATTTTTCATTTGTGCATTTGTCAAGTGCGAGAACAAGAAATTGCAAGTGGCAACCGGCAACCGGCAGGCAGCTGATGGGCAAACAACCAGCCAGGGAGCAGGGAGCGGGGAACAGAAAAGGTTTCATCAATTTTGTACAATCCACTTAACTTGAAAGACCGGAGGGCAGTCAGTCAGTGCAAATGAGAGAGAGAGATAGACGCAATTCATGTGAATTTCTTTTGTGGTAAAAGAAGAAGAGAGGGCTGGGCATGGGTAGCACTGGCAGCTAATTGTGGCCGATAGATATCAAAAGGGTTGCAAGGAAATGAAAATGTGAACAGGAAAGCTAGCCAAATCTTTAAGTTTTTAAAGTTTACAGGTTCGAGTTCCTGCATAATGTCGCACCAATTTATATTTATTTTGTAGCAAATGGGTAGCACTGCCATCTGAAAAATATATCTCTAGCACATCTATCGATCACATTCTCGTATCGATAGCTGGTTGATGTTGATGACATCTTTGACAAAACAAACAAAATTCCATATTAAAATTCGGTCAAATTCAGAACACTGCATCAGTATTAAGTAATTCTTCTAAAGGAATTATGTCCGAAAACAACACAGACCACACCTCAGAAGAGGCAACACGCGCACCGATGGCAGTCGGCACCATTCTGAATCCGAGTGGCACAAATTCAGGATCTGCGGCAGTCTCGCCGTCGCCGTCTACTAGTTCCGTGGCAGTCAGCGGGGGATCGAGCTCGGTGACCAGCTCGGTGGTGCTCAACTTCAACGAGAGAGCCTCCAGCGTCAGGGCCGAAAGCGGCGGAACCAGTTCGGAGCCATCGGTGTCGGAAGATGTGAGTCTGCAGCCATCCAGGCCACGCACATCCCTCATGCCCTTCTGAGTCGTTCGATCTTTCTCTTTCCAAACTTGCAGACACGCTCGTCCTCGTCGACATCGCGACAGGGTCGCTTCCCCATGGATAGCGACGGTTACTCGCACCGGGACGCCCTGGCCTTGAGACGGTACATGTCCGAGCTGAGGATAAACCTCAACCGTTCTTGGACCCAATCGCAACGACGCCGGCTCCAGCGTCGCCGCCGTCTCCAGGTGGATCATGCGGATCGGGCACATCATTCGGATCAGTCGGATCAGGCGAGTAGCACCGCCTCTTCAGACGACGACGACAACCACTGGCTTGGCCGTGTGCCGCAATCGGGGCTGGTTCGTGTCCCAACACGTGGCAACAGCATGAGCGACTGCAGTCAGTGCAGCAGCGAAACCAAAGATGAGGATGAAAACTCGAAGACGATGACCCCAAACCATCAGGACCTTGACGAATGGCTCGCTTGAGGTTTGGGGAGGTGAGGTACCTTCAAAGTCCTAATACGCCAAATTTGGGATCGCGTGATTGAAATTCTTTTGCTTCAAGCTTTGATGGTACAAATAGAGTCATCTGTTGGCACTTTCGTTTTCGTTTTGGGTCAATGGGATGGGGATTTGGCTTGGTTCCGTAGCCTAACCTCAGAACAGAGGGATGCGAAACAGTTTTGGTAACGTAACCTTATTCTGTGACGTGACACGTAACCTCACTTAAACGATTTTCTTAGCCCAGGTGATTCGCAGGACCTTTATGGAACGAAGTGCATGGCTGCCTTGATAGTTCCGTATTCTGTTCGATCCTGCCACTTGCCACTTGTTGAAAGTTGAAAGACTTAAAGTTCCCTTATCCGGTGGCGCCTTCTTCTCCTTTGTTTCCCACACTCTAAGCAGCACTTCATATGTGTGGAAGTGTTTATACAGTACAGAGCCGGACGAGCGGAGGGGGAGTTTGTGGAGGGAAAAAATAATGAATTTGCGGCATGCCACACAACACTTGCTGCCGCCCGCAACATGCGCCAGATTTGAGCAGTAGCTGCACATGCATCAGCCCGAGCTGGAGTCCAATCCCAATCCCAATCCCCTACCCAATTCCCCTGCCACCTCTTCTACGCCACTCACTATATATGTATATATGTACCCTACAGTGTGGCATGTGTGGCAGCTAATATGTTGGCTGGCAGTGTCGCCTCTTGGAGCCGTTGAAAAATGCACTGACATGTGCCACAGCTGCTGCTGCTGCTGCTGCTGCTGGTGCTTACCCCTTGCCCAACTCTTGTCCAAGTCCCTGCTCCTTTCATACGTAGAAGATGTGCATGGGCGTGGGCGTGGGCGTGAGCGGCTGCTGCTGCTGCTGCTGCGTGTGTTCTCCTGAAGGGGCGTGTTGATGCGCTGAACAATAGCCATAAAAAGGATTAACTTGCATAACAAAAGAGACTCGGTGCAAGCGGCGGGGAGTGGAGTGCCATGGGGCTTGGACAAGACAGAGCTTAGAATACGTATAAATTTCCCCCAGACTCGGTATTGGTCGAGTTCCAAATTTATAGCTCACACTCGCCAGCTGCCGCTGCCTCGCGCACATGCCCTCACACAATGGCACCCACCTTCCCCTCCCCCACCCCCACCCATACCAGAGTGGCATATGGTTAGAGATTTGCTTTGCGTTGTTTATCCTAGGATCCTATGTAGGTAGCATCTCGGGCAGAAACTTTTTAAAATTGAACACATTTTATGGCTATTTGCGGGAAAGTCTACAGAACAAAGACACCCAGGCAGCTATCGTAAGTAGTTTGGGATATATTTAGCTATCTGTCTGTATAGTTTACCATCGGAATATGCACTATGCAAATGACAGGAAAAATGGATATGCTGGGATGGATCTGAATTTAAGTTTTCGATAATATGGAGATCGTTGTAGGAGGTGTTTTGTTGGTGCCAAGGGAGTAAGGGAATAAAACCCCCCTTAAATAGAATTGAACTCCTTTTAGCCGCTGGCTTCCGTGCAAGCCACCCATTCTGTGCTCCAGGACGAAGAGACGGACAGCATTTCAGTCAACTGCAACTGCTGCAATTTTTCATTTTAATAAAAATGCAAATGTCTCTGGCTGAAGAAAGTCAAGGAAGCATCACGCTGTCACCCTGCTCTTCCATTTTCCGCTCTCCGCTCTCCGCTCCCCGCTCTCCCCGCTCTCGGTCTCGTTATATTAAATGCAGCGAAGCTTTTCGATTTTACGGTAAAACGAAAACGCAAGCAAAAGCACCGAAAAAAACAAAAAAACACAAATACAAACAACAACAAGGAGCGATGCGAAAAAACGAGAAAGACACAAATAAGTTTTCAATAAGGTCCTTAAGAATGTTAAAAGAAATGAATGTTGAGGGAGGAGCGAGTGAGCATTGGCCTCTGCTCATCTAACACCGACACCCGCCTTCCGCCTTCCGCCTCCCGCCTCCCGCCTCCCGGCTCCTGCCTCCGCTTCTCGCCGCATCACTCAGCTGGAGGTTAAGTGAAACAAAGTGTCAGTTTACAGCTGTCAGGCCCCGAGGGACATAGGCTGTCTTCGTCTTCGTCTCCATCTCTCTCTGTCTCTGTCTCTGTCTCTATTTCTGTTCCTCTCTCCCACAACTTATCGCCGATTCGCACTTAAAGTTGGTGCCGCCAGACGCCAGATGCCAGTTGTCGCTCCCACTAGTGCCTGCATTGTCCTGCCCGACATACCGTGGGCCGTCGAGCCGCTTGGCTTCGGCTTCGGCTTCGCCTTTGGCTTAATTAATTTAATTGAAATACCCCTAATGCGAACGACAGGCGAGACGAGAGGCACACATACTCGTGCACATATGGCCGGACAGAATACAGAAACAACAATGGAACGGTATAGACAATGGCTGCTGGGGGCTAAAATGGATCGCAGATTTACACTGAGTTCGGGCAAACAAAAGGCTTCATTGTTTGCTGTGCAGAAGGTGGCAGGTGGCAGGTGGCAGTCGGCAGGTGGACGATGGCAGGAGAGTCCTTCAATTAGAAAGCATCTTCAGGGAAAGCACACCAAGCGGGATTCAACTTAATTGGGATTCTATGGCTTTACCTACCCACTCGTATCAAATGTATGAAAATGGTGCCAATTACGGCATAAAGATAATTATGCATTTGGTCAATAGAATGAAATGAAAGGTACCCTTTCTGAAGATGCAAAAAAAATTAACTTTATTCCAGAACCAACCTTAAACACATGTATGTGCATCTGCAGGAAGTATTTGTGTAGTTCAATCGGGAATCTAATGGAAGAGCGACACTAAGAGAAACAGGATCTGCATCTAATCGGAACGAATTCTCACTCGTCAGCAGATTATTGAACCGAATTGGATTACGAACGCAAACATTTTTGAAACTCAACTACTATATATTATGTATGTGAACTCGAGTCTACCCCGAACGTCATTGAGAGACCCAAAGGTAGACTCCAGGAATGGTGTTAAATATTTAATTTAGAGCCGTTTGTCACATATGTGTCAAATCCTCAGTTCTTATCAATTTTGGCAGCCTCGGCGACGGCACGCGAGGTCCCGGCACCCTCGGGTATGCCCGCCTTAGTGCCTTCCGGCTTGCCGACAAACTTCTCCACAGTGCTCTCGACCTTCTCCGCATTGCTGCCCACAAACTGGGTAAGGGTCACCTTGTTTTTGATGATCAGGAAGGTGGGCATGCTGGTGATCTCGTACTCGACGGCCAGTTCCTCCTGATCGTCTACGTCGATCTTGAGGACGATCATGCGGCCGGCATACTCGTTGGCCATCTGCTCGAGCCGGGGCCCGATGACGGCACAGGGACCGCACCAGGTGGCAAAGAACTCCACCAGGATGTGCTTGTTGCCCGCCTCGCCGATTATGGTATCGAAATTGGTCTTCGACTCCACCACGATTACCTTCTTGTTAGCGCTAGCCATGGATCTGATATACTGTATTTAATTTGGATCTAAATAGTAAAGACTTTTGTCCCAAAGATTGAAATATTTGATCTGTGAGATCTGTTTTGTGTGTGTTTTCTGTGACAATGAGTTCCCAGCTGTGTGAGCTTGGGATTTATCTGTGCAAGACTTATTTTTTCTTTTTCTTTTTGTTGTTGTCTGGGTCTGGGAGATTTTCCATCTCCTGATGCACTTTTTGGTGCGGGCCAGCACTTTACACTTTGCTCTTTTGTGCGTTAGATTTATTTTCTTTCCAGCAAGCTTCGGTTGAACTTTTCTGCTTAACAACTTGCTTTGTATTTGGTATACTCTGCCAGAAGTATCCAACAAAGGATACCGACGAGGTAAACAAATTTAGGGAAAACCCTCAATGAATAATACCCAAATTGGAGTATCCAATCATGACAGTTTGCTTAAAAATCAGACAATTTTCGCCACTGAGGAGCTGAAAGGATGGCAATTTTTTCAGAAGGTACTAGAGAGTTTTCTTTGGGAGAGCATCTAGGGTGCGACTTAAAATGGCCATTACCACCATTGTTCTTGGTGTTGGCCGCTTGCTTGCTCTGTCATGCATTTGTCACAAATTAAGACAAATGCACCGCAACATCTTGAGTGTGTATAAGGCTCCCAGCCCCTAAAAGACTCCTTGCGGCATGTTGTGGCATGTTGTGGCATGTGTTTGTTCGCCACAATGCGGGTGTCTGCTATCTGGTGAGTGTGTTTGCTTAAAGCCTTTCTTTTGCTTGATTTCTTTTGTATCCTTGTGTGGTATTCTGCTCTGGCTGCTGGTGTCGTTCTAAGCCCATTTCAAGTGGATCTTTTGGCTGAATTTACGGTGTTTTGTCTGTGGGGTGGGGCGTTAAGGCTCTTAGCTCTTGACATTGAGATTCTCGTTAATAATTCTCTGATTCTGTCTATCACTCTCACTCTCACTCTCGCTCTCGCTCGCACTCTCACGCTCACTGTGCCTGTCCCCGTTTCTGGCGTGGAATCGCTCTATGTTTTCATATTGCATAACCTAATGAGTACGGTGCGCCAGCGCTAAGCCGCTAAAAGCGACGGAACGGAACGAAATGGAATGGAACGGAAATCGCAGTGACATGTTGTGCAATCAGTTTTACATCCGCTTTGTGAGTGGAATTTTTTGTGTTCTGCCAGCGAAAGTGCTGACCTCGTCGCACCTTGACACACAACCCGCCAACGAGGAATGGAATGGAATGCTATAAAAATGCGGGAATAACCATCTAGCGAAAATATGGCTCTTGTAGTACTTACTAGGCGAGTGGAATAAGTCACGTATCTGGCAAGACAAATTGCTTCAAGTGTACTTTCACTCAGTCATTCAGTCACTCTTGGTCCTCAGTCCGCAGTCCTCAGTCCTCAGTCCTCAGCCATAGTCCTCAGCCCCCTTTTGTCTCTTTCTCCTTACAGGCTAGTCAGTTATTCAGTTATTTTTATTGCGCATACGCCATGTGGCCCGCATGTGGAATAAAGATACGTACGAGTGTATTCCTTTTGCGGTCAGCTACAAAATGGGGTCGGCAATGCAATCTGGGAACCCCAGATTATTGTCGCCCTTGTCGCCTTCGGTCGCGTGCCACAAATCATATTTGGCTCACAGTTTTTCGCATTGAGGAGATCAGCATCCCAAACTATGTTTGAATGGTTTTCGTGTGCGATATGTACGAGTATGTGATGGATTTGCTCTGGCCTCAGTTCAGACAGCCTTAGTTTTATGTTGATGGTTACATGTGGGAAATCTTACTCCTGTCTTCCTCTCTGCTCCATGGACCATAACATTTGTTTAAAAATCCCTGCCTGGAAATCCCGCCGCATAGCTGCACAGCCCCAGTGTGACGCTGCATGGGCATGGAGCAAAGCCATGACCAGATAAACGACCATGTTCCAGGTTTTATCATCGCCCCCCCACCCGCGCCCCCTTCAGTACTAGTACTTCAGAAAACTTTTCTTCAGGTCTGTTTGGCAGGTTAGCAGATGTTTCTGGATGCGATGCGATGCCATGCCATGCCACATACTCGTAATTGGCTTTTGTCTGTCGGCCATTCGGGGGAGGAAAAACAACATGAACAGCATTATGGAGACACGTTTAGGCATGTCAATGCCAGATGTAGGCTGACAAAATGATGAACAATCCAAACACAAAAGCCAAACACACATGCCGACCAACAACACCAGCCACCAGCCACCAGCCAACAGACAACAGCCACCAACTCCAACACCAAACGGCAATTTCATTTAACAAGTTTATGAGCTCTTCCAGGCGACAATGAAAGTCTCATGCATTTGGATTTTGAGTGCGTCGCAGTGCTGTTCCTCGCAGCCCCAGAGTCTGCCTACGCCACCACCACCGCCCCCGCCCCCGCCACTGGCTGGCCTCCGTTGCACACTCATTTGCCTGCAGAGTGCGAGGACCTACAACAAGGTTCAATGGAGCTGCTTCCCATCTCCAGCCATCTTCAGCCGCGCGCGCCTCTTGTCAACGTTCGGAAATCTCTCGAAAAACACAAGCGAATTTTATTTGCTGTCAAAAATGTTGATGCTGGAACCAAAGCCGGAGATTTGCCCATTTTCCGACGGCTTTTATGGTGCTTAACGGCACCAGTCTCCTGCTCAGTCTGAGTCTCAGTCTCACTCTCACTCTCGCCCTTAACCACATGACAGTTGGCAGTTGGCATTTGGCGGGCCTGAGCCTTGTAATGAGGTTGGGCAGGACTGCCAGGAGGCGTTGGCGTTGGCGCATAAACAGGACTACGAGCACGCCTTCGGAGGCCTTCGGAGCATTTACAGTTTTTACAAGCTGCTAATGTGGGCGTGGCTGTTGTGGTTCTGTTCCAAGTGTGGGGAATGGGATTTGCATTCGGTTTGTGGATTTGGCAGGACCCTGAAGTCACATTCTGTTTGGGCTTTGCAACGAATCCACAATCTATTATCGACCCTATGGAAGCCGGAATAGACTGTACGTGTACGACTCCCATTGCCCTGGGGTGAAATGTGTGCGTTGTTACCTGGGCCTTTTCCCTGGCTAATACCTCAAAGCTTTCGATTAACCTAAACGATATTTTCCGGCTTTTGATTCTGCTGTTTCTTCCATATCCGTTAAACCCTAATTATATAGATACATAGATGTATATTATAATATTATGGTAGCTTTCGTGGTACCCCATCTCTGACGATTAACATTTGCGGTGACTGTACACAACGAATCGTTTTTTTCCCGCCCGGAATTCCCACATAATTAATCACTTTAAAATGCAAATATTTGGACCGCTGGTTTTAACAGCTCCAAATAAGTTAAATGCCGCAAACAGCTGCGTTTTTTTGCCCGAGCTACTTTCATGCAGGTCCCCGTAGCGTTCCCCAACTTGAACAAAGTTTCAATCAATCAAATTCCACGATAGAAATCATCTGCAGCAGGCAGCAGGCGTCAGACGTCACAGACAGCAAGCAAAAGGGATAAGGGCAGCTTCTCAGTAAACCCCTTAACGCAAAAGAACGACTACCATAAAAACCACATGTGCTCGAACATTTTCTGCCCCAGATGGCATCCGCCGGGAGTGGGTCTGCCGCCTAACAAGCTGCGTCAACAAACTAAACCACTTTGAAATTAACACGTTACATTGACATTGACAGCTTTATGCGTGGCATGCCAAGTGTCGCGGTAAGAAGAACTGGAATTGGAAGCTGGAGCCTGGAGGCTGGAGCCGGGAGCCGGGAGCCGACAGAGAAGCAGCCAGCGAATCCAGCTGGGACAGGAGCTGCTCCTTCATGATGAGTTGGGAGCATGGCAAGCTGTCACTTACCGAAGTACCGCTTGATGCTGCGTGCAGAAATCGCACAAAAACGGAAGTCGCGCAAAAAAGGCAATTTCCGTTGTGTGGTCTAAGCAACAGAGGGTATGGTAAAAGGGGATGGTACTGCTACTGGTACTGGTACTGGGACTGGTACTGGTATGGCGAGGTGCTGCCATCCACCATGGCACTGAAATTACCAATTCAAATGTCAGGCTAAGGCATAACACTTCATGCGGAATTAAATTCAGTGTCAATTGGTCTCTCCCGCCTAACGAGAGACTCACGTGGTGCTACTGCTGCTGCTGCTGCTCCTTGGATCTGAATCTGTTTCTAAGTTGCCTTAACCCATTAGTTACCCGGCAAGGTTAAGGAAAAGAGAACTTAAGAACTCTTCGAGTCTGCCAGCCGCCCGTTCAGTTCCGTTCCGACATTTGCTTCTGCCAGCCAGAAAACAGCCCTAAACAATTTTTCAACTTTTTCCGTTTTCTCCTTTCTTTTTTTTTTACGTTTTTTTTTTTAATTTTTATAGGAGCTGTACGAAAACTGACCCTACAGAATTCATGTTTGGATGGGTTTTTGCCCAAGGAAGAGCAAAAATTAGTTAGAGGCTTGGGGGCAGGGCACGGAAAGTGCAAGTACAGCAAAAGCAAACTGTGCGGAAATATTTAAGGACTGGAAGGGCTTTCGGGGCTTCGTTTTCTAATGGATTGCCAGAGTTTATTGGTATAATTGAAACAGCCGACACAATCTAGATGTTCTAGCAGAAAGTCTCTTGCATTATGGAAACCATTAGATTAGTTCATAGGTGCTATCGTCTGACTTTATCTTACAATCTTTACAATCTTTATAGTTGCAATGTGACTCTTCCCAAAAGCTTTTCTTATCTGTTGTAAAAATGCTATACATTTCAGTTTATAGCTGGAACTCAAGGTCATTGGTTATGAAACGATTCCGAAATGTATCGAAAGTGGTTGAAGGATCTCGACCATTCCGGAGGATTCGAGGAGTAACCAAAAACCCGACACGTCCCAGCCAATGTTCAGTCATGCCGCTGTGACCCTTTCTCTAGGTTTTTCATGGCATTTTTACGCTCTGCTCACCCCACAGTCCATAAAGAATTATATTATACGAAATGCCTTCTTTTGTGGATATTCAACGATTTGATTGCCATTTGATTCTCATTCTGTTCGCTTTGCAATTTTCCTCGGGAGAGGAATATCCAAACAATAGATTTGTTGCGTCAGCAATTTGTTTATATGCAATAAATTCTTTGCAAATCAACGATAATGCAATTTATCTGCCAGCATCTTCTTATTTTCTCTTTCTCTCTCTTTACTCTTTACTCCTTACTCTTTTTTCTTTTTTCTCTTTTTGTTCATTTGCATTGGGACTATGTATTTTCCGCTCTGCGAATGTCGTTTTTGTTCGGTCTTCGTTGGCCCCATTAAATTGAAAAAATGTGCACTTTATGGGCGCTGGATGTTTGTGGGCAAAATTTACGAGTCGTTGTGTTCAATTTTTTGTAAAAATATTGTCCGAGTGTGACTTTTTCCTCGCTCTCTTCCTGTCGGCTACTGTCAATATTTACCCAGTTAAATATTGGCTGGCGATGGCTGAGAGTGTTGTATTTTAATTATGTCATAAAATCGTGGAGTCTGCAATTAAGGGTATAACGCAGAATATACATGCAGAATTTTTGGTAAATAAATTAAAAACCAATTTAAAACTTGGTTAACAATGTGAAGAGCTGTGACACACTCATTTCAAAGACATTTTGGTTGGTCTTTATTGGGTTTCGTTAGAGATTCCTCAAATTGTAGTTTCCTCAATGATTGGGATGCAATGAATGCATTTTCAGATTATTTATCTACGCACTCGAGCCCCTCTCCTACTCTCCCATTCTCCCATTCTCCCTTCCTCCATTGAATCCCTTGCAATCCAATCTCTTCCCTCCTTCACTGCAATGCGACGAATTATTTTTATTAAAATGTCAACAGCCTGGCAATGAGAATTGCAATTGGTTTGCCAACCTAACCTCCTTCTATGAAGAAGAGGAGGAAGAGGTCCTTGTTTGCCTGCCAAGAGCTTAAAATGTTTGCCAGCCCATTGCAGTTTCAGCTCTGGGCCTCCCTCTCTAGAGAGAGAGAGAGAGAGAGAGAGATGGGAGGAAACCGAGTAAAGGGGGACCAAACATATCAAACAGAAGCTCCAAAGAAATTTTGAAATTTTCAGCTTGGTCCCCAGGCTCTGGAACACGTTCCATATAGGGCCCATTGAAATGGGGCTAACGCAAAAACGTGCAGCAATTACAGGCACACTCCTTGGGAGTTTTTGGTCCAGACAACGGAATCATAGCCAAAGTTAGTCGGAAACGGAAAGTCAGCTTCTATTTGGGGAACACATAATTTGAGGCGTCTGGCAAAACAGAAAAAACTGATTCCATTTACAGAAAAACTAAAAAAAACAACAAATATTTTTTTTTAATGTGGAAAATGGCTCCATGAGCTGCGGCTTAGGTGTGGCGGAAAATGCGAAAACAGAGAGCTGCACTGAAACGACTTAGTGGCACAAATTGGAAGCCAACTACTGGGTGAGAGTTTATCCGTATCCTTATCTGTCTCTCTCTCTCTCTCTTCATTGTGCCGTTTTCACAATTTTTTACTGCTCTCAAGTACGTACTTCAATTAACTGTTTTACCAGCGCCAGTGTGTCCCTGACCAGAGGGAAATTCAGAAAATACTTTAAAATGTCCACCCAGAAGTTGGAATAAAAGTTTATTGAATATCGTAAATGTTTACGATACATACATACATATATGGTATGTACAAGAAGTCACTCGCTCCGTAGCGCACAGATTCAAGTACAGTCGCGTCAAATTAAAGATGACTGCTTCCTCTCTATCTCTCTCTCTCTCTCTCTCTCTCTCTCTCTCTCTCTGTCTCTCTCGCTTCATCTGGGGAACTGTCCCTGCGGGGGCTGTGGGCTGTGGGCTGTGGGCTTGAGGCTGCCTTTAGGCGATACAATTTGAGATTTATATGACACCTAAATGGCTCAATTAGGATTCACTACGGCATTTGTGGTATTGAGCTATACATATATATATATATCTATGCATACATGTATATATGTATGTGTGTGTGTGTGTGTGTGTGTGTGTGTGTGGTTGGAACAGGAGTGAAGTGAAACTAAAGAAGTGCTGAATGTGTCAAATCTAATTAGATTTGAAAGTGTATCCGAGGTATATTGAACGAAATCGATAATGAAGTGGCTCGAGTGTCAGTGCTTTGGATTCGAGAACTCAAAATGTACTTGAAGATCGGGTGAGATTCGAGAGAGATCCGAAACGGATGAGTACTTGCTTCTGCCACCGTCGAAAACCTCTAGTCCTTGCTCAACAATACGAAATTGTGAGCCAGTTGGCTTTTCATATATGTACCCCCATCTACCCTCTACAAGGTATCCTACGGTAGCCCAACGAAGCAATTTATTTTCGAACCAACTTTTCGCCATGTGCCTACTTTTGCAGCCTGCAGGTCCTTTCTTCCTGTCGCCATTCAGAAAACCCATCAAACTACAAATGGCCGCACCTCATGTTCCATTCTCACTCTATTTTTTCCTCCAGTTTTTGTTTCCTTTCTCTCGCTTTCTCCTTGTCTCTCGCTCTTTTTCTATAGTTCTGCGTCACAGCTGGCGCTGCGCTCCTTCTCCTTCTCCTTGTGCTTCTCCTTCTCCGTTCGTCTTCCACCTCGTTGGGCTCAAGTTTTATTTGTCGCAAAAATATTTTATTGTTGCAAGTTCATAAATAAGCATATAAATTTAATTTAATGTAAGGCCTAGGCACTGAAAAAGTCCTTGCAGCCCACATGCATAGACGTACACCGATACACACGCTCATACATCTTGAGCATATTAATGTCGCTCCCACATAAAGGAGGCAGATTGCATTTAATAACCAACCCGAGAGTAATAAACTACGGACACTTTGGGTCAAGTTTGGCTAAACGAAATGGCAAAATAAATCCACGCCCACCCTGGACTACTGGCCGTAAAAATAGTTTTAATAATGGCGAAAAAGTTACAAGAGCCCGACAAAGTACCAGTTAAAGCATTTAATTTGCACGCCCGCAGCCTGAGGCTGGACTGGACATGCTGAGCCTCAGCGAATACCGAAGAAAAATCCCAATATTGCTTCAGTAAAAATGATAAGAAAACAGGAAATGCAAACAACTTACAGGTAAACCTTTAAGCCTCCGTCAGAACAAATTCCCCCTCCGACCCAATAAAATCCAATATTTACAATATTATTATAATTCAAGACAAAATTCAAGCTGAAAATGTGCCAGTGTCTTTGCTGAGATGGGGAATCAACGAAACGGAAAACAAAAGCCCGGATGAGCACCACCTCAGGTTAGATGTCTCAGGGGGATATTCTGGGGGTGGGTGGATTGAGCAGGGATTAAAGGAATCGTAGTGGGCATTGGAGGGGAAGCAAATTACAGGATATCAAGTTTCCAATTGAGGAAAAATAGCAGTGAAATGTGGCTGAAAGCTGAAAGCTGAAAGCGCAAATGAAAAGTGTGAGCAAAACATTTTCCGACAAGTTTATTCGATATGATATGTGTGGTAGTATGTATGAATGTGTATTGCCCATTCTTATTTTGCCTTAATTCGGTAATAAATGGTTTTTATTCCTCCCACAATTAAGGGCGGAACATTTTGATTTATAATAGACCGATATAGCACTAATTATGTTTGCCCAGCAGTCACAGGCCCAATTTATGGCTTTTCTACCCACATCCCCAAATAAAGAAAGTTTCTCGAGGGCTGTCAACAAATTTTCAATGAAACAAAAGCAAAAGTTTCTCTTCTCCATCCCCAGAAGGTTGGCCAGACACAAAAGTCCAGTGAACTGATGGGCTGATTATTATAATAATACGCGAATGAATAACAAGGGAACTTGACCGAAGATCACGCACAAATTTTAATCAAATGAGGCGGCATCCCCTGACGCGGGCCCCGCCAATTGGTCTGATGGCGCCCTCCAAACTTTTATACTTTTGAATCCAGAAAACTTTATCGAAAATTTTGCATCGGGTACAAATTTTTCTAGCACACTTTTCCGAGTGGCAAAAGTTGACTTAAACTTGGATGATTATAAACTTGTGCTTTAGGATTATAAAGTTGGACTATTTTGATCAGATTAAATTGAAAAATTAATTGAAAGCTACCCAAACACCTTCGAAAACGAGGAAAAGGGCAATTGCCTGCCTTCAGTTCTTGATTTTCCAGCTAATCAAGGGAGAAAAGCCTGAAGCTCATTACACAAAAATTGCCATGGTATACCAAAAAAAACACTATAAATTATTATGGAAAGGGGAGAAACCAAATCAAAGCAAACCAAACCATAGAAGGAAAGAAGCAACAAATTAGCAACAGTCGTTCCTGTCTTCCTCTCGTTCCCATTGTTTTTTAGCGTCTCTTTTGCTCTATAAACTGTTACAAGGTTTTGGCCACAAAGTTCCTTTTGTTCTAAGCAAACACAAACCCAAACACACATATCCATAATGGGCGCTGAGAGGCAGTGGCAGAGGCAGTGGCAGTGGCAGAGGCAGAACCCATCCAATCTCTCTCTATGTGTGTTTACCAAGAAAGCCTCCAAAAATAGTTGCTGGAAAATTTAAATATTGATTTTAAGCCCGCTCTCTCCTACAGCAAATATTTGCAATTCGAGCTGAAGATGGAGGTGGAGCTGGAGAAGGAGAAGGAACAACCCCAGAAATGGTCAGCTGGTGGTAGTGGGAGAGCTGCAAATAATATCGGAGTCTTGGTCTTGGTCCTTGCTTTTGTCTTTTGGCCATTCGCAGACATGTTGCAGATACTTTTGTTTGCTAGAACTCAAAGCCCTCACCATCAAACGCCTCCTCTTAAGCATAATTTGCGTGCCTAATGAAAATTTCTACGGAAATTTCAATTGTAAATAGAAGCAAAATCGACAAGTATTTGTCCGGCAGTAGCCAAGCTCAGTCAGTCGATGCTAGTACTGGACAGGGAGGGGAGAACCTTTAAAGTTTGTGCATCGCAGAATGAAAGTCACATTTAATTTTGATGCCTGCTAATTTATAGCACGGGACGGCACGGCGGGTACTTGATAAGATAATCCAGCCACAAACACCCCTTTAGCAACCGCAAACGCAACGGTCCCTGATAATCATATCGTTGACGGGCTCAAGTCTGTATTCCTTTCCTGCTATCGATGACTGCTCAAGCGGGCAGACATGTGATTTATATGGTCGGTTTGATTTGAAGTGGGTAAAGTACCTTGCTGATTGCTGATGAAATTATACATACATATTTGATAAACAAAAAACAAAACAAACTGCCGTCCAACTTTGGTCATTGCATTTGCTAATTCGTTTTGCAAGCCAAAATTAGCCGCATTATTCAGATTGAAAGTCCAGCAGTGAAAGTGTTCGGGAAGGGGCGGAAAAAGAGTGCTGCTGATAGGGGCTGGCGATGGGGGGCAAACCGAGAGGGAGAAATGAGATAATTAGTTTCCAAGTCCTGTTCAAAAGGCGGGCGAATTATTATGTAGCTGCCAGTTTTGAGAGGAGAGGCAAGAGCTGCATAATGAGTGCCAGTATATAGCGGTAGTGTAGGATACCAGAGGGATACCAGTGTTGCACAATGACGTTGTGCAATCTAGTGTTGCATAAGGGCAAAGTAAAGAGAATGATGACCCTAAAAACATAGTTGATTGGTGAAATGGCATTGGGAACTGGGACTTTCCAGCATGGAAAGCAAACTTGTTGTATACGGACTGGATTCTAACAGGAAAAGGCTTTGTAAATTTCCCTTCTATTCTCAGTCCCAATGCCGCTCATAAATACATTTCACTTATCGCCAGTTTTTGAATTATGAGCCGCACACTTCGGCCATCATTCCAAAGCATTCCAAGACCATGTCGTTATATTGGCATAATTCGCCGATTAGATTGCCTAGTTCTTAGCCATAAACTTGAGAATCCGATTAGACTAATGCGAACGAGCATTCCCTCACGACAGAAAACTTTAAATTAGACAAAGGCTTCAGTGCTCTCTCTCTCTCTCTCTCTCTCTCTCTGAAACTTCAGTTACTCACACAGAAAATAATAAGTGCGAAAATAAAAATTTGCAGAAATTGTTGGGGTAATCAAATAAATTAGACAAGTACGTGCAATTGCGTTATTTTCAGCACATTAAGTGATGATATTGTTTTTGTTGTCCCAAGCACAATGCCGGACCGACTGTGCGAGAGAGAATGGGCGAATGCGTGAGTGGTGGTGGGTGGGTGGGTGGGTGGGTAATGTTGGGCAACGGGGGGTGGTGGGGCTGGTGCTGGTGCTGGCGGGCTGCTTGCCGGATGGAGCACTCTCCGAAAACTAGACTGAATGAATCAACTCGTCGGGTTGTAATAGCCACTGAAGCTGGGCCCAGCATTAAGACAATCATTTTAATTGGAGTGCCACTTGCGCGCACAGTACAAGCTATCCGAAAAAAGGAAATCCCAACGAGAATGGACTCTTCCCTGGCTTGCCCTCTCGCTCTGGCTCGTTGTCTGATTGTCTGATTGTCTGTCTCTGTCAGTCAATGGATGTCGGATGTGCCACTAAACGCTTAATAAAAAGTTTTTGGCTGCTATCGCTTCAGATGTTGTTTTTAGTTTCACTCTTTTTGCTTCTGGTATTTACTTTGAGGCTTGGGCGACCAACATAATCCAACACTCGAGCCAAGTAGATTTTATTTAATTTACTGTTACGTTAGGGAAGAACAGTGCTACTATTCGAGTAGGCAATGATAAGTGCAATTAGCTTGCAACATAGCTACACACATAATGAAGTGGTAGGTAACTTAGTCAGATTTTAATTGGTATTGCACTACTGATTAGGTTCGAAGAGCAACCATCGGTATTGTCTGGCTTCTGCCTTGTCCTTTCCGATGATTTTATAGTCTATTACAGATGGTTAAACGCTATGGCAATTGGTAGAACAAGGCGCAAATATTTATAATTAAATTCCATGTCATCTGTTCCGTGCCACGGCTATGCACGGCTATGCACGGCTATTCTGGTTATTAACAATCTAATCAAATGGATTGAATCGCATAGCGAAAATACCGCAGTGGTATGAATGTTATTAACTTTGCATTATTATCAATCCGGCAAACATTCAGCCAAAGGGTCCATAAACAATGCCAACGACCACAGGCCGCAAAGCCGCAATTGGAAATGGCTCATTGGACTGCCACAGTTGCAGCGATGTAATTACTACGGCCATGTCCTGTCCTGTCCTGCCCTGTCCTGGTCTGTCCCTTTCAAATGAATGTGATTTAATTTTTCGGCTTAAATTTACTATTTTCAAAGAGGTAATACGTCAACACTGATTTGCTGATGGTTCCACCCAAAAACGAATCTATTACATTTGTACTTTAATCAGCCTCGCAGCGTTTCGCTTTTTCCACGAAGGACAGGAAGAGACGACTCTTTGCCATTTCATCTAAATATGGAAAGGTGCCTGTGCCTGTGTCTGTGTCTGTGTTTATGTTTATGTGTGAGGTTTGCATGAAAGGCCATTGAGCAGGAGTGTTCAAGTATTAGAGGGCTAACACGCCCGCGCCCACGCTCACGCTCACACCCACACACACACACACCCGTAATACCCATACGCCTTCTGTTGCCACACTTGTTTGCACATTTCTCATTTGACGCACTCACTCGGCTTTCAATGTTAATTATACTTGTTGGACACGCCCCTTCGCCGCACCCTCCCAATGCCACTCATTATTCAGTTCATATGGGATCCATGGAGCATATAAACCATATAAAAGTGAGCATGTTTTCAACAGATTTTCCATCCGTCCACATCCTTTCTTCCACACCACGCCATGCCACGCCATGCCCCTCGCTTGTAAAGCCATTTACGTGGGCCGCTTTCGTATTTTTTCAGCTTCTCACCTCGTGCCCTGCTCCTTTTGCGTGTCCAACGTTTCAGCATTTTATTATAAATATTAAAATTAATCACTCAGCTAAGACGGGAGTCAGGGCAGGCAGGGCAGGGCAGTGCAGGAAGGGCAGGACCCGGACTTTGACTCGGACTCAGAGACAGAGACAGAGACAGGTTTCGGTCAGCGAAAATGTGTTCGCCATTCGGAATAGTCCTTTAATTAGTCCGTTTCAAGCGGAATGTGACGGTTGGTTACCGCTCATGTACCCTTTTCAGTTTTTTCACAGGATCATGTACATATTCAGGAGGGTTGGAACAGTCTCCACCTTTTGGGTCCGGCCTTTGTAGTACTTGGAATATTAGAATTAGATCGCGAATTCTCTACATCGAATTACTTCGCCTGGTATAGGATGATATCGCCTATCTAGGGTACTTCGTTTCCCCGCAGCACGCCCTTCCCTTCTATGTGTTTTCGTGTGAAGAAACTCAACCGAAAGAAACCCTCGCCAGAGACCTTTTCACCCCGTTCCCCTCTCTGCGCACGGATACTGGCATACTCGTAATGTCCATGGGGCAGTGTCCGCGTCCGTGTCCGTGTCCCTGCCTTGTTTATTTGCCTTTTAATAGGACTGTGTTTCAGGCGGAGTGTGTTTTTTTTATTTTTATATCACACTGACAACACGCGACGCATACGCAATTTTCCCGCCTCAAATGAGGCTGTGGAATTTGGTCGTCGGTAATGAAAACTATGCCAGTCAAGCAGGGATCAGAAAAGCAATGCAGTACTTTTGTCAAATCAGGCGGGGCAACCGGAGCAGCCGGCGCGGACGGAAACGGGGCCAATCTCCGTCAGCTCAACCGAACTCAATTGGGCATGGCGATGGGCAAGTTCTGGTTTTATTTTCATTTTCATTTTCATTTGCCAAACGGGGCCACTTGAATTCGCAATGAAGCTGCCACCCAGAGACAGTCGGAGCTAGAGCTGGAGCCACCAGCCACCAGCCACCAGTCAGCAACCAGCAACCAGCAGCCACCAAAAAAAACAACAAGTTTCAGGGGAGCAAGGGAGCTTCAGTCGAACAATTTTTGAATTTTTGCATAAATTAAACGCGCTATTCGGTTATTTTCGTTGCAACATTTAAGCAAATTTCCGTGACTATCGCTGGAGATTTGTTGCCACAGAATCTGCACTGGAAATCCGATGCTCAAAATTCATAGAACGTGAGGAGAAAGGCCCCAAAGAGAGGTCTGGGAGGGAGGGAATGAAAAGTGCACCAGCCCCACTCGAGCTTATTGTTGACATTAAGCGCCGCCAGGCTGATCTGCCCCCACCATCCAGCCCCACAGAGAATCCTCAACCCAGCCACAATCCTAGTGTTAATTAAGCTTACAGAACAAGGACCAGCAATGGCAATGGCAACGGCAGCGGCAGTGGCAGCGGCATAAAGCTGTTAAGTTTCCGTCCTGCCCCAGGCCCGTCCGCTGTTGTTTTAGCTGGCGGCAGCTTAATTATTTTCATGATTTTTCCATTTACAGTTTTACGTTCACATTTTCCGCCCGCTTTTCCTTTTGTCGAGTGTTTCTGCTTGTTTGTGGTCATCTCATTAAATTAAATCAATTAATTTCCCTCCGTTTTTTACTCTGCATTTATGTTTTATTATTTTCGAGCGTGTCACTGAAATGCTAAATGGCTGCGCAGCGAGTTTATTTGCATATGAGATTTGATTTTGTTTGGGAAACTTTTTTTTTCAGTTCAAATTTGCTGAAACTAATTCGATTTTATTTCAATTTGATGAGTCGATGAACCGGGGCTTACTTTGTATGTATGTACCTATGGTATATGTGTAAATAGGTGTATTATTTTTAAAAGGAATCACATTTCAGCTTTAATTAGCCACGCCCCATTAACTATTTTGTTGCATTGCATTTACATCATATAAAAATAAACTACCCATAATTTTGTGCCCCGTGACTCAATTTAGTTTTGCCAAACGGTTTATGTGGATTTGTTTCAATTGAAAACTTTTAAAAGCACGTCTAAATTTAATTTAATTTCATTAAAAGCAACTTTTTTCACCAGCTAAAACCACAACAAGAGAGAGAACAAATGAATGCAAAAAA
Organism: Drosophila helvetica; assembly: GCA_963969585.1. Taxonomy (NCBI): domain Eukaryota; kingdom Metazoa; phylum Arthropoda; class Insecta; order Diptera; family Drosophilidae; genus Drosophila; species Drosophila helvetica. The sequence continues at coordinate 51,521,161 of OZ018401.1, read as the reverse complement.
TAAAACTAAGACCAAAAAATACAAGATTTTGTCGGCTTTTGTTTTGATAAGCTCTGGCTGGAACGCTACGGGTGCATATAGTATCCGCGAGTATGTGTGTTTGCAGTTGGCTTTTTGTTGAATCGGGAGAGTTTTGTATGATTACTCTTTCCTTTTTTTTTCTATTTTGTTTTTCTGCTCTGGCAGGGGAATTCTTTCTTTAATGGGACTTTTTTTGTTTAAGGCTAGCGTATATTATTTGCCGAATGAGATAGCAAATCTGGAATCCGCACAGTGGGTGGAACTGTTGCTAAGGTACGTTCTCTTCACAAAATGTGGCCATAAATTCAATGTTGAGTTTTCATCAATCAGTTTTTGGAATATTACTCATACGCCGAGTAGTTTGTATCTATAGAAGACTGCTAAAAATAGTTTGTGAATGTGTGTATATGCTGGGTGTGCATATAGAGAGCGTGGAGCAATTTAAACGGCCTAGATTTCGTGGACAGCTGGTTGAATGCTCGCTGGCAATCCCGCACTCACATAAATACTCATACTCGTACTCGTACGCTGAAAGCATCACGAGTTCTATTTTTCAATTATTTGTGAAAATTGCGAGGTCTCCCCCACTGCTCCTCCTCTAACGCAGGTCTTCCCTCGGAATTCCCCCATTATAACACCTTATCAGTGGCCTTATCTCTCCTCCTAATTTGCACTAAAACTGTTTGCTTTGACCTTTTGGCCTGACTGAGCTCCAAGCACTAAGCTCTTCACTGGGAAATCCAATCATTATTTTAATGATGCTTTAAATATTTGTCTTGCCAATTTTCTGTGCATTTCTGTGCAGTTCGTGTAAGTATGCAAAATCTTGGTGCAATGGAATGGTTGAACTAACTTGCGCCACTCCGAAGTGGAATTAATTGGGAAAAAAAACTGCGTGGCAAGTGCAATGTACATAGCACTTGGTATATTGGTATATTTATTACGTACGTATCTGTATTTGAAAATATATGAAACTAAAATGTTTTGTTTATCACTTATTTAAAACTGTATTTAAAAAAACAAAAAAAACATTTTCATATAATTGATTGTCTTGTCTGACTTATGTATCTTAATACATTTCGATTTTATCATTTATTCAAACAATTTTTACAGTTTAAAAAAAAACAAAATCATTTACAGGAAATTTTGTTTTGCAATCAGTACTCATAATCGTTTTTCTAAATCTATTAAGTGTGTTTTTTATTAATATTTTCATTAGTCGCATTTCGTTCAGACTCTCACACATGGTATTTTCTGTAATTCTCTTCCACTTGACACATTTCTTCGATCACTTCCTACGGGCTCTTTTCGACTCTGGCTAGCAGAACCGCAGAGCTTTTCCAATTAGTTTAATGCATCATTTTGTCATTTCGGCAGGAAGCCAAGGAAAACTCTTTCATACATAAACTACATTTAGTGCATATGTGTAAAGTATATACTATATTTTGTTTAGACAGCACAAGCCAAGTTTCTAACCACTTCATAACACTCGACAGCAAATGTCTTCGCTTGCATTCGTACTTTTTGCTTTTTGGTTTTTCTGTTGCTGATGTTGTTTTTATATAAACAAGAAATACGGCTACACAAAAAATAAAAAAAAAATATATGTATATATATATATGTATTACGGCTTGGATGCTGCCGTTGGAAAAGTTTATTTCGTTTTTGGCTCTTTAGTTGGCTCTTCATATTTTTGTTCCGCAGACAAAACGGCGGCGGGCATGTCTTCCGGTTGAGAACGGAATCGGAATTATAGCTAGGCGAAATTTGATTACGGTTGATGTCAGAGAGTCGGAATGGGAATTGCAGAACTTGTTAATTTGAATGGAAACTGAAGGGAAACACAGCCACAGACACAGACACAGACACAGATAGGGAAACGGAATCAGGCACCCAGACAGATAGATAGATAGACAGATGGATAGATAGATGATTGCGCGGCGGCAATTGCAGAGGCATTCCTTTCAAAATGCCTATAGATCGAGCCCAATAGAGCGGTCGATGCAATGACTATCCGTCCCCGTATCTGGTTGAGGCTGGTTGAGACACGCGAGGGCGAACTTACAGATAGATACTCCCACACGCCACACGGAGGCACACCACACGAAAACCGACTTCCGCGGAGGAGATTTTCTCGAAGCGAGATTTTCTCAAAGTCCGAACCGAAACCGAACCGAACCGAAACGAAACGAAGCGAACCGCACGTGGCGACAGTCAAGCAGCAACTGAATTCAGTCCCAGCTGGAGAACGGCACACACAGAGGCAGAGCGTTCAGCCAGAGCTGGCGGAGCAGAGCGGAATCGGCTCAGAGCGAAACTAGCCGCGAGTGGAAAGCCGGCGAAAGAGCATAGCAAAACAGAACAGCGAGGGCCCAGAGAGAGTGGGCTCGCGCAACAGGTTGCTCTTCTGGTCATTTAGCCTCGTTAAGAGTGCGAGACCATGCTCCTCTTTGGGTCACACTCTGCGTATAAACGATGTACAACCTGCATATGTACGTATGGGTATTTTTGTGCTGGGTGTGTGTGTGTGTGTGTGTGTGTGTGTGTGTGCGTTCCGGCAAATCGCCGACAAATGGTTCAGAAAGTGCACATGACTCGGATTACGAAATGGGTTTGTCTTAGCCTCCAGCTCCTGCCTTGGCCGTCTCGTCCAGCTGGGACTTGTCAAAGTTCCTAGACGTACAATAATAATACGATGTGGAGACCAGCGTAGAGCTGGGCGGAGATCTAAATACTTGTAGTCCGCTCCCCATCTCTTGTATAGTTTATATCGATTATATAATTATTAATTAATTAATTATTTTCTATGTCCAAGGACTTGTTTGTGATAGCAATGGGAATGTCAAGAGAATTTTGAGATGAAATTAAAAACACTCTCACAATGATACTTTCTAGGACGCTACCAATTTGTGAACTATGTATATGATAAGCGAGTGAGCCAAGGGTTGTCGCATGAGCGGGTCGAGTGTAAAGACGCTCTCAACTCCAAATTTAATAAAAGATAACACAAACTTGAAAACACTGTAGTTGTATATAAAATTGTCAGCTAATCAGGTGGCTTTTGGCCACCGTCGTTCTGGCGTGTCTGGATTCAATGGTGTGGCAGCGTCTATTCAGGAGAAAACTCAGCAGAAGACTCTGCAGCAGACTGAGGGTTCAAGTCTGGATCGGGGACGTTCTCCGGAACTGGACCAGTGTCCAATGTGACGATCGGGTCAGATTCAGTGGCCGTGTCCAGACACTGAGTGACCGATTCAAATACTGAATTGGATAGAGACGCGACAACATTATCCGCCAATATGTTGTACATGTCCCTGACAACATATTCCACATCGGCTGGCTCTGGGTCACTGATCGAGGCCAGGGCATTGTGAACAGCAACCTTTATCTCCTGCAGCTCATGGTTCAAGTTCTGGATTCTGCGGAGACTCTCGCGAGAATTCTGCAGGGCAATACTGATGCGGTCGCACAGGGACTGATGTTCAATCCGCATATTGGTCGCGTTCTCCCGAAGGCATTCCAGTAGCATAATGCGATGGCTGGTACTCATAGCCATCATGTGTGCTTTCGAATTTACAGAAAATATATTTTTTTATATTCTTTTATACGAGTATATCTTATTCCGTACGAGCTGGGGCTAATACTGATAGTTTCGAATGTTCGATGCTGAGGGGGAGGGAGAAGGAGAAACTGTAGCCTGCTGTGTTTGCTGCTCAATTAGATGATTGTCATCAATTATAATAATTAACCGAGTAAGCCGATTAGTTGGCTTATCAATTAAACATTATGAGAGTTTCCCACAGACCACACCTCTCCTCCTCCCCACTCTCTCAATGCACCGCCACCACCACCACCACCACCAGCAGCAGGCGAAAAATCAATGTCGCAATAAACATAATCGTCATTATCCTATTTAATGCTGCTCAAGAGGCCGAGGGACCCGTACACCACAGGAAGGACACTTTTATGACAGCATCGTTGGCTTCGGCTTCGGCTCCGGCTCCGGCTTTGGCTTCTGCTTGGTTGTGCATTCATAATTGATTGTCCTGTGGGCACCAGCGTGCCCGTCCTTTGGTACGGGATAGGCGTTTAGGCAAAATGAAGACTAAGAGCTTTAGTATCATCTCAGTTGGTGCCCCAACCACATTCCCTCAATCTCTTTATCTGAATCCCTTTTCTTCATTCAATTTTAAATGTGCCAGAGTAAGGGAAAAAATCCTTGTTAATTGGTCAAAGCCCCCAAGAGAAGGGGGAAGGGAAGTAAGTACACGGGACTTGAAGATGGAAACGGGGACCCTTTAGGAGAGTATAATAAAATGGGTTAGTCGTTTGTAACGCACATATTATAGCATCTTCGGCCCCAATAAAATAAATACTCTTGATTAGTAGGCATAAATATATTTATACTCGGCTATAGCCAAGTTCTCAGTACATCATATAGCCATGGTGGATCAAAGAGAGGTGTAGTGTAAAAGAAAACCAAAATTAATTTTCAAATATTATTAAATTTGATTTATTTTGCATTCCATTATTTCAAAAATATGCCTTGGAAATATATTTGGATGGTATATTGCGCGGATATTGATGGGATATATACATACTATATATATATTTTTTATATCGGTCGTCAATTTTCAAGAGTATATAAGCATCGGTGCGACGAAATCATTTTCCTTACTGGTTTCTAATTAGATTAATAGACAAATAATACTGGCCCGGCTGCCTTGCGGTCTAGGTCAGTGTCAATATGATAAGGGTTTCTTGTGCTGGTTGGGACTTGCATTTACTGCTCTGTCAGCTGGTCTAAACCAAACTAAGAGGAGTGGAAAAACCCAAAGGGATAGGCTATAGAAATAATAATTTGAAGCTTAAGATTTTGCGTTAAAGGAACGCCAGAAAGGGATACAATTTAAAAGAGAACAAGGCACATCCAAAAATCATTAAATTGAGCATCCACCGTTTTTATATAATTTACTTAAATCCACTCCAAAGCCTCCAAAGAAAGCACACAGTCTTATTCGAATATTCCTAAATCATCATTATTATTGGCTGTCATCTATTTATATCTATCTATCTATAGATTTTCCACCCATTGCTCGTCGCCTGGAACAAATTCATTCAGCAGCCATAAACTAAATGTTAAATTCTATAAATTTTCCATTCAATCATTTCTTCCACCGGCCATCCGGCTAAGCCGACTATGCAAATTGAAGTCAAGAGGCATTAAGTCGAATCCCGAAACTAAAATGCTACTCGATGACACAATTGTCAGGGCTTTATCGGCTTATTCCCATGCATGACTGCAGACACTCACACAGACCCATGGGCTGGTATCGCAAAGGAAAAAGCTCTGGGATTTTTCCACAGTTTTCTCTACTTTTTCTGGGTGGCGTCGAACTCTTGTGCATACAAGCATCTATCAGATAAACCATCTTTTTTTGGAAACACTCTTTGAAAGCAGTGCACTTTAATTTCAACTGGAAGCTGACATCATTCTTAAATGTCTAAGACATTTTCGACTTGTTAGGAAGCATGTAATGAGTGCATGCTACATATATATATACGTTTAAAGGACATAACATTTTCAGGTTTCGAGAGATTGAGATGCTCAAGTTTAGTTGATAATTCCACATGCCGCATCAACGTTTTCTACTCTTACTCTCTTTTAATACTTTTTCTTTCTATTAATAGTTATTTTGTGTGCAGAAAATGCAATTGGCAAACACCTTTTGTCAGACGCAAGCTTTTAATTGGCAAATTTAAGCTGCTCTTTGTGTGCATTGCCATTGCCGTGGCCCTTTTTGTCCAGGGCCTGTAGCACAATCCGGCAAAATGGCCTGGACACGTTTACTCTTTAAGAGAAACGTGAAACGAAATTGAAAGCAGTCCGATCGAAATTGGCCCCAGAATTGCAGTGAACCATTCTATACTCCAGCCATCCCGCCAGCCCAGTTTGAAATTGATGTGCGGCTGAAAGGTGATTTATTGCGACCAATGAAGGAAAGGAATCTCTCTCTCTGTCTCTCTGTCTGTCTGTCTGTCAGTCAGGCTTTGTGTTTGCCCAACAAGTTTCGGTTAGGTTTTCATTATATTGTATTTTATTTTGTAATTCAATCAAGCAAACCTTTTTCAGTTTTTTCAGCATTTCCAGCATTTCCAGCATAATTGATGACGAGCACCGAACACTTAGGGCAAAATGTCACAAAAGAGAGGGGTTCGGTTCAGATAGGTCAATAATTTATAGCATAATAGCAGCTACTGTGGGTACATCAGCTAAAACATCAGCTATACTGTGGGTACGGGTGGGAGGAGGTCGAATCAAATAAGCCCAACAAAGTGGAAAGCCAGTAGGGAATCGCCTTAGTTTATATACTCTTCCAGGCTATCTCTATATTTTGTATGTTCTGTACATATGTTCGTAGAACTAACCAAATTTGTTGAGTTATTTAAAAACGTTGAATAAACTGAGATCGCTTGGCTAGAGTATCTTTGTAAGCCAAACCGAAACCTAAATAAGTTGTTTTATGGTAGCTCTATAATATAGTATTCCGATTCGGCAGACTATAACAATTAAGGCCGATAATTCATAAAAGAACCCGATGTGCCTGGGGTCGGGGGTGCGTCCTCTTGTTCGTTGACCCTTTCAAAAATAAAATACAAATATAACACAATACAAATAAGGGAGTATATAAACGTTTTCCTCTTCACTTCACTCCAATGAAACTTGACGGAATAATCGTAAGACATTTGACAGTCTAAATAGCTTTCGACCCAAAGCAATATCAAAATTCCAGCTATCAAAAAACGAAGCACGAAATGCCAAACAATTTTTTATGAAAATTTCACACTCGACTGAGTATTTTCTATTAATTTTTGGGTACAATGAGTGGATACAGTGATTGAAGATGTGGAAAAATGTTTGCCTTAAAGTTGTTTAGCGGAATAAAAAGTTGCTTGGCAGCGCGAAGATTGCCTTGAACTTTACTCATTATCCCGACTCGTATTAACTGTCGCTCTGCGGGCATGCCAATATTCGCGAGCAGAGCAGAGCAGGTGCTCGACTCAACTATGCCAACTACTTACAAAAGTTTCCTTTGGCTCCCTCAGCTCCCATGCTCGGAACACCTATCATTTGCATCTGTCTTTCGCGGCTGCCTCCCGGACACTTCCGCTCGGTTGTCGCAGGCATCCATATCCGTGTCCGTGTCCGTGTCCGTATCCGTCTCCATGTCCGTCTCCGTGTCCGTGTCACTTGGCAGCCATCGCAAGTCAAACACGAAAAGTTCGATTGCATTTTTGGTGGTTTTGCTTTCTTGCCTCTTCACTTGTGTGGCACGGCACGTGTCTGCGGGAAGACACGCATACCACGCTGCGCGAATCGTTGACTAATTAAACTAATCTCTCCGCCTGCCTCGATGGCTGAGCAAACACCTTGAGCTGAAATCATTTCGGATTGCCTCCCCAGCTGTGCTGTGCTGTGCTCTGCTGTGCTGTGCTGCACTGAGCTGTGCTCTGCTACTCGTCTGTTTCACAGAGCGCAGCACAAAAGTATATTTCACTTTTATTTCCAACTTTTGCTGTGATTTCAGTTTCGCTTTCCCCATTTTTCAGGGGTTTTCCCGCTTTGCAATTTAATTTTTTTACTTCTCTTTTTCGGCTTACTCGCCATGTTTGCGTAGCTGAAATTGTTTTCCATTTGAGGTTGCCCGCCTCGTCCTCGCCCCCGCCCCCGCCGTCGCCCTCGCCCTCGGGGACAGAGCCGGGAGTTGGGATGCCAGTAGGCGACACAGGAGATATGTATAGGGCTGGGGACGGTTTAGAGTTGCAATTCGGGGTTCCCCGTTGGGTATCTGTTTCAAGTGGCACAGGACCCAGAACCTGTGCGATGATAACGAGTAAATGCTGCTCTGGGCATTGGGAATTGCATTGGGTGGGCCGCATAATTCATCCTTCCATTTACTAAGTGTATTTGGTATCTTGGATAAGCTACAGGACTGTAGAAAATAGGGCAAGTAATCGGGGAAGCTCAAGTGCTGTACGAATGCTCTGTAGATATATATCTACGTATGGTTTTCTGCATTTTGTATATATTTGTATATCCTTCTAGATGGTATTTTGATTTTAAGCCAGATGCTTCAGTGATGGAAGAATTTCCGACATTAACTGCTGTTGCTGTTGCTGGATTAAGCTGTTATGCATCTGGAAGGACACTCGTTCTTGAGACTACTGAAACTGTTGAGTTCACCCTTTCTGTTAATGAACCATGCAAATCGATTGGTGGGCTCTGCACCAAGAGAACCCAGACCTCTCTGCAGTAGGTGGTGCTGTAGGGAGCCCGTTAGTACAACTTGGCAGGCCGGTGGCACAGCAACCTGGACCGCAACAAACGTGACAAAAATGAAACCAGAGGTGAGTTCAATGAATCGGGCTGGTGTCTGCCTAGACAGAAAGAGAGAGAGAGAGAGAGAGAGAGAGAGAGAGAGGGAGAGAGAGAGGGAGAGAGCTAGAGCATAACTAAAAACTGCCAATGTCATGCACAGATATCGTTGAAGTCGCTGCTGCTTCTCTTATCAGCAATTACGGAGGCGAGCTCTGGCAAGTACCGCAACAACGATGATAGAGGAATAATCTATGACTATGCCAACAGTTCCAGCTTGATGCGGACAAACACTAGCAGTGCGGTGGACAAGGAGTGCCATGACTTCAACCAGATAGCAAGGTGGATCGATCATCAGGTGGCGCTGGCCGGGAAGCTGACGCGATTCAGTCAGCGTCTGGGCAAACTGCTTCTCGGCCTGAACGACACGGCCCCGAGCGAGCACTGCTGCTTCTACGAGAAGACCACCATGGAGAAGGTCGTGGAGTACTTGAACAGCGTGGCCCAGGACCAAGGTAGTTCGGTGCAGGGGAATTTGAGTCCCCTCAAGTTAATCGGTGAGCTGGGCCAGGACCTGGACAACATTCTTGCCCAGATGGGAAAGCTCATTAGCCGGGACATAAAGAGCTGTTGTGATCAGCTGGCTGAGGGCCTCAAGAAACAGGAAGAGGATCTAGAGAAAAGGCTGGAGGAGCTACGGAAGAAGCTGGACATAGCTGATGGGGAGCAAGGCCAGGCGATGGCGGAGCTGCAGAAAAAGCAAGCAGACCTGGAGAAAACACTGGCGGACTTGCGGGAACAGATGGAAAAGTTGGAGGAGAAATTAAGAAAGAGGGGAGAAAGTTCCAGCACCAAATGTTGCGAGAAACTCGATAAGAAATTACAGGACTTGGAGAGCCAAGCGAAGCAAGACAAGAATGAAGCTATCGACAAGGCCAAGGAGATTGAGAAAAAGTTAGACGATCTTAAAGACGGTCAAAAAGATCAGGAAGACAAACTGGACGACATCGAGAGGAAAATGAACGAAAGAATGGAGAATATTATAAAGGCCATTGACATGTGCAAGGAGAACTGCGGCAATGAAACGACTGGAGGATCAAGAGCGGGCACATCCGATTTAGAAACCAGAGTGGAAGCCCTTAAGAAAGTAGTCGAGGATCTTTCCAAAATGATTGCTGATCTGGTGCCTTCGGAAGAGTCTTTAGACATGAAAGAGAACATAAAATCATGTCAAAAGATTGGAAAACTGCTAGCCACCATAGAAGCTCTGCTTCAACAGGCCATAAAAGGACTGAATCCAGCCGGAGAACTGGCCGAAAGCAGTGAAAATGGGCCACAAAACGATACTAATCTCGAAAAGCAGGTGAGAGACCTGCAGACACAAGTAGATAGGTCCAGGCACTGCTGTAAGTTCCTCGATGGTATCGGGAATGATGCCGATCACCTAGACAGTAATGTGCACACAAAAAATGAAACCGTCACCGATCACATTAGCGATTTGGAAAAGAAAACGGGGAAACTAGAAGAAAGGGTGAATGAAGCTCTTGATAAGATAAAGAATCTTACACTCCAAAAAGGCTCTGGCAATTGCAGTGATAATGACGACCTGCTAACGGACATTGACAGACTTCAAGAGAATTTGCACAACTCCACCAAAGATATTGAAAATCTGCAGACTCATCTGGATTATATGATGGGTCATATTGCGGTGCTAACGAAAATGATCAAGGATAAACTCATAATGACAGAGGATCTCAAGAGCCGACTGATTCGCATAGAGAAAGCTTGTAAGACCCTAAAGGAGGATATTGACAAGGCCCTGAACGCAGTCCAGCGCATAAATGACCTGGAGAAACTCGTTGATGATGCGTTGGAAAAACAAAAGCAGCTGGAGATCCAGGTGAATTTATGCATTACCAAGTGCAAGGTTTTGGAATCGATCGATGATCTCATTGATCGCATTGAGGATCTCGAGAAGAAGGCCAAGCGTAAAGTCCCATCTACAAAGAAGTCACGGGTGAAGACTACAACAAGGAATGTACAGGTCTGGGTGGGCGGGGTCGACGTGGTGACCCCATTCGTTCAACCAAAATAAATATTCAAAGTTTGATACTTTGACAGCTAATCCAGTGTTTTTATTATATTTTTCGAAATCGAAATTGGAGCCCACTTTGAGTATTCAGTCAGTCTTGACTTATTGCCCAGATATAACAATATTACAATCACAATGTTCAAATTGAAAACATTGCGAGCTGAGGAGACAGGGCTCGATTCTGGCCTGAAAGTCTGCCAGCAGCTGGTGGACGACCTTGGAGACTGCCTGAGTATCGTACAGCGTCTGAACCGGAAGTACAATGATACTGGTGAGGATACCCTCCCCCTTCCCGTGAGCAGCTTGGCCCCAGGCTCTCCTGAAGAAACAACAAGCAGCTCTGAGCCAAGTGACAAGTCCGTGCTGCTGCAGGACTCGGAGGTGAAGGAGGTGAGCAGTCCAGTGGGAGCCAGGACCAACCAAGAACTGAGCAGCTCCTATACGGATATTCGCACGAAATGCATCAAGCTGAAGCGTGAACTAGAAGGCACAGTGTCGCTAGCCAAACATATAAACGAATTGGCATACCGTCAACGGAACGTTCCAGAGGAGAGATCACTGCCCATCTGGAGAATCTAAAGAAGAAATCTTCCACACAATGGGGCGTTAGAGGAAGGCTACACTTGTTCTTTTATTATATTCCATCAAAGTTTTGGCTGACGGCGATCGCTACGCACAAATTGCAAATTTTCCCGACACTTGGCAGCCTTTATTAAAAATTACTGTCACCATAAGACGAGACAGAGAAGTTGAGCAACTTTCAAAACTCATTTGGCTTGACATGAAAATAAGGCAAAGTTTTTCACTGTTTCTATACCCGGTAATCTTAGAGCACGGGGGTATATTGTGTTCGTGATATGTATGAAGCAGACCGATGCACTGCGATGCTTCCTTCCTCTTCTGATAATCGAGAAACAGGTTTCCAAGATGTGTATTGTCCATTTCCTGTTGTCGATTCCAGCCAGGTAAATGATGTTCCCATTGGCAGTGATCGCATACGTTATCGTTCCTTACTAACGGGTATTCTATGGGCGGAATGTCGCATACACGTCCTTTGCTGGGCCCAATGTCGCGACGAGGCAGAAGATGATTCTTGTAGAACAGGAACAAGTCAGATGCATGTTTATGTGCACGACAATGGGTAAATACAAATACTTGGGACGGGCGAAGGAATATGGGGAAAATATGAGAAATTGCCAGCGCAAAACTTGAGATAATGTAATGCAAAAGTGGCCCTGGACCAGCACCAGGACCAGGACCAGGACCGGGACCAGCACAGACGCAAGTTTTTCTCAACGCTTTTCCAATTTTGTTTTTTTCCCTCTGCCCTGCCGAGGGTATGTGTGTGCATGCAAGAAAATATTTGTGCGCGCCCAAGTTGAACATTATTTTTTGTGTTTCCTGTAACCTTGCCTCGAAAGGGGAATCCCCGCACTTCGTTAGAGGAACAAGTAGCCGGGAGCTGGCCAGTTGGACAGCTGGACAGCTGGACAACTGGACGGATGGATGGCTGGACAGGGAAGGGACATAAAACAGTGAAGTTTTGCATATTTAAAGTAATATCAAGGGGGAAAACGAAACTTTTCTTTTTCATTATTATTCTTGTTTTGTGTTATTTTTTGCGTTATTACCCCTAGGGGCAGAGAGAGTCAGCTCTGTTCCATTGAATAAGGACACACAAGCAGGGGCCCTCAATTGGGTTCAAAAGGTGTTCATTGAGTGAGTGCTGCGGTCATTCCTAATGATGGGTTCCAGAGTAGATGGGGCCCAGGAGTAGGCAGACCTTTCAGATGGACCGGAGGGGAGCCTGAAGAGCAGGTGGGTTGGGTATTGAATGAAAATAAAGTTTAGTTTTCTTAAAGCCTGTTCAAGCTGAACAGAGCCACAGAGCCACAGAGCCACATTTCCAATATCCCATTCACCCCTCAATCGACCAATATTCTGATGACATAGCAATGCAATGCATTTTCTGCACTCATTGTAATCCCATAAAATGGCAAACTTCATGGTACTTTCTTTCCCCTATAAATGCTAGGATTACCTGCTCGAGCTTCCGCTTTTATTTATATGTATAGTACCCGTAGTTTTTTCGCTATTTCTGGTGCCCCAATGGAGTCACAGCTAGCATTGCCATTAAAGTCCGCTTTATGGGGCCTACGTCTCCGCCCGGCCATCGATTGATAGGAAAACGAAAATTTATTAGCTATTTAATGGCGTAGACAGGTCGGACCAGGCCGGGGCCTCCGAACGGAACCAACTTGGAATAATGAAAAGTTCTGGCTTTGACTCTGCCAATCTGGAAAGCAACCCAAAAGTGCTGTAAGCAGCCACACCTCTGATTTTTTGAGAGCCATTCACAGAGAACAACAGCTTCCTTTGGACCAGATGTGTGTTCCGCCCGGGTCTGGCAAAGCTTAAACCAAAATAAAAGCAAAAATCAAAGTCAAAACATCACCACACAACGGATTCCAGCTTGGGGCATGAGTGCACGAGTATGAGTGTCTGTGAGCTGTATCCTGTATGCTTTCGACCTCATGCTCCAGCTAAGTGTATCCGGAATTGGTTCAATACCAACGGGAACCGCAGCAAACTTCTCCGTGGGTTCGCCCCTTTGTGTGCGTTGCTGAGGCCATTTGTGAGAGATTTTGCAAACAAGTTTGTTTAATTAAGATTTCCTGCGGGTCAGTTGATTGACTTTAAGTGCCGGGAACTAACCGAATTAATGACGGAAGCCCCAGGCAGAGCCGCAGGACAAGAAGAGATGAGGGTGTCTGGCAAAATCCCCACATTCCACATTCCATCTCGAGGGCAAGATTCCGTCGGCTGGAATCCCATTCAGGATGAATAACTTCGGGGGGAAATTCAATGCTTAGAGATTGCTGGGATAATTTAATCTTCCTCTGAGAATTTATTCGGATGTGCTCTGATCTATTGCTTCAGATTTCTAGATGTACAGAACTTCAGTGCTTGTAATGTGTAATGACTTTAATATTTTATCAATATGCTAAAACTGGTTATTAGAACTAGTTTATTAAGCTCTTTATTCGTATGTACTACATATGTTTATGAAGCCTAACTATTCAATCAACCGTGCAGCTGAGTCCGCCCCAAAAGAGATTCCAAGCTAACCAAATTAATGGTACAGTCAGGGGGTAAATACCGAAAATAGAGACCGAAGGATCTTCCTTGAGAAGACCACAGCTCATAAATATGTAGGATTCCCCAAAGGGGCAGAGGCAAACACGCTAAGCACTTCCGTATGAATAAATATTTAATCAATCAATTTCGACAATTTCCCTTTTTCGAGGCTCGTCAAATGCATAAACTGAATGGATACATTTTCATCTACCCATGATGATGATGATGATGATAGGAATGATGAGGTTGATGGGACTGGGAAGGAGGATGGAATGTCGATGCCCTTGTCGCTGTCGTTGAGGCATAAAACAAGTCAGACACATAAAAGAAGATTTGATTGAAATGCTAATTTCCACAGATTACAACCAAGAGCTTTTCACTCAGGAAAAGAACTCCAGTCCTTGGTAGATGGACAGCCATTGAACGGGTCTCCATTTGGACTTAGTCATCATCATCATCAGGAGGAGCAGCAATAGCTTCAAAGCCATGGAATGACAGGACACTTCCCAGTCGAGGCCCATCAGCCGCAGCCCTGTTTGGCTTCAGTTTCAATTTCGGTTTCATCTCAATGCGATTGATTTTCCACGAATGCTCATTTCCCACTCACTTTCTCAGCAGCGATTATCGAATCGTTATTAGTTTATCCGCTGCCTGTGACAGGTTACATCGAACCTGGGCATTTAATGGGACTGGCTCTGGCTCTGACGCTGACTCTGACTCTGCCTCTGTTTTTGTCTCTTCTATTTAATGTGGGTTCGATATTCCAAGTGCTATTCACCTGTGCGTGAGTTCATGATGAGTATTTCAGCATGATTCACAGTCTAATGGAAAACTGAACGAACTTTTTAGCCTTTGGGCTTGTGGCAGCTGAAGCTTCTTGAACTTAGCTAAGGCATCGACTTGGTCCATCATCAGTAACATCCAGACATTCAAATATGTACGTCCTACAGCCTGGCTAGATGTCGAATGAATAAATGAATGAAGCGTGAGGTGGAATATAAGTTTTGCAAACATAAAAGTATTTGAATCTTTAGACTTAGTTCATTAGGTCCTGCGATTGGTTTGAAGACTGCTTAGGGAGAACAATATGACCAATAGTTGAGTGATTCCCTCACCTGAGGTGATTAGATTTTCTTGGTCGCGGCATCTACATATATCACAAATTAATGTCATACTTTCAACACACTTTTCACTGGCACCTTTCCGCTTTTATTTAAGACCAGATATTGAAAATAGTTTCTTTATTTCAGCTTTATTCAGACTTAAGCGATTGATTATCTTCTTCATTCCAATCGCCTTCTTTCGTTCAGTTACTCAATGATAATGTTTAAATGATTTCTGGAATCTTGCTCTGCTTAATTTATGGAGGCAGCCCTTTTGGGTTCCTCTTCCCGAGATTTTTCCAAAAGTCAACATAAAGTCGCACAATTTATCTTCGCCTCCGAGCACAGCTACAGTTGTTTGCTTGCAGTGCTCTGAGCATCTTACCTACTCCCCGACCCACTCTCACTGACTCATCCGAGCGAGTTGGCCTCAGTTAAGTCGGTTATCACACGCACAGAAGAGGCAACACACAACATTGAGGCAGAGTTAACTTAAGCGTGAAGCTGAAGTTGTTGCAAAATGAACGACTGTGAACGAGTACAGGACTCTGGGACTACGACCAGGACCAGGACCAGGACTACGACTACCCATACCAGTTACATTCCCCGACTATGACAAACTGTCAGAGAGAACGAGAGGCAGCCACCAGAAGTGCCAGCCGTTCTGGGGGGAGCAGCTGCAACGTGCCACAGTTGCAGCAGTTGAAGTGATAAACGCGCTGCGCAATTGTTGCCGCCGTTGCCGTTGCTGTGGCCGTTTCTGTTGCCGTTTCTGTTGCCGTTTCTGTTGCTGCTACTGTTGTCGTTGCCGTCGAGATTTGCCATCTGACAAAATGCTTTTGACATTTTCGCAAGTTAACAATAAAAATATTTCATATAATTTAACGCTGCTGTGTCAACAATTTATGGCGAATTATCTTCAGCTTTGGCTTTAGCTCCGTATTCGGGTTTCGGCTTTCGGATTTCGCATTTCGGATTTCGGTTCGGTCCTGTCACAGCTTCTGCCAATAGCTGGGCCAGAAGCCGACCAACTTGGAGAATGCTCTCTTTTCCATATTTATTGCTTTTAGCATATTTGTCTGGGCCGCAGGCAATCTGTCTTTGTGTGGGACAAAATGCAAATTCTTAGTCTCAAATTTTCCGACTCTGGTTTTCATTTGAGGTTCGGCTCGGCAAAAGTTTTTGGGAAAACAAAGAGCCCTTGACAAAGTGCAGCTGCTCGGAAGTGCTTCGGGTACAATTCTTGAGGGGCGGTCAATGAAAACTTTATTTGTTGCCGAAAGAACAAAGCCAGAACTTGAGCAGAACAGGAAGGTCTCGCTGGGGAATTGTGTGTGTGGAGAGAAAGTCTCAAATAAATGGTGAATGGTGTCCGGGAAAATGGCACAAATTATTGTGGAAGGGTTCATATGAATGATATTTTGCTTTGGGCGCAGATTCAGTTTGAGAATGGAAATCATTTATACAGTGGAGAATGTACTACTTTAATACTACATATTTTTTTTTTGCACGAGTGGCAATAAGTGGGGGGGGGACCTTTTTTTATTTTGTGGTTTTTTATTGTGGAATTATTATTAAGTCAATTGTTTATAATTGTTGTAAGTGTTTCTGCAGCAGGCTTCGCTTTTTGAAATGGCGTTTGGTGGTCGGTCCTTAGTTCTCTTCCCCCTCCTCCGGCAGGATCTCTTCAGTTATTTGAAGGGGTAAAGGACCTTCAGTCATCTCCTCCACTGCAGCCTTGTCGATATCGATCTTCTTGGATTCACCATCACCATTACGGTCACCGCCCCCTTTCTTGGCGGTGGCCATCCCAAGACGTATACGCTTTTGGATTTCAGCTATAATCTGATCGAACTCACTGAGTTCTTCAGTATCTTCTTCGGTACCGGCAGCTCCCGAGACCAAGTCGACATGATCTTCGTCCACAATTTGCATATCTTCGAGCTGGATCTTGCTCAGAGATTCCTCTGATGGGTTATCGGACATTTTAGAAAACAAATATATTTTTTAGCTTTGTTATTCAGGAATTAAAAATAATCAATGGGAATTGGAATTGAAATGAAAAGGGGGAAATGTGACAGAGAGCTGTTCATCCAGTCGTCGCCTGCTTGAAGCGAAATCAAGTGTAAAATGTGTCCAGCTGAGATATAAAAGCTGAAATCAATTAAAGCCATTTAAGAGAAAAACGACCAAAGGATATGGATGTCGACTGCCGTCGTTGCCATCGTTGCCATCGTTGCCAGGGCGCCAGGCAAATAAATCTCGAAAACGACTTGGCGAAGGATGGGGTCCGATGGGGATAAAAGTTGCGCCACAGTTGAATGGAGGGAACGAAATCAAAGTCTATAACTTAACGACTGCAATGAGAGTGATGCTGATGACGATGTCCTCGAGATTCACACACACACACACACACACACACACACACACACACACACACACACACTCACACTTACAGCTCAAGCCCCACTGAAACCCAAACAAAAAACGAAAAAACGAAAAAACGAAAAAAAAGACAGAGCCGAAAAGACGGAAATGCAGCATTCATTCTCGCTCACGCCGCTGCTGGTGGGGACTGGCCCTGCTTCTTCCTCCTTCGCTGCCATTACTCTTTCAGTCTGCTTTCGCCTCCATGTGCTAAATATTGGCCCGCCATTTCTTCATACTCGTTCTGGGTTGGCCTTTGTCGCCAAGCTGAACTCCCATCACGGCTCTCTGCGATCTTCTCCCCCAGTGTAATAAACCAATAAATCTGCTTAAGTATTTTGCAATGGTTTGCCATAGTCCTTTTTATAATAAATTCCTCTATGCATAAAAACACTTACAAATGAGCTTTTCTTCGGGGAAATAAATGTCATGTCTCCATATACATATACATATATCTATCCTATGAACGGATTCGAATGCATGGTCATGGCTTACCACATATATTTTCAGGGATTCTGTGGCACATCTATCAATGGAATTTAGTCAGATCTCGAGCTAGAAAAGGTACATCTGGAGTTTCACCCAATGTGAAGATTCTCAATCTGAAGAATCTGTCGAAACTGGATTCTTTTCTATTACAGTTCATGGCGCTCTTTATTTCCCATTAAATTCAGATTCAGACCATGGACAAGCTGTTGGCTAATCTGTTGGCCAAATCACATTGCAACATGTGGCTATCACACAGACACATAACTAATTGATGATCTAATTGAATGCTGTCCAACCATTTCTCATTCGTTTTGTCCCGGCAACATCTGTCAGATCCATCACAATAAATAACCATATAGTTATAAGGAGTGTTTCCTACATTAAAATCCCATCATGCTTGAGATTAATGTGAAAAGGTCACGCCCAGCCCCTTCTCAAGGAAGGAAAAGCCATTTACTTTAGCTAGACTTTGACATTTGCCTTCGCCGTCGCCGTCGCCGTCCCCTTCGCCTTTTCCTTTGTTTTTGTTGCTGCTCTTTCACTTTTTGTTTTCTGGACGAGACACGTGACAATGTCGGGGCAAACATACTCGTAAATGCCGTGTGTCAACATCCAGGTCGCTGAGAAGTAAAGTGAAAATGTCTTTTTATCAACTTTCGGTGGCCTTTGCCGGCTTTTGTTGTAGTTTTTACATTTGTCTTAATTAGGGGTGGGGGGGAGGGGGGGAATAGAAGCCACTTGAGGAAGTGTGCTGGAAGAGAAGAGCCATCAGCTGCCGCTAGCACTTCTGCACTGACTTTCCTATCCTATGTGCCGTAGGGGCCACTCCTTTGTGGGCGTGGGCCAACACGTGTGCGACTTAATGGCAACACTTTCGTATCCTTACGGCTCTCGTATGCCGCTCATGTCTGTTTGTAATTTATATGGCTGCTTGAGTGCCAGCTCCCTCCCGGCCCACTCCCCCACTCCCCCACTCATTTCCGCTAGCTCCTTCTAGCAAAATTTGTTATTACGTTGAATTAAACTTGAAAAATGTGTTAATGGGGTCGTTCTGCACTGCCCTAAACCAACTGCGACTCCGACTCTGACTCTGACTCCGACTCCGACCAAGCAACTTAATTAAATTCCACAATGATTTTGTTATTTCGCCATGTAGCAACAAGGCAAGGCAGCTTTTCCAGCTGCAGATGTAGCTACAATTACAAGAGACGCCAAAACATAGCGCACCACATGGCGTATGTGTGATATTTGTAAGCCGCCTTCACCCGTACACGTTCTTCCGTCTTGTGGCTTTGTGCCTGCTTCCAGCTTTTCTCTATTTTCTCTGTTTTTCCCTCTAATTTGTTAGTACTAATGAGCTGTAAAAAGTATTCTGTACGAAAATTGGTAAATTGCGGATGTCGAAGAAACTGCCTGTGAAAATTGCGATGCCCACATGCAGCTTGTGTATGGGATGTAATGGGATGACGAAGCAAAATAATGGGGAATTGTGAAAAGGGTTTTATGATGTCTTCCAAAAAGAAAACTTTATACACACACCTACTAGAATATACAATGTCCATACACATGTACGAGTACTTAAGGCGTGAAATTTAAATGTGAACTTGCTGTTTTAAATTATTAAATTTACTTTCAGATATTGTCTGCCCCTTTAAAACATGTGCAGATTAAAATTGTCCTTAAATAATTGTCAATTAAGTGTAGAATGGTTCCATATTCATATTTAATAAATTATCGCCAGACTGTTTCCAATTAGTCTCCCAGATTTACCCAAAACTTTAAAATCCCTTAAACCGAAATATTGTACGATGTATTTATCATCATGTTTTATTGAAATTTATTCCGATTTTTTCTCTCAACTGCGGCGACATGGAAATGGTTTTACAGGTCATTAAAAAAAAAAACCCCAGGATTTATGTGGAACGGAGCAACAAAAACGAAAATAAAAAAAACGAAAATAACAAAAAGTTCAAAAGAGGAAAGTTTCCAGTGACCAACACGCCAGGACACATGAAATGGATATCGCATCCCAGGAAAGATTCGGTTTCGGTTTCGGTTTCTGTTTCTGTTTCAGTTGGTGACTTGTTGCCAAATGTGCTTTAAGCTGTAATCCGAGTTAACTTAAATCTGGGGGCAATTAGCACAGAAGGGATGGCCAAAAGTGTGGCCAAGTGAAAACGGGGATTTAAAGGAAAAATCATGAGCCATCGATACATGTTCGTTGGCTTTAAATTCGCATCAACCGATTATGGCATACTGCAGATTTCCACCTGGTTAACCACTCATAAATGCTCAGAGGAACTGATTGCCACTGAGGATATTGCGGCCTTTGCTTATTACATTTTTCAAGTGTGGCCGAATGCTACAATTATTTATTAAAAAGCAGAAGCACAGCCAAGGACATGCCTCCATTCAAGGATAAATATATATTCTGCTGCGGCTTAAAGTACTGCACACAAACTTTATTACAATTTAAAAATTTGTTAATTTTTGCCGTCATGGACTTCCACACGAAAACCTGGCCACATCGCACATCGGAGTAGTGAGCACAATTTGCATTTGAAATCTGTGTTCTCTATTTGCATTTGAAGTTCTGTTTGTATTTGCGTTGATGGTCCATCACCCCCTTCTAAGAGATGATAAAAAGGGTGCGGCTCTGCCCGGCTGCCCGGCTCCCCGGCTGCCGAATGATCATGATGATGTTGGAACGTGCGTTTGTTTAAATGAGCCGAAAAAAAACATGTGCTTTTTGTCTTTTCCCTTCTGTTAGTTTTGTGTAGTTTTCTGTTTTTTGGGGGTAGTTTTCCCTTTGTTTGCTCGTTGAAATTTAGCATCAACACATGGAACATTTTTTGTTGGTTTGTTGGTTTGTTTGTCTTTCCTGTTGAATTTCATTGAACGGAAGGAAACCAAGGAACCCAAGAAAATGGGCGAGCGGTTAGAAAAGTCTCCCGACGCGTCGGTCGTCCTTGGCAAATGCTGGTGACAACTTTTCCTGTACCGTTTGCTTCTCTTTGCTTAGATGTTGAGAGTAATTGAATCGAAGGAAGAAATATGAGAGATACCTCCTCACCATTTTTGAATTGGCATTATGATAATTGCATGCACTCGGAAAGTAAATATAAATAAGTGTATAATAATTCACTTTCCTTTTCCACTCCCTGCCCCCACTGGCCCATGACGGTGGCATTTAAATTGAATTGAAAGTTCCACGTTGACAGGAGTGGAGTCCAGGCCCTGTCTGATGATTTATCATCATAGTTCCGGGTGAAACTTTCATTAGGAAAATAAGAATGAAGAAACGAAGGTCAAAGGTCCCGTCCCTCCGTCCCTCCGTCCCTCCATCCCACTGCCCCTGTCCGAACTATTTCGCCAGGCAATGCACGCACTTCCATTTCCATCGGCCGAAAACTTGTGAATTTTCTTCGTTTTCTTGCGTGAACTTTTTTTTGTTTGGTTTTGTTTGGTTTGAAAAAAGGGAGGTTAGTCGACACTTTATCATGTCTCCGAGGGCGAGGGAGGGGTTGTGGGAGGATGGCGAAAGCAGATTGGGGGCTCAGCTTGCCCGGAGCGCACAAATTGAAATGTGCCAGCGTCAGTCAGAGTAAATGAGGCAAGACGCAGCCACAGATCCAGACCCACACCCAGCGGGAAGTAATTGTGGGCCCCAAACCACTGACGCTCTGCCTGACAAAGTCTTTGCCGTCGTAAAATGAAATCTCCATTTTCAACTTTTTCGCTTTTTCTTTGCATACTTTTTTGTATTTGACTTTTGTACGCCGTTGGCTGTCTGTGTATGACAAATATTTAGCCAAAGTGATTTTTGACAGCATCATAAAGGATCGGAGGAACCGGAGAGGCTACCGAATACCAGTACTCTATGCCCCGTTTAAGCGCAATTCGTGATTTGACCCGACAGCAACCCATGCGGCGTATGCGGCCCATGCGGCGTATGCGCAACTCGAGAAGCGTACCTCAGATTGAATTGCAAATGCGACAAATTCACTAGCGTTACGATATTTGCTTGAGATCTGCGGCAAATGCTGTCAAGGCCAACGAATTACCCTACCCAACGACGCATACAACTGCAGTGCAGTATTTTTTTTTTATTTTATTCCACACTAATAATTTTGGGTTTCACGGTTGCTCAACGAGCGAATTTTTCCACCGACTTGTTCGATTTTGAATGGTTTGCGAAAATATAAATTAATTCAAAGATCTTGTTTGAAAAGCAATCTACGTTGCCGAACGCTACCCCGCATCTAGGAGAGCAACAACAGGAAGACGGGGGGCAGAGATGAAAGAAAACAGTGGGCAGGGCAGATGTGTGCTACGAGCGTTGTGTGTCACGAGAGTTGTGTGTCACGAGAGTTGTGTGTCACGAGAGTTGTGTGTCACGAGAGTTGTGTGTCACGAGAGTTGTGTGTCACGAGAGTTGTGTGTCACGAGAGTTGTGTGTCACGAGAGTTTTACGCTATGTGTATTGTATATCGTGTGTTTTATGCCATGTGCTTTTGTATATCTTGTGTCTTATGCCATGTGCTATTGTGTATCTTGTGTCTGTATGTCATGTGTTGTTGTGAATCGAGTGTTTGTGTGTCATGTGTTTGTGGGCTTCGTGTTTAAAAGTTGACGTAGTCCAGCTCCCGACGCAATCGAAGCGTCAGCCGCAACGTTCTTTGGTCTGTGCTGTACTTCGCCTGGCAGCGATCCACGTCCACGGGATGGGGCAAGGGCAGGCGAAGGCGGTAAAGAGCGGTCGACAGATCCAGATTTGTTTCCTGCAGACTCAGTTTCATTTTTTCCACCGTCGTCTCCTCGTCGGGCAGGTGAATGTCCAGAATGAGGTCCTCGCAGCTGGCCGAGGAGCCGGTGCGATTGCCCATCTAAAGTGCGTTCGAGTGATTACTAAGCGTGCTTTGACTAGCGAACAAATGTTGGGTAGGCCCACCTGCAGGAACACATCTTCAGTGCCCACCGCCTGGCTATAGGTCATGGTGTATTCTGGGCACTTTCTCGTCTCCAGAATATCAGTGTCCTCACGTTCCTGCTGCTCTTGCCACTCCTCGAGGGTATCGGGCTGCTTCCTTACCTCCTCCACCAAGGGAGTGGCCAATGGATTGGGCTTTTTCTTCTTCTTGGACTTGGCCTGAGCGGACGATGTTGCTGCCGATTGCGTTTGGGGACCAATGCTTCCAGGTGCTGCACCAGGAAGAGATCTCTTTTGCAAACACTTCCTTCACAGATCCTTTCCGCGCATACTCACTTAGTTTGTGCACCACCAAGGACTCGTCCTCATCCTCGCTGCTGCTGCAGTCGATGCCGGGACGTGTCTGCTTGGGATTCAAAAGGTTCTGCAGCTGACGCAGTTGGTCAGGATTGTCGAAGACTGACATTGTCTGCGAGACCAACACTGGTACTGGTACTGGTACTGGTGTCTAAGTACTGTACGTCAACTCCTTTTCAACTTCTTATTTTTTAGTTTTTTTTTTGTCACTTATTTCTTTAACAAAAAAAAACACTTTTTTGACTTTTGAAACTTTTCAAACTTTTCAACCAAAATAATACTTGAAATATTAACAAAATTTGGTTTTTAGTTTTCAGCTCTCTGTTGTTTTCAGCTCGGCTTGTTGACTTCGAATGAATAAAATCGTTTCGATCCCCAAATCCCATACATGAAAATACGGAGATAGATTTCCATGGCTAACTCAGTTGAACCTTTTTTATTTTGATGTGGTAAACAGAAAAGGGTTACTATGGCAACAGGAAAATCGTACAGTGGTACGTGTTTCCCAGTTTCCTCGCTTCCGGCGACAAATTCCCGCTCAACGGCAGCCCTGACCCCCACTTGGGCCATTTCAATTATAAACTTGGGCTCCCTTTTTTAGTTGGAAACTTTTCGCCCGAGAGCCAACTGCACTCGAACAAAATATTTCACTTGTCAGAAACAATTGTTTTGCGAATTATAAATTGTGTAATTATTGTTCTAGGTTTGACCTTGCTGTGGCCAGGGCCGGCAGGAATTACGAGTATTGTATGAACAGCCAAACAGAAATTTGCATTTTTCACGCGCCCCCTACTGGGTCAACGCTAATTTGACTTTCGGTCTGCCGGAGTGGGAGGCGAAAAGTGAACAACATGAAAACGGGGCCCCGTTAACAACATGGCTCAGATACAATGGCCACAGTCAGAGCCACAGCCACAGCCAAAGCTAAAGCCAAAGCCAAAGTGGCGTCCAGTGGGGTCTGAATTCGACATTGGACAAAAAAAGAGAATTTCAGTTCGCGTTGTTGTTCTGCAGCCAGGACCACGCGGTTAATTTGTTTAACACGAAATGTCGGTGAAAGTGTCCGGCCCAAAAAAAGCGAAAACGAAAAGGATTCTTGTTCCTGCTCAATGGCAGCCACAGCCACTTGACAGCGCTATTTAGCGCTACTCGACCATACCACTGCCCCAAGGGTCTGTCACTTGCAGCTGGCACTATACAGTCCCGAAATTTGAGCGATTCCAAAAAGTACGAGTATTCGGTAACCAGAACCAGAACCATACAAATTATTTTTGATTTTTGGTTAGGAAACTATTCACATAGAACCATTATGCTGGGCAGTGTACTGGGTAGGCTCTGATGTGTTTTTAACTCAATTTACTCCTCTCCCAAGATTACTTTATGGACAGTTTTGAAGCGAGAGTTTCAGCCACTTGTACACTGGTTCCACGCACTCCCAGAAAGCCTCCTGCCGCCTGCCTTCTGCCTCCTGCCTCCTGTCTTTTTCGAATCTGCTTTTCAACAGCATTGCAAACATCACGTATGTGAATTTTAACCTTGTCCCACGTACACATCCAACCATTCTATTCCAACAACTATCGGCTGTCGGCGCAGGGTTTCTGTCCTGTGGAATGCGCTTGAGTAACGTCACATTCGCAGAGTCCCCAAGGCCCACGGGGCACCCAGATCCCCAGATGCCGCGACGCATCCAGACAATGAACATGAATCCATGGTGTAATTGTATTTTGGTTGTCGCACACATTTCAATGAACTGCAGAGCCCGGGAAAAAAGGCAAGGGAAATTTGTGTTGACTGAATACACACGACCTTCTGTCCGGGTAACCCACTGACGGGACCTCTCCGAAAGCATCCATTTTCCAGCACCCGCAAGGCCATTGCCAAATAGATTTTTGTTTCAGAAGATGGAAAACTGGGAGGGCTGGGCGACAGCAGCAGCAGCAGCTGCAGCTAGTGGGGTGAAAGTGAAAGCGGTCTCCGCATTGTGTTGGCAGCTGGGACGTGACGTGCTGCCCATACCCCAACAAACTGCCCCTCCCCCCCGCACAAGGAATGCGATTTGTGTGGGTCCTTCTCCACCTCTACAAATGGCCTCCCTCTGAATTCTTGTCTGCTGTTTTTCAGCAAGATATTATTATTTTTGGTTGTTACATAAAATGTAATTAAGAAGGCATTAAGTAGCGTGCATAAATCATGGCAAGCAGCAGCGGCAGCGGCAGCAGCAGCAGCGGGCACATGTGTCTTTGTGTGTGTATGTTTGTGTGGGTGAGGAGGGGCACCTGGTGGGGCAGTTACGTGATATTTCTCCTGCTGAGCGGTAACAGGGGGAGCGAGTATGGGATAGAAGATCTGAATAAAAGGCGGGAAAAATACATAGCATACGTTGGGGCTGTGGCTGGGGCTGGAGCTGGGACTCACGAGGGAGTGGGGTACCGTCAAAGATCTGGGTCTTTTGATTGCATTTTTCTTTGGTGACACACTGGCGCACAATTTTTCGGCTGTTTATTTATACATTCATTTCTTTATATTTTTTTTTTGTGAACAGTCTGCTTATTTGTACACTCCAAAAACAAACGTTATAAATTATAACTTTGGCTTTCGGCGTTAAAAAATCGAAATACAGAAAACCGAATTTTTTTTTTTGTATGTTGTTGCACATCAAGTATATAGAAAATCTATATATGGGGGATTAAGAAACTTTATGATATCAGACAGGCTACCGTTTTCTGCGCTAAAAAAATTTAAACGCAGCTAAATTCAATATCACGTAAGGGTAATTATATTTTAGAAGTTACCTGATTTTTTGTTTTTATTTGTAAACATTTCTTTCTCCTTTTTCTTGTAGTGTATGAATGGTACGAGTAATGTGAAATGTGTGTGTGCTGCAGCCATTTGACCAGAACAACAGCAAAAACAAGTAGAGGAACCCGGCCACAATTCCGAAATGGAAAAAACACGATGAACAGGATGTGCAGTCAAGCGTGCAGGAGCAGGACAGGAGCAAGCAGCTAGAAAAAGTAGCGGCATAAAAATAAAACTATAAACGTTAAATTCTGCTTTCTCTGCTTTCACTGTCTCGTTCTCTCTCCCTCTCTTTATCTGTGTAGAATTCTTATACAGAAGGCAACAAAAAAAAATAATGGCTAAGCAATAGCATCAAAACATAAGCCAAAAGGCGCGCAGCTTCCAGCGGAGTGGACCCCGAACACCAAACAAACAAACTGCCTGATGCCTGAACTTCCAAAAATGGCTAAAACCGAAACTAAATAAGCTACAAATTAGGCCAAGTCAAAACGCACCCCAAATATATATAGCACGGTATGGTCTTAGTGTTTCTATTTAAATTAGCGATACATTTAGAATATCGTCAACTTCAACATTCTATCCCCTGTTTTAATATCCTGTTTTTCGTTTGTTTGCCTTCATGCTTTTAATATTGGTCAACTTTTATTTTTTTTAAATTTCTTATATCATCGGTTATATTTTTCGCACAGCACATTTTTGTACAGAATGGCAGCCAGGAACAAAGTTATTATTTTTATGAAAAATATCATACTTTTAATGCATCGATAAAATAAAAAAAATTGGATTATACAATTTACGCCTAAAATAAGTTAAATAAATGTATGCTTAATTGCTTTTCTGATTCAAATACGGAAATTTAAATACTCTAGGTGAATATGCCTTCGTTTTGGCAATCGCATTATATGAAACCGGAGGAAAAAGAAAAATCCCAACTATTAATATCGACATTTATCTGTCAGGGAGAATTCGTAATTTGTTTTTGCTCTTGTTTATTGAAGTAAAATTTGAGGTCTGATCAGAAATAAATTTATTAAAAATAAAAAAAAATATAAAAATAACGGTTCAATTATATGAAAACGATCTTAAAACATCATCAAATTTGTTTATATTTTGTTCTCGCTCATACAAATATTTCTTAATGTGCAATCAATTTTTTAAATCATAAATAAATTAGCAACCGGTTTTAAATCGTTAAAATGGCAGCACTACCAACAACACTAACAACCGACCAGATTATACTTGAGAGAAGAGAAAAGAAAAGAGAAGCTTCGAAGAATAAGAGAGAACAACTTTTAAAAGAGAAACTAGACTCCAAATAGAGTATTTTGGTCGAACGAAGCTTTTGTTTGTAAACAAAGTGAGAGCTTTTGAAAACAGCTGGCTTGAAAGAGGAACGTACACAGTGGAACGGGAGTGGAGGAAAATAGTTACGGGGCAGTATTTAGATTAATTTTGGCTGAGTTTTGTTGGTTAAAGGGGATAGTAAAAATGAGAAATGGGATAACAAAAATTACAAAGAATAAATAAAATTAGCTACAAATGATTGTATTTTATGTTTGGAAATAAAAAAATTGTGTTTATGCTTCTTGTTTGATCGATAAAATAGGTTAAAAGCTATACTCGTGTTCCGGTAGTATCGTATATAAAGCTAAACCTTCAAAATTAATTACAAGGAAATCAGCTGTTCAAATTAAAATGATTTTAATAGTTTTATGCAGCCAAACGGATTTCTCCTCTTTCAACAACATTTTAAGTTAGGGAAATTTCCAATTTCCCAAAATGAAATAAATTGTAACCCCCATAATACCCAGTGCTCGAAAAGTTTAGGGATATATGTATTAGTTTTGTGGGGGATGTGGATGGGATGTGTTTAACAGCCAGAAGGAAGCGTTTCCGACCACATAGAGCATATATATTCTTGATCATCAATACAACAAATACAACATTTTTGAGAATGACCACATCTAGTAGATTGCCTACTTTGTATCCGACCGGATCAATATAAAGGCCAGAAGTAACCAATAAAATTGCAGTCGATTACTCATTCACTCTGTCTCTCTCTCTCTCACTTGCTCGTGCAGTGCAAGCGAGATAGCAATACAGCTGGTGTTGGTGTGTTGGGGTGTAGCGGGATAAAAAACAGTCTAGGAAAAATTGAAACAGATCTAATATTCTAAAACTCTAATAAAAAAAAAAACAATAATTGAAATAGAACGTAACCGGCTGTCGTGGTTCCTATCCTTTTCTTTGTTTTGTAATTACGTATAAAATATGTTGTATAAATTACAAAAATCATAAGCTTACACATTTACATACATGCATACATAGTAGATGACATATTAGAGGTCCAAGTGTGCTGAGGGGAGGTTCTCTACCCAGTTACCGCCTTAACCTAACCTAACCTAGTAGATAACAGAGTACGGGGTATAAAAGTAGAGCCGCGGCCCTTGGCGCTGCTCACAAGGTTCTCACTCATTGCACTCTCATTTCATTGCGCTTGCCAAAATTAGATTTGTAATGAGTGACGTTTTTACATTTAAAGGAAATATACCTCAAATGAACGAGAATATCCCAACGCATAGAAAATGAAATAATAAATAAAATTCCCCCATGGGTGGGTGTGACTCTAAAACAGCTGAAATCATTAAAATGAATGAAACGAAATTCACTTCATAGATACTATCACTCATAGCTATGTATACCCCCTGAAACAGAGCATGGCGTCCACTAACCCCATTACCAAATTACACCTCATTACACGCTGGCCACACCATTCCGATTATGACAATTATCTAATAGAGTAATGGAAATAAATAAAATCAAATGCAAATTGAGAGAGTCAGTGAACGAAAGCGAAACTCTAAAGGGAATATGCCATCAATATAAACGAGAGTGAACCGATTTCGGTTCCCTCTCTATTTCTAAAGACGTGCACGTACATATGTATGTATGTACGAGTATTTAACTGTAATTGAGCGATATACATGAGGAGAATCCCTAATCGGCTGAATCAGATATCAAAATGGAAAGCAGCCAGCCAAAAGGGCTTAGCTGGAAAGACACTAGGCGAAACACTAACCTTTCTTCGAGCTGGTCCTCTGCGACGTTGCTCCGCAGACCTGCGTCGCCATTGGCGGCGCTCCGTCTCGCTGGCAAAGAGATCCTCCACGCTGCTGCTGCTGCTGGGCTCCCCCTCCTCGCCAGAGCTGCCACTGGATTGATATTGATCCAATCCTGCTTGGCCGGTCTCCGCATCGCGCTGCCTCAACTTGCGATAGTCCCCTGAATCGTCGCTGCTCAGGAAGCGCTCTCGAAACGCCTTGTAGATCCCGGCACTCACGCTTCCTATGCTGCCACGCCCATGAATGTCCGCCGTGGAGGCGGTGCGCCCGGCATAGCTGCTCCGTCGCTTTGGTCTGGGATTGGGCATTCCCTCGTCGGCCGACTTCTTGGCCCCCTTCATATCCATCCTGGTTGGCTACTCCTCCTAATCTGCTGCAATCTCTGTTTCTTAGAAACCTGTGATGCAATGATTGCCTCGCATGTCAGGGAATCGCTTTCTGCTCTCTTGGGTTTCTAACCTTTTGCCCACGGATCCGGGGTGTCTCACTTGGTTTCTCTCCAATTAACAATTACGAGTGCTGCAAAATACGAGTCGAGTACATCAGTAAAGGAAAAAAATAGAAATTTAAAGAAATTTTGTTGGGGTAAAATTTGCATGCATGCTTTCAATTAATAAGGAACCTATTGAAATCTCTTTTCTCTTATTTTCGGCACGGATTGTTGAGTTTTCCACAAGCAGAGTGGAGTGGGAAGTGGATGATTATGATTCCCGGCCCTGGGCCCATATGGAAATTCTGCGAATTGCACTTGCAACAGGTGAAGAAAATGCCATAGAAAACTGGGAATGCGGAAGTAAGAGGCAAACGAGTGCCGGAAAAGGGGATTGTGTGGTCTAAGTGCAGCGCAGAGAACATGTTTTAAGTGAATTTAATCGAGGTAATTTTTCGAGTGAACCAATTCAAAAGAAATACTTTAAATGTAAGTTTACTGTGAAATATGATACAAATAAATTGTTTAAAACAACAGCTTACGTTTGCCATAAGGCAACAGGGACAGAGAATTACTCATTCGCTAAAAATCAATGAACTTAAGAACTATTTTTGTAGAGAGATATTTACTTCTGGCATCTTGAATAACTTCAATCGCAATTGTGAACAAAGTTAAGCAGGGACTTTTTAAACCTCTTCCACTCTACTGGAGATAAATAATGCTCTAGTTTCAATTGTTTGCAGGCATCATCATTCATTATGCCCAGGCTGTGGACAGGAGTTAATGTGATTAAATGACAATTAAACATTTTATGGGACGACAGCGGGAATGGGAATGGGAATGACGGCAGGCACTCGATACATTATAATCATTTTTTAAATGATTTGACGAGGGACACGTTTAAGCAGCTTCCAGTTTCCAATTTCCATTTAACTTAATTGGGTCAACAGTCATTTAAAGTAATTCAAATTGAGCTTCATTCGCTGCACAAATGCGAAAAGTTACTCGTAAATTATCCAGCCGTTTTCCTTTTTTTTCTTTTGTTTGTGTTAATTCATGCAGCGGCAAATGAACATGAAAATGCGGAAAAAATAAAAAACAGTCGGATTTCCCCCCTCCCCCCTCTCTCTCTCTGTGTCGCTGAACAAGTGAAAAGGTGTCGGAAAAGATGAAAGGGAAGAAATGATGGAAAAGTTAAAGGAAATACCGCAGAAGGTGCCCTGCCATGTGCCAATCGATCCAAGACCCAGATCGTATGCCCTGTATGCCATATGTGTGATTTCCACCTGACCCTTGCGACCTTTCCTCAACATGCATATGGGTTAAGGGCTAAAATCTCCTCTCCCTGGACATCTCCTAGGCCAAATTCTTAGTACATGTTCCAAGGGTGGACAAAAATAAGTAATGGGACCATGGCTGTCCACCTCAGAGAGCATTAACTGTGTGTGCCTAACTTAAAGGATGTTTGTCTTGGCTGAGAGTGGATTCTTATTTCCATTTCCACTTTGTAAGTGTTTATGCGCCATTAGAAAATTTGTATAGCCCGACCTTACACTCAGAAAAATGATTGATTTGATTCTTTATATATTTCGATGATTGCTTGCTTTTTTGGGTGATTATAGTATTTAATGGCTTTAAGCTGGCTATCGCTCATTCGAATGTATTAATCTATCCAGCTATCGGTGGAAATGTTCACGGTGTATGGATATGCTTCGTGCATAATAAACAAACGTTAAACAGACGATGTTGACGACAGGGCCCAGACCCAGACCCAGAGATAGAGACAGACCGGGACCGACAAGAATCAAGAACACACACACACGCACACACACATGCACCGCAAGCCAAACTGTCATATTAGCATATTGAGAACGCAACGAACTCCAACTGTCTCTCTCTCTCTCTCTCTCTCTCTCTGTCTGTCTGTCGCCTTAACCGTCTCTCTTTCTCTCTCTCTCTCTGTGTGTTCTTGTGCCTGCCTGCGTTTCCTCTGCTCGCTTCCCAGCACCAACGCATCCCGTGCGCATGCGCAACTTTCTTTGCGGCGGAGCCAGCTTCAGCGTCGACTGCGCTGTTTCGGGGGCCTTGGGGTCTGGAGCAGGCGCGGCCGTTGGTATCAAATCAGTCGGTTTGCAGACTTTCGCGTGTGCGGTGCTAACAAAAAAATAAGCAAAAAGCTAAAAGCAAAGCAACAAACGCGGAAAAAGACAGAGATAGGGACAGAGAAACAGTGAGACAAGAGAACATACATACTTACATATGTGCATATGTACATATGTGCATATGTGTAGATCGAGGAATCTCGGATTAGGGCGAGAAGATTTGTTGACAGTTTGAATCAAGTGCAAAGCGAGTGGGAAATAGTTCAATTATTGTCGAGAACAACTCACAGCAGAATAGCTGTAGCTGTAGCAGAATAAGCTCTGTTTGATTTACATAATTAACAAGTGGAGTGTGAAAGAAATTCCAAAAAGTCCCATAAAACAAGAAGAACTAGAATCGAAATATATTCGTAACGGAACCTGGCGTTCCGGCTGAGAGAGGAGGAGCGAAGCGCGTTTCGAGCAGAGGCTCATTAGCCTTACATGCATCAAATTGCATAACCCAGCAGCATCAGCAGCAGCAGCATCAGCAGCAGCAGCAGCAGAATAAGAAGAAGAAAAATCAGAACCAGTAGACGATGATGCTCCACTTACGTCACTGGCCATTAATGCTGGCCATCGCTTCCTGCATTGGCCCGGCCTCGACAACCTCCACATCCACATCCACAACGACATCATCTTTATCCTCCATACCAGGCAAATATCAGGCCTTGGGTGCAGCAGCTCAACACCAGCCGAAGAAGCTGAAAATAGGAGCTGCAACTGGAGCTGGAGCTGGAGCTGGAGCGGCAGTCAACGCTTCCTCATTGGGGGCAGCCGACGCCGGCGGCCGTAAACCTGTATTCCGGCAAAATCCGATCAAGAATTGGCTTGGTTCCTTCAATCGCAATAATTCGCCGGCAGCTCAGAACCAAACATCTCCGACATGTTCCTGCAGGTGAGCCACAAAAGCTGTCATGGTCATGATGACAACTTCCAGTTAGGCAGCAGCAGCAGCAGCAACAGCAACAGCAACAGCAGCACCAATTGCAAAGTGACAAACAACTTTGGGGCTGTCATTGTCCCGGCACACAAATGGCCCAAACAGTTAAAGTCACTGATATATTTGAGTGCCTGTGAGGAGCAGATCACGCAATCGCATCTGGAAGAGATATTCTCTGGAAGAGATCATCTCTGCTGGCCCATCTCTCCTTGAGGCCCATCTCTTGGACTTAATTGTGGAAGCAGCCATACATATACACACAGAATTTAGCTCTTGGTCTGAGTAGAATCAAAATTTAGCCAAAGATTCACCAAAAGGCAATATCGTGATTCAAGAAATTTTCAACAAAACCTTCAGTATTGCCTTAGGCTGCGAGTACGATTATATCCTTACTTTTTCACAATAATATACGATATACTAGACATATTAGTCAGCAAGCAACACACAGATTCCTCTCCAGTTTATCCTACCCATTCCGCGACAAGCCGACAGCAAAAGCTTCTTCTGCCCATATACATGTACTAACCGCTTTCAATGCCAAGAATTTTGTTGACCCCCAAGTCCGACTCTGCGGCTCTCACTGAAGAATTGTATTTGGAATGCATTCTTCCAGAGGCTATTAAACAAATTGCATTGCCAATTGGGAATTCGGCTTTGGCTTTTGGCATAAGGAAGTACCCGAGGGTACTTAAGAAGTCAGTAGAAGGTACGAGATGGACAGGAACCCTAGTCCTCGGGGAGTAGCTGTTGAGCCAAAAATAGCTGAACAATTGGCCACAGAATCTAATAAGGCTATGCAGCTTCGGTGGGTTGAGGTTGTAGAAAAGGAATCCCAAGGATCCCAAGGTAAAATTGTTGGCAATCAGTTGAATAAAAGCTCTCTGGCCGTGACATCTTTTACACCCATATATCTCTGAAAATTTCCCCTCAATCATTAATAACAATCAATAAGTTGTATTTGAATCCATTCTTAACCATTCTTAACAATCTTCTGTTCTGCTAAGAGCCTAAAACCTGTTTTATTTCATATATATACTCGTAATATTTCTTTGTTTTTGCGTTTAAAAGAATAAAAAAAGACTTATTTGCATACGATTTGATAACAGGCTCTGTTTTGGGCTTTAAGAACGAATGTTTGTACTGCCCACAAATACATGAATACTTGTAATTTATACAGGCCCAGGCCTGGCTTTATAAGGCGTAAGCCCCATCCCAATGCGTCACATTATTGTCTGCGAGGGAGGTACGGGGAACGCCGTGACTTCGCCTTCGCCTTCGTCTTCGTCGCCTCGTCTCCTAAGTGGGTCGCCGTCGCACATTTTACTTCTTTGTTTCGGGACGCCTCTCGCCTGCCGGGGCCACCATTTTGGGGCAATGACACGATTAAGCAGACACACACACACACACACACACCTGGGCTCTGGGGCTTGTCGATTGATTGTGTGGCCAAAAAATACAATACATACTAAGAAGATGAGAACGAACTTGTTACGCTTCCTTGGAATGGAGTTTTTGAATTTTTTTTTTTTTTTTGAATGCAGTTTTCTTTTCTCGTTTTTGTCCATGGTTTTGGCAATTAAAAACCTGTTTAATGGAACGCGGCGTCTTTCCAAAGATGACAGCAATAAAATCTGCAAAAATCGCTCATTTGTTTTATGGCCGGTCGTAAAGACTTTGACACTTTCTTTATGGCGAGGTTGCTGAACTCTAAACTCTGAACCCATCGCCCATTTGAACTGGTTTTCATCACCCAATCAATCTGATCGTTATCTTTCCCTACCTCCCTCCCTTTGCAGATGTGGCGAGCGGAACGATGAGTCAAGGATCGTGGGAGGCACCACGGCCGGGGTCAGCGAGTACCCCTGGATGGCTCGGCTGAGCTACTTCAATAGGTTCTACTGTGGCGGGACACTGATCAACGACCGCTACGTGCTGACAGCGGCGCACTGCGTCAAGGGCTTCATGTGGTTCATGATCAAGGTGACCTTCGGTGAGCATGACCGCTGCAACGACAAGGAGCGGCCCGAAACGCGCTTCGTACTGCGCGCCTTCAGCCAGAAATTCAGCTTCTCCAACTTTGATAACGACATCGCTCTGCTCCGACTGAACGACAGGGTGCCCATCACCAGCTTCATTCGCCCCATCTGCCTGCCGCGCGTGGAGCAGCGCAACGAACTGTTCGTGGGCACCCGTGCTATCGCAACCGGCTGGGGAACCCTCAAGGAGGATGGGAAGCCCTCGTGCCTGTTGCAGGAGGTCGAGGTCCCGGTGCTGGACAACGAGGAGTGCGTGGCCCAGACCAACTACACCCAGAAGATGATCACCAAGAACATGATGTGCTCCGGCTATCCGGGTGTGGGTGGACGCGACAGCTGCCAGGGCGACTCCGGCGGGCCCTTGGTTCGGCTGCGCCCAGACGACAAGCGCTTCGAGCAGATCGGTATCGTCTCCTGGGGAAATGGCTGTGCGCGTCCCAACTATCCGGGGGTCTACACACGAGTGACTAAGTATCTAGACTGGATTGTGGAGAACTCGCGGGATGGCTGCTTCTGCGACGAGGATTATTGACTGTTAGTCACGGCAGTGAACCATTCATCGCCCTAGTTCTAGTTTCTCTCTTAGTTGTGTAGTCCATACATATATATTTTTTTCTATTTTTTTTTTTTTCGTATTCTTATATTAAAACAACTGAATAAAGTTAAAAAATGTATTAGGTTAGATATCCAAATATACACTAATTTTCTAAAATTATTTAAGAAGAGAAAAAAAGAAACAAAAAGAAACGCCACAACGAAAGTACTTTTCCTAGCAGAGCAAGGTTTCGATCCTCGGACCTCTGGGTTATGGGCCCAGCACGCTTCCACTGCGCCACTCTGCTTGTTGATACCGTTGTGTCCAAAGCGCAATACAGCCTACCCGGCTGGCAAGCAGTGCAAAATTCTTTTTGCGTTTAATTAACGTATATTTTGTTTGCACTCGACTTGCGATTTATTTATTCTACACGTTTTATCTCATCTTATTTGAAATGAAAACAATGCTATCTGATTTAATTGTAGACAGTGTAAAGAGGAAAAAAACCTGTATCTTATCGGCTGAAAAAAGCAAAAGAAAAAGTATGGCTAACTACCACCCTAGACAATTTCCTTCCAACAGGGGGTATGTTTTGGTGCGAATGTTAGGGTTGAGTGCGACTTGTTTTCGTGCTGACAGCAGCACGGAAGCTCTAGTTGGCTTCTGGCGATTCGCCGGCAACAAGCAGAGTGGCGCAGTGGAAGCGTGCTGGGCCCATAACCCAGAGGTCCGAGGATCGAAACCTTGCTCTGCTAATGTTGTAGTTTCGCGTCAGTTGCGTTTCTTTTTTCTCTTTTTTTTCTCTTTTACAAGAAAAGAAGTTTGTTCCAGATGGGGTATTGTTCATAATATTATTTTAAATTACAGCTGCCTAACGAGGCGCAACGAATACAGTTTGGAAGCCAAGACAATGTGACACGACAACCTTTACTCGCTGCAGCTCGAAACCGACTTGCAGGCCGGTTATTTTGGCTTTTGTATAGCTTTCGGCGGAACTGATGCCCAAAAAGTAAATATCGTTAGAAGCACTGACTAAGGCTAGCTAGCAAACTGGTTTCCATCAAACAGCTGTAAATACAAGGGGCAAATGAAAGATGAACGGCTCTCAAGCGACGCGTCGGTGATGGCTGCAAAAGTCAAACGTACAGATATGTACATACGTATGTGCATACATATATACTCGTAATTTGTTAGTGGAGTGGTGTGGAGTGGAATGGAATGGAAGAACTGTTTGATTATGAAATTTTAATACATTGCCTAATTAAACTTACGGGGAACTGGAATCGGAATTGGAACTGATGTTGCTTCAGACGAAGCTGCGAAATATTGTATCGTATCTGCCTTGCACTTGAAGTCATTGGGGTGATTGGGGGCAACTCATTAAAATATTCACAGAGATATATATAATACATATGTATATGCAGATACTATGTATGAGCATTAACTTCAATTTCCACTTTCGCTTTTGCCCACTTTTCATGGCAAGACATCAGTCTTCCTGCACTCACGTGTCGGCGGCGCCTTGCGTAATTATTCAGATGGAAATTTTGCACTGGATCGAAATTTGTGCATCTCACAGATACATTTTCGTGGGCAGGCTGTTCAGGTTGACGTTTTGAAATTTTCTTCTCAATCTCTTGTTAGTGCCCTGTTTTGTCGCGGTCCCGCGGCTACTGCCTCGCCAGCTGTTGTTTACCGTTCGCCGCTCGCTCGCTCACTGAAAGCTCCAAGAGATAAAAAGATACAAGTTCCCCGCACCCAAAGATATTATACATATATGTATGTATGTATGTACATACCGTGCACCCATGCCGATGGAGGCCTGCGTCGTCAGAGATCGAGATTCTTTTCGGTGTCGGTCTCCGTCTCCGTCTCGGGTGTTATGGAGTTTTACGCTCTCTAACTAGTTGGCTGCTGTCAATGAATCTTTATTTCTAAGATTTGGGCAGAGATCTGAGCAGGCCGCGACATAAAAGTATTCCATTCATATACAGTTCATTCCCAGAACTGAGAACTGAGTGCTGAGAGACTTCAACAGAAAATAAAAATAAATATTTTCGGAAATATCAAAATTAATTTTAAGATGTCTTCATCAAACTCTAGTGAGAAGCAAGACTGCACCAGCATCGGCTCCGGCTCTGGCTCTGACTCTGCCGTGCAGGAAGTAAAGGAGAAAGATGTGGCCAAGCCCAGTTCCACCTCTTCGTTTCAGGCGGTGGAATCAATGGGCGACCGCTTGGATCGCCTTCTGAGTCGCGTGATTTCTTTGGAGAATTCGTTGAAAGAATTGAACCCGGCTTTCAATTCCAACGATTTCGGAAAGAAAGATGAAGATGAAGATGACGAAGCAGATGACGAAGAAAATGAAGAAGAAGAAGATGACGAAGATTGGGACGACTACAAGGCCCGTAAGGACGTGAAGGATGAAGAGACATGTGACGACGATGCATCTGCTGAGGTGTATGAAACGACTGCCGAGACGGAAGAGCTTGACATAATTTAAACCAAGAAACTCGTCACAATGTAACACACAAGAACACTCGTCCGGCGGAAAATACACCATATATATCATATATACATAAATCACACTATCAATCGAACAAAGACGCTATTGAACCTAACCAGCAACAGCATACAAACATCTTAACATCACTACCAACATTATTACAAAGAACAAGCAAACACCAACAACGATTTTGTGTAGCAGCAGTTGGGAATAATCATACACAAAATCCAACAATTTTCCAGTTTTTTACTTTTGAGATATTATCTTCGTGTATCCATGAATTCAACAGTATGTTTATTGTTTGTGTGCCTGGCCAAGGCTCCAATTCGTACTCGACGCTACACATAGATTTTCGTTAGCCAAAAATCCTAATTTTATTGGTTTAACAATCCAAATATTTGTATTTACCGCCTTTTCCAAGAACAGTGCTGCCAAACGCAGATTTTTAAGCAATGCATGTATGTGTGAGCATCAATGTGCGAATGGGCATGTAGAAGGAACGTAAAAAGCCCGACAGTTCTCGACATTTATATGTTATTTTACTACAGCATTATGTTATGTTATTATAACAGACAGCGTTGCCTTTTTTTAAATGAACGAGACCAGCTGTTGTAAAATGTTAGAAACGTATTTGCTGCTATACAATTATAGCTCACTGAATTCACTAAAATTGCTCAAGTCGCAGGCGCTTCGAGTCGCGTTAATTTTTAATAAATTAAGCAAATCGTTGGTTTTGATAAAAAAAAAACCACAATCTTTTATCTGATTAAAGCGCCAAGACCAACTATAAGTAAGTGCATGTGGCAGCTAATCATAAGTATAGCATGATTTAATAATCATGAATGATATCACTAACCATACAGTACTGTATGGTTAGTGATGATATGAAAGGTTGCCTGCGGAGGAAGTCAAGTTGATTTTAAAAATACATATCGAGTACATATCGAGCTGAACCGAACTATGCTATTGCACTGTTAAGTGCGGCTCTTTCGCGCCTAACAGTACTTAATTCTGCCACAGCGCCACTGCGCCACTGTCAACATGTAGTTACCATGTAGCGTGTAAGTGTAAAATTAAACGTGCGGGTCGTTGTAAGCATCGGCATGGGCCGCGGCTCTATTTTTATACCCGGTAACTTATACAATACTAGCAAGACCTCGGCAGCATCGCTTTCTGATATTTTTGAAAGGCAATATATTGTATCTGTGTATCCACCATGGAGGTAAAGTTAAGGGCGCACTTTTTCTAGCATGGTGTCTCCTAGAGGCATAGTCCACGGATTCGCTTTGAGGGTAGTCGACGGCAATTATTTTCTAACATCATATGAGTTTTTTGCTATCACATTTCATTATTCCTGAACCTAACGCAAATACTCTTTATAAACAACATTTTTGGTAAATTAGTTTGTCCATAGGATAACGAAATTACATACAGATCAGACTCTGCAGCACGCGACAAATGCCAGCATATATATGCCAGCCCACAGATATAAAAGTATCTCAAAGATACAACTCTATCTCACAAATTTTCCCACAAATTCATGTCACAGAGACAAATGTATCTCGCAGATGCAATGATACTTTCTGGTAGAAACTGTCGCCTTATATGATTTTTCGCTTTCCGTTTTTTTGTATCTTCAAAATTGTGAGTGGCACATATGTATTTTCGTCCTGTGTCCTGTGAATGATGCTGTGTGGGTGATGCTTTTCTGTTTATGCTGATGAAGAGTATACACTTTATGGGGGCGTTGCACACATCCACTTCCACCAAAAATCGAATATACCCCTTGAGTATACCAACTTTGGCGCTTATGTATAATTACATACGTGTAAAATATGTTGTATAAGTTACATAAAACATAAGCTTGTCGAGCTTACATTCTGTAATCTTGTGTCGTCTTTCACGATCACTAATGGCCACAATATTATTTCCTTTGCTGCTTTAAAATTGGATTTCAAAATGTTTGATTTCACATAAAAAATGCATCGATTTTCCTTGTTACTTTTTGTATTTTTCTTGTTTCTTTTCGTTTTAATATTCAAAATCAAAAAATTAGAATAAATATTTAGGCTTACGAAGTGTGTTTAGTTGAAATGCGTTTGTTTTCTGGCAAAAGTCTAGGCAACACACACGCAAACAACCTATATAAATACATTTATATATGGATACGTACATACATATATTTTGTTAAGGGGTGTCTATGAAAGATACAAATGAGGGGACGGACCCTTTTCTATGGCCATACGATAAGTCAACTAAGGATTAACTCAGGTTAGGGGTCGTCAGTGTTACGGTTGACATTAGTTATATAGCTTTCCATGTTCGGGTTAATTGATTTCGCTCTGAGACAGACAGAGGTGTGTGCTGTGCTGTGCTCTATATGCATAAATATAATACAAATTATAATTGTAGGTGTGTGGTTGCTTATCGCTTAGGTCTCTAGGGGCTACAGAGTTTATAGTTAATTTTTGCTAAACGATCACATTGAACAGGCACTCACTCGCACTCGCACTCGCACTCGCTCTGGCACTCGCAGTCATTCACTTGCACTTACTCAACTCATTCGCACAGTCGCACACTCGTACACGCGCTCTCTCTCTCTCTCTCTCTCTCTCACTTAGAAATTAGAATTTCGCACTTAGAACTAGGCAGGGGCAGGGGTAGGGGTTGGGTTGGGCTGGGTTGGGGTAGGGGTAGTGGGGCTCTTACTGAACTATAATGGGGGATCGTTACGTATTCTCTCTCCTCCTCTAAATTCCTATTCTCCTAAGCTGGCACGCTTACGCCTACGCCTACACCTAATCCTATCCCGATTGATTGCATTTTGATTGCTTCCATCAAAAGTTTTTATAAAATTTTGGACTCGCATTTCGTATATAAAGTTGTAGTTCTCCTAATAACGTTTTTGTTTCTTTTGTTTCACGGATGAATGACTGAGAGGTGTGGTGTGGGGACGGGAGGCGGGAGCTCCAGGTTGCGAGGTCGCACATTGATTAATCACAGCAAATCGGCGCAGACGCCACCGAACCACGCCATATAGAGAGGCAGCAAGTAGACAACCAGAGCGCGACGTAGCGTCATCTTCTCCGGTGCACTGGACGAGCGAGTGGCGTCGCCATCGGCATTCGAATCGCCATCACCATGCCCTCCCTCCAGCTCCTCGTCATCGTCATCTGCCTCGCCATGCTGATCATCGTCGAGATCGTTATGGTCGAAGTGTGTCGGGTGGACCAAGGGGTTCTTGTCGTCCACATTCGGTCGGGATGTGTGTGTGGGAATCTGAGGATGGCCATCCTCGTCGTCATCGTTGTCGGCATCCACCGAGGGTCGGTCCACATCGGGCTTGTGGCTCGGCTCGAAGGGACCCAGGCCAGAGCCTTCGTCATCGTCCTCGTCATCCTCCGAACCGGAACCCGAACCAGCTCCACTGCCCAAGTACGGCTCTTCTGCAAGACAACAAAGAGACAGATATTAGTGAAATTAGTGGGCGTGACCTATTGAACTTTCGGGCGACCTACCCTGCTCACTCCACTCCACATCCTGACCGTTGTAGGCGTTGCGCAGATGGTTGACGGCGTTCTTCAGGTGGAACAGCTGCGAGGACATCTGAGCCGTCTGTCGGGTGTTGGCCGGGTTGCCACTGAACTCCGGGTTGGAGCCGTGCTCCGTTGTGATCGAGTGCATGTATCTACGGGGGAAAAGGATGTGTTCAATAAAATTCTAGGGCGTTGCAATCTTTCGCTGTCGTACCTATCGATGGTGTGCCCATTCCAGCACAGAACATCCACATCGGAGCTGGCAGCGATGTCCTCATTGCTGCATATGGAGTGCGGCAGATTCGACCAGAACTTCTTGTAGTCCTTCACCCTCTGACGTATGTCCCGCACGATCCTGTCCAGTATCGGTTCGCGTCCACCGCCTCCACTCTCGTTCTCATCGTCGTCGTTGTCGTTGCGGTTGTTCTGCTGCTTGCGTCGCTGCTGCTGTTGCTGCTTCCGACGCTGCTGCTGGCGACGACCGCCTCCGCCTCCGCCGCCACCTCCACCGCCACCTGCTCCTCCACCACCACCATTGTTGCCGCCATTCTTGCCCGCGCCCTGCTCCTGGGACTGCTGCGAGACGGAGCTTTCCTGGGAGCCTGGCTCTGCAGCTCTCCGCTCTCTCAGCACAATCGCCTCATCCAATGTGGCGTCTATGTCCAGGGTGTCCGCCTCGGCGGGGCTCTCCACATGGAGTTCTTGGACTGCCTGGAGCTTGGGATGAACGGAACGCTTGGCTCGCCTCAGAGTGGGTCTGCCGCAGCCCTGGAACACGCGATTGGTGATATCTTGGCCAGAGTCCTGCAGCGAAAACGAAGATTTAAAGGTTACAGAAATCACATTTCGAATCGATTCCATTCACACGCCATAGAATAAAGCGTCTTAATGGCTATTAACAGGTTTTATTGACCCATTCCCACCCCATTCCCATTCCCATTCCCATTCCACAGATAAGAACTGATTTCCACCAGCTACCCATTAAGAGCCACTCGAGCGATCAGAGACCTTTGCCTGTCCGACTGCTACTACGGCAACTACTGTCTTATCACAGATACTGGGATACTGCGATATCCATCCATCAGCCACTCACAGTTTACAGTTTGCAGTTTACAGTTGATATATGTACGGGTTGGGTTTGGGTTTGGGCTCGGGTAATGGAAGGGGTTGGGTCAGCGTTGGGTCAAGTGCTGAATCCCGTTCTTGGACAAATCATAACTGTCGAGAGTCCAGCCCAGCCCTGCCCAGTCAAGCCAATCCGAACGAGATGGCAATCATCAAAAGCGGCTTCAAATTAGGCAGAGAGACAGATACAGAGAGACAGAGACAGAGATACAGATACAGCAGCAAGAAAACGAATAAGAATTCAAATTAAAATTAAAAACTATTTCGCATTTTGCCAAAATAGCCTTTAACGGGCAACAGCAGGCAACAGGCAACAGGCAACAACAAAAACAAATACATACTGCCAAAAGTAAACACATTAAAAGCAAAATGCCGAACAACAACAACAACAATAGCAACAACAACAACAATAATATTATTGTAGATACAAACGAACAACAAAAGGCAGCGAAAAAGAAGCGAAAGAATCGCAGAGAGCCGCGAAATGTATGTATAAATTTTAGATGGAAATATAAATTAAATTCATATGCGAGCCAAATGTTGTCCAAATAAATCAAATCGCTCAAATGGCACACAAAACAAATCAAAAAAGCACATCATCTGGCCAGAAGACTGTGGCGAAGGGAGGGGAGGGGGGCTAAGATATAGCTGCAATCAAAATTCAATAAGTTATGGATAAGGCCATTCATCTGTGAACTGTTCATCTGATTTCTGTGTAAATGTCACGGCGCACTCGTGGTATTTTTTTGTTTTACCCTCAAAAGCCTCATGTGGCAGCCAGAAGGAAACCTTTTCCAGCTACCATATTCTCGATCGGCACTACACACAGAGGATCTGTGTCTTCTGTGATTGAAATCGTTTCCTATTTATGGAAACATCTGTAGTGGTCCCACCTGCAATCTGTGCACAGGATTCCGTTTTAGCCCCTTCTACAAACTCGAATCCCTGTGACCTACGAACTAAGCTCGAACCCAGAGTAGCAGCCCAATGAGGCAACAAATTCAGTTTATATTCTAGGAATATTTTATATTTTTCCCCCGGAACTCAAGTGCTTCCATCTCTCATGGGTAAGCCCCCGTCCTGCTCACCCGAAGAACACTTCATCGGAGTCTCGTTTCCAGAAGCGCACGTCCATAAACCTATCGGAGACCATGACAGTTTTATGCGAGCATAATTTAGAATCCCACTGCGAAGAGTCTTAAAGTCGCTCGGCAGCTCGGCAGCTCGGCAGCTGCTTTGGCCAAAAACGAGTTGCAAATTGCCATTCTCATCTCATTGGCTTATGCTAATGCCCCATGCCAATGCCAATGCCAATGCCAATGCCCATGCCAATGCCCATGCCAATGATTGCTAATGGAGAGATGGAGATGTGTGGAACACCAACCTGGAAGTTCATGATGGCCTCGGATATCTTGATGTTCAGCGGCTCCACGACCATCACAATGTTGAAGGAGCCCAGGAGACGCTCGGCCACCTTGTCCATGGCCAGGGCGAAGTTCTCCCACTCGCCGTCGAACTCGTGCTGGTAGTGGAGGCAGCCCTTGATCACGTTCACGCAGTAGTTGGTGCAGGGCTTCTCCGTGTATCCCTTGCAGGCGCCGCAGTGTTGCATTTTGGTCAGGGCGCCCGTGCAGTCGGCATTGAGGCGGATCTATTGGGTGTGGAGAGAGAGAGAGAGAGAGAGAGAGAGAGAGAGTAAGTACATATATATTTTGGGTTGGACATCCAGCGGAGGACATCGTACTCACATTGAGAACCTTCTTGGCCACATCGGCAGCCGTGGCCAGGGCCTGTCCGTAGGTGCGTGTGGCCACAAAGGATCGCT
Source organism: Drosophila helvetica (assembly GCA_963969585.1). Classification (NCBI taxonomy): domain Eukaryota; kingdom Metazoa; phylum Arthropoda; class Insecta; order Diptera; family Drosophilidae; genus Drosophila; species Drosophila helvetica. The sequence goes on along the minus strand of OZ018401.1, from coordinate 51,477,226 downwards.
TGATCTGAACGGACAGCTTGTCCGGCACATCCCCGAACGGCTTCAGTTCCTTCATATGCTCGCTGACGCACCGCATGTATCTGCGGGGGGAAAAGCGCAATTAAAGGAAAAACACTTGTACAGGGTGCACATTTTCATTGCTTGTTAGCGGAAATCTGCGCTTGTCCATGGCATGGCTCAACGCCTTCGCCTTCGCCTTGGCCTGCTCTATCGCCCCACGCATTCCTGTCTCCCTCCTTCCCCTTTCCCCTCCCCCCCGCTCTCTCTCTCTCTCCACACAACACATCAAGTTTTATGCGGAAAAATCATAAAAATAGTTGCCCCCGCCATGTGCTGCTGCTGCTGCTGTTGTTCTGGCCCCATCATCATGTGGTGCACCTAGGACCGGATATGAATGTGGTGTGTGCGTGTGTGTGTGCGTGTGTGTGCTGTGTGTGTGTGTGTCTGAGTCTAGTCCTACGGTTGTTCGGCCATCAGGCATGACAGTCAATGCACTTGTACGGCTGCCCTCTGCCTTCTGCTGCTTTCGGCTCCGACTGGACTGGACTGGACTGTCCCTGTTGCTGTCCCTGTTGCTGTCCCATGGCCAAGAGGAGACCACGCGAGGCAGCCGTGTCCGTCTACGGCTAAACAATTTAGAAATTACTGCCAGCTGCATTCACAATGGTGACAGATCAGTCAAGCAGGCAGCCGCAGCCGCAGCAGCCGCAGCCGCAGCACCCAAGCTGCATATGGCAGGGCGAGGGCAGATCCAAGAGTTTGCTTCACGGATTTCTACCCCTTCTAGAAAGGAATATCCATCGTTATGGATCCAATCGAGCCCATCCAAGGATCTTCGCGTGCCTGCAAATCATTCTGTGTGTGCCCATTCCACTCGATATCCTTTCCAGCCGTTGCTTTCCCACAGTCCACCCCCTACTTCACCCTACTTCACCCCCTCTTTCAGTAACCCAAACCCCCATTGAGCTCCCGCCAACTGCTGAGGTTACCCCCTCATTAAGTGCCAGGGCCAGTGCCTGTGCCTCCTCGAGGCAGTTGCAGCACAGACCAACCGCACAGACCAGAACAAACAAAAACCCCAAGCAACAAACAAATGACAAGAAGCAAAGGCCAAAGCATGCCAGGGCAGGGCATGGTAGGGGCATGCCAGGGCAGGGCAGGGCATGGTGGGGCGTGGGGCATGCGGCAAGTGCCGGCAATTACGCGACATCGCTATTCCTGTGGTTGTTGCCCGCTGCCCGCTGCCATCCGCTGCCATCCGATGCCTGTCCAAATGGCATTAAACGGACAACGTGCCAAAGCACGTACGACAAACTAAAACGATGACAATAAAGCCGAATCGCCAGCAATGTCGGAGTCGGAGTCGGAGTCAGAGTCGGAGTCGGCATGGGAAAGCGCGTGGGTAACACGAGCCTTGGGGCCCATGGGGCTGCAGCTGGAGCACCAAAAGTCATTTGGCCATTTGCCCCGTCCCCTACAAGCCTGCACCCCTACACCCCTTAGCCCTAGCCTGTTCCAGGGCAATGAGCCAAGAGGGCGCAATGTTTTTGTGTCTGAGGAAATGCGAGCGACTGGGGAACAGGAACTGGCATTAAGTGCGGTTTCATTCCGGACTGGCTCGGATCGGATCGGATCGGATAGCTCTATGTGTGGGTCTCAGCATCATGGGGATAGGCGGGGCGATGATTGGGCTGGGGCCGATAGCCTCGCAGTGGGAAGCGATACTGTAGGCAGAAGAGAGATCTGTGAGGCGGAGGTAGGATGTGGGATGCGGGATGTGGGATGTGGGATGCACTATCCAGTGTATTCCACAGTCGTCTTGGACTCGTTTTCTCCCTACGCTTTAAGCGTATTAACCGCAATCAAATTCAGACAAAAACAAAAGCCACTTTAGTGTCGGGATCCACTTCTCCACTCCCCTTCCACAGTACGAATGAAAGTATATTGAATCGTCAACTGAAATTGCACACCAGGTCTCCCTGCCTCACTGCCTCCCCTGCCTCCCCGCCTCCCTGTCTCCCTGCCTCCCTCCCCGTTCAACCAAAAGTTCCAACCGTCGCTGGTTGACAGCCCGAGACACTTTGCGGTTTCACACGTTTGTCTTTGGCTTTGTCTTTGTCTTTGGCTTTGTGTCTTTGTCTCTTAAATTTCGGTTTCGATTACCCCCTCCCCGCACTCCCCATCCCCATCCCCATTCCCATCCCGATTCCCATCCCCATCCCTTGATGATGGCAACTCACTTCTCGTCAAAGGCGTACTGGGTGTTCAGGACGGTGAACATCTTCTGGTAGAGCGTGTTGAAGAACTTGTCCATGACCTCCATGAGATCGACTCGGCCGCGGGCAAAGTAGTTCTCCAGCTCCTTGAACAGATCCGAGAAGACGTACGAATTTTGCTGGTAGATCACTCCGTAGGTACGCATGAACATCGTGTGGAACTGGGCCTTCGACTCCACCAGCAATTCGCTGAAAATATCTGCAAAGACAGAGCGAGAGAGAAGGAGAGCGAGAGAGTGAGAGGAAAATCAAATTAAAGAAAAATGTTCAGACCACAGACCGCAACAAGGGGAGGGGGTGGAGGTGGGGTGGGGTGGAGTGGGGGAAAATGGCGCACATCCGCCCGACTAAATGTTTAGAATTCGATTTTATTTTTATTTTCATTTGTGGCCTCTTGCCGCAACCAAGTTGCAAGTTGCATGTTGCATCCGCTGAGATCCCAACAACATCCGCATTGTCGCCTGCCACTTGACATTGTCTGTAACTTGAGGCCCGCACGATTGTTGCCACTGGGGCAGGGGCAGGGGCAGTGGCAGGGGCAGCGGGACCACTTGACACCCGAAAAAAAACATCTCTAATCGGTGGCTCGCTGGCTCGCTGGCTCCTTTTCCCTCATCATCGATGGGGACTCATTCGGGGCGGGGGGGGATCGTCTTCAAGTGGCTCGCTGAGTGAAATGAAACCGAATCGATGACTTACCATTAAATTTGACAGCCTTGCTGCCCAGTATGCCCGACATCCGTGTGATCTGCTCCTTGGTGTGGCCCTCGAGCTGCTGGCGCGACTGCATCGCCATGCGGGTCTCCATGTTGTAGGTGCAGCAGGTACCCACCGACGGGGATTCACAGTAGCGCAGGACGCGTTCTAGCAGGAACATGGAAGAGATTGCATTCAATTAGACCACATGTTTATTTACCATAGATATTCAAAGAGAGAGAGAGAGAGAGAGAGAGGGGAGATCTGTGTATGCATTCTTTTCACACATCGTTGGCCCTTCTGTTTGCTCCGTAAAATCTGTAATAGTCGTACGCTCTCCCCACCAATGCAATTTGTTTGCCTGATCGTTACACCGATTCCGAGACGCATTCGAGATGGCTTCTATCGGTGGCAGCCACGAACCATTCCATACCATACCATACCATTCCAGGAACGCCGCTTGGGTTGGCTGAGAAGTGCAGTTGCCGTTGCCGTTGCCGTTGCAGTTGCTGCTGCAGTGGGCCGAGTGAAGGGTAACCGTAACCTGCCACTTGACATGGTAACCAAATACCAAATACCAAATACCGAAAACCAAAGCCTGACCAGCTAACAGCGTTTCACAGGAAAAGCGGACAAAAACAAACGAAGCATAGCTACCAGCGAATGCAAGTAACCTGAACCCCAACCCCAACCCCAACCCCGACCCCAGCCCCCACTCCAGCCAAAACGCCAGACGTTAATGGGCGTGGCTCGGGCCCTGGCAGTAGGCAGTAGGCAGTAGGCAGTATGAGATGGGATGTTGCTTGAGAATTCCACGTTGTTCCGCTTGTTTTATTTACGCAAACATTTAACACATTTTTTGAGAGAGAAAATTATACGAAAACATGCATTAGTTCCATGCAACGATGGATTCATTTTGGAGACCATGCATGCCCCCCCCGCCCCCCTCCCCAAACTATCGTCTGGGGGCTGGTGTTTTTTTTTATTTTTTTTTATAGCTTCTGCTGGTTCGGTTTTCTGTTTATTTAGATGATTCTCCAGCGGACAGGGCAGGCACTGGAGCAGGGGGTGGGGGGGGGGCAGGCCGAAAGTTCCACGCTAATTGAAAGCAAACACACGAGCTGGAAGTTCGTATTCTTCGGTTCTCAATTTGAAATTCGGTATTTACTCTAAACTGTAGTCATAAATTCCCAGTGCTCGTTGCCCGTTCCCCCGTTGCCCCGTTGCCCGTTGCCCCGCCCCAGTGGCAGGCTAAATGCATCATCTGCAGGGCCCACAGCATCTGCGGAAGTGTATGTACATATGTGCATATGGATGTATGTACATATATTGTAAATACCTATAGAGTGTGTGCCCCCTATTTCTCTTATAAATTTAGATACTTTAGTGCACATTTTCCCACTGAGGAATGTAAACAACTTTAGCTTTAACTCGATTCCGGCTCCATGCTCCATGCTCCATTATTTCCCCAATTTCCCCAAAGAAAAAAAGAAAACATCCTACTCGTTGGCTGTTGGCTGTTGGCTGTTGGCTGCTGGCTCTGACTGCCTCGTTTTATGGTCCCTACTAATTGTTATGTTGCACAAGATATGAATGGAGTGTGGCGCAGTGCCAAGCCCCTGCCAGCCTAACCCCCCCCGATGGGGTGGCTGTTGGCGCGTTCTCCATATATCCTTGGGCTTATCTAAATTGGCTCACAGTTTGTGGTCCCCGTTTTAATTGTCCTACGCAGGGCATGGCCCGACATGGCCAATGTTTAGCTCAGATTTCTTTGGGGTGGGCAGGGGGATAGCGGGCATGGCGGGGGCGACTACCATTTTCGGGTTAATTGAATTTGCGGTAGGATGATGGCGAAACGGAATTGCCACCGAACTGGGAAGATAATTGAAACGAATAAGAAATAAAAATAAAATAAAACTAAGCTTTTATGGGCATGAATTGGGAAACTCCCAGCCACGTTATCCTTTTCCTTTGATTCTCCGATTATTATTTTTCTTTTTTTTATCAGAAATTCACTTTTCAATCCTTGTGCCCCAATCGCCATCTCCTGCGGTTAATCCATTCACAGGAACAGGCACAGGCACAGGCCATAAACCCAACCACCAACCACCACCACACACACATCGTAATCGCCCATCTCCCATCCCTAGATGCAATCGATAAACTCTGTGCGTTAAAATAACGTAACGGCATTAAAGTAACGGGACAGGGACAGAGACTGGGACTGGGCCAGGGACTGGGACTGTTGCCAGCCATTTTTATGAATTGATGCATAATTTCGGTGGCAGACAACAATGGGTATACGAGACGAGGGATTCCAGATAACAAATGTGGCCATGAGGGGGAGGGGGAGGGGGAGGAGGCTGGATGCCAGGGAAGGTGTCATGAGCATAATAAATGACCTCAACTTACGGATATGGCTTACGGTTTCCCTTTTTATTCTAGCTGACTCTGTAAAAATCACCCTGCCATGCCCCTGCCTCTGCCTCTGCCCCTGCCTCTGCCCTGTTGTCTAATAGAAAACCTAAGCTTTGTCTGGCACAAGCAAAAAAGTAACCAAAAACCACCCAGGAATATCCTATCCACCCACCCCAAAAAAGGAGAGAGAGAAAGCAGCCGTTGAGGGGATGGGAGATGGTCACATGTTTTCCATTTTCCTACGCGCAATCCACTTACCCGTAGTTTCCAAGGGGGGTGGGTGGTAATGGCAACGGGGAAAAACTCTAACCAAGGGCAACGGCAAAGGCAACGGCAACCCATGGAAATGGATGTGGCAGTGAAATTTCATTTCAAATGATTTACTGTAACGATCAACAAACGAAGGAAGCAATTGCCCCAGCGGCGCCCGTAGACAGGCGATACGAGGCGATACGAGACGAGACGTCCACCCCTGAGGGCCCTAAAAGGGTGCGAAAGTTTAGCAGGCGTATCGCAGTCAATATCCAGCCGCGATAAGGAAGAGCACAGAAGCCCAGAAGCCCAGAAGCAAGGCCGCACACAACTTTTGGGGTGAGTGAGGAATGGGCGCCCAGAGTGCCGTAGACAGTAGCCGGTATCCGGCAGCCGGCAGCCGGTATCCCGGCACGGAAAGGTTAACTTTCGGCATACATACTCGTACTCGTACTCGCACTCGCACTCGTATCTCTGCATAGATGCAGAAAGAGCAGAGCAGAGCACTCTTAGAGAGTGCGAAAAGCTGGCCCTAACTGGCACTCAACAGGGTGCTTGACACCGAAACTTACGAATAGCTGCCACCCACACCACCCACACCACCCTCAACACACCACCGAGTGGTAAACAGAATTTGCTGAAACTCTGTTTATGCTGGGATTTTTGAGTACGATTTTTTAAGGATTTCGGTTAAAAGGTGGGAAAAAAAATTCAAGAATTGAATGTGTGAATGGACTTCAGGAATAGGCTTGAATCTGGATCAATCAATGTCTCAATTTCAGGTATTTGCAATTGTCCTGATGAGCAACACATATTATATGACTCATGTCTTATTTTAGGCACTTTCGTTTTCCATAGCACCAATCAGCACTTTCGGTTAAGCGGAATATTCAGTATTTGGCAGTATTTGCGAGACAAAGAAACGAAGTGGATGTAAATGAGACTGTCAATTGTCGTTGTTGATATCATTCATCTCGTTCGTGCCTCTTTCGATTGAGATTGACGCAATTGCGACATGCTCACATTCACATTTTCGTTATTTTTTTGGATTCGTGCGTTTTTTCTTTCTGCTCAGCGAGATTTATACATATGTACATCAATATAGAGATTTACATCCAGGAAAAGTTGGAAAGTGTTTCACTTGGGTCTGCATGCGTGTTCAGGATAATTTTGACATCGATATCGATAATTATACAAGGCATTCCTTAGCACTGATTGCTTTTCCTGGCTTGATGCATTCTGAATGGGATGCCGTACAATATACGAGTTTGTGTCCCAGTTATATGTTCCGGCCTGCATATTCATGCATTTGCCGTTTCCCCGCCCACCCAATCGGCCCAATCGTAGCGCACTCTTTTGTGCTCCACTTGGAGATAAAGAGGCGCGCCGCAGCAACAAACATTTCAAAAAGTTTTCAAAAGGCACCTAACCCCAAACCCTAACCCGAATTCAAATTCGAAACCGAAACCGAAACCGAAACCGACAGGAGAACAGTTGCAGCTAGACAAAGGCAGACGCCAAAAACTAAAACGAAAACTCAAGCTTCCTTTCTCTGCTTCACTCTCCCATTCCCATTCCCAACCCCCCAACTCCCCACCCCTGCGCCACCCCACCGTGCATTGAAATGCAATGAAAACTTTACTTTTCAGCTGAGTTTCAAGGGGCACCACAAAGCACAGAGAGCGAGAGAGAGAGCATGGGAGAGCGGAAGGTGAGAGCAAGTCTCGCTCATCGCTTCGTCCCTTTTGGCCTGGCACAAAAATGCGAGCCGGCATTGTAACAGGCGCACAGAGCCATCAGCAGGACGAAGGCGAAACTGTTGCACACGTGGCCGAAAAAGTTCTCAACGGGCAAAAGAACAACAGCAAACAGTGCAAAAGGGAAAATGAATAGCCAGACAAAGCGAGACACAGAGAGAGAGAGAGAGAGAGTTGGAGGGGGAGAGAGTGGGATAGATAGAGCGAGTGTCAAGCAAGAAGAGAGCTGCCAAAGCCAAAGCCAAAGGAGCAGAGAGCGAGAGCGAGAGAGAGGGATAGGGAGAGAGCGAGCCTGTAGACAGAAGGGAGTGGAACGGAGCATACATATGGAAAAGGGGTCGTTGCACGCATGTAGCTTTCACTTTTACTATGCTGCAGGGGTGGCTGACTGAGACACGCAGGGCGTGGGGGGGGAGGAGGGATAGTGCGGAAAGTTCAAGCAAATTCAACCCCAAAAAAGTGGCAGCCAAAATGAAACGGAAACAGAAGCAAAAGCAAGGCAGAAGTCTGCAGTGGAGATCCGACCAAATGATACCCTCTGTCTTCTGTGCTGAAAATGATACTTAAACAGGGAAAAACTATTCCGAAAATAGTAAATTGCAAATACGAGTAAATAAATAATATATAAATATATACCAATATACCTATATTGTATATAAATAAGTATACCCTCGTGTCTCAAGTACAGGGTAGCAAAACCAGAAAATGCCGCCGTCTGGCAAGGAAATTGCATTATCCAAAGAAAAGGTTGTGAAGCGGACCCGGCAGCAGCTCCTGTCCACATCCTCGCTCTCCCTCTCCCTCTCTCTCTCTCTCTCTCTCTCTCTCTCTCTTTGCTTCATTTGTGAATTGATTTAAATTTTCTGTCTACCAATCCCCCCTCCCCCCTCCACACGCTGTCTTTTGCCAGTCAGTGCCTGCCTGGCACTGGCCACTGGCTGCAGATTCGCTTGCTCAGGTTTTATGCTTATGGTAATGAGTTTTAATTAGGCGCCCAGCAAGCGACAGCAAGCACCCACTGAACCACCCCACCACCACCACCCACCGGGGTGGATTGCCTCCTTTTTGTGTTTTTCTTTTTTTAATTCGCACGTAGACTGTAAATTACGAGTATTTCTCCTACGAGCATTTTCCCTTTTGGGCTTTTTGGGCCTTTCGGGCCTTTTGGCATTATTCAAATTCCAGCATCAACATCTGCCCCTGACGGACGTGGAGCGGCTCGTTTAATGAGCAATGACAGGGGGTGGCAGGGGGGGGAAAGGGCGTTATTTATTGGGTCAACACAGCATGCTCTCCGCACCATTTTCCTTGCGACTACACAAAAGTACAGGTTCTGGGCTCTTGGCTTACATTTCGGGCCAGAAAACGCAATTAAATCTCAATCGTTTTCAGAATTGTTTCGCCTTTTTCTGTTTCTGTTTCTTTTTCTTTTTCTGATTTTGATTTTATATAATGGCCCTTTTCCACCACTTCATAATGCACGGGAATGCACACTCTCCGAATAGAAACAAACAAATGGTGAAATGAGCTCCGCCCCTGCCCCAGTCCCTGCCCCCCCACTGTAGTTCAGACGGAGCCAAAGCCCACTCCACTCCACTCCACTTGGACGCTGGACGCTGGTCGGTGGTCGGTGGATGGTGCACCACTGTTTCCACACATGACTCAATTGGCTGGCCAAGCACCACCCGCCGCGAACCCGAACCCAAATCCGAATCCGAATCCGAACCGGGAATGGATTGGATTGGAACAAATAGAGATATGTATGTGCATGTACAACAGGCAGAACAGAAATTTTGTACAAATATTGGAACACTGCGATTGCTATTGAGATTGCTTCCCCCCGCACCACCACCACCACCACCACCACCATTCCCGATCCATTCCAATCCAATCCAATCCTATCCTCCACATCGCCTCGCACTTAATTAATTTTACAGATTTTCATCGAACTGGAACTCGGACCACCCGTCTGCCCACCCCCCCCCTGGGGCGGACTGAAATTTTTCGCCCATTTCGGTGTTGTTTATGTTATTTGAATTTGTTGCGCACAAATCACAAATCACCGAAGTTTGGGCGATGTCGATCTTGGCAGCAGGTCGGGGAAGGAGATGTGTGGGGGGGGGGGGGGGGGGGGGGGAGTATTCACTGCATTAAAAGATGCAAATGTATCGTTAAATGAAGAGCGTGTTGAAGGGGATTTACAGATACGGATACAGATACAGATGATTACGGATCGAGTAATTTCCAATTTGGCTGCCTGGGGTCATTCGGGTCATGTCTATGTACAGTAGTTCTTGGGATTCCTTGCTTTTCCTGCAATTTCCCCGCTCTTCCATCAACAGATGTTTCGCATTCAGACACCGCTGCCTCCGCTGCCCCTCCTGCCACCCCCCCTCCACGCTATGGCTAATTGCGCCTCAAAAATATTGATGCCAATGGGAGGGAAAATGTTTATTTTCTTTGGGCTCCCTCCTACCCCCCCACCACCCGCCGTTGTGCTATTTATGTGTGAAACATTTTCGCACATTTTTGCGCATTTTGAAATTGTCATTCAATGGCAAGGAGACGGGGGACGGGGGACGGGGATCGGGGATTGTTGCAACTTGCCGCAGACATCTTGGCAGCCGAACAAATGAGTGAAGAAAACATGTGCAACACTTTTGAGAACTCTGTCTGCCGCTGCCTCGCTGCCTATCGGTGTCGCTGTCGGTGTCGTCACTTCATCAGGCAGAAAGCATTTCGACTGAGACGAGAGGAGAGGGGAGGAGGCGAGACGAGGCGAGGCGAGGACAGGCGAGGCGACCTCCAACCTCCTCTCGGACCAGGAAGACTTCTTGAAAGTTGCACGGAACGTGTTTTGCAGCATAAACATTCGCTGCACTCCACTCCACCCTCGCTCCCCTCTCCCCTTTGCACCGCTTGCAGTCGAGTAATTTTAATTACGCCTAAAAGAGCCGCCCTGTTCGTGAAGAAAGCCGCGAAAGAGACAGAGACAGAGGTAGAGACAGAGGTAGAGAGGCAAAGGCAGAGGGAAATGAGAAAATCTCGCATGCAACATTTTAGCCTGCGTTTTGTATAATTATACGTAGTCAGAGGGTGAGGGAGTCCAAAGGTGGAGCATGCTAAATGTTGCATGCACCCGGAGGCAACATTAAGAGCCAACAGCCAACGAATGGCTGGCTGACTGGCTGACTGGATGCCATTCCCGCCGCCTCCGCCCAGTTCGTTATTCATGCGAATGTTGTGAAAGGGAATAGGAATGTTTTGACAGGAAGATAATTTCCACAGGAAATTATCTAAAAAGAGATGCATCTCTTTTCTCTCAGCAGAAGAAAGGAAAGAAAAGCTCACGGTAACACGCTCAAAGAATAAGCACAGACAGACAGACAGACAGACAGACGCGTACAAACTGAATGGAGAGGCTTTCCCATTTCCCATTTCACATTTCACAATTTGATAAATGTAGATTTGCTGGCAGACAGATTCACAGATCTGTCCTCCTATAGAGCACATATCTTTCGGGTTTCGTGTTTCGGGTTGGGTTTGCCCTTCTGTCATCACCCAAAGGCCATTTCTACTTCACACAGAGCCGTGCAACGAGTATTACTCGCTTATCGCTACGATCCTCTGTGAGCGAGTGCAGCAATGGAATAGGCAAATGACAAGAATAACGGACAGATACATTAGAAAAGAGTAAGCCCAGCCCTAGTACGAGTACATATAATTAACACGAACTTCTTGTACTAATTTCCCATGAGCGTTAGGGTTTTTCATGGACTCTTCGATGAATATAAACAATAAATATGCAATATTTTATAGAGCAGCAAAGGATTGGTAGATGAAGGCGATACTTGGCCAGTTTGTGGGATATTTATACGGCTTGAAAACAGAGAACCGGGGAATCAGAGAATCCGATGTTTATGCGACCGTGTTATAGGACTCTCTGCGACAACAGGCCAAGGGTTCGGCATAGTTGCGGCGCTGTATTACCATTACCGGGATAGCAATGTGGGGGTACCCTTGAAGGTTCTGTAACGAAATTTACACTCAATTTACGACGCTCTAATTACTGGCGACATTTTCGGGCTCTGTGCACATTGCTCATACGCCCCATTGTCCAATTTTTGTTTGGGGGTCGGCTCGCCCTTGCCGCTGCCCTCCTCATCGACGCAACGAAAAGAAATATGCGTAAGCGGGCAAACAGGTTAAACAGAGACCCCAGCAGACAGGCACCGACATGGACACACGCTCCCCGAACAATGCCATTAATCAAATTTTATTGTTTAATTAATTTCGCTTGAATGAACCGCAGCACCGGCCCAGGAGGTGGGTCAAAACAAACAAAATCCAAAACCCAAAATCCGAATCCGAATCCAAATCCAGCCAGAAATAGCTGAGAAATGGCGTTCGATTCGCCATCGATTCGATTTCAAAGGCAACCACCGCACCACCATCCACATCCCCCAGTTGGGGGGCGGGAAAAGGGGGGTCCAGCTCCCGCCATTCTGCTTCTGTTTACCTCTCCAATTGACAATCATTATTATTTATTTTTGTGTTATTTTCTTTTTTTTCCCCTGCTCTGTTATTTATTTGCCATTTATTCAAAGTGGTGCGGTGCGGTGCGGTGCGGTCCGGTACGGTACGGTCTGTCATCCATCCGTTGATTTGTCACGGGCTCTCCGGCTGAGAGCTAAGATATCCGCTGATTAATCGGATTATGGAATGGGATCAAGTTTGTGATTGGATCCCATTAAGAGCGGGGATCTGGGTGTTTGATTTGTCTGGTCTGGAAATCGAAATACGAATAGCAATTGGAATGTGTGGCAAGGGTGGCAAGGGTGGCAAGAGGGAGCCAAGCGGAAGAAACAAATGTGGCAAATACCTATGTACATTTCTCCATAAACCAAAACCAAAATTAAATCTGTTCAATCTGTTCTGTTTGCCATTTTCCTATTTTCAATTTTCACACCATCAAATAAATTGAATTAAAAGACAGAGACAGTGAGAGAGAGGGGGAGGGGGAGAAGGGGGAGGGGCGATGGTAGTAGTGCCAAATGCAGGCACAGTTGATGGCCGGCCGAATGATGTTTTGACTGGATTTAAAAGTCGATTTCGGCCACGAGATAAAAACCCAGCGACAGGCCGAGAGTGCGAGAGAGAGAGAGGGAGAGGCGGCAAAGAGAGAGATAGAGAGAGACGGAGATATTTAGTGAATGCAGCCAACGTCTGTCTGTCTGTCTGTCTGGTCGGCATAGAAGTGAGTATTCAAAGCACGTTCCTCTGGTCGAGTGTTGTCTGTTTTTCCTTTGGTTTCGGTTTTTCTTTTTGTTTTTTTTTGCAACTCTGCGACGAATGCTGAAGACATACATCGGAGACCTACGTGTTGCTGTCAGCGGAGGCGCATTTGGTGTTCCAATTAAAAATGTGAGCAGCGTGAGACGAGTCATCGATTCAATTGGAAAACTTTGCCTAAGCCATAAAAGAGCATTTAAGCCCGAACTCATAAGCCCATCAGCCCATCAGCTCATCAACCCATCAGCCTCCGGCTCGGATGTGCCTCCAGTCTCCAGCCCCCGGATTCCTGCCCCTGCCCCTGCCACAGCCACAGCCACCGACCCGGACCTGGCTCTCTCATCCATTTCGCAGACCGCAAAACATTCAACCGCAAAAGCCATAAAAGCTGAGCTGCGATCTCCTCCAAAGAGCCAAAGGTACTCGCTAGTCGGAAAAAAAAGAAAATAAAATAATAATAACCAAATCTCTCTCTCTCTCTCTCTCTGTCTCCCTCTGGCTCTCCCTCTCTCCCTGTCTTGGTCAAAATTGCTGCTGCTTAACCACAAAACAATTTAGTGGCCGACCCAAAAGCCAAAGCCAAAGCAGAAGCAGACAGTGGCGTCGGGGAGGGGAGGGGGGACTGGGGGGAGCTTCAAATAAATTGGCCAACATTTTAAAGCTCATAAATGATTTAATTTTGTGGGATTTTCAAAGAGCTCTTCGGTCGGTGGTAATGGGTCTGGGAAAAACGATTGCAATCGATATCGAAATGCCACAAAGTCTCTCACTGCCTGTCCGGGGCTTGTGGTAAGATAGTGTATCTGCTGCTGCTGCTGCTGCTGCCACCTATAGATACAGACAGATACCGACTCTGAGGGCGACAGCTGTTCGATTCTATGGGAAAAATAGATGCCCAAATTTCTCGATAGACAATTGATTTGCTCTTGAGAATCGATTGAAGAGGAACGGGGCCCTGTGGGGGGGCCTGACGGCCATCTCGCAACAATAAAGTCATTTTCAATAAAAGAAAATCTCAAATGGAATTTATTAATATTTATTAAAGCAACAAAAGACAGAGAGAGCGAGAGAGAGAGAGAGACACACACAGAGCGTTGATAATTAATTAAATCAATAATCGATGCCAGTTCCACGCATCACAGGGCACAGATACAGATGCAGATGCAGTTCCACACACAGATACAGATACAGATACAGGCAAAAAAAAAAGGGAGAGCCTTGAGGGTTCTCCCATAGTCCATGTGGACATAATCGAGCATAAATTCCCCAAAATAGACAAAAAAAAAAACACACACACACACACAAAAAACACAACAAAAAAAAGAATCGACTGAAAGGTCAACCTTTGAACTCAAGCTGTGAGAAAGAGGCAGAAACGGGAGAGAGAGAGAGAGAGAGAGAGAGAGGGACAGACAGCAAATTAGGCCATGTCCGAGCAGGTAGACAGGCGAAGGAGATGGTGGAATGGGCATGGCATGGCATGGCATGGCATGAAAATGCTAATGTGGCATGCCACATAATCCTGTTAGAGACGCGTGAGTGAGGAGCCGTCGGAGCCTCCTCTGTTTCGCATGTGACAACATAATTTGTGGGCTCTTGACTCCTCTTCGGACCCTTGCCTCCTCCTCCTCCTCCTCCTCCGATGATTACGATTATTAATCATACAAATTGCTGTTTGGTTTGTCTTTGGCCAGCCAGCGGCATATTTAATGAGTTTCCAACGTTCAGGCCAATAATCAGGCTTTTATTTGACAGTTTATGGCCATTAAATGCTTCGGGGAGAAGTCCGGAATACATTTGGCAGGGGGGCACACCACCAAACCCACCGCTTCTTGGCCACAGCCACAGCCACAGCCACTGGCAGAGCCAGAGCCAGAGCGGAATTCAGAAATGTCAACAGATCAGATCTCATCTCCGTGGAGGAGATCAACTTTAATGGCACTTGGGAAACTTGGGAAACCATCCAATAAAGATATCACTCAAGGCCCACGCAGTAGACTTGCAACAGATCTCTCGCCCTCCCCCTCCCCCTCCCCCTCTCTTGCTCTTTCTGTCTGTGCCCCAACTCCACTCCACTCCACTCGACCCCCCAATTACTTACTCGTATATTTAGACAACGCCCACGCGTCTCTGTGTCTCTGTGTCTCTCTGTCTCTCTGTCTCTCTGTCCCTCCGTCTCCCCGTCTCCCTGCGCCTCCAGTGAGCAGTGTTGGGCACCCTCTCCGCTGAATTGTGATGCCCTGCCCCACCATGTCTGTCTGCCACCACCACTTATAAATTATCTTTAATGACAAGTGCACTAAACTAAATAAATTGTGGCACAGACTTCTTCTGGCAATTCTTCTCTCTAGTGGGCGTGTGCTCTCTCTCTCCCTCTCCCTCTCTCTGCTCCTCTTAAACGATTTATGGCCTGCTCCACCCTCCAGTTGCAGTGGGGGCTATAGAAAGGGGTGGGGGGCTGTGATAGATCGCGACACTTGCTGACAGAACGACAAATTTGTTGCAACAATTTAGGCGTATTTTTGGTGCCCGGAAAGTCGTTCACATTCTATTCTGTGATTCTCCAAGGATTTCCATCAATTTTCCCATCCTGCATCCTGCATCCTGCATTTATCTCGAATATTAAGGGAAAACCTTTGCTGACAACATCGCAAATTATGAAAAATGGCATTCTCCACTTTGTGTCCGCCTCCGGGCGGCCCCAGCGGACGGACACTCCGCCTCTGTTCTCGCGTTCAGCGTTCCCCCCAAAGACATTTATTTCAATTGAAATGCAACAAAAGAGATGCAAATGAGGCCTGCCCCCTGCCCCCTGCCCCCAGCCACCAGCCACCAGCCTCGCAAGTACAAGAACTTCGAGACGCGGGACCAGGGCAGACAAGGGGGCAGGGGAGGGCTTTGTGTGTGCCCATAGACGCAAAGTTATTGCTGAAAATTTGCTGGCTTATTTATCAGCAATAAACAGCCAGTGGACGGTGGGTGGTGGCTGTAGGGTGGTGGCTGGTGGGTGGTGGGTGGTGGCTGGGTGGTAGAGTGCATCGACTGCACTTTCCCAGCTGTTTAATTAGCAGCCAGAGACCCCGGAGACCCCGGAGAGACGGCTCCTTCTGCCTCGACTTGCGGCGTGGTGTGGCTGATATTAATCAATGGCAATTGATCGGAATTGAATGGTGTTGCACTCCATTAAGGCCAGTCGAGGCGAGGCAAGTCGATTGGAGTGAGATTCCAGATTCGAGACTCGAGGAAGGGCACGAATATCTGTGGTATATCTATTTTCGGAATTCGGTTGAAGAAAACAATTCGGAGATTTTGAATGGAGGCACAAGTGAGGCACTGCTAAGCCACACTGGAAAAGGGAGTGGGAGATTGCTGGTCCAACAACAAAATACACAGAAAAAATACTTACTTTTCGGTGCAGAAAATCCAACAACAAAATACACAGTGTTGGAATTTCAAAGGGAAAGCCAAGAAAATATATATTTCAGAAAACATTCAGTGGAATTCTTTGGGGTTTCCTTTTGGGGTATTTTAAGGTCTGAACCTTCGGGGAATCATTCTCTGCTCCAGCCCTAAGATCGAAAAGTCAAATGCGTCTATATCGAATGACGTAAGCGAAAGCAATCTGAGAATATACACATCGGTATATACAGGTATATATATCAAGAGTTTATGTACGAATTGTGTCAAATTAATTTGCATAGATTCGAGTCGAGTCGAGTGGAGAACAGAAACGAAAATTATTAAAAATTCATTAGGAAGCGAATCTGGACAATTAAGAGACATCGAGAATCGAATAACAAACTCGAATCGATGCGAATCGAATCGAATCGACTCGAATCTGGTGGGGGGAGGGCGTTCTCTGGGGCGGACATTCATTTATCATTTCGATCGGAAATCAAAGGAATGCAAAAAAGAGTTTAAACAGAAGGCCAGCCCCCAGCCCCCACCCCCCAGCCCCCACTCGACGGAGATGCTGCCCTCCTCTTAGCGAGCGAGAGAGATCGGATCGTTCAAATAAACAAAACAAGGAACATTGGAGGCAACAAAGGAAAACTGAATGATCTGAACTGAAGAGGAGGCTCATCCGAAGAGGAGGAGAGGAGAGGAGAGACGAGGAGAGACGAGCAGAGAAGAGAAGAGAAGAGGTCTCCTCTGCCACTCTGCCACTCTGCCACTAATTGAGTGGGCAAATAAATGAAAAGTTTTCAAGTTTCAATTGCCGGCAATGGACCAGTCGACCACTCCTTCACAACTGATTCCAGGCACTTTGATTAAATTTGCGCCAATGACAATTCCTCCTACGGCGGATCTTGACTCTTCTGCTGGAGTGGCCAACCAGCAGCCAGCAGCCACCAGCCCCCAGCCACAGGAAGTTGCCACTGCAACTGCAATGCGCTGCAACAGGCTGCAACAGTCGCCACGGGGAGCGGAACGACTAGCGAAAACTCGTTCTAGACCAAAAATAACCGAAAGAGGCAGATAGAGAGGGAGGGAGAGAGGGGGAGAGGACAGTACGCAATCCGGCCAGAGCACATTCCAGAGTTCCAGAGTCGCCCCAACCTCCAGATGCAGTCGCCAGTCGCCAGGGCCAGAGCCAAAGGAAAATTCAGAATTTATGAATCGTTCTTTGGCTCCAAGAATGAATCCCCCACACCCCATCCGCCATCCGCCATCCCCCTTCCACCCCTCCCCTGCTGGCTTGTTCTTGGGTGTCTGGCCGTGTCTGGGGAGCCCACGATCGGGGATCGGGAATCGGGGATCGGGGATCAGGGATCGGGGGTCTGCGGCGTTTCGGGGCGTTCTCGACGCTTTTGGTATCTTGTATTTATTTAATTGACGTTTGTACGTGGTGGTATTACAACATGATCTAAGGAGTCTGCCAGGAGAGCCAGTCCTAGACCCATGTGGGTCCGAGGCGGGGGGCTGCCTGCAGGCAGCAATTATGACAGCATTTGGGGCGGTGCTGGACATCCATGTGTGTGCGTGTGCGTGTGTGTGGGGGCAAGAGATCGGTTCTTCTGCTGCTGCTGTCTCTCTCTCTACGTGCTGGCAGGATAATTAGTTTAGTCCTGTCTGTGGTCTGCTGTCTGGGTGTTTGGTTTATTAAGTCTCAAGTGGGACTTTAATGGCCTGAAATATGCGAGGCATCGTCATTTGCCTCGAATGGAATGGAAATTCCACCCGAATGTACACACAATATCTCTGAAATTCTACCCACTCATTCTCAACGCTCTCACGACTGGACAGAAGTGTCATTCCCCCATTCCCATTGCCATTCCCATAGCCATTGCCAGAACCCCAACTACCAATCCACCTAATAAACAAACAAATAGCCTTAATACCAACAATTGAATGGCTCAATTGAAAAGCCATTAAGAACAGGTCGAAAGGCAAAAGCAAAGGCAGAATCAGAATCAGAATCACCTACCGGACGTGATTGGACGATAGTTTGGTTGGGATGGGATGGGATGGGATGGAATGGGAGGATGGGAACCCCTAAAATTGAGTTGTAGCCCGAAAACAGGCCAGACCAGACCAGGCCACATTCTGCTCTCTGATGATAAGATCATCATATCGACAGTGTCAGTGCCAGTGCCAATGCCACAACTAATAACAGCCAATGACGATGATGATGGGGGACGAGACGCTTTAGGATATGACTCTGCAACTTTGCAACCCAGCCAGAGAGAGAGAGAGAGAGAGAGAGAGAGGGAGAGGGAGAGAGTGACTCTCGTCTCTCTGCTCAATAAGAGGAGAGATCTTTGAGATCCGATTAAGGCCATTAACACATTCCTCTGCGAGGGGGAATGCTTTTATTTCGACAATTAACGAAATCAAATAATATATTTGTGGGCCCCAGGGATGATGATGATGCGTGGAACAGCCACAGCCACAGCAGCTGGGATCTGGGATCTGGGATGTGGGATGTGGGATCTCGGATAAATGGTCGATCGTACATTTCCCTCGGACAGGTAATTAATTCATTAGCACATTCTAAATCACATATCATCGATGGGGTGGGGGTGGGGGCAGGGCCATCTCCGATTCCGAACAATAAACAAATTGAATGGCAGATCGTTTTTGGGGGGGCCCCCTCTCTCACACTCTTTCTCTCTCTCTCTAGAAAATATTTGGGCTTTTTGGGTTTTTTTTTATTTTTCATTTTTTATTGTATACTTTTGTACTTGAGACTCTTCCTTCTACCTATATGTATTATATATTTCTAGTCAATTTCTAATCACCCCCTGACAAGAAATCTTTAACCCAAATCAAAACCCAAATTCCAGCCAAGAAGGCGAAAGGGGTGGCGCAGGGGTGGGGCTTCTGATTTTGGCTGATTTATGTGTACAACTAATTGAGGATTTTGAAAGTAAGCCCCACACACCCCTCGCCACTCCTCGGACGATTTTTGTGTGCCACTTTCGTTCGGTGATCGATTTGTACAAACAGCAGAATGCCAAAAGATAACGCCAAAGTAATATTACAGATACTCTCATAATAATAATTGATTAAACGGAGAATGAATGCTCGTAATTCAATGGAATTTCGTGGCGGTCGGGCAGCCGGGCAGCCGGGCAGACCGCACACACACACACACACACACGGACAGAGATTAGATTGCTGCAAATTGACACATTTGGTTTTTTGTGGACTGAGAGCTGTCAGTCAGTCAGTCAGTCGGACAGAAGTCACCCAGAAGTCCAGCAGTTGGACCGATTCCTCTCAGGGCCGATTCGATTCGCTGCATTGATTGGGAATTTTCCCAAAAGGAAATGTGGCTGTCTGTGTGTGTGTGTGTCTGTGTGTGTGTGTGTGCTACCTCTTGGTTCTGTGTCCTGCGTTACGCATTATCCCTTCTCGAGGGTCCCATTGTTATGGGCTGCGCAGTACCGTGCCAGTGCCGCCTCTTCCTGGTAACCAAACACCCAAATGTCGAAATGCCGAAATGCCGAAATCTCGCACAGCGGGGATACGCGACGAGTTTGCCATCAGAAGGATATCGCATGATTAGCTCTAATAATCCTCCCAGTACCAGTCCTAGTCCCAGTCCCAGTCCCAGTCGAATATTCAGCGGAAATGAAAGCCCACAAATTTATGGAGTTCCCTTTTTATTATATTTCGGATTGGAAATGGTTATGGGACTGGGAATGGGAATGGGAATGGAATGCTTTTAGTGTTTGCTGGTGTTTGCTTTCCGGATAAAATATAATTAATGTTTCTTAGATTGAAGGAGAGAACTATGGGTGTGTGTGAGGGCACAAAGGACGAAATGGTAAACGTGTTTCCATTGTGTTTTCTACGACTATATCCATACATACATACATACGTATATGTATGTATGTATCTGGCCTGCCAAAAGATACAAATGTATCTGCAAGCATGTGGGATTGCACCACCATCACCCAAACCGCCAGCCGACGCCATCTCTGATTAATAGAAAAATACCCACTCGCTGGCAAAAAGTTTTTCCATCGTTTCCTTATCACCAGACACAGCCAGAGACAGAGACAGAGACACAGATGCAACTTGAACAAAACTACATCTATTCTGCATCTCTCTCTCTGTCTCTCTGTCTCTCTGCGTCTCTCTCTCTCTCTCTGTCTCTGTTTCTATGCAGAAGAGGCGGCTGGCTGGCTGGCTGGCTGGGCAAAGTGCTTAAAAAGACATAAATTAAACACTCGGCTACCTGTCATCATCATCCACACAACACACATCATGTCGGCACCACAAAGCTTTGATTTCAACAGGGTTCCACCTACCGACCCCCTCCTATAGCCCCTATATCATGTGTAGCCCCTCAATGCTCCTGCTCGCATCTCCATTGTCGTCGAGTGTCGAGTTGTGTCGTGTATCTGTGTGTATCCCACACACAACCCAACAATTAAGCCTCTCCACACACACACACACACACACACACACACACACCCAGGTGTACACCGTGCATCCTCTCTCTCGGGCACGACTTGGCCACATATTTCGCCTGTTCGGGCAGCACAACTTTGCTGCACAGTGTAGCTGCCTCCCTGCCTCTCTGCCTCCCTGCCTGCTGCCTCTCTGCCTCTCTGTCTGTCTGCCTGTCTGTCTGTAGGTGTCTCCATGCTCTGGCTGTAGTGTCGAGTGTTGTCTCTGGCCCATTGTCAAAGCCAAGCCCTTCATCTGCCGCTGCTGCCACTGCCACTGCTGCCACTGCCACTGCTGCTGCTGCTGCCACACACATCAAATAAAATGCGTTTTTAATTTGCAGATGCACGTAAAAAAGCGAGGAGGGCGGGCGACAGGAAAGGGAACGAAGATAACTTTGCATCTGCCTCTTATTCGCAAGTGGCAAAAGTTATGCCAACATCAGACACAGGGGCGTGGCACTGTGTGTGTGTGTGTCTGTGTGTGTGCTTGTGTGTGTGGCAGCGACCACCTGTCCCTGTC
This sequence comes from Drosophila helvetica, assembly GCA_963969585.1. NCBI lineage: Eukaryota > Metazoa > Arthropoda > Insecta > Diptera > Drosophilidae > Drosophila > Drosophila helvetica. The sequence goes on along the minus strand of OZ018401.1, from coordinate 51,456,111 downwards.
GCTGTCCCTGTCCTTGTGGCAGGTGCTGGCGGAAGGACCTGCAGCCTCTTTCCTTTCTAGAGACTGATCGTGGGGATGCATCGTAATATCTACAGTAGTGTCCATGAATCTATGGTCCAGGCATTCGATTGGATGTCTCATCCATGGAAAGCATCCCGAAAAATCCCTCGCATTCTGGGGGCATGCTACCCCCCGTTCCCACCCCTTCTACATGTGCGTAAGCATTGCAACTTCGCGGCCAGATAAGCGACTCGGAGGCGGAGGCAGAGGCAGAGGGAGAGGGAGACGGGGGTAGGGGTTGGAACGGGTGCTCCTCGATGAATGCCTCAAATGCCGGCACAAAATGTGGAGGCAGCTCCGACTGCGACCGTCGACAGCCGACAGCCTGTGGGTTATGAAATATTGCCATGTGCCCAGCGCCTGCGCCTGTCCCCCACACCCGCCCTCGGGGCATGCTACAGCACACCCCCTCTCCAACCAACCACCTTGCCCCTTTTTGAATTGCAAATGTTTGCCGGCAACAGCTGCTGCTGCTGCTGCTGCTGCTTCTGTCGAGACGTGTGCTGGGCTCTGCTCTGGCTGTGGCTCTGGCTCTGGCTGTGGCTGTTGGTGTAGGTTGACAAACAAACATGCCAGCGCATAAAGCAGCCACCGAAGAGGTGCAGCAGGAAGGGGCACAAAGAAGCAGCAGCAGCAACCGCACAGAAAGGAGTCAAAGCCAAAGGCGCAGAAGGAGGCACTCGACCTCAACTGCCTTTCTCGCCTCCATTTTGGCCTGGCTTGCACTTGAAATGGAGAAGAAAAAAACAAGCCAAACACCAACACAGCAGCGACTGCTGCTGCTGCATGCCTCACCTGCCGCATCCTGCCCATACCCATACCCATTCCCCCCACACCCTCAACGAGTATTTGCCCCTTGAACATGAGTCGAGACTTACGAAATTCGCATTCACGTTTTGGCTTTTTACCTTTGCGCCTATTTATCATCAAATGCAGCCAGCAGAAAGATGGAAGAGGGGGAGCAGGGAGGGGCAGGCAGGGGCAGGCAGGCCTCCAGGAAGCAGAGAGAAAGCACAGCCATCCTGGCAATAGCAGAAGCTGCAGATACCCTCAAGAAATCCAAGGGCGAAGAATGCCCATTGCCACACAGAATACATATTTCATTAGGTTTTTTTGCTCTACAAAAAAAGAAAAGCCACGTTCTCAGGGGCTCCAACAAATGACCAAAGTGATCTGCAAAAAGAAAAGCTGCACCCCCGAGGGGAGAGTATCAATGGCATAGCCATGGGGCATGGCCATGGGGCATAGCCAAGGGGCATAGCCATGCAAATGCACTGCACTTGAGTAGCAAAAAGCAACGTCGCGACGTCGACATGTGATACCATTTAAAGCTGGAGAGAGAGAGGGAGAAAGGGAGATGGAGACTGGAGACTGGAGACTGGAACCGAGACTAAGGCCAAGACCGGAGCTGGAGCTGGAGCTGGAGCTGGCTTGGTCTACCGAATGGCAACGAACGACCGAAAGAACGAACGAATGCAATCAGGCAGAATTGTTGCCAACTGTGTGCTCCGCATTCCATTCCAGCATTCGAGCATTCCTGCTCGACTTCTTCTCTCGACTTGGACTTGGAGTTGGAGTTGGTCTCGGAGTTGGAGCTGGAGTTGGAGCTGGAGCTGGAGCTGCATCCCATCCGAAAATAGCGTGAGAAAGCAAAATATTGATTCAGACCCAAGGACCGCAGAGGGTCGGCCGTGTAGAGGGCGATATGCAAAGCGCGATTAAATTCCTGACGATGGGATGGGATGGGATGGGGGGGCTGCGGCCCGAAAAACCGGCTCCTGCTTGGACCCGAGGCTGGAGCTGGGGCTGGGGCTTCGGGTTGGGGCTGTTGCTGGGACCAGCATTCAAGTCAAAGGTGCTAAATGAAGTTCTTAATTAAGTGCGAGTGGCAGCGAGAAAAATGAGGGAACAGGGAAGAAGGAACGGATGAAGGGGGGGAACGGTGGCACAGGGGAATGCGATTTCGGAATGGGATTCCGCTGGATGGGGTAGGGAGGGAGGGGACAAGTTTTATTGGCACATCGTTAGCTTTTGGGATCCCATGCCCCTTTATTGCATAATTTGTTAATGAGTGTAGGGGAGGGGGAGGGGGAGGGTACGGGGGGGCCACGCTTCATGGCAGATGACAAATTAGCATTGAAATTGGTTGAAAATGGAATGCGTGGGAATGGAATGCGGCTGGGGGGCTGGGCGGCTAGGGAGGGCCGATAAATACTACGATAATAACTACGTTTAACGACGATGATTTGTTTTGTTTCTTTTCAATTTCATTCGACTTTTCCTTTAAGGCAAAGAAATCCACAATTTTGCATTAAATATTTCCCAGATTGTATTTTCGAATTTCGATTTTTGTGTCATGGCTTTCCATCGTTTTCTTCATAGAACGAAGCACTTTTCCTTTGGCATAAATAACAATTTAATTAACGTTTTCCACATTCCAGAGAGACAATATCAGGGGGGAAAAGGGGATGGGGGAAGTGGCAGTCAGTCGCCTCTGCCTCTCGTAATTAAGCGACATTTGCTGGCATGACATGCAACAAGTTCCAGATTACCATAAATTATATCTGGATGCACACAACAAAGGACCACGAAAAGATACTCAGATACTCGGATACTCGGATACTCGGTGACTCGGAGGGGGCAGACACAGGGGAGGAAGAGGGGGCGAAAAATGTGCGCAACCGCAACAGCCCGCGCACCTGTCAAACCGAACATAAAAATACAAATTATGATATTGTACTCGAGACATCACAAGCGAGCGGATGAGAGGTTGCTGACGGGGGCAGGGGCTGTGGCAGGGGCTGGGGCAGGGGCAAGTGGTCCAAATTGAGAGAACGGGCGGTAGGGGAACGGTCGGCGTGCGGTCTAAGCGTTGGCGTGTGGTAATTGCTGATCATCAAATATTTTTACCCCCTCTTTGTTGAAGCTTCTCCTCGTCCTCTCCTCGTCCCGTCCCGTCCTCTCCTCCCCGCTCTCAAGAGCTGTCTTCTAATTATTAGCGCTAATTCTTTGTACATTTAAAAAAAAAAATCTCTTCGTTTCTCTTCTCTTGTCTTCGCTCTTGTCTCCGTCTCTCAGCAGTTGATTGAAAGAAGTGCCTAATTGAAAGTCTCTCTCTCTGGATGGAGAGAGAGAGAGAGATAGAGAGAGAGGGAGCGAGAGGGAGGGGGAGGGGGAGAGCAAGACCAGACATCAGGCATCATCAAGTGCGTGTCATTGTGTAATTTGGGCTTGATTATTATTAATTTGCAGACGCCGACAATGTTAAGGTTGAAACGGATCCACGTTGGTGTGGTGGGGTGAGGGGAGGGGAGGGGATTAGATCACAGGAAATGGCAGGCTTACGCGTACTTCCAGCTTCCAGTTCTCTGGGGGGGGGGGGGGCGTGGGGGATTCTGTGGCTGAACTTACCTGCAATGAAAAGCAAATGAAAATTGTATTAAATCGCATTCGAAGATGGCCAAAGATTACATTTAAGTGTGCCAGATCATGCAAGGCTTTTCTCGTGTATTTTTTATTGATTTTCTTAATGATCAACAGCCCGCGAGCTGTTTCCATTTATACATTTTGATATACATAGATACATTTTGTATCATATTTTATCATATTCTTGCCACATTGAGAGGCGGCTTCTACACTTACAGCGGAGGCCAGGTGGCAGTTGTTCTTATTTATTTTTTGTTTCGGCTGGGGGCAGGGGGAGCGGCAAACATTCATGTAAATTTCTCAGAGCCACAGAACCCCCAAAGAGCGGGGTCAGGGGCAGGGGCAGGGGCACACGGAAAGCAGGTTCAAGGAGTCGAGTCAGTCGGCAGTCGGCAGTCGTCAATTGACGCTTTGTTTTATAACTTCCCAGTCATAAGACAATAAACAACAACAACAGGTCTCTGCCGCCGCCGCCGCCGCCGCCACCCCCACCTCCTATGCATATTCTCCATGGAGAAGGGTTCTCCGCTCTCCTCTCCCTCCTGTCTCTCTCCTGTCTCTCGTTTTGGTTCTCTTGCCTTTTGGGCTGCTTAGGTAGTTTCTGGCGATCCGAGACTTCTTGAGCAGGTTCACAAGGCGCCGACGCCGTTGAGGATTGAGGAATGAGGACTGGGGAATGAGAACTGAGAACTGAGGAATGAGGAATGAGGAGTGGAAACCACCAAAGGTGGTGACTGCTGTAATTGTTGCTGCTGTTGTTGTTTCTTGGTAAAAGGTGTTGTACATACAAACACACACACTCACACACACTCACACACATGGGACTGGTCTGGGTCTCTTGTCTGTGAATATGGGTTTTCCGCTGAACTTGGGTTTTCTGACTCTTCTGACGTGATCGCGCCGCCTCGAAGCCCTCTTCGTGGGCCCAAAACCAGGACCCCAAACGCAACGCAGATGGGGGGGACCAGACCAGACCAGAACTAGAGTTTGAGTTTGAAGTTTCTTGAGGGGTTTCCTTTTTATTTTCGCTTCAAGTGGAGTCCGAGTCAATCGCTTGCAACATCTCACTTGTGGGCCAGTGACAGGAATGGAAATAGCAATGTATGCGGGGGATCAATGGCCAGGGGAAAACCTCGCGTAGAGGAGCCCCGTCGACGGGCAGAGTTTTTCTCAGGGCCCAGCAGTTAAGTGGCAAAAACTTTCATCACAAAAACCTTCGGGAAGACAGATCTTTCCATTTCACAGCATCATCAACATTTTATCCGCTGCAAAAAAGTCGGCAAAAGCAAAACAAAAATCCTCAATCTCGGATAATTGAAACCCCAAAGTGAAACGAGGCCACAACCGCAGCCACCGAGCCACCGAGCCACTGAGCCACAGCCACAGCCATGGCCAGCATTTAGGCATTGTCCAAGGCGCAAAAGAAATCTGAAAGATACCGACTGGAAGACTGGAAGACTGGCAGACTGAAAGAGGAGTCCACATCATTACAGTGTAATGTTCCATCTCGTCCTCCCCTCCCCTCCGCTCTGCTCCGATCCGCTCCCCTCGTGGCCCTCACTGCCGCTGCCCAATCCCAATCCCAATCCCGTTCCCGTAATGGCAGCGAAACACGCGTCCCATAACGGTTTTAATGAAACACATAAATTCAGGTTGAGTTCCTTTCGGACGCCTCTCGACCAAAGGCCTCTCGTCTCGTCTCGTCTCGTCTTGGGTGAGCCTCAAGTGCCATTCCACCGATATTTCTCCCTCTCCCCCCCTCTCTCTCTCTCTCTGTCTCTCTCTGTCTCTCTCTGTCTCTGCAGAGGCCTGCCTCGTGAGCGCGTGAGCAGTTTACTTAAAAAAAGTATCTCTTCGAATTGTTTTCATTCATTTTCGTTCAGTCTCTTATTAACTGCAATTTTGCTGCTTGAATTACCAAAAAAAAAAACACAAAAACAAAAAACGAAAAGAAAATCAAAGCGATCTAAAGAGAGATTTAAGTGGATTCGAAGGGGTGGGGGTGAATATATATACAAATATACACCCAGAGAAAACAGCTCTGAATTGTCTATAGAAAATTTTAAAAATTGAACACATTTAATCAAAATATATTTAATATTTAAAATATAAATATATTTTATATTTCATATTTAAAATACAAATATTTTCATATTTAAAAAATAAATATATTTCGTATTTAAATAAAATATATATGTAAAATATATTTTAATATTTATTTTAAATTTTTTTATATATTTAGATTAAATCTGGACAGTAATATTACTAATTAATGCTTTTCAATTGGATACAATTAAATTCTTTTTGATTTCATTATTGTTTTTGTGTTTAAGACCCCGAATATTTCATCAGAAAACGTGTGGGTTTTCCGCGGGTTTTCTTTCCGAGTGTATATGTATATAATATATCCCGTGCAAGTCCCTGTACATAGAGGGCCTTTTCCTCCAATTTCCCTACTTGACAGTTGACCCAGTCCCTTGGCCAGGACACTAGGACCTTCGGCAAGTCTCAAGCTACATACATATGAATATTGCAGGCGATATCCTGCTGGATCGCGTTGATCCTTTTTGCACAATTTGCGAACGGCAAAACTAAATGGAAATGAGTTACAGCGATGGATGATGCCGACAAAAGATATGCGACTCTGTTTCTGTATCTCTTTCGGGCTCTGGCTCTGGCTCTGGCTCAGACTCGAAGCGGTCTCTGGCAATGGCTGTGGCTATGGCTATGGCTCTGCCAGTGGCCATAAAGAATCCGACACTATGGAGTGAAGGAAGGAAGGCCACTCAACTGTGAAGCAGGTAACCCCTGGCGGAGGACAGCCGCCAGACAGGATACACACGGAATACACACGGACACGGACACGGACACACACGAGAGCAGACCGTCGGTAAAACTACAAAAAAAGAAAAGAAAAAAAAAAGAGATGAATCGGAGTCGAGGTGAAAGAAGAGATTTTCTTTATCTCTCTCTCTCCCCTACCGCTACCGCTACCGCTCGCCCTCCCCCTCCCCCTAACACTCTGCACTTTATCTGCGTATCTTTCTATCTCGTTCGGTCTCTGGTCTTTCATTCGATTTCAATGAACCTACATACTACCTTTTGCCGCAAAATGTTGCAACTGCCACCCCAAGAGAACAGCCAAAACAAATAGCTGATAAAAAATGCAATTTGTATCTATGAGATACCGCTGCGATACGCCGAGATACTCATACTTGCGACTTCAAACCAGAATCAATAGGACAACGAGGACAATTTCCTTCGGACGGATTTCGTCGTATCGTTGTTTGCTCGTCAATTGTTAGCCTGTCCCTCTCCCTCTGTCTCTCTGTCTCTCTGTCTCCCTGTCCGTATCTTTCTCCCTTCGATGCCGGAAATGTCTTTATTTGCTTTTCGGTTGGGAGAGACTGAGACTGGGGCAGGGGGGATCTCCAGGATCATACAAACCATATATTATGCACCACCTGGTAGCCAACATTTTAGCGTTTATCTTTATGCCAAAAACCTCCTCCTAAATATAGTCGCAAAGCAATCTCCGCTCTGAAGATGCGTGGGCGAGCGGGCTGACTGGCCATCCCATCCCATTCCATCCACCGAAACTCGTTTTGGGAACATCATCATTCCAAGGCATTACAATATCTGGTTATAATTCCAAGCGCCAGACTCGGACTTCTTCAGAGTGCGCGTGTGTGTGTGTGTGTGTGTGTGTGTGTGTAGGTTGTTGTCTCTCAAATTTATCGACTTCTACGCATTTTTATTTGGATTTTTTTTAATTTCGGATAATTTCGGACCAGCGCTGACGGGTTTCCGGTAGCTTTTGGTCAATAAAACCCACAAATTTATGACCATCGAACAATCCGTCCGAAACTTTGTTCATTGTAAAATATTTTACACACGAGAATTAATTTGTTCGAGCCGCATTTTGTTGTTGCTGTTGTATTTAATGGCCATTTAATGTGTTTGCATAATAAAATTGTCAACAGATTTAATAGGATGCCATATGCCAGTGAGGGTGAAGCAGGAGACGCAGCTGAAGGGGCAGGAGGAGGAGGAGGAGGAGGAGGAGGAGGATTAGGAGCAGCAGATTATTGGACCTTTTTGTTGTTGTTTTCTTTCTCTGCTTGGGCACATTCATCTCCCTCCAGTTGAGCATTTGAGCCACTTGAGCCAGAAGCAGCAACAGCAACAGCAAACTGGACCAAAACTAATTGAAAACCATTATTTGCCGGATTAGGAGAGGGCGATTAGGGCGCACAACAAATGGGCAGAGGTTAGGCGGAGATTTGCATGGAGGAACCCCTAATGGCACCCTTAACGAACTGTAGGAAATTGAATCCGAATCCGAGTCAGAGTCCGAAGCAGCAGCGGCAATTGCATTTTATTGTAATGGCCAACAAAACACTGAACAAAGATCCTTGTCCTCGGAAGCGAAGGGAAGGAAAGGAAAGGGAAGCGAAGGGTCTTGGCCAGAAGAGGTCTGTCTTGGCCCGTAAATGAACTTTTAGGCACGCACGTAGCGGCTCGCTCCTCGGCATTAATTACAGACTGGGCAGAACCTCTTGAATCTTGAATCTTGATGTTCCGCAGACAGAGGCAGGCAGAGGCAGGGGCAGGGGCAGACGAGCAGGCATTCCACAGCGTACCGCATCCCATAGGCATCCTCCTATCTGCAAAGTGTAATCAAAGTAGGTGGCGCAAATTAACAAATCTTTCATGTGACCCAATTAAATCAACTGTGCCAGCGGCAGAGGCAGTGGCAGCGGCAGTGGCAGAGCCCATCCGGAGGAACGAGAGTCTCTTACAGCAATTTGGCATTCGTCATGCTGGCCTGGCCGTAACGTAGCTGACGGCGCACTCGCCTGCTGGCCTTTCGGACCTGGCCATGGGAAAACAACAGCGCCTCGATTGGATTTCTTTGAAGCGGTGCCCAGGGATATGGCTCTGTCTGTCTGCAGCCGACCTCTGCTGGAGGTCGTTGGGGGAGTTGCTGCATCGAAATGGCTAATCTGGGGATGGGTCAGGCTGGGATTCAACGGGGAGCTCTATTTTTCGTTTAGTTCTGGCTGCCATTCCATCTGAAGTCGGGGAAATGTCGAAGAAATCCCTCAAGTGTACAGGGATCTGCATTTAGCCCCACTTTTTTGGAGGGCTTAATCAATTGCAAACTGTTTGCCCCAGGTCGGATCGGGGTTACAGAAGAGAAGACTCTTAACCCACTCCACATGCTCATTATGTAAATGCTGCCCGAGCCCCTGCCCCTGCCCCTGCCCCTCCCCCTCTTGGACTCACTACTATTATCTACTCGTGGAGTCGGCATTTACTATGAAACTTTGTTTTGTAAGTTTTCGCCGTTTTGTTTGCACGATTTAATGCTTCATTTGCTCGAGACCAGCCCAGACCCTCCCAGCAAGTGGGGCAGGCAGGAAGGAAGCAGGAGGTGAAGTAGGCGGCTGGGACGAGGGGGCGGCAGGGGCGGCAGGGGCGGCAGGGGCGGTAGACTCTTCTGGAGCGGAGAGCTGCCACTACAAACTACAACTTCATCTGGCTGGCTGGCTGGCTGTCTAACTACTTAATTATCTTCTGTTTTATTTTTTGGAGTGGAGCGGAGTGGAGTGGGGTCGATGGGGAGGGTCTAATGGAGCCGCCAAAGCTGGAGCCAAAGCTAGAGCCCTTTTTGGCCATGTTGCTTATTAATAAACATGTTAAATGTAATTGTTATTTGGAGCTGGCTGCCGTTTTGGAGGCGTGGCCAGTGCCGTGGTTTATGTAATTACCAAGACCAGCTCTATGGCCCAGACCAGCTCCGAACAGCATAAACGGAACGTGAGAAAAGGCCCAAACTGCCGAGATCTCTGTTTGGAATGTGTGTGCTCTGTGCTCTGTGCTGTCTGCGCTGTCTGTGTGTGTATGGAATGGAATGGAATATCCTTTCCGGGCAGGAAGGTGTTGGTTTAAAACCACACAAAATTAGCCAACAACAAAATGCTAAAACTGTTCCTCCGCCTCCGCCTCCGCCGCCGCCTCCTTCTCCTTCCTCTGTGGCTTCCACTCCCGACACGACTCCCTCCCGAAAAGGCATTCCACCATTGGCGTTGTCCATATATGAAATTCATTGCTCGGACTCTCTGTTCCACTGGAATGGAAAATGGAATGCACGCAAGAACTTGTTTAGGGAGTTGGATCGAGACACAGAGAGACAGAGAGCGACAGAGAGAGAGCGAGGGAGAGAGAGACTGGCAAGAGGCAGTTTTGAGACCACACAGGCATCTTTCATCTTCTCTCTCTCTCTCTCTCTCTCTGTCTCTTTCCCTGAAGTGGCCACGTTTGACCCGCTGAGGCTCCTAGGAATGACTCTGCCTGGGAATGTTTCTGGGACTGGGTCTGGGTCTTCGACTTCGTCTGGGAATCTTCTTTGCTCTCTACCTCTATTTATGTGGCATCCTCCGCCGACACTTGCCCAGAGACACAGACACAGACACAGAGAGGGGGCGGCGATGGCGATGGCGATGATCGTTCTGGTTTCGTTTTCATTCATTTTATCCCCTACAATCGCAACCATCGAAACATACTCGGATCTAAGAGCATGATTCAGTCTTTGAAATTTCGCTGACGTTTTGCCTTTTGTTTGTTGATAGCAGCAGCAGCAGCCTCGTTCCTCGTTCCTCGTGCCGCGTTCCTCGTTCCTTCTGATGGGATACCCATCCATTTCTGTCAGCTAATTGCGCGATATTTATTCCCCAGATCAGATCGCTGGTTCCTGCAAAGTGTCTGACTTCTCCTTGCCTTTCCCTTCCTTTCCTTTCCTTTCCTTTGAGTTCGAGTGTCTGGAGGAGGAGGGCAAGTGTTGACTTTGTAGGCGAAAATTAAGAGAGATCTTGAGAGCAGATCTGATCATTATTTGGGCTAGGAATTTGTTGTAATTATGGCACATTAAGGTATCTCGTAATGGCTCTTAGGATCCACAGACATGCGTCCAAGATGGCTTCAATTTGGATTAATAAAATGGTCAGCAATGTATCTGCATGCCCATGTTGATCCCCTCGATCCTGACTCGATGCCTCCCTCCGGCAAGGCCAAGGAATGCGACGACAATGCAGAAAAAGGGCAAACCGAAAGAGATGTAGATGCAGATGCAGAGGCAGAGGCACCGAGTGGCTGCCATTAGGTTTTGGTTGCTGGAAAATGATTAATAGTCATGCAGCGGCGACCTGCCTTGGCCACAGCCACAGCAACTGCAACGGCAACGGCAACCACTTTTCTGGGCCCTCTGAGAAAAGCAGTCGGCGGCGGATGCAACGCCGACACTCCAACGGAGACGCCAACAAAATGGAGCAGCAGCAGCCGCAGCCGCAATCGCAGTCGCAGTATCCGGATTTGGCATCAGCTCCAATGCGAATTTCTTTTGGCAAAGACAGTGACAGAAACAGAGGGGGGGGGGAGAGAGAGAGAGAGCGTGTGAGAAGGAGATCGTCTCTCGGTCTCTCCTCTCTTCTCTGCCATTCCTTCGCCGCTGATACTCGTATTATTTTTAACGATTTAATGTTTTGTGAACTGTTTAAATTGTGCAAACAATTTCAGCTAAGTGCCTGCCTACCACTGATGATGATGAGGTAGCAGGAGGGGGCGCGAGGGAGAGGAACATGATGATGATGAGGATGAGGCAGCTTGGTCAGGAGAGAGAGAGAGAGAGAGAGCGAGCTTTTTGATGTGCCACAGGAAGTGCAACTTTAATGAAGCGTTTAAGTGGCAGCTGCTGTGGCTGGGCTGCTGCTGCTGCTGCTGCCGCATGGAAGGTGTCAGACAGTTGCTCCGAGCTGCATGAGTCCCAGGCGCATTCCTCGGCATGAAGCAGTTTCCCCGACACTCGAAAAAGTTGCAATTTTTTGCTAGATTTGCGGCTATAACTTCCCTCAGACAATGCGGCGGCCCCAATAAGTCTGCGCTCAATCAAAAATGGGTTTGTTTTTTTTAGTGCTTATCGGAAATGGAAATATCGCTTTATCAACCCCACCCCTCACCCCCCGCCCAACGCAAGTATCACGCACACAGCCTCACAAGTAAAACTAACCTAAATACTCGCACGAGCAAAGAGAGAGAGGGAGGGAGAGAGAGAGAGAGGGCCTGCCTCCAAGGGAAAAGTTACACAGTTGAGGCGAGGCCTGGGAACGGGTCCAAGTCGGGAGGGACTTTATCTAAATGCTGGCGCTTATCAGAAGAACGGGGATAAGGTGGGAAGAAGAGAAGACAGACCAGCCAGCCAGCCAGCCAGCGCTCTCTGTTCTCTGTCGACGGTGAGATTTATGACTCACAGCGCGCAAGAAGCAAGAAGCGAAAGAGAAAAGAGTAAAAAGAGCAGAGGAGCAGAAGAGCAGAGGCTGTTTGGATAAGTTATTGATATTGTGAATGAGAGAGAGAGAGAGAGGGCGACAGACAGACAGCAAGACAGCAAGAGGTTCACATAAGAAATACCGACACAGAGCACATACACATACATACATACACGAACATGTATGGCCATATAAAAATCCCAAACTGCATAATTTAAACGATTTCAATGACACCTTGATTAATATCAAAGACCAAACACAAAAGAGAACGCAAGAGAACACTGACCATCCCTTCTACCGACTCCACTCCACTCCACTCTTCCACTTCTCTACCTGTATTGCCTCCCCCCCCTTCCCCTATGCATTTCCATGAAATTATGAACGAAAACGCAATGCATTTGACCAAAAGATAAAAGCAAGAAACGGTGTGATTCAGACCAGCAGTCCCGGCTATCGGATACCCTCGACCACGAATCAGAGGCAACCAACAAAATGCAAGACATAGCAAAATCGAATTTAAATTCCTAATTGCTTTTTCCCAATTCTGGTTTTAAAAATTGTACATAGCAATGGCAATGGATTTATGTGCCTTGCATCACAAGAATACAATATACCCCTGTGAGTGAGTAGTTTCCGAGTACAGGGTATAAAAGCAAATCAAGAAATGCTGAAAACCAAAAATAAACAAAAGCAACACTCAGGTAAACGGACAGAGAGAGAGAGAGAGAGAGGCAGAGGCTGCAACAGTTTACCTGGCCGCAAATCAAACAAGGCGAATGGAAGAGGAAGAGGAAGCGGGAGGAGAGGCCAGGCCAGGGCAGGGCAGAAGATCAGAGAAGTGCACAAGAGAGCGAGAGAACGAAGGAGCGGGAGAGAGAGTCATTGCAATTAAGCGTGATTAATTCAGGATTTATACAAATTAAGTAAAAGCCACAGGCGGATCGAAACCATTGAAGGTAGGTCCATGCCTAGGCCAAGGCCTAGGCCTCGGCCTCGGCCTCGATCTTCCCCTTCCTTTCCTGCCTTCCAGCAACAAGAACAGCTTGTAAAAGCGGTGTGACAACCTCCTTGCTCTCGCACTCCCAAAAGAGAAGAGCCGTTTTCCTTTCAAGTGTGGAATATTTGTGCTCCCTGCCGCTTTTTATACCCTTTCATCGTTGATATCACTGCCCGTGTGCCATTAAGTTTGCCAATCAGACATCGAGGAGATCTTTCAATAAAGAAATGCTAGCATTCGAACATCAATATAATAATATACAGAATGTTTTACGAAACATTTGTGGGAACAATCGGCAGCGACGATATTCAAGGGTATCGGAGGCTTCGGTCTCCCAAGCGCCGCACTTCATTCTTGTTTTTCGATCGAAAAGGAATTTCTCGAGATTTTTCAGCTCTGCTTTGGACTGGTCTTGGAAACTGGAACCCTTTGCTGTGAACAGAGAGGGGGAGGGGCAGTCACGCATGCGCCAACAGCCCCGCCGACTGGACACAGCGCTCTCCACCGGGGAATTCTGCTCTGCTCTGCTCTGCTCGGCTCTTCCCTCTCATCGCTCATCGCCTCGGGCTGTAAAGGTACTCGGATGCTTCTCCTTTCCCTCCCCTCCCTTGTTGAATAATTTTTTTTTTTTAAGTTGATTTGCGTGGAATTTCATTTCCTCAACCGGGGGAGGCGAGAGAGAGAGAGAGAGAGGCAGAGGGGGGCTACGGGGGCTGCTGCAGACTCAGACGCGGCATGAATCATGGGATCGCCCAATTCAAAGTTCTCTTTGTTCTTTGCTCTTTTCGGTCTTCGGGGCTTCTTTTCTTATCTTTGGAGGTTTAGCAATGTTATGAAATGTTGGGTAACTCGTTGGAGTGAGCAAATAACTTCTATGTGAATGAATTTTGGAGGGGTGTTTGAAGCATTTCTAGTAAAAATATCAAATTAAAATATTCACAATTTGATTTGATTATTTCACTCAGCTGCCAAGCCCAAATGACAAATTAGAAACTATAAATGGGTATGTGTAGGTATATGTAATTTTCCAGTTTCCCCGTTGCCAAACAAAAACAAAAAACACTTACCGTTGCTGGGCTTTTGCGGTATCTCATTGGCATCGATACCCCTGCCCTGGAAGATGTGCGTCACGGCGCTGCAGTTGGGGCTGAACTGATCGAGGATGGAGGGGGCGCCTCCGGCGGCGGGACTCGGGGCTGCCAGGGCGGCCACCTGAGGGGGGGAGACGGGGGCGATGCCCTCCTGGGCCGTCACTGGGTGGTTGGGCAGGAGCAGGAGCAGAAGGCAGCTGAGTATCACAAGGAGGGCATTTGTTGCTGTTCTTCTTCTGCAGGGCGGGCATTGTTGCTGCTTTTGTTTTTGCATGGGCACACACATGTTGTTGTTGTTTTTTTTGTTTTGCTTTGCACCCGGAAAAAAGCTTATCACAATAGTGCGGGGCGAGAGAGAGAGAGAGAGAGAGCAGAGCCGATTCAACGAGAGAGAGAGCGACTCTTTTGCCGGCTTTTGCTGTTGTTTGAACGGTAAATATTTTCGGGCAAAGCTGACACCCCCACACACGCAAAAAAAAATCACACTAATGCATCGCGTTTACTTTGTTGCTGTTTACCGGCGACGACCTTCTCGCTGTTGTTGTCCCAAACCAATCTCCAATCTCGAAAGTGCAAACGATTATCAACAAACAGGCGACACCAGGAGAATCTGTCAGAAACCGATCGCAGGAAATATCATCATTAGCTTTTTTGGATCACGACGCACGTTCGGTTCGTAATTATCTATTATTTTTATCAATGGCCGTATATTGGGGTATTTCTGATGTCCATCTGCGGACTATTCGTAAAAAAAAAATTCGACAATATCTATTATTTATCAATAGATGTATTCTGGCCGGATATCTGCATCAACGGACTTTTCGGAATTCAAAAAAAATACGACACGGACGCGCACCAACCGGTCGGTTCAAAAAAATTGAGACTTTTGAGTTTGATAAGTTTGGCGATTTGAATGATAACCACGAGGGAAGTTTGTGAATTTCCCGCTGGGAAATTGCGGGGGAAGTGCGGAAAAGGCGGGTATGGCCAACAGGCAAAACGGGGCTGAGAATTCAAGGCCTGCAAGGTTAAATGCACCCCATTGCGTCACATGCCTTGCGGACAGGCCTGTCCTCATGGTATATCGTATGTAGGTGCGTAGGTGAGGTGAGGTTCGTGTGAGCCTTGTAATTTCCCTTGGCTTATTTTGCCTTTGGACCATACCTTTCCATTAGATCGACCCAAAAAAACCCACAGAGAGGCTCATTCGCTCATTTTTGCGTGTAAGGTATGAGCTCATACTCATGCTGTTAGGAAATTGTTGGGATGAAAAGGGAAATTGTTGGGATGATGTTGCGGCCATATAGGCCAGCGGTTCGATCAAACCATCGAATTTGGCGGTAGCTTTGAAAATAAGCAATATTCCTGGGAATACCTTTAAAAATTGCTGAAATATACCACTGGGACAATTTAAAATGTATTTTCGCAACATTTTTCATCTGGAAACTTTGCTTAAATGGGGCATTACAAGATTCACTTAAATTTGAGAAATTAAATATTTTTATAGCATTGTGATCAGTGTGACCGCAGACGATGAAAAAACGAACCCGCCTCTATTTAAACTTGAGTAAAGCCGCGTAAAAAATGCTGTATGGAAATTTGTTTTAGATCTCTTTCCTCGATATCTTTCACCAGAACTGCATTACAATTATTCAAGATTCAAAATATCCGTGGACTGTATTTTAATACCCACTGGTCACTGGTCACTGATCAGAAATCGTATTCCTCGATTTTGATATTCTGTCTAATGTTTCTAGCTAAATAGGACCCTCAGCCCTGAAAACATAGTTTTATCCGTTTGATGAGTCAATTTTCTACTTGGCTGATTAAATTATAATACTACCCTTATTGGATTTTGTGTAAAAATTAGAAATAAACAAGGAAGGTCAACAAAAATGACATTTTTACATAGTAACTACACATTTGCAACATATCAACTACCTATCTATGGAGTATGGACGTTTTTATACCCTATTTTCTTTATTTCAAATGGCTTCGCAGCGGGGGAATATTGACTTATTCTCGTTTTGACCTATTCATGCATTTAAATAGATAACTCTAAAATTTAGAGACCTACTAAATATACACAAAAAGTTCATAAAATCGGCCATTGCATTCATTTTGGAACACAATATGTACAAAAATAGTATTACTGAAAATTATGTAGCCGTGCTTTGCAGCGAATACGAACTTTTGTTTATTTATCAAAATAACATTAACAACTGTACATTATATATAATATTTAATTTTATATTAAGTCAAACCATACAATCTATAATATGGACTGAGTACCCATGCTGCTCGTCATGTTGCTAGAAAGCGTTTTGCTGGCACATGCTGCGCCACTAACATGAAATGGTCACACAAATATCGTATAGCACACCAAAATATTTTTAAGGTCACACGTGACAAACGTGACTATCGAAATATCGTTTTACAGCACTATCAGTTATCAGCCGGTGGACCAAATCAACAAAAAGAATTTCAAAAAGATTGAATAATTGGAATTGTATCAATTAAAAGCTTAAGGAGATCTTCTATAGAGAAAGCAATACACAGCTTAAGCCCGCCAGAATGCCTTCCTACGAGCTAGCCCTGGTGCTGCGCCAATTGCCGCGCGTAAGTCACATTTGAGATTCCCACAGCGTTACATAAAAGTAAATATTATTATTAATAATCATTTAACTGACAGCCCGAACTGATCTCCGTGATACGCCGCACCGCCGAGGCCATACTGGACAAGGGGGGCATCATCCGGAAGCTGGAGAACCTGGGCACGCGGGCGCTGCCCCACAAAGTCAGCGAGCACGGGGTGGTGCATCGCGTGGGCACGCACTTCACCATCGCCTTCGACACGGCGCCCACAAAGATCTCGGACCTCAAGGAGGAGTTTGGCCGCGACATCGACATTGTGCGGCGGTACATCTTCAAGTTGGAGGAGCCGGAGGAGCACAAGTGCACGCTGCACGAGGAGATGCTGCCGCCCGCCTACCGCAAGGATGTCCAGCAGCTGATAGCGACGGCCCAGAGGAAGCAGAGGCCGAAGTACAACTACAACTCGGGCCTGGACTACTATCCGTTCCAGAAGTAGAGGGCCTCCAAGTCGAATAAAATCTGTTAAACGTATTTGTATGTAAATTGTAAAATGATTTGTAGATTGGCGAGTGCTGTGCCGTGGTCGTGCACTGGGCTATTCCGGCATTCAACGCTCCTCTTACGAAATGTGCCCGCTGCTTATGCTTATCGGGGCATTTTGCACTAAGAGTATTTGTCTTTATTTAGTTTATGGCGCGCAATCAACGCCTATACTTATCAGCAATTGATAAATAAAACCGAACCCAATAAACATTGACGATTCGATTGGAAGAAGCCACGGCCAAAGTGGAAGTAGTGCCCCAAGAACCTTCGATTAGTCCAGACCAGAACGGAACACAGGAATGCCGCCCCAGATACGTGCCCTCACGCCCGAGCTGCAGCAGACGGCCAACGAGCAGCTGCACGAGGTGCCCGATCGCCTCGAAGCGGATCTGGAGGCATTCAAGACATGGATCAAGCAGCAGCCGCACCTCAATCCGCGCACAGACGACCAGTTCCTGGTGGCCTTCCTGCGCGGCTGCAAGTACAGCCTGGAGCGGGCCAAGTCCAAGCTGGACAAGTACTACACACTGCGCACCAAGTATCCGGAGTACTTCAACGTGACCACCACCAGGGGTCCCAAGTTCCGCGAGATCCACCAAACGGGGTAAGCTTTCGCTCACGGAAAACTCTCCCGAATCCCATCGAATTCCACTCATATCTCCGGCTATCATAAACAGGGCGTTAGTCTACTTGCCGACCCCCCTGAACGGCAATGGGCCCCGCATTGCCATCTGGCGGATGGGGCTCTGTCCCGTGGAGAAGTACAACATTCTGGAGTGTATGCAGGTGGCGCAGGCCATGCAGGAGATCGCCATCATGGAGGATGACTACGCCAATGTGAATGGCATCGTGTTCATCATGGACATGAAGGGCGCCACAGCGGCGCACATGTTCCAAATGACGCCCTCGATGGCCAAGAAGTTCACGGTCTTCTCCGAGGAGGCGCTGCCACTGCGGCCCAAGGCCCAGCACTTTATCAACACCATCACGGGCTTCGAGCAGGTCTTCAACATCTTCAAGCCCATGATGTCCAAGAAGATGCAGGGCCGCCTCTTCGTCCATGGCAGCAAAATGGGGCTGCTCACGGATCAGATTCCGCTCCAGTACCTGTCCAAAAATTACGGCGGAGAGAACGGCGACATCGAGGAACTTGTTGCCGCGTGGGAGAAGAAGTTTGACGAGTACGAAGACTTCTTCCAGGCCAACGCCACCTACGGCACGGACGAGAGCCTGCGCCCCGGCAATCCCATCGACTTTGAGGGTCTCTTCGGCATCGAGGGATCCTTCCGGAAGCTGAATGTGGACTAAAGCAATCGCGGATGGTCTCTGTTACTCGTACTCTACGAATTTGTATTATGCTCAATATGAACTTGTTACTATTATCTAAAAAAACATATCCTTCGCTGCCACTTTGTGGGGGTCGATTCAAACATCTTTCGCCGGTCCAGCGTCTGCTCCAGGTAGTTGTCTATCTGCTTCTCCACGTCCGAGCGCCACTTCAGTTGCAGGAACAGGGGAAACACCTCCCCCGCTTTTTTGAGCCTCCTCTCCGCCGTTTGGTAGCACTTCCAGGGCTGTGGCTCCACCACGAGGAGCTCTGACAAATGCGACAGCTTCCGCAGGAACAGTTTGAGGCCTTCGTCATGATGATTCAGGTGGATCCACATGGTGATGGAGTAGCAGCAGATGGCATCGAACTTCCGCCGCTGCTGACCGTCCAAGTAGCTCAGCACCGTCTCAAAGTCCGATCCGTCCAGCACATCCACGCATTCGTAGGTGATCTTATCCGGGCGCGTGTTCTCCTCCTTGGCCCGCTGGATCAGTCGCTCATCAATGTCCACACCCAGAATCTGCACGGAACGCTGCAGGCGCTCCTCCAGGTAGCTGTGCAGCATTTGGGTGAAGACGCCACAGTTGCAGCCGACATCGAGCACGAGGTAGGGCCGCTCCCCATCCTCTACGGCGGCTGGCAGCCAGATATCCTTGTCCGGCAGCAGCTTAACCCTCTCGGGGGCCGAATTGAATTGATAGTAATTCAAGAAATTTCCATATTGCACAGCCCCAGGATCATCGTTGCGAATTTCCATGTTGTTTATATTTTTCTGTTGTTTGCGGGTGCCAGGGCTGCTACGTCACAATTGCCCATTTCCATGTTGCCTTATAGGATGTATCGATGTATCGATAACAGAATCGGGCTTCGACAGCTGTTAGCACGAAAACGTAGTGTTGTTGCTTGCCATGACCAATTTTTTCAGAGGGTACACAAAAAAATTATTTAAAAAAAAGGCGCAAGTTAAGTTGCTCTGGTAATGGTGTCAATGAAATTTGAATGCTTTATTAAGTCATCTATTTTTTTCCTTTAGAATTAAGGAAAAGTAAAAACCGGAAACTTCCCTTATATTTTACTCTCTCTGTTATGAACAATCCCTATATTCCCCGTTAACTGCACGGTAGGCCAGATACTTTCCAGTATACACTTGATCAATGGCGTCCATTATTTGGCCGGTGTTCCTCTACCAAGAACTCAACGTCCGAGTAGAGGTCATCCATGCAGAGGCGGCCGATCATGTCGATTTCGTCGGTATTGGTATCCTTTGTGGTATCGGGGGCAGACGCATCGTTGCCCATTTTCCTTGCTGGTTTTCTGTGCATGGAATGGATGATTTCAGAACTTGTATTATTTATGTTCTATGAACTCACTCTATTTCCTTTTGTTTAACAACTTATGCGCACAGCTTCTCCTTTTCCTCGCTTTGAAGTGAAGGTGGCAGCGCTGAAATATATCAATCTATCGATGTATTGTGTTGTATTGTAGCCTCAAAATTGATCAATCATATTATTCCCTTTTTACATTGCTTAGCTCAATTGCAATACCATTGATTCCGTAAGAACTGTTGTTATTTGTTTGTTCTTTGGTGTCTTATCGATTATGTTTACGATTACTGATTTTATGTACAATATACATTTAAATTAGCGCAGATATGTAATTTACCCAATGGGGACAACACCGAACGCGTTCACTGTTTGATTCAAAATGATATTTCTTTCACTTCGAGAGCCAGTACATACATACATACATATGTGTCCAAACATATGGATGTCAGAAAGCAGCGTCAGCATAAACTTGGTCCAGTGGCCGGCCTGTCGATGCGTGCTTCAGGAACCTAGCGAATTGGAGAATGAGATCGTATGCACATTTCCGTTAGCTCTTGTCCAGGACATACTCATAGCAAGGTATGGTCACTCGAGTTAGGGCCCTTTATCCATATGTACATACATATGAATTTGAACAGTTTACCCTTCACTCGCCTCTTCTGTTTTTGCTTTTTCATTTTTGCGTGCATGTTTTTTGGGGTTTCCCTTTCTTTGTGTTCACAAGCCGGCGAATTGAAGTGTTTTGATTCGAATAACGACGTCGCCAAGTGGCGCTATTAATAATTTCCGGCTTAATTGTGCTCTTCTTTTGCATGCCCTTATAGATTTATGACATTAGACTTTGCTGACTGACTAACTGCAACTGCGAAAACAGCCTTATGGGAAAAACTTGCAGTGAGAGCGAGTGAGATACCATTTCATAAACAGATTCAAGCACGACATGCACAGTGTATGTACAGTGCCGGACATAGGTGTTGGCACAGCAATGACTTTTGTGTTCACTGCTGTTTTGCGATTTTCAGAAGAAAAATAGTTTTACAAATTAAAACTTTTTTTATGAACGTATTTTTATTGAATTATCCAGAGGGCTCACACTGCACGTGAGGAGAGTGTGAAAGAGAGGGAATGAGAACGCTATCGTAGCCACTGCGATTTTAATTGTTCCGTCTGGCTATTATAATGATCCAATCAGATTCAGATGGCAATCTGCTAGATATTGTATTTCTCCACGATTCTGCGTTCTTCGTTTTCTCGTATGTGGATGGAAGGGGGCGCTGGTCGAACCTTGCATTCAGCACTACTTAATGAGCTATGTATGTACATATGTATGTACATATGTATGTTCTTATCATTTGGCTAAATGGTAATGTTTTTTTGGACAAGTATTTGGACAACTAGTTCCAGTTCTGTTGAACTGTCCAATATTCAAGGCCAGTGGAAAAATGGCTGGTAAAGAAATTCTCGGGGGAAAACCATTCCGCATTCTCCGCTGAAAGTGTGAAAAAAGAGCTGTCAAACTATACAGATCGAAAATTGAAATTAAAAAGTGAAATATTCATCCATTATATTATCATCATGTTTTTGCATTTATTAACTGCATTCATTATTTATACGTTCCAATGCCCTTCCATTTATAGCTGCTTAAATAGCTCTAACAATTTTCATACATATACAAATCGACAACATCTTCCTATTTTTGTGGTAAAATTAAGTAACATAAATTTAAATGTACAACAGAATATACACAACGTTTGGTTTGTTTGTTTTTGTTTGTTTTTTTTTGGTTTTTTTGTTGGCATGTTTGCGGATAATAATTAGCAACAAACACTCCATCGTGGCCCAGGGGCGCATCGCCGGCCAGGGCGGGGAAACTGAATTTAACCCACTAAGGGAACTAGGCAAAATCGCAACCGTCTGTCGGGCCCCCGGCCAGAGGTGCGCCCCTGAGTACGGCCCAAATCAAGATGTACCCTTAACCATGACCGCAACTTGCCTCTAGCTTACATTTACGTTACGTTACGCTACGCTACGTTACGTTACGTTACGTTTCTTACTTTCCCCATCCTCCCCACCATTTTGTTAGTTATCTATATTATTTAATTATTTATTCAATATTTTCTACGAACTATTGGAAATGTTTTTGCTTTTTAGTTGGGGACTGTTTACTGAATTAAATTTTGCCATTCGTTCTAGGATCGTTTAACTTCTGGGTTTTTTTTCGGGTTTCTTTGCTGGTTATCTTGGGCTGGGTTTCCCGCATTTCGCATTGGTTTGTTTTTTCTCGAAGCGTGCGATTATTAGTTGAATTGAAGGGTTTTTCAGAACTCTTTTCGGCATTGTTTGGCAAATTGTTTTAATAAACTCTACACGATTTTTGTAAAATACTAAATGCTACTTAATATGGACTTTGAAAAAGGCTCTTTACTTTAATTTACCTCACTTTACTTAATGTTTTCGTTTTGTAGTTTTTGTAGTTTTTGTTGTTTTTGGTTTTCTTGTAGAACTTTTGCATACAATACGAGTACGCTTTAAATATTCTAATCTCGAATCTCGAGAGATTTACATAGTAGTAAGTAGCGCTATGATTTTTGATTAGCAAAAACTTTAGTTGAACTGTAAACCGGAAACGGAAGTGCTGCTAGCCGTTTCCTGAATGGTGAATTGTCACTCGTCTACGATCGGAATTGGAATCGCTGCTAAACTAGGGGCGTGATTTGTATCTATGTACTATATATGTATGTACATATAGTAGAGAAAAGTCAATCCAATCAATAGGTATATATATACATATACATATACATATACATAGGTATATACGTGTTAAGCTCATAAATACACAATACATAATAATCGGTCAATCGGTCAATCAATCAATGCATTAGTCAATTAATCAATCATACAATAATTAGATACCGCTAAAAACTCTTAGGCTAGCTTACCGACTACGATATACATAGGTATGTTTAACTACTATATATAGTACGAGTATGTATGAAAATGTCTTTCAACTTTTTGTCTGTGTGTGTGTGGTGTCTATGGCTGTGTGGTGTCTATGGCTGTGTGGTGGCTGAGTGGCTGAGCCCACAGCCGCCCACTCGCGAGTGGGGTGCTGTGACTGTGACTGTGACTGTAACTGTGACTGTGACTGTAACTGTAACTGTGACTGTTGTTCGAGTGAGTGGAGTGTTGGCATTCATTTCATTATGTCACGTATTGCCAAACGGGCCTTCGTAAATATGCAACTATATGGCAAGACAGCAAGTAAGGAAAGAGTGTGTGTATTTCTGTTCTGTCCTGCTTTTTGAGACAGGGACAGAAGCAGAGATAGAGAGAGATGGCTCAAGATGCAATTACAACCAATTTTTACTTGCGGGAAATTTTAAGTTTGCTTTAAAGGGATTCTGGGGATTCGGGGTTTCGCTTTTTGTTTTTGGGGGATATTTGAACGGGGGCATAGGGATTTGAGGTAATGAAAATCTAAATCTAACTCTAGTCATCTGGGTCCAACCCGATTAGCTCAGCTTGCAAACGGCCCTTAGTCTTACAACAAATGGTTAAGCAAAATACTCTCAAAGCGATACGAAATTGCGGCGACATACTGGTCATGATCAGAATTTTCCAAAATGAATTCAATACGCCAATCCAAACGACTGCGAAGTTGATAAGAGTACTTTGGATAACGTCGCCCGTGACCACCTCATACAGCCTCACTGAGATCCATGGCAGCCAGGACATCCAGAATGCAAAGACTAATGCGAATGACATCATATGACTAGGGTTTGACAAATTTTCAGCCAGAGCAGTTGCATATTCTTTATCGTGTATTGGCTCGCCCGATCTTATTTTACGCATCATTACAAAGATATAGCCGTAGTTGTGTACGATCGATATGAGGCTGGGACCTAAAACTAATATCGCCAGTGTGGCACTGTACGCCGCCATGTTGCCCCAGTCCAGCATGCAGATGTGCGACAGGTTGTTCTCGATCGGCTTCGTGTAGCCCAGAATGGGCGGGCAGCACAGCAGTCCAGCGGATATCCAGGTGAACACCATCCAGCACTGGCAGCTACAGAAACGGAAACGGAAACAGAAACACACAAAAAGCGGGACAATGAGTATCGGTGACCTTAAAGCTGGTGCGAATCCCATTCGATAGAACTGCAATGGAGACTTTTCAAGAAAAATACAAAATACCACAATTACGAGAGAGAGAAAGAGAGAAGGAGAGACACAGAGAGAGAGAGAGAGAGACACTGCCACCTAGATTGTAGAGGAAACAAGAATCGGGGCTAGATAGACCCTTGCAGGCTGATCAGATCTGTTTCGGAATGGATGGTGTTCCTTTGGCATTTATCCGACTACTGATGATCCTCTGCAAAGGTGTGGAAAACAGTTTGGAGCACCGTCCGACAATCACTTACCGCGTCTTTGTCTGCACTGTCTCATAGCGCAGAGGCTTGCGCACCGCCAGATAGCGATCCACCGATATCCACATGAATGTGTAGACGGACACCGCCCAAAGGGTCACCTCCAGGTAGCCCGTGAAGCGGCACAGTATGTCCCCGTACATCCATTCCCCTGTGAGGGCAGGATACACGGAGAACGGCACAACCAGGAGGCCGCATAGCAGATCGGCTATGGCCAGCGACAGCAGATAGTAATTGATAACCTCTGTGGGACCTGAGCAAGCGAACAAATGGAAGATGAAATGGCAGATGCGATTTGAGGCTTTGAAGGCTTTGCGTACCCTTGAAATTGGCATAGGTGGCAATGATGAGGAGATTGGAGAGCACTATCGCCACGCCCAGTATGGAGATGAGCACGGCTTTGGTGAGGGCCTCCACTTTGGAATTATCCTGCAGGTAGCTCATTTCCTGCATTTTTGCCAGCCACAGCGAGTGAAAGTTTTCCCTCTAGGTTGGTAGGTTGGTAGCTTGGTTTTCCTCTTCCCCTGCTGCTGTTGCTGCTGCTTCTGCTGCTGCTTCTGCTGCTGCTTCTGCTGCTGCTGCTGATTGTTATGCAAAGGCCAGTGGACGTGACCGTAGCTCACTTCCGGTCATGGCGGCCACCCATATGAAGTCTACTCTCGGGTGGGTTGTACGGGGGGTTTCCTATATATGTCTAGTGGTATGTGTGCGTGTGTGTGTGTGTGTGTGTCTATGTTTGCGTTTGGGTGTGTGTGTGTGTGTGAGTGAGTGGCGTCCTTTATTGTGCAACCGCCGACGCTTGCACACGCGAAGGTCGTCGCTGTCCTTGTATGCCACTTGGGACGCCTTGGAGGTCCAAATTTGTATAAATTTAGGCGCTGGCACTGAGCCAAACGGCGCCACAGTCGGCACACGGGCCGATTGTGTGTGTAATTTGATTGTTCTTGTTCTTTGGCCTGCCCTCCTGCCTGCCTGCCTGGCCTGGCCTGTGCCTGTGCCTCGTGTTTCTATTAGAACCCTCCTGTAGTGGCCGTAGCCGCAGCCGCAGCCGTGGGCTGGCTCTGGCTCTGACTCTGTCTCTGGTTAAGGTTAAGGATAATGTTCGGCTCGTGTGTGGCTTTTTTGTGGGGCATGTCTTTGAGAGGAGAGTGTGTGGTGTTTGAAGCTCGTTTAAAAGTCTGGATTAAAATGTCTCCGGATTTAAAACCTACTAATTGCGTACAATCGATTGCAGTACTCTCTCTATGTACTACAGTACTCGCCACTGCTCTGCTCTTGTTTAGTTGTTTAGTTACTCATTTTAGTGTTCACAACTCTGTTTTTTGTTGCTGTTTCGTTTGCTCTAACTTGAATCGAAAAGGTTTCAACGAACTTGTAAGTTTAGGTTTATGTTTTGGTAATTAATTTGCTACTAACTTTAAGTATCGATTCGATTTACTCGCAATTGGAAGAATAATGATTATTTAGTATATATCTTTGTTAATTAATTTCATAATTTCAATAATTACGCGCATTGATGTCTGGCTGTTCATTCAATCGTTCAATCGTTCAATCGGTCATTCGTTCAATCGTTCGTTCTTCTTTAATTTGTAGTTTACTTTTTGTTGTTTTTTGTTTTGGTTTTTGTTTTGTTTTTTGTTTGGTTGTTGACTATAATTTAAGCACAGCACAAATGTTGCTTTGGTGTTTTTTAAGGCTCCTTTCTGATGTTGGATGTTGGATGTTGAATGTTGAATGTTGAATGTTTGCGAATACGAATACGAATACGAATACGAGCTATCCAAGTTGTTTAAAATATTTCGTAGTTTTTGCTGGTTTCTGCTTTTTTTTTGGTTTTCGTTTTGGTTTTGGTTTTATCCGTTCGCTGTTTGGTTATTCTTCTGATTATCCATTTGCTTTTGTAAATTCTGGCTGTGGTTTTCAGGCATCATCGTCCTTGCCGGCCCTCGTCATCCTTTTGTCAGTTTAAGCTAATTGTGCGCATCTGAAAGGACAAAACAGCGCCAATTTGAATGCTTGAAAACTGTGGAAATAGTCTGCAAATCACACCCCTATCCCCCATCCCCCATCCTCCATGCTAGAGCTAATCAATAAATTATTAGCACATACGAGTACGAGTGCGAGTACTGCAGGCGGCAAAAGCCTTTTAGCTGCACAAACGCTTTACATAAGCGTGCTTATCCTGCTCCTGCCACTGCCACTGCCACTGCCACTTGCCTGCCACCCAGCACCAACATCCTCTCTCTCTCTCTCTCTAGCGTCCTGCTGCATTGACCCACTTTGGCTGGTGGCACTTGACACAGTTTGAGAGCCATCGCTGTCACGGCGCCGCTGCTCAAACCATGTCCGCCTCCGCCCCCGCCCCCGCCTCAGCCTCCGCCTGCTCTGACAATGACAGTGTCAAGTGCGGCATCGACAAGAACTTCCTCCATTTTGGGTCTACACTTGACAAAAACAAAATACATAAATACATATATGTACATAGTACATATGTATATCGTGGATTTTGGAAAAATATCGATAAATATATACATGTATGTATATATGGAAAATGTCTGCTTAAATCTGTACCAAAAGAGTAGAAATAACCAAGATAGTTTCTTTTGAGTTGACCTCAATTCAAATCCAAGCAAATCACACACTTGTCCGTTGGCTATAGCCTTTTCCTGCCCAATCGATCAGCATCCGCAGTTACGTCCATTATATCCCAGAATAGTACACCTTCTGCTCCTTCAACCCATCAACCCACCAACCAGCCCCCTCCCTCGCAAATCAGGACCCATCAGCATCATTTACGACGTCATCGTGCCATTTTCTACGCAGACACAAACACAAACACAAACACAAACCCGCCATTACACTATCAAAGGCCATTAGAAATCAGCAGGAGGTGGCTGCTTATGGGAGAGCTGGGGGAGGGAATGAGCTAACAAGTTTGTCATTTAAGTTGTCATCTGTCTCACTCACTCACTCACTCACTCACTATCTCTTTCACTCGGAACTTGGTAATTTAATTAACACTAACGGGGCACGTTGCTCCGCTGGTTCGACAGTCAGTCAGTCAGCCAGCCACTGGCACTGCCGCTGCGGTGGCCAGGTGATAAATATCAATGAATTGCATTAGCTTGGAAAAGCACCCCCGACCGTAGGAGAAGAACTGATTACATAAGCACCACCTGCAGTTGATGACGGTACGGTGCGGTGTGGCTGTTGCTGTTGCTGTGGCGGTGGCGAGGGGGTGGCCTTTCGAGGGAAACGTCATTTGCACAAATGACTTCCTGACCCATGAACCAACTCCAATCAACACGGCGACGACGTCCGTGGCTGCAATTACAGCGAAATAAGTGTTATTGCCGGGAACTTATCCGGAGCTGTAGCCGTGGCCGTAGCTGGAGCCGGAGCCGGAGCCGTCGATTTGTGTCCACATAATGAGGGACCCCGAGTCGAACTCCGACCCATCCGCCCGGGGAATGAGTTCAACGAACCTTGCCCCACACCGAATGGAAGACCGAAAGAGTGAGGGAAAGCGAGGGCTTTTCTTCGGAAAGGAAAGGAAAGGATAATCAATAAGCCCATGCATGTGATTAATTATGTAAATAATTTCATTGTTCTTTGATGAGCAAACGAGAAGGAGAAGAGAAGGAGAAGGAGAAGGAGTACGTGAGTGCGTGGTGGCATACGACTCTTTGTCGGCTAACAGCCTGATGAGATTTTGATTGCCACTGGGGCACGCTGCTCATTATGAGAGCGTGGCATAATTAAAAATAAAACGGTGGCCTGCTTTTCAGGGCAGCCCCTGTGGCAGCCCCTGCGGCAGCTGAAGCCCTTGCCTTTATATCCTGTCGAACTCTGGGCGAGAAAGCGAGATTCGAGCGAAACCCATCACGGAGGCCGTGCTCCAATTATCGCATGGCAATTATATCCCATTACGAAATGGATATATTATATCTACAAGAGACTCCAATCAGAGGTGCAGGCCGAATCCTTTCGGAGTCCCCTCCTTCAAATGAAAGTCCTGACTGGCATGACACACTTTCCTGGGGCTTAATTCTCCTCTCTCCTCTCTCCTTTCACCTTTTACCCGCCTCAGTCAGCAGATAATAAGTACAACTCTCTGCTACTGCTGCTGCTGCTCTACTTTTCCGAAACGCACTGTAAGTATGTGTGTAGCATTGGAGGAGGAGACCAGTGTGTGTGTGTGTGTGTGTGCGCCCTTTTCCTGTTTTGTGGATTTTTTCAGCGAAAGCCCATAAAATATGTATTGCCATGAGTGTTTATGCCGCCGCACAGCAGACACAAATGGCACCCCAGAACCAGAACCAGAACTAGAACCAGAAGCACAGCCACTGTGACACAACGTCTCCTATCGGTCGGAAGTGGCATATGACGGGGGCATATCAAATCATATTCAAATGGCAGCCAGGCAGGACAGGCAGCCAGGCAGCCAGGCAGCCGGCCCGGACAGGTGGGTGGGTGTGAAAAGCAGAAACAAAACCAGAGCTTTCAGTCCCTATAAATATACCTTTGAGGCGGCGGATGGAGGGAGACACTCACACACCTGCACATATATGTACATGTGTAATGCGTATGTATGTGTGAAACAAATTGCGAAACATCGCAACAAAGGCCAAGGCGAATCGCAGGCTGAAGAAGGATTCTCATTTGATGACGTTGGCACTGGCAAATGATTTTTCTTGGCGCTGAGGGAGCTGAGTGAGTGCGGAATGCGGCAAGGCTGCTGCGGATGGGTGCCACGTCATCATCGTCCCTATCCCACGTGGGTCTGTCCTTATATAAGCATGACCTCACCTTGGCGCCAGGCCCAGAGACACCGACCTATGCCTGGCTCTGCTTTTTCTACTTTATTTATGTTTAATGTTTACTTGTTTCGTTCAGTGCATCTCCTAGGGGGCTAGGTGGCTGGGGGGAAAGGCTGGCGGACTGGCGGACTGGCGGGGGAGGCAATGCATAATTTATGCTTACGCATGTCAAATGTCGCATATGCCAGGATATTTTCGGCCTTGCTGGGCCGTCTGGCAGAAGACCTGGCGGCTCCTGGCACTCGGTGGCTTAAGAACTTTCCGCCAGTTGCAGTCGCCAGCTTGCTAGTTGCCAGTTGCCAGTTGCCAGAGTCGCCCCTGCAGTCAGTCAGCCTGTTGCTTTTCCAAAAATTAAAAACTTTTTTGGCCACAAACTTTTCGTCGGAGCAAATGCCTGCAGGCAAGCGTGCCATTAGTTAGAGGGAGAAGGCAACAGTTTCTCCAGCACTACATAAGGAATGCAATAAAAAGCACAAAACAGAAACCAATTTTCCTGGAAAATCTCCCTGATGGCTGACGGCTGATGGCTGTCTGTGGGGGGTGGTCCGTGATTGGCTCTGTAACTGAAATTCACGTGCCACCCGCTGCTAGGGCCATAAACGGAACGAAGTCACTCCATTCGACTGGGTGGAATGTGAAATGCTGGAATTCCGTACAGCATGTCGTATACGCAATTCTTTTATTTGGGCCAATTTCGCCCTGTCAAAAAGGGGGGCAGGGGGAGGATGACTGTCCAAGGACAAACAGCGTCTTGGTGACGCGCGCGTGTTTAGGTTTATATTGGTTTTTTTTTTTGGTTCGTTTCCCTCTTGGAATCGCCTGGACATCCCCTCAGATTTCTGTTGATTTCCCCTTGGAACAAAAAACTTTTGACTTGCAAAAGAATGGTTGCAAGGTCACCCAATGGTGGGTGGCAGAACCTGGCATCCTCCAAGCTCTTTTCTCTTTTTGTTTTCGGTTCTTGTGCAGACCACGTGACGTATGCGTAATAAATAAACGTAGCGATGGCTCCGTTGCTGCGCTAAGGACAATTGTGTTGGCTCCTGGCACCGGCTCGCACACACACCCCCGCGACACACACACAGACACTCCCTCGCACACACACACACACACACAGACACAATCAAATACTAAACAATCGATCAATAAAATACAAACAAACAAAACAAAAAAAGCAACAAACAAACGAACGAATTTCGTTTCAATGCTGCGACTTGACATTCAGCCAAGGCGTCGGCCACACTGCCACACGGCCACACTGCCACAGTGGCACAGTGGCACACTGGCAGCCACTGCCAAAGCCAGTCAGTCGCCCAATCAATACGGCAATGCATCAATTTGTCATTCACGTTTCTCATACTCACACTCACGCTCACACTCACACGCATACTCATGCTCGTACTGTTCTGTCCGTCTCTGGTTGTAAATGCTTGCAACTTGTTTATTTGCTGGTGTTATTCGGTGTCTGATTGATAAGCGAAAGGAGGGGAATGGATCAAGCCAATGGCGGGCTGAGGCTAAGGATGGGGCAACTCCTGACGTTGCACACACACTCACACACACATACAGCCTTCGCCCTGTTACTTGTATTTCATTTGCAATTGATTGGCTCAATGTGGCAGCTGACGCTGAAAGAGCTGCCAACTCTGGTCGAGATTGTGGCAAGGGGCAGGGACTGGGGCAGGGGCAGGGCTCGTCGGATGGATGCCAGCACAGTTTGACATTCAAGCAATTTGTTCGCTGCAGCTGCAAAGTGCACAGCAGTTAACAATGCACCAGAGTACGTATCTGTGTGTTGTATCTGGCTGGGAAATGTATCCGAGGGGGCTTAACCCTCTCCATTGGCAGCAATTAGTTGGCGCTGGCCCCTGGCCACGCCCCTCATAAATATAGTATAAATCAAGGCGGCCACAGGCCACAACTAATTAGGCAATGGGCAGGACCAGAGGATAGGAAAAGAAAGTTGCGATTTGTGTGCGTGAGAGGGCCAAAGGAGTGGACGGCAGATTATCAAGTGGAATCGGTGGGCTGGTAGGTGGGTGGGTGGGTGGTCAGCAGAGTGGGTGTGTCCATTTAGGCCGACCATCGACTTGTTTTGTTTTTCTTGGCCGTAGCGACAATTATTGTTTTTTTTCCCCTGTTGGCTAAAATGTTTTTCTTTCCGTTTGGATAAATTCTGTTTTTCGGATACCCATCAACACGAAAAAAAAGTGTAGGAATTGTGGGGTATATGGGCTGCCTATTGCCTAAGAATGTGATATAACAGAGGGTGCCCCACGAATAATCTATGCTATTTGTTAGAACTTGTGCACCCTTCGCATGAGTTCCGAATTCTCTTGTTGAGTTCTCTTCCAATAAACCCAATTGTATCTGAAGCTAAGTTGATTTGCCACAAAGCTTTGCGGCTTTTCTCTTTTTAGGGTATCTCTGTTGCTCGATTGCCCCTCCCTCTCAATCTATATATTTATAGTAGATATATAAATGTTGTGGCCGATGTTGGTGCTACGAGTATTCCGAGATGTTTAATTTTAGCATCGCGCATTTGTTTGTCTCATCTGTTTTAGCCTTGTTTTTTTGTGTTGTTAAACGAAAGCCGCCAACGAGACCGACCATTTTCACTCTCACTCTCACTTTCCAAAATCTTTCCTTCGTGCAAAATAAATGCCACAGGGGGGGGGGGTGCAAAAGGGGGCAAAGGCGGACACGTTGCGGCCATAAATCATGGTGGAATATGCATATAAGCATCTTAATATCTGAAAAATGTGGGAAAATCTCAAGTGTACCAAATGCCTCCGCCTTAATTATTTAAAATCGAATTAGGGAACGAGCTCGAACACCTTAGCGTTGGGGTTAATGCGTGGTCTGTGCGGTCTGTGTGGGCTACCCAAGGACGAATGCAAATGTCCAGCACAGTCCGTCCGGCTCCCCCTCCTTACGCCCCTCTGAATACCGAAAGTGTGAAGAGCGGCAGCTGCGGCCCCGTGCTGGCCTTTTCTTTTTGTTGTTGTATTTTTTATTTTATCGAGCTAATTGAATACGTGAAGCGAAACACAAAGAAGCAGCGGGAAAAGAGAGAGCAGAGAAAGGATGGAAAACAATTACACGTCACAGCTCATAACTGTAACTGGCTGCAGCTGCCACAAAACGGAGGGGCAACCGGCCACAGAGGAAGCAGCAACAGAAGCACCAGAAGCACCAGAAGAGGGTCGAGTGGAGAGGAGAGGAGAGGAGAGCAGAGGAGCGTCATTTCGCATGTAAATTAGACTCCGACAAGCGGCAGCCTTGAAGTATGCTATGAAATTTTGCGCTCGTTCACTGGACACGATGGGGGAGGCATGCCACAGTCGTCTTGCCCGGTCATGTGTGAAAAATGGCAACTGTGTCAGCACCCACACGTCAGCAGCAGCAGCAGCAGCGTCAATTGCATTATTCAGTAAAGGTTGCAAGAACAAAAGCCACTCGGAATGGAATGGGTGGATGGTCGGATGGTCGGATGGTTGGATGGTCGGACGGGTAGGTTCCCAGTTGATCAGAGAGTGGAAAAAAAGAACGGGCTGAAGCAGACCCTTGAATTATGCAAAAGGCAGGGCAGACCTTGAAGACTCTGCGCTACACGTAATTAAATATGGTGCGGGCACGGAAAAGGGGAAAACCCCAACTGGATTCGACTGCTCCCCGACCGCACAGACCGGCACAGACTGCCACTGAGAATATGTAACGTGTGAAATTTCCCATTGTGTGATCGATAAAATGGTCTCTTGGCAGGAGGGAGGTCTTGGGTTCGGGGCTGGGGCTGGGGCTTGTCGTCGCGTCCTTGAACGCAAATTTACGACAGAATAAACAACTTGGCGGCAGTGGCAGTGGCAGCGGCAGCCGCCTGGCCCCGGTCCGTGTCCGTGTCCTGGTCCTTCGGCGATAAGGATAAGGACACAACGCTCCTTTGGCGCGCAATTTTATGACAGAGCAAAAGACAAATTGCCCATAAAATGTCAAAGTCAATAAAGAAAAAAACCAACAAAAAAAAGAACAGAGCGGAACAGAAAGCAAAAGTGTGACGTGTGGTCCTGGGATGCGATATGTCCATTTCGAATCATAGTTTGAGCGGGCATCCATGGGGCGGCCATGATATCCTGTAAGTCCTGTCGGGGGCTGGCTGGATAAATTGAAATTTTCAGCAAACGAAATTTGCTTGGGAAATGATGCGCTCAGCCCCGAGCTTTTCAGTATTTGCGCAAAGATTTTGGCTTTGGGCTAATCCCTTGCCCCATGGCCCACACCCTGCCCCCAGCCCCCAGCCACCCGGAATCATTCTTTGCATTGAGCTTTTCCAGCGGAATTCGCATTTTCCTCGTTTCTTTTTTGGGCTCTGCTCTGCCTATTTTCGGTATCTCTGAATCAGCCGGCAGAGGGGGAGGGCAGAGAGAAAAGGGGGAAAGAAGTGGGACGGGATGGAACGGAACGGAACGGAACGATTCTCTCTTTTCGGGGTTGCTTATGTTTTGCTTGGCTCTTTCTGGGACGCTTCTTCCCTTCTATTGTGTTCTTTCTTTCGGTGCTTTTCTTCCTGCTTTCTTCCTTTCCTCCTTTCCTCCTTTCCCTCTTTGTTGTGTGTTGAGGTAGGGTACGGCTGGAGTTTGAGTCAAAGCTTGATTGAAGGATGCTACATG
The DNA here is from genome assembly GCA_963969585.1 of Drosophila helvetica. Taxonomy (NCBI): domain Eukaryota; kingdom Metazoa; phylum Arthropoda; class Insecta; order Diptera; family Drosophilidae; genus Drosophila; species Drosophila helvetica. Next base: position 51,422,503 of record OZ018401.1, on the reverse strand, counting down.
CTACCCCTCAACGGAGTATTTCATTTTCGGAAAATCCCCCCATCCCCAGGACGCAATTTTCTTCACTTTGAAAAGCTTCCTAAGCCCAGGAAAAGTTAGTATCCAATTTTTGGTTAGATTTCTGGCTTATGCTCACCTTCGACTGGACATCTTCTCCGTGGTTAAGGCCCAAACATTGCTCTGATTTTTCCATTCAGCGCTTTTCAGTTCTCCCATTTGCTTGAATTATCTAGTGAATATTTTGTGGTTTTGTTGTTTTTGTTGCTGTTTGTTGTCGTATGTATATCTATGATTATTTATAACAGTTTTTTGTCTTGAACACTTTGTCTTTATCACTGTGGTTTACCCGTCTTTCATTTGGCTGCAACAACAGGCAAGAACTATAAAATATCTAGATAAATGTGGATCCGGCTGGTGCTCGGGTGTTAGGTATCCATAAGTATCTGCTTATAAGAAGTTTTGCCGACAGCAAAGCTGGCTTCGGGCTCATACATCCATCGATCAAATAATATTTTAATTCATGCTAAATTAATGATAAATTATACCGTCTTACGAGTACTTATGATAAGATATACTGCCAAGGGCATAAAGAAGGAAACAATTTCGTTCTCCAAACATTGAGTGTTTCCTCTGGGCTTCACTTTCACTTTCCCCTGGCTTTTCCGCACTTTCCCGCCCACTTTCCATGCACGTGCTCTCACTGAACTGACAATTTTCCAATGTTGTCATTAGCCTGGCTGCCTGCCTGACTTTTTGCAGGCCTTTACTTGTTGGCTTTTCTTTTGGCCTGGCCTGGCCTGGCCTGTCCTGGCCTGTCCTGGCTCCTGCTGCTACCACCGCTGCTGCTGCTGCTGCTGCTTTAGCCTTCAACACACATACACATGCAAAAAAAAGGCACAACCACAAGCACACCCACACAGGACACACAGGACACACAGCAGCACTCTTCTCACAGACATGTGCGCAGGTGTGTGCCTTGATTTTTCAATTAGTCTCTGGCTCGACCCATCATTTTCCACACTTTAATTGAATTCGTTTCTACTCCTCTGTTTTTTTTTTTTGCATAGATAATTTATAGGACTTCTCTGCAGGAGTATCCTTTTTGGAGATTTTCTCTCTGCCACTTATTGTTAACCAAAAAAAAAAGGTAAAAAATGTTTTCTGTTTTTGGCCAGGAACAGAAACAGAAAATTTTGGTTGCTGGCCGCTTGAGTCGCTCTGTGATAGTATCTATGTGTGGGTGGGTGTGTTTGGGTGATTGCGGGTGTATGTCGAGGGTGTGTGTGTGAGTGTGTGTGTGTGCGTGGTCGTGTGTTACTGAGCCTGTGTCTGTGTGACCGTTTCCAACAACAACAACCACTGAACGCGCCCGCGCTGCTGCTAGTGCTGCTGCTGCTGCTGCTGCTGCTGCCGTTCCGTTCCGTTCGATGCGTGCGAAGATGCGACGCGCTCACTGTCTGACTGGCGACTGGGGCCACTGGTGCTCCACGCCCAGAGAGGCAGCACCAAACAGCACCAGCACCAGCACCAGTCCAACAGAGAGCGAGAGAGAGAGAGAGGGCGAGCACCAGAGAGAGAGCGAGAGAGAGCAAGCCCAAGCGTCTAGCTGGAAGGCCGCCTGCAACAACACGCAACAGGAAAAAACAGAGCGCAAGCTTTCGCCTACTTTCAGCGGCCGAAGCTTTCTTTCTTGAAAGCTCCCGCCCAACGCACAGTGGTTCCTCCCATAGGCCAAAAATAAAAAGGTCAAATTAATATGTTGACTTTAAATGTATTAGCACTTGTTCATAATTGGTCCAGCTCTTAAGCTCTATTCTTGTTTTTGCTTTGTTTTTACTGTCCTCTTCAAGAATAGCATCGAAAGAGACAGCATGATATTATTTTAATATTGCAGCGTGAGCAACTTGCAAGCGGAGCTCTCAATAAAAAATTAAAAAGTGTTTGAGACAAAGCTATTGTGCGATGGAAGGGTTTCATAATATAAATAAGGGTTTTAACTATATTTATACAACAAAAAGTATATGCAGCAGGAAGTAGCTGTTTTTTATGTATATCGTTATTGTGTTAAGTACGTTCTGTGTTTGTATTTGCTTTGTTTCGTTGGAGTTTTCGTTATGAGCGTCACCTCGCAACTCAATAAATCTTTTTGTATATTCATTAACATTTTAAGATTATGAGATGTTTAATTCAAGTGCCAATAGGTGCCAGGGCTCTTGCAATATACAAAAAGGTAGCCTAACCTCAACTTTACAAAATCACATCTTTTTTGCCAACCGACTATTGTTTTTGGTTTTAGACTGATCTTAGACTGATTGTTCCTATGGCAGCTATATGATATGGTATCCCGAATTTTACTAAGCTCGCCCTGGCTATATAAAGTTGTTTTTAAGGAAGGATTATAAGGTTGCGTTACACTATAATGGAAAACAAAAAAGTTTTCCATACAAACACTTCACAAACATTTCAGACCGATCGTTCATATGACAGCTATATGACTGGGTAGTCCGATCATCTTAGTATAAATTTATAAAATTGTTGTGTTCAGCTTCAAGCCTCTGCCTCAACTAGAAGTGTTTTTGGCCGCCCTCCCCATACCCATGCAACTGGCACCAGTGTGCAACGCACATGGCATGGCAGTTGTTTATGTTTGTGGCAGGTAAAAATAGCACTGCATACTTTTGGGCAGGCTGCCGCAGCAGTGCGCATGCACGGACCACGCACGCTTCTCTTCTCCAGCAGCTCGTTTAATTCTAGTGTACTGTACTGTATATTTTGCAATTAATTTTCCGAAATGTTTGCTGATTTCACTTTGAATTATAAGCCACACAGAGAGCTCCGGACACCTAGAGTGAGGGTGCTTCTTGCATATTCAGCGAGAGTTCGTCCACCTGCTGTCCCTGATCGGATACCGAGGGCTCTACACATTGACTGAGTTGATCCATTTGCTCAATGAACGGACGCATGCCTTCCGGATTCTTCATGTACTTGGCCACGCTCAATATGATATGGCGATATATCTGATGATCCCGATAGGCGGCATTCGGTCGACGCTTCTGAGGGGGTCTAATCATATATAGGATATAGGATTTTTATTGGGTCTATCTATCTATATATTTTTTTTGTTGATGGTATACCTTTCCAGGGCCCGCTGTAATCCACGGAGACGACGCGACGACTCCATCTGCCGGCGGCGCTCGCAGTAAGCGAAATATCCGCAAACGAGAATGACCAGTGCGGACCCCACGTAGATGAGCCAACTCCAGCCGAGGATGCTGCCAAGAGCGGAATGGCATATGGCATTATAGCGTTGGGGCAAGCCCCGCAGGCATTATTTCACTTACGTCACAAATGATGCATTCAATTGCCTCCAAATATACGAGGTATCGTTCTCCCTCTGTTCCTGCTGCATATTCTGGGGATCGACACTCCAGAACGAGAATGGAAACATGATAGGGTCGGGGCTGGGTCGGGTTCTCTGACTTCTGGCTATCTTTCTTAATACGGAATCAATTTTGCCTCACAACAAATGTGTCGGTTGTGTGTGTGTGTGTCTCAAATCAAAGTTTTGTATCTACAATGCAATGTTGAATTTTCATAATTCTGTTCCGAATGTTTCGGAATGTTGACGGAAGGCCTACTGTGTGTGTGTGTGCTCGTGTGTGTGTGTATTTTCGAGCAATTCCAGGCACGACATCAGGTGTTGCGGCTCATCCTTAACAACCTGGAAGTGGCATCGAGCATCGCCTTACCCCGAGATCCGCTAAATACGGCTCCGCTCCAAGGTTATGCGGTCTACGGTCTACGGTCTATGTATGATCTACGATCTACGATCGATTGCTTTCGCTTTGCCTGGCAGCGCATCGTTTGGCTATTTCCAGTTGCAATTTTCGCCTTTGTTTTGCCATTTTGCGATTTGTCTACGTTTTGTTGCAATTTGCAATGGCAATTCGTGCGCTTCCGTCAACGTTGTCCGTCTGGGGAAAAGCGTGATCATATAAATTATGGGTACGAGACCCCTCCACTGGCCCCCTCCCCCTCGCCCCCCGCCCCATGCCACTGCCAGTGACAGTGTCAAAAGAACATTTCCACAAATTTGTTGGGAAAATTTGCCTGGCGCTTGACACATTCGCTTCGGATTTATGGCCATGTCTCTTGGTCGAATTCCTTACTTTGTGCCCACCCCCCCACCCCTCCTTCCCCATTCCCCTTTCCCCTGCCTGAAGTGACATTGCATATTGCCCCAAATTGAGGCAGCGTGCGCGTGCGCACGACCGTTGACCAGCCCAGCCCAACCCAATCCAATCCAATCGAATCCAAATCGAAGCCCAAACCAAACCAAACCAAACCCCAGATGCAAGGCATGACAGGGCGCCCTGAAAATTACGATCTTTTAGGCCAGAACCCAGCCAGAAATATGCTGACACATGGCTGCTGCCAAGAACTGAATCGAATTCTCAAAATGGGAAGTTCCAAGCCCCTCTCGGCTCTCGGCTCTCAGCTCTCAGCTCTCATCTATTGTATTAGATATCCAAGATCTCACGCTGATCTGATCAGGTCTGATCCGATATGATCTGATGTGATCTGTTGCCTCAGATAACTTGAATTTCGTTCAAGCCATCACCCACCAGAGGATCCATTAAGGAAGATACAGTTTTGGGGCCCATCAAACGGCTGTCAAATTACCTAAACACCCAATCAAACGATGCTCTGCTGCATCTTGGGATGACGATGATGAGTAACCCACACGAATCGAAATGCTAATGAATTGTTATCAGTTAATTGTCGGCATTGGCGGGCGGCGGGGAGGGGGGCTCCGTTGCTGGAACTGTGTTGCTTTGTTATCAGCTTTTATATGCTTTATTTGAATTCGATTTGGAGATGCGACACTGACGCGTGGGTGTTCCCGTCCCCACTCAAGTGGCAACTAATAGCCCAATAAATTGTGATATGCGTATAAACAGAGAGAGAGAGAGGGAGAGAGAGAGAAAGAGAGAGAAGCATAAGAAACATTCAAACGTAAAAGAGGGACTAAGCGAACTGTCAAAGCCTGGCACATTATGCGATTTATGGCCAAAGGCAATGGGCAACAAAAAACCAGGCAACCAGTTTCTGGGATGGGATGGGATGGGATTGGATGGGATGCGGTGCGATGCGATGCTTCAGTGCGCGCAGGCGCAAATCCTTTTGACATGTCCAATGCGACCGGACCGGCACATTCCGTACCTTTCCCTGTGGGTAGCCTTAGCTATTCCTAATACGAGTGGTAGTAGCTTCGACTGGCTATGGCTGTGGCTGCGGCTGTGGCTGTGGCTGTGGCAGTAGCGCTTTTATGACGACAGCGACAGATTCAGGCAGCCACGGCAGTCACCGAATATGGGCAGAAGGGCCACAAACAAGTTCTTTCTGTGAAAGATCAGCGGGCCATGCACTAAACTGGATGCCGCCGCTGCGACTGCTGCTGCCCTGGCCGCAACGGGTAAATATTTAACTTCACAACTTGCCACCATCTAAAAGCGAAGAAGAGGCAACAGAAAACGGCAGCAGCAGCAGCAGCAGCAGCAGCAGCAGCAGCAGCAGCAGACGGCAGACCATAAAAAGCATAAACCGCAAACTCCGAAATTAGAGATGGGCAGAGGTCAAGAAAAACCAGCATTTTTCAGGGAAATACAAACATTTTCGAATGAATTCAGAAGAAAGCAGTGACTGGGAAATGAATGAATGTTCCTAAATGGATTTAATGCTTTAAGGAATTTTCGGCGAAGAATTATAATCAGTAGCAGCCCATGATCCTTTTCGTAATTTTGTAATGCCTGCACGGACACATCTCTATACCCAAATGCGGAGTTGTGGCAGCTCCCAGAGTGGGTGGATGGAAAGGGGGGTGCGCGAGCGACGCATAAACAAAACAGCTGTAACGCACTCAAACATCAACGATCGGATCGTCCCCCCACGACCGACCGACCGACCGACCGACCGACCAGTTCTACACATCAGTCCCGTCCCCGTACAATTTTGTAAGCGAGCCGATCCGAGCCGAGTCGAGCCGAGTCGAGATCTTGGGGCCCGAACGCACAGCCGCAGCCACAGCCACAGCCACAGCCGGGGCGGCGATCGTTAACTGGACTTTCGGTTTCGGCTGTTTCGAATCGTTCAGTTCGTCTCGGAACTTCTAAGCGATCGGTTTTGTGTTCGTGCCTCGCTCCGCCGCGCCCAAAGAAGATTTCGAATATATCAAATATCGCACGAAATTTTGTTGTTCGCTTACGGCATACGGAAGCAGCTAACACAGATTCGGATTCAGATTCAGAATCTGCAGACGAGGAGGAGCAATAATCCTCAATAAATGTTTATAATTATCACTTGAGAGCGATCGCCCATTCAATTCACAATTTTACAAAATTATACAATATTTTTTTTTGTTTGAAACAAAAAGCCGTGTGCCGCGTATCTGGTTAATGTCAGCGCGAAAATTCAATTCGATTTATGGTTTGTGATTGCAAATTTGACATAATTGGTTTTTTTTTTTTTGGATTTGATTTATTATCCGTATCCGTATCTGTGTGCGAGGCATCTTTAAGTGCCGCATCGCATAAGATCTGACCACGATTATCGCACAATAGCAGAGGGGAAATCTTTCTCCGCGCCAGCCAGTGGGAATTTGTGTTCGTTTTGTGTAAGTCGAATGCAAATATTTTTAATTAATTGCAATTATTTATGTATGAATTGAATGTGTGTCAGGCAACGCGCGACATTTCCTAGTACATTAATCTTGCTCAAAATCGCATTTCTTGTTGCAGTTTCTGCTGCTGCTGGGCGGGTGGGGGGGTGTAGCGGTAGGGGTGGGTCGAGTTGAGTGTTGCATAGGAGTTACCAGAGTGCTTATGGCCTTAATTTGCATTAAGTGTCGCTGCCGTCTACGCTGGCGCTGGCTCTGGCTCTGGCTCTGACTCCATTAAGCATTAAACATCTATCGGTTAATGGGTCTTGACTCTAATTATTCAATTTTCCTGCAAATGTCATAGGTCTGTGCGCATACGTATGTAATCTGATCTTAAAGCACCTATCAGTGTTCCTATAATTGAATTTTAAATATGTCTAATTTCAATAATACTTTGAATAATATCTGAACTGAGTGGTATCTGTTCTACTGAATTTCCTGATGCATTCCCTGTAATGTCAATTTGAAATCAAACCAAGATTCAACTTTCTTTTTATCTAAGCAACTATCTGATTGATAATCTCCTCAGTAAAGTTATTTTTTCATTTCAAAGCTGAAAAAAATAAAAAAAACTCTAAAATTTGAGCATTCATCTGAGAAGGAGGATTGCTTGAGCAATTGCATAAAAAAAAGAAACACTAACAAATTTAAATTAAATATTCGGTTTTCAAGTAAAAACATATTGAAATCAAATAGAATTCTCTTTGATTTAAGCATAAATGTATTGCAGCTTTTTTCTATGACTCATATTTAATTTAAACATAAAACACTTGTAAATACATATAACACATTACATTTCTGGGAAATATATTTAATCTCAATATGAAAATATTTTATTTATATTTATTTTAGCTGGGAAAATATTTTATTTATATTTATTCTAGCTAGTAACATATTTTATTTATATTTATTTTAGCTGGGAAAATATTTTATTGATATTTATTTTAACTATGAAATATATGCAGCTATATAAATAAAATATTTTCAGATTAACGTCAAAATGTAAGTTCCACTTTGCACTCTCTGTACGATTCTCAAGGCTTTTCTTCTCTGGCTGTATCTATTTTAAAATTAATTTCCCAAAAGTCTCACCAATATTATCTACAAATCATATCAAAACTTTGCATAAATATGCGTTTTATTATGTGACAAAAGCCAAAAATGTAAATGCACCACAAATGTGCATATTTTAATAAAACAATGTCTTTGTTGGCAATAGCTTATGAAACAATTACGACATTCTGTTGGTTGTTTAAATACTTTTGTGCACATTTGTACACACCGCATGTGGCAAGTGCACGGTGCACAAGGCACAGTGCTCAAGTGTGCAATCAAAATTTGCAGTCTAGGGCACGATTCCACCCTAGTCGATCGTGCCTTTCGGCATACCATAATCTTCCTGTAAATATTATGACAATTCTCAAATAGAAGTGGAAAGGGGTCCCCCGTGGGCAGGGGGGGGTACGAACGGGGAGCGGAGTACTCAAGGCAAATGATTTAGCCATTGCTTTCCGGTTTTCCATTTCTTATTTGCTTTTCTAATTAGCCAAAGTCATTTGCATAAATTACGCAGCTAACGGTAACTGGGCTTATGCCTTTTGTCTGGCAAGGGGTTGGGGGGGTTATTGTCCCAGTCCCAGTCCCAGTCCCGGTCCTAGTCCGTCGCGACGACGCAACGTCCAAGACCTGGGTCAGGCTCTCTATGAGCTATGGGCCATGAGACATGCGTGGGCGTGGCCCCGCCACCGGACGCCCCCTTGCAGCTGCAAAGCAATTAGCAAAAGACTGGACATGCCAACAAATTGCGGCCGTCCCTCGTCCCTCGTCCCCCCTCCCGTTGTTGAAGTCTTTTTTCCCGTACCCGTACCCGTGCCCGTACCCGTGCCCGTGCTCGTGCCCGTACTCGTATTCCTTTTTTGGACCGTTGCATTTGTTATTGAAATGAGTTTTCGCATTTGAAGTCGCAGTTGAACTTGTCGGGCGGTGGCGGTGGCGGTGGCGATGGCAGTGGCGGGGGCAGGGTGTCCAAATGTCAAACTGTCGATGTTCAACATGTTGCGTATAGTTTTCGCTTTTCGCTCTCTGTCCGTCTGTCTGTCTGTCGTTTTCGCTTTTCATTTCTGACTCTGACTCTGCGAAAGAGGAAAGAGGAAACAACAAAGGCCAAAAGCCATGCCGAAAGACTTGGAACACATTCCTTTAATTGGACTGAAAGTACAGTGTAAACAAAAGGCATTCGAACGATTCGAACCTCCTGGCCGGCCTCCCCCTTTCCATCTCCTCCACCGATCGGGAAGGGGAAGTCAGTTTGTTGATCTTGTTAAAGAAATATGTATAAAAAAACATTAAAAAAGACACGAAACAGAAAGGCTAAACGAAGCTGTTGATACCCTCGCAGATGATTCAGATGCGAATGATTGAAGTGCGGCAAATATTTAATTTAACTGGGAAAAATATTTATAAAAATATTCATTTTAAATATGAAAAGTATTTATTTTAATAGGAAATAAATAAGAATAAATAGGAATAAATTGCATCGAAAAAGGAAAAATATTTAATTTAAATATGCATGACAATGTACGTATTTAGTTTGGGAAAATGTGACAAATATTCATTTTAAATATCAAATATATTACATTTTAATATCAAATATATTTAAATGAAATATTTCCATATCAATGGTAAACTGGAAGTGAAAACACTCTTTTTTTGAGATATTCAAACTGTGTGCAAATTTAAATATTAGTGCAAGTGTGTGCTTTGTGCTGTGTGCTTTGCCAAACACTGATCAAAGTCCCAATACCCTATTTAAGGGTACGGAGAAAACGCCAAGAGAAAGAAAGAAGAAACGTCAAGAGAGTAAACGAGATACAAACGCTGGGCAAATGTGTCATGATTTTGCATATTAAAGACAGCGACACACGACGATCAACAAAATAAAACAAAACAAAACACTGCCGAGGAGAGCGGAGCAGGGGCAGGGACAGGGACAGGGACAGGGACAGAGACGAGCAGCCATGTGAAATATACTATCAAATATGTAGCCGGCGACTCGGACTCTCTGACACACTATTAACAATCTGTTGGCCATGATTTTGTAACCCTATTCTCTCACAGTCCCAATAGCAGTCCCAATAGCAGTCCCAGTCCCAGTGCCCGTGCCCCGTCAGAGCTGTCCGATCTGTCGTGGGAAAACGGAGACGAAGCCGTCAACAAGAACAACAAACAAAGCTGTGAGGAATGAATGAAATGTGTAACCCCCTCGGCGCCCTCCCTGTGGCATGTGGCAAATATTTGGCAATCTGACAGATAAGATACATTCGATAATCCCCCCAATGCGATCGGTTATTGAACCCCAAAAGCTGGCGGGCGTGAAAATTATAGCAAACTCTGGTGGGTGGCCAGGCCGCACCGCCCGATCCAATCAGCGCACCACCGCACCACCGCCCCACCGCCCCACACCCAGCGGGTGAGATCGGACATCTAATGCGGTCGCGCGAACTGAAATCTTCCTCAGAGATCTGAGACATTTTACAGCCCATCTTTGCTGTCGGGCTACCCCCGATGTTAATGAAAGCAGCGTTGAAAAATTGTCGGTTGCTCTCAAGAAATTACAATACAAAACGTTTCAATTATTCTTCGAGCTGCCATAAAAATGGTGCCGCTGCTGCTGCTGGCGGGAGAGTTACCAAACAGTTCTCTGGCTCGCTGGCTCGCTGGCTGCCCGGAGGCGGCGTTAAGCTCTTAGTTTATCTCTTTATAAGAACTTGAGGAGCGGCTGCTGCTGCTGCTGCTCTGTTTTGCTCGGAGATTACACAAAACATACTCGTACTCGTACTCGTAAATAAAAACGCATGCCAATGTGGCAGCTGTTTGGAATTGCACAAAAGGGCCAGTCCGCCGCAGTCGGGCAGGGCATTTAATTAACATTTAAATGGCAGCCCGCGCAGAGGAGAATCGGGATTCTGGAGCTGTTTAAATTAAATCCCCCGAAAATATACTTATACTTTCCCAAAAAACACAATCCGCCCAAATGATGAACAATTTACACACCATTCGACCAAAAAACGTAAATGTAAACAGGTTGAGGCGGAGGTGGAGGTTGAGGTTGAGGTGCAAGGTGCGGTTGAAGGATCATTCAAAGAAGAGCAATATTCCAACGTTTCCATAATGCTTGCGATAATTAACTAATTAGTTAATTGCAGTAGCAGTGTTTTAGTGCCTTAGTCACGGATTCCCAGTCCATGATTAATGGTGAATGCAAAAAGTTGTATTAATAAAACTGAAATTGTGGTGGGGTGGAGTGGGGTGGGGTGGGTGCTCGCACCCCTCTGCACCACAGGCTGTGTCTGTCTGGGGCACAGCCATTTCCTATGACAACCAAAACATGTCCAATGAGACATGGGCAATGTTTCTTGGAGAAGAGCATTTATAGACTCTGCGCGACAGGGGCTATTCGATAAAGGGAACCTGCAACTATCTGTACACTCAGAGAAAAACCAAACCCATATTTAAATTAAATATTCGGTATTTAAAAACAAACGTAGTGAAATTAAACAGAATTCACTTTGATTCAAAAACAAAAATGCGTTCCAAATTAAATTAAAATTTATTCAAATCAAATATTTTAACATAAAAGTCAGAATATAATTGATACAAAATTAAGATTAAATTCTAAAGAAATTTGTTGTGCCCCTCAGGTACCTCAAAGAAAGGACCTTTGATGCCATACAAAATTAAATAAATAAATAAAATAATTAATAGATAAAAATCGATTAGAAAATAAATCAGGCATGATATTAGTAAATATTTAGCTTCGATATCAAATCTGTAAGATTCGAATAATTATTGTAGATTGCCAGATAAATAGATATATAAATAAAATATCTTAGGTAGTCTTCCCTTAGAGAGAGATTTATTTAGTATAGAGATCAGTACCCTCAATGCACAGGTCGGAGATCTTGAGTTCTTCTCAAGAGATCCCTGTACTTCTTCCGCCTCTGCCACAAACTATTTCTCTGATATATGTACGTCTGTTTCACGCATCTCTCGTGATTCATTGGCCATAGCTCATGTCTGGGTCAGCTCACTCACTGACAGGCAGCACACACACACACACACACACACACACACACACACACACACACACACACACACAGACACAGATAAAGATCCCAGCGATACTTGTGCTCCCCAAACTATGAGACACCCACAGCATCCATCGTGTGTCTTGTGAGGCTGACAAAAATAAAGTTGACACTTTCCCCGCAGAGGAGGATGATGATGATGATGATGATGATGGTGATGGTGATGGTGATGATGTGGCTGCTTCTTAGAGAGCGTCTGTATATACTCTGTCCACGCCCTGCAGTATTTGTTCTGTGATTTATGTGCTGGGAAAACAAATCAATAACATTTAACACACACTAATTTCTAGATACCTCGAACCCCCACACACACACACACACACACACACAAACACACACATTTCGATACAGATACAATCCCACTCCCTGGAAATGGAAATGGATGGATGGCCAGCCTTTGCATAATTTCCAGCTAAACTGCGACCGAAACTGCAACCGCGACCGACCCGAAAGTTGATTTATATGTGATATTCTTGAGGCAATGAATGGCCCCGGCTATTAATTAGAGATATATCAAAATATTGCCGCTGATCGGCCCCTAGTGGGTTGGTTCTCCATCGCCAGACTTCATCTCCACCTTCGGGGGGTCCGTTCCGATTGATTTATCTCCGGGCTGACCGTTTTTGGCCAGTCGGCAAGGTCAAGGCAAGTTGTCAACTCCGTAGACTCTCTAAGGCTGAGACCCGAAAGCTCACTCTGTGGCTGAACTGCTGGATTTTGCAGCTTAGATTTCAGTGGAATAAAGTTATTTTGTTTTTGCTGCTCGTCTTATTCAGTTTATTCAGTTTATTCAGTTTTGTGTGTGTGCCGTTTGTTTGTCTGCAGTCTTGATTAAGCCTGATGCGCGGCGCCTGCAAACCTTTTTATCATTTTTTTCCGTTGCTGTTGTTGCTGTTTGTTGGTTTCATTTTTCAGTTTTTGCATTTCTTGGAATCTCTTCTGAGACAACTGATGGGGGGGACTTCCGGAGGGGGGTGGGGCTGGTGCTGGGGTCTGGCTGGACATTTGAGTGACAGTCGAGGTGGAGCCCGAGGAGGAGATGCCAGGTTCCAGGCTCCAGGCTCCAGGGTTTCACTTACTAAGCCAAGCTTAAGGCCGCACCTGATGGCACTCCATTTTCGACTGGGAAAAGGGTCAGGTCAGACTTATAATATTCTCTCGTACATTTCTCAATCTCTCTTGGTCTGTCGGTCTGTTTTTTAATTAGCGCAGCAAATGTTAATTATGTCTCAACGGCTGTCATTGGAAGCCATCAAAAGTCTTATGTAGAATGCTCCCAATTGCATGCACAAATTGGGAAAGGCATTGGGAAAGGGGAAAGTAGAGCCCATCCCCGAACATGTGTTAGATCCACTTTAATGATCATGGGCATGGGTGGGGGGGGGGGGGAGGCGGTTGCAGCCCTTTATCGTAAATTCAAGTTAAGGCAATGAATATTAATAAGCAGCTCTCTCGCTGAGCAGCAATTGCAATAATAATTGTTTTTGGGTTTTTTTTTGTTTTTTTGATGCTGACAAATGGTGCCATGCCACAGTTCCCTGCCCCACGATTCCGCAGTGCGTAAAATATTGAGAAAAATGTGAAAAAAGTGCCAGAAAACAAAGCGAGGCTGACTTCCGGCTTCGGTTTTTGTTTGTTTTGTGTTTTCTGGTTCTTTTTTTTGGCAGCAGCAGCAGCTCCTGCGGGTTAACGGTTGAACTTGTGATTTATCAGCCAGAACACAGAACCACATTAACCAGAACAAACAAGAATAATAATCAGAGTGTCAGCGTCATTTGGAGCTGTACAAATTGCCTTTGTCTCCGTCACGAAAATTCGAACTTCAGGAATGGAACTGTTCGAAGTGTTGACCACTCGACCATGAACACCATTGGCCCCCGTCAGGAGCAAAGGCAGGAGCAGGGGCTTCCAGACGGGGCTTCCTCAATGCTTGAATACGACATAAAGATCGACGCGAGTGCTCACAAAGTACCCGTCCAGAAGCACTTATGACTCATACACTCAGAGAAAAATGATGTAGTAAAGGCTCATGACATATTTATTCCAAATTTAAAACACTTTAAAATAAATATAATAAACTCATTTTGTAGGAAATGCATTTTATTAATTTATTTTATTCATTGTTATTTATTTTACAAATTAAATTTATTTAATTTAAAAAAGAAAATATTAATTTTATATTTGATCTATATTTAATTTAAAAATGAAATATATTTAATGTTAATCTGAAAAATACTTCATTTAAATATGAAACATTTTTAATTTAAATATGAACATATTAATTTTATATTTGATCTATATTTAAATTAAATAAGAAAAATATTTATTTTTAATCAGAACAATATTAATTTCAAAAATGAAAAACGTTTAATTTAAACATGTAATATATTCAATTTAAATCTATAAAATGTGTAGGGCATTTTATCGAAATATATTAATACTAATAATATTAAGTTTAAATCAAATATTTCCATGTTATGGGTGAAATATTACTGAAAACGCTTTCCAATTGCTCCAATATACATCATTCGTAACTATTCGTAATCTTAGGGCTCTTTTCTCTGGTTGTAATGAAGATGGTCGAAAAGTGTATCAAAGCATCGGGGTGACAGGTTCAATGGTGAATGGTGGGTAGGGTAGGGTAGGGTAGGGTAGGATGTTTCTTGTTAATACATTTATGCTACCTTTCAATTACGAGTGCACGCGATGATGGACAGACAGACGGACCGACGGACAGACAGACTGTCGGACAGGAGGTCGGCGTTGGTCAGACAAAGGAATCCATAATGAGATCCAAGTGGATCCGTCTTCTTGCTTACATTAAAACTGAAGCGTGCAAAATGACTAGGAGAATGAAAGTGAATGGTATCTCTGAGGGAGTGAGGATTGGTTGCCTCACTGGGGAGGATGGGAGGGTGGGGACTGTTGACTGTTGACGGGGGGAACAAGTTGAGCTACTTAATAAAGACATACCCGTTTGCTGTTCTTTCCTCTTTGCAGTTGCATTAACCCGAATCAGCGCCGAAGATGACGCACTCCAGTCCGACTTTGAGCTCCGCTCTGCTGCTCTGCTGCACAGTTATGCTGTTGGCCACGGCAGCATCAGGTATCCAGAACAGAACCAACATCAACAGCAGCCCCCCCTCCAGCCCCAGACTGCCGGCCCATCGAGGGCACGGCCATCGACAGCGTCACCACGGGAGTCAGGGGAGTCAGGGGAGTCTCCTGCCCACGACACATCAGCGACAGTCCCGCCGAATGCAGTTGGCCAACCAGGCCAAGGCGGAGGTGGAACTGCTGCCGGGTGTGACCATGCAGGAGGTCACCCGACTGCGTCGCATCCATCCGCACAATCCCTACAACAAGGTTCTAACGCGTCGCCTGCATCAGCAGGGTGCCGGTGCCCGTCCCACGGAGTGGGACTACAACACCTACAACATCTACACGAATACCTTTGGCCCGCCACCGCCACCGGTTCCGCCGTCTTCGCCGCACTCCGGCAAGGGGGAGGACAACACCCAGGATGTGGAGTTAATCGGGGTGCGAGAGCGGGGACGTGGCTACAACTATGTGCCGTCTGTGTCTGTGAGCAGTACCACTGCCCCACCGCCGAGCCTCAACCGGCGCTCTGCCGCCACTCCGGGACTGAGCAGCATCGGCACCATCCCGCCTCTGGTTCCGGCCAGGCGTGGCTATGTCTACACGACCACGGCTCCCACGACCACCACATCCACAACATCTCCGTTCGGTGTGACCACGGAGGATCCGTACGAGACGAACACCATAGGACGCAACTATCCCACGGATCCCAAGGAGATGGAAAGGTGAGCTTAAGAACTTTGCACCTAATTTCCTCCTGAATCCGCCTAATTTAATTTAAAATAAGAGGATCTACATCCAATCAATAGTTTGACCTTTCCTTTCGGATGTTCAAGTTCCATTGAAGGTTCCCTAGAAGAATAATGCTTTTGGGTCACACCCCTCGAATGTGAGATGGAGATGTATGTCGGAGCGATCTTTCAGCGGCATTGGGGCGGGGCGTGTCCGATTGCATTTATCAGAGCCAGAGCCAGAGCCAGAGCCCCCATACCCCGGTTCAAGGTTGCTGCAGTCATAAATAAGTATTTCCAAAAGCCGGGGCCAGAGCATCAGCTTTACCTTTGGCCCAAGATCAGCTTGGGTCTGGCGCTGCCGCTGTTTGTCTCTGTGGCTCGGCGGCTTATCGCATCGAACATAAATTATTTAAATATTTTGACAAGCCGAGATTCAATGTCGATTCAGCAGCAGCAGCTGCGCTGCGCTGCGCTTCGGTGCTAATTTGCGGCCCAGACCAAATGCCATGCCAGCCAACAACTGGCTGGAAATTAGCCCCAAGGCCAAGTGGCCAGAGCCCCAGCCGCAGCCACAGTCGACGATCACTCCACATCCACAGCTCCTCTGCGGCTCCAATTGTCGTGTGTCAATTGTGCAGCAAATCAATGAGCGCGCACTTGAATCCCATACCCCACACCCCACACCCGTACCCATACCGGTATCCGTGGCCGTAACAATTGCAATTGCAGCTCCTTAAATGTACCAACTACTCGAACTCGCACACGTACACGTACACGTACACGTAGATATGTGGGCATCTATGTATGTATCTGTAGTGGTTGTGTTTTGTCGTGTCTTCGTCCGCGATCTGGCCAAGATTGTGTGGTGTGCCCTGGCATTGACTTGAAAAGGCAGACTCTTCAAGTGTCGCCTTCCATTGTGGCTGTCAGTCGCTTTAAGGTAATGAACTTTAACGAGTTTTCAATTGCCAGTGCTGATGTTTTCTAATTGGAATTAATGTGCCTCTACTTAAGGGCAAAGGCATGCCATCCACAGCCCATCGAGCAATCCCACAATCCGGGCACAGCGGAAACGCTGCGTATGCGCAATCTCATCCAGCAGCAGCAGCAGCAGCAGCCGCGGCAACGGCAACGGCAGTGGCAGGTTGCAATGGTTGTTGTGGCTCTGGCGTTGCAAATTATGACACATTTTGATTTATGCGGCAGCTGCCAAAATGCTGCCACAAGGCAAATGCACAGCCTAGCATCATCATTCATACCATGGGCTGGCCATTACAGTGGTGCACAAGTTGCAAGAAACCTGAGCCGCACCGCCTCTCAGTGGAAGATTTAATGGATGGACGGATGGATGGATTTTTTTTTGGTGGAAATATTCGGCGTGTAATTCTCATATTCCAGCCATTCCTATTCGTTTTCCCACTGTTTCTTTCTGGCACCGCATGTAGGCGCATGCTGCCTTGCCTTTTCTATCTATTTATTTAAGCACTGCACGTGCAGCGGCAGCAGCAGCAGCAGCAGCAGCAGCAGCAGCAGTTCAGCAACTGTTGCAAGTGGCGCATTGCAACAGAGCAACAGCATATGGAAATGACTTCTCATGTGGATTGGCTTTGGCTTTGGCTATGGCTCTGGCTCTGGCTTTGGCTTCTCGTTTCGTTTTGGTTATTCACACGCCGCCATCAGCACAGATCTGCAATGGTCCTCCTCCTCTCCTCCTCTCCTCCGGTGCTACCTCTTTCCATCTGAAAGATCAGACCTGGTTAATGGCCAGAGCAACGATTCAATTGCCAACTGCAGTCCGGTGTTAATCAGCGTTATAGCCGGCGATTGGTGGATAAAAGTGGAGTTAAGTCATTTCCCCCTCAGTGGCCACAGTGGGGCAAGCAAGAGCTTGAGGCGGCCTCACTTTTAATTGCAACTTTAATTCCGAAAGGCTAATACCTATTTACATCCATTTGGATCGCTCGATATCGACTGCGATCCACTGTGGCACCCGCCTGGTCTGTGGGCTTCTGTTTGATGATTTCAATTGATGTCTGCACGGTGCATGTGGCAGACAATTTGTTGTTGCTGCTGCTGCTGCTGCTACTGGCAGTGGCCTGCCACACTGACAATTGATTGATGTCTGCTTTTTTCGGGGTAGCACTCAATGATTGACTTTTGATTTGCGATTGCAACTATTGCGACACCCGAACGCAGCCGATCAGCGATCGAGCGATCTAAAACCGGAGTTAATGAATTAATTATACATTCCACATCGGAGTGTGGAAGAGAGGTGTTGATTTAGGGAGTACCTGAATACCTGAGTACCTGTGTACCTGTGTACCTCTGTGGGCGTGGCCAGCGCTCAAATGCTCAAATGCCACTTGCACAGCCCAAGCTTGCAATCTTTCCAATCGTATCTCCCTGAAGCACCATACAATAATAAAAATCGAAAACAAAGCAGGGCCTTGACTTCAATCTCTGGCTATGGACAAAACAGCAACAGCAACAGCACAAAAATAAAAAATAAATAAAAGCCAATAGCTGCAACAATTGGCAAAATGTACAATAAAATGAGACAAGAGCCAAGGAGAGTTATGTGCACTTTAGCCAACTCTGTGACCCTAACAAGAGGCAAAGAACCAGACGCAGACGCTGACGCAGACTTCGACTCCGACTCCAACTCCGGCAGGGGCACAGGCACAGGCGCATGCGCATGCGCAGCTGGATGGCGGAGTCAGGGTTGTAGTCCGCCTGCAAATTGCTTGTCAACGATCGAACCCCGGCTTAGGCTCTGCGATAATTATGGGATAGGGAGAGGGATAGAGAGAGGGTATGGGTACTGGGGGCTGGGTACTGGGGGCTGGGGCACGCCACTCGAGTGACGAATGATTTGATATGCTGCGCTTGGAAAAACTGCACTTAGAATGCGGCTGCAGCCTGTGAAAATTCGTTAACATTTTGCACCGTGAAGCATTGTGCTCAATGGCTACGCCTACGCGTGCCTAACCGCACTCCCACTTGGAGCTACAAATGGAGATGGAGCCCAGCTCTGGCCTGGCCTGGTCTCTAGTCTGGTCTCTGGTCTGGTCTCTGGCCTGGTCTCTGGCTCTGCTGTGGCTTATCCAAGTCATGCCATCAGCCAGGCGGCCGACAGCAAGGGTAAACCTTGGCCCAGGCTTCTGCCTTCTCGTTTAATGAGTTTTTCTTGGGATTCGATGGGAACTAAACATACGAGTGCATGGAGGCATGTGGGAGAGCAACAGCAACAGCCACAGCCACAGCACAGCTTGTACACGTGCTCATCAAAAATCAGCAGAAAGAACACGACATGATATGACATCAATTGAACAAATTGCCAGTTTGACAAATGCAACAAATATTGCCTTTTATATCTCAATATTCGTTTTAATTAAGATGGATTTCTCGCTCTCTCTCCCTCCCTTGACGGAGCTGAAAGCTGATTGAAAAACAAGGGAAACCTTTATTGAAAGAAAAGCTTCAAGAGCTATCTGAATGTTTGTACATATTTCCAATTTGTTGACCCCGTTTCCCCTCATTAGTCATGGTCATTGTCCCTGCCAATGGTTCAATCTGTGCACCTTTTGGGGTGTGCATTCGATATGCATACGAGTATACGTATCACAATTTATGGAGCACACATTATACGATATGGGTCACAGATCTAGTAGAGAAATATTTGGTACCATTTCTGTGCGGAGTGCGACATGTGAAGTATGTTTGTTGGTGTATCACATTACCAAACGAGAGTTGTTTTTTATTTATTCTTTAACAAGGGGGTTGTCAATCAATGGGTGATATATCTACACTTGGAGAAAAAGCCCTGAGAATCAAAATGTTATAGATAGATTTACCAATGCAATTTGCATCCAGAGAGTGGAAATAGTAAGAAAAATGTGTCTGTTTTTTTTTGAAATATTTTATATTTTATATTTAAATTAAATATATTTCCTATGTCCTGCAAATAAAAAATATTAATTAAATATTGAAATATATAACACAATAATTTTGTATAATAGATATAAAATGTTTTATTTTGTTATATATATTATATATATATTTATTTATTTCATTTTTAATTTGATTTAACTTTTATTTAATAATATCGATATGGGTGTGTTTCTGCTTCCTATGCCACTTTTCTTCGAGTGTAATCTTATGCTGAAAGTCGAGATCTACACATGTTATATTTATACCAGAATTACGATCCAATGAACACCATTGAAACTCCAAATATGATCTACACATTCATATCTATGCCTCCGTTGCGCTGACATAAGCAATCATGCATCTGAATGCCCTAAATGAATATGTAGAGTAAAGCCCGATTCATGGTATAAATTTAGTCGTATTGTTCGGTTCTCTGCCAGTGCCAGTGCCAGTGCTAGAGCCAGAGCCAGAGCCTGGGCGTGTGGCCGTGCGCTGTGTGTGCAATTAGTGAGTTTTTCACATAAACACAAGTAAGTCACTCAAAACATGAATTGGACGGCGGACAGGGGACAGGGGACAGTTTGGACAGTCGTCCCCCGTCACAATGCCGCTGCAGAGGTGGACCGCTGCACCGTAATTTGCAAATCACGCAGCTTCGCATCTCAAGCCGAAAATTGGGTTAATGCAATGCTCTGGGAGGGCAGGGGTCCGAGACGGAGACGGCGACGGAGACGGAGACAGACAGATTACATGTAAACCCGTTCGGGAAGACGGGGTATGCGGTGGGGCGGCTGGGGAGGGGCTGGGTGGCGCTGTCTCTGCAGCGCTTTTGTCTTGCAGCCCCACTACAAAAGACAACAAAACTCGGTGGAGTGCCACACACGAGGCATAAGCACGAGAGCACGAACCCCCCAAAAGTCCGGGCCATAACATGACGCACAAAATTCCAGCCATACATACACTCGTATGCTCGCATGGGATACACTGCAAGAAAACCCATTACATCGGAAGGACTCTGAATCATAAATTCAATTTTAATGTCTTGGAAAATTAAATGAAACATTTATAGCACTTGGCTATTTCTTCGGATTCAATTAATCTTGAATGGGTTATCGTTCTCGCAGCAAAAAGAGTCATAGAGCCCCCATCCAAACTGATGACTCTGGGAGTTAGTCCTGCCTTTATATTGATTTATTTGTTCTGCCATCAAAGTGCACTTCATTCAATTCAAGATGTGAGGGAAATCTTGCTCTTAAATCTACAATATTTATGTACAAATATCTATGTATTTTCCTTTAAAAATCATTCCCGAATAATTCCCCGCTGTGTAAAAGATAAGCAGCACCAGGCGGAGAGGGAACGAGGCACGCCGTTGCCATTTGGCTTACTTAATTATGTTGCAATTGGATACCATGTGGGGCCTCGAACAAGACACAACTGGGATTGGGTTCGGGAGTGGAATCGAGTGGAGAGGAGTGGAATGGTACCAGCGTTGCACTTGCCTCTGCCTGAGCCTGAGCCTGAGCCCGAGCCCGAGTCTGGGCCTGGGCTTGGGACAGGGCGTGGGCCGACAGATTCATAGGAAAATATCTTCATTTATCTTCTACTTTTCGGCAGCAGCAGCTCCAGTCTGTCCCCACCTAAAAGTCGAGCGCTTTCAAAATTTCGTTACGGCCTTTTCACTCGTCGTTGCGCGATTTGGATCTCCATTTCAGCATTACCATTAGCATTAGTAACAATAGAAGGTAGCAGGCAGCAGGCAGCAGCAGCATCAGCATCAGCATCGTAATAACAACAACAGAGCATAGCCGACAAATACACGGGGTATGGGGTATGGTATGTTAATTTGATGAAAATTTTTGTGTGTGCGTTCGCTTTGGGTTGCGCTTTTTTGTTGCCCTCTCAGTTCATCGGAAAAAGAAGCCACTGAGTGGGAAAGGAGGAAAGAAATAAAATGGAAATCGTGCACGCCTCTTGTGCATTTCTCTGCCGTCTCCTCCCTCCCTTTGAAGGGCAGGGAGAAAGGGTTGGTGAGGCTGCAGCGGCTGGAGAGGCTGGAGAGAGAGGAGGAGTTTGAGCTCACGTTGCCACTAATCGGATTTTCGGCCACGGCTCGACACGGCTGTTGTTTAAACAAGTTTGGGGCATTAATCATGATTTACACCAGACACACACAAACACACACAAACACACACAAGCACACAACAGCACACTCTCAATCACATTCACACTCCACAAGAGGGTGCAGGCAATGCAGCTCCAGGGCTCCAGCTTCAAGAAAGGGCCGCATTAGTGGAGGATCGGAGTCGGAGTCGGAGTCGGACTCGGAGTAGGAGTCGCATTGACAGGCAAACTGTGGCGATTGGGGCGACTCAGAGATCGCTTATCGCGCGATTATGTTGAATGGAAAATGCATGAGGCAGAGGCAGAGGCAGAGGTAAGCCGGCCACTGAACTTCAAAACCGCACCATATCGCTTTTGGGCCAACTTCCTTGCCAACTCGCCAGCATATTGTATATAATCAGCTCGCATTACCACAAAATATACCCCATCTCCAAACTGCAGTCCCCGATCCCCAATCTGCATCTGCATCGCCATATCCATATCCAATCTCAAGCTTCAGCTGCAACTCTTAGACTCTTAGACCGTCTGACACTTGCGGCAATTTTCTTTTCACTTTTTCGCAACGCAACAAATTCTTTCTGCATCTTTTATTGCATAATCCCCAACCGAGAGAGAGAACAAGACAAATTTACAAGCAAATTAGAACTGGCTGCTGGCTGGCTGGCTGTCTGTCTGGCTGGCTGGCTGGCTGGCTGGCGGTTAGCCGTGACTGGCGGTTTCTGCCACACGAATCAGTAGAGTGCAGCCCCCCGAATGCATATTCACTTTAGCAGGGAGTTTGATGATACTCTGAATTGGTCTAGAAATGCCAGAGATTTGCATAATAAATAAATCAATGGGGGAAACGTTCGATATCTCGGAAATCCATATGAGAATCTTGTTTATTTTCTTTGAAATTCTGTGCAGTTCCTAACTCAATCAATCTGCCGATCGTAAACTCAAAGAATAGCTAAAATCTCCATTAAATCGCAGACTCCATTGAAATGGAATCACATTCATACATAATTCAGAACACCTTGCCCATATATCAACGGACATCCATCCAGGTCCAAACTGATTTAGTGCTGACAAGTTCTTCAAAGATAGATTCTCTATAGCAGAAGCTGCTTCCGCGATGCACATTCCCATTCTGGCATTCTCTCCCAGGGGAATTCATCTCTGGGTATTTGTCCAGTCGCATATTGGATTTCCACTTCCACTTCCACTTCAGCAGTCTTTCAGCTGAGTGCTGTAATAATTCTCCTCGCAGAAAATGAACAAAACTGAAAGCTGCACTTGCCGCTGCCGTTGCCTGGGCCCTGGTGGACATGACTGAAATATTATTAGAAAAAACTGTTGAGGCAGTGCGTCGTCGTCGTCTTGGTTGCTGCAGTCGTTTCCATCGTCTCCATCGTGGCCATCATCTCCATCTGGGGGCTGGGGCTGGGGCTGTGGCTGTGGCTGTGGTCACAGGGGCGTTGCAGTTTTACGCCAAGTGAAAATCCAAATAAAGCTGGACCACGGGACCACGGGACCACGGCACCAGGAAGCAAGTCTAAAAATGTGTTCAATGATCTCCTCCTCGTCGTGGTTGTTCTTCTTCTGGCAGCCGTTGTCGTTGTCGTGGTTGTTCTTCTTGTCGTTGTTTGTTGTCGTCGTCGTGTTGCGGGGTAGTGGGTGGGTGGATTGGACGCAAATACAGTCGGGCTAATGATGCATTTGGCCTGGGCCCTCGTACCGGGGTATGGGTTTGGTCTGGAATTGCGCATTCGTTGGCCTGGCCAATTTAAATTCTAATTTCATGTAGCAAATCAGATTAGCTGCTGCCCAGCTTGTGGACTGCACTGGACCACAAATGGCCCAAACAGTTAGCCAGCGGATTCCCGCACTTTCGGATCAGCCTAAGGCCTGGCCTGAGCCGCAGGCATTTTCACTCCGCCTTCTCCTTCTCCATCCTCCTCTTCATCTGTAGAAGACACGGACATAAAAATTCATTTTATGACTGTGGCAACAATATTTTTATGTTTTTTCTTATAAATTTATTTCACATTTTCATTTGGAAACACGATAACCACACAGGCAGGCGGCAGGCAGGCAGGCAGTCAGGCAGTCGGGCAGTCAGCCGGACAGTCCGGAGTAGGCATGGCTTGCACTTTTCCCGGCATACTTTAGCCATAGGCCAGAGCCAGAGTCCGAGCCAAAGCCGAAGCCACAGTCAGGCACTAAAGCCGTTTACAGCTGTTAAGTGTCGCCAAGTTTTTTGTGGCTCTGGTTTTTAACTGTTTGGCTTTTAACTGTTTTTTAAATGCATTCACGTTGCAGTTGTAAAGATTGACAAAATGCAAACTGGTTTCCAAATGGGCCTCCCCTGAAAAGAGGCCCAATAAAAATGATTTAAGTCAAATGCGATACCCATTGTAGGCCTCTCCATCTAAGGTTGCATCTCTCAGATCTGGCTAATTGGTTGGTCTCATCTCTCACATCTGTCCAGTGAATCGCAGCACAAAGCCAAGATTTAATATAAAGATTTAAATAAATCACTAAGGCCCTTCTCGCCCTTGGGTGGAGGTTTCACTTCCCTCTCTCTCTCAGGGTCTGGCAGCCAGCACAATGGGAGGTGCAAAAGTAAATAAATAGCGACTATTTATGGGGCGTCGTATTTAAATTATTAATTAAATTTAGTGAAGGGAAAACATTTTGACTGGGGGGGTTTATTAATATTTATCAATTTACAGGGCTTTAGTCAAGGATAGGAGTTGACCAGTTGCTCACGCTGCTGGAATCCATTTCCTGTACGGGGCTTACGAGTATATTGAACTTCCGTTTGTTCTTGGCTTACTTCAGGATACTTTTTAATCTAATCTTGAATCGAATTCTGTGGCTCTATCAGGTGTGACTCCTCGTCCCTGTTTCAAGAGACTTTTTATGTATTTTAAACGCTATCTGTGTATGCACTAGCCGCATCCATTTATTAGCCTCTGGTTCCATCCGACGCAGTCCATTAAGCCCACACACCCGCTCTTCTCCGCTCTGCTCGGGGTCACCTTTTGGCCTGCAGCCATCGGCTTGCTCATCAATTTCTGCGTGCCATCCAATGAAAATAAATCGTAAATCAATAAACCGCACTCAAACTTTGGCCCCTCATTCCCATCCCCCAGCCTCCAGCCCCCAGTCCCCATCTCTCGCTATCGCTCTTGCTCCCCCTTGCTCTTGTTCCCGAACATCTTTCGGATCGGATCGGATTGGAAGTGGAAGTGGCCGTGGCGAAGGCCTGACCAATATTTCGTTGGTTGCATTTCTTGTAAAATTCAACAGTTTTTAATTTTTGATTAATTGGCCCCCAGACTGCATTTCATTTCATTTTATGGCTGTGGTTGTGGCTGTGGCTTCTCTTTTGGTACGTACTTCGTACGGTACTGGTCTCCGGCTGGGCTGAGAATTTTGATGGATGTTTTTATAATTTTATGGATCTGTCAAGGGTTTCGCTGCCTGCCCCCATTGAGATCTCATCTCATCTCATCTTTCTCTGCAAAGGAAAGCCCTGAGCTTGAGGGGAGGTCAGTCAGTATTCCGCAGGTGTTCCGTTTGTTGGTTCGTTCGTTCGTTCGTTCGTTCGGGGGGCCAGGGCCCTTAACAATTAAAAATTCAAATTTAATTTTAGCCTAAACGTTTCTAAACAAAGCAATGAAGCCATTCACACTGTCTGGCGCTGTCTGGCCCAGTGGGGGGTTGGGGGATCTCGGTCTGGATCTGGATCTGCTTTCGACCCGCTCGTGGATGAAGATTTATGCAGGCAACGGAGTGCCATGGAAATGGGGATTGGTATTGGTATTGGGATTCGGATTCGGAACGGGAATGAGCATTTCATGTTGCACTTTGTTGGCACAGTTTCTTCGTAAGAAAAACTTCCGCATTTTGTTGCTGTTGCTGTTGCAGTTCCCGGTTCCCGGTTCCCGTTCTTTTCATTGTTTCTGGCTCTTGCCCCATCCGCTCGTTGGTGGCGCCCTTAACTGAGAGAGCCGAGAGCCGAGAATGCTGGCGCATAAATAACGTGAGAATTATGGTGCAGGGGGAAGCCAGTAACAGTAACAGGAACAAAAACAGAAACAGCTACAAGCCAGCAAGCCAGCACATAAATATGCATGTGCAGCAATAAAGAAATTGTTAAATGTCCCGCTCGCAGGACCCATGCCAACTGTGTGCCACTTTCCGAGGCCCGCGACGTAAGGCACAAATTTGGCCAAAAAACAGAGAGGGAAAAAAATGTGCAAAAATCTGCAACGGCTTGGGGTGGGGGGTTTTCGGTGAACCTCGGCCATCGAAGCGGTTCGAGTGGTAGTCAAACAGTCGGCCAGTCGTCGTCAGGTCGTCACTCAGTGGCGGCCACGTCACGCGCTTGCAATTGTTTTTGGCCCGCATTGCCAATTACGACACCATCAGCCGTGGCAGCCGTGGCAGCAGCAGCACCAGCGGCAGCAGCAGCAGCACCAGCACCAGCACCAACATACAGTCCGGACTCCGGAGCCTGGCAATTTATGGATGCACCTCGCTTTTGGGCCAGTTTTGCCTTTTTTTGGCAACCAAAATCACAAAAACCGCTTATTATCAACGCTTTTTTCGGTTTTACAGCTTGCGGGCCAAAGGTCTAAGGAGCATTGCCTGAACAGTGGGCTGGCGGGGGGTTTTCGAAGCACTGGACTGCATACGTGATATGCTAAGAAAATGTTTGTTTTTGATTTTTATACCCGATACTCAACGAGTATAGGTGCCAAAATGTATATATATATTCTAGATCAGCATAAATAGCATATTCTTTAACAGGCGCTTAAGCTGAGAATATTTGAAAGTGGGAAACAAATTTGTAAACATTGCAGATCCAAAAAAACAATAAATGAAACTCACCTTTTCTTTCATAATTATTCTTTTTGCAATCTTTTTTACCGCACGCGAATTTCCGTTTTGTTTGTTTAACACCGAACCAATAAAAGCACAAATTAGGAGTGGATTAAGATTAGGTAAGGTGACGGTGTGCAGGGAGAGAGGGACATATTCTAAGCTTTGGATTGCCTCACCTTATTATATTGCGAAACTTACAGGGAGAGCGCGCTTTCGCTTCTTCTTTCTGCTTCTAATACACGAATGAGGAAGGGAGACAGAGAAAAAACTTCGCGCCTTTTTGCATAATTTTCACACACGCACACACAACGCAAGCTCTCGTGACCAAACGCACATTTTGCCCATGAAAATATGTAGAACACTTGTTGCACTTTACTTGCACATATGTACATACATATTTCCATAGATTTTACTCATCCACCTGCATTTTCCATGCCATTTCGCACAGCAGAGCGACTTTTCCCGCAGGATTTACAGACTTAAACGTGGCGTTGACTTGAACCGGATGAAAAACGTAATGAGAGCGAGACAGATGCGTACGTGACTTAGTGCTCGTTCCAATTGCAAAGCTTCCATGTTCTTCTTCTAGTCCGTTGCCTAATTGCTCTCTCTTTCCATGCTCTCCGGCGGCTCCTCATTTTTAGTTCTTCCTCTTCCAAAGCACCTGTTGGTGGGCGTGTGACGGAGAAGGGGAGTGGGAGGGTAAGGTTGCGTATGCGGCTTAGGTGCTCTCTTATTCCATGCTCTCTTTGTGCTCTTTTTCCTAATTGCAGTGAGATGTTTTGTGGGAATTGTGAGTTTGGGAAGGACTGACCTGTGGCATTGGCAAAAAGGGAAATCACCGTAGTATTTCAGGTTAATTTTCACATTTTCACAGCTTGGAAGGCCTTCCATCCTCGCCGACAGGCAGTGCACTATCTCTTCCGTGAATTGGAGCACTTTTGCTGCTGCTCCACGAAATAGTTTTGTTCGTTTGGCCTCCGCAAATGAAGCTGCGTGGCCAGTCAGTGGTCCGTGTCGTGTTTGTCATCGCTGATATTGACAGGCAGACACATTCGTATCGTGGCCAGCAAGTTGTCCGCTCCGCTGGCAGCTGGACCTGGGGACACTTGTGACAATTGTCAAAGCGGAGGCGAGCCAGCCGCTCAGCCGATCAGACGAGCAGCTGCTGCTGCCTCTGCCTCTGCCTGTGCTGGGCGCTGTTGACCAACCTGTTGGCCACTCTTTTATTATGACAGTAATTGGCTGGTGTCTGGGTCTGGGTCTGGCCCGGGTATTCGGCTGGAAAAGTCAGTTTCACTTTTGCAGATGATCCGCTGATTTGGGTCAGCCTCAGGCCACGCTCCCATCTCCCCAACTCCGCCTCCGAATCCAATTCACACCTTGCTCTGGTTTTATTTTGCAGGCGACACATTTGCGTGCAGCAGCGGACAATCACGATGCCCGTCAAGACGACCGAGGTGTACACGCGCCCCACCTGGAAGCACGTCAGCACGCCCTGCCAGCCCCAATCGTATTCGGGGCAGATGTGCACGCGGGTGCAGGTGGTCCACGAGCCGGCCTACCGGGACGTGATCAAGCACAAGACGGCCCAGCAGATGACCTACGACTGCTGTACGGGCTGGAGCCGGGAGAACCCGCGAGCGGATGCGTGCATGAAACGTGAGACTCTCCTCATTACATTAACATGGCAGATCTTTCACTATAACGATCTCCTTGCTCTTCCCTTAGCTGTTTGCTCCACGCGCTGCCAGAACGGCGGCAACTGCACGGCTCCCCAGACCTGTTCCTGTCCGTCCGGCTATACGGGCCGTCACTGCGAGGTAGATGTGAACGAGTGCCACGTGGAGAAGCCGTGCGACCAGCAGTGTGTGAACACCCCCGGCTCCTACTTCTGCCGCTGCAGGCAGGGCTTCGTGCTGCAGGCGGACCAGCAGAGCTGCAAGAAGGTGTCCACCCACGACGACGACGCCTTCGAGGCGCGAGATCTTGAGAACGACATCGATGACATGGATCCGGAGGTGGCCACGCGGCTGCAGAAGATCGAGCGCTCGCTGGCCAATGAGCGGGTGCACACCAACGAGCTGCAAAAGTCCCTTCAGGCCACATACAGTGTGGTGGACACGCTACAGACGAGGCTCAGCACACTGGTTCGTAATGGTCATCGTCGCGGCGTACTCTTATTGATCCTCTCTGATCCCTTGCCCCATAGGAAAAGCAAGCCCAGGACGTGAGTCGCCTCCAGACGAATCTGTACAAGACGGAGTCGCGGACCAACAAGCTGGAGGGGATGCTCAATCTTCTTCTCAAGTGCCGGAACGGCCCCAATGCCAACTGTCCCTAGGGGCCGACGAGAGGGCACACAGAACTGCATTTTTTTTACGAAAAACTAATATAAATTACATGTTTAGTTAATTTAATTGTCTATTCTGTTCACCATGCTCCTGCTTGTAAGCCATTCCCGAATGCGAGTGCCTCTGTAGTCTCTAGAACCAGCGCCAGAACACCTAGTACTTAAGCGATGAACGTGTCATAAGTGTATTACGATCTGATCTGAGGATTTATGTATGTAGTTGTAACCGCCGCCACTGCTCCGCTCCCATGTGTGTGTGTGTGTGTCAGTGTTTAGTTTTTTTTTTATGCATGTATCTGTATATAATTATAATGTATATGAGAAATTCATTGCACAAATAAATGCATTTTCAAATTTAAGTTGTTTCAGAATTTGAATTACATGTCGTTTTACCGTTAAAACGAAATTCTGTGGGAAATTAAAACGCGTTAGGATATTACTCGCGAGTTTCAAAAGTCATTCATCGCACAAAAACATCGATGAAAATATGTTATCGAAATACTTTATTCGATATATTGATATAAATATTTATATGTATGTATATATATATACATATGTACAAATGAAATGGTAAACAATGGAATTATTTTATCAGCGCTCGTTTGTGTCGCGACCCTCATAATCCCCCCATTAGTGGATCGAAATTGAAGACAGATTCAGGTCTGCACCTACTGGCTGCCCACATCCCCCCACAGCCCAGTGACGTCACAAGGAAAACTAGGGTAAACTGCGCAGCGCAACAAAAACAAAGAAATCTCTTGGACCTACGACACAAGCACGGGCACGGGTGGAGTGTGTGCTCTTATACGCCCCACAGCGCAGTTTCACTTTTAATTCGGATCAGGTACAAAGTGCAGCAGCTGCAGCAGCGGCGATGACTGGCGACCAGAAGCTGCCACTGAAGCAGGCCGAGGTGTCGGTGCAGCGGTTCCAGGACACGGCCGTGCCCCACCATTTGGGGCTGCTGCAGAACCACCGCAGCAATATCGAGAAGAGCCTGGCGCTGGGCGACTGGCAGAAGATCAAGCGGGAGGAACTCAACGCCATGCGCGTCATCAAGCAAATCAAGAATCTCCTACTCGAAATGGACGCGCTGCGGGAGAAGGTGCGCGAAGAGGACCTGGACCGCTTCGACGAACTTATGCGTCCGGGCAAGGAGAAGGCCTTTGCCGGCATGAAATACTTTGCGGGTACGGGTGAATCGTCCTTAAACCTGTCTCAAGGAGTACTCATGATTTTGTTCTTTCTTTTTCTTTACAGAACTGCAGCTCAAATCTCCTACTTCAACGCTGGGCTCGCAGTTCGATGAGGAGCAGGAGGACAATCAGCTGCAGCACGCGGACATTGGCAATTTGCAAGCCCACCAACACATTCCCCAGCTGCAGGTCAACTTCCAGCTGGAGGAGCATCAACTGTCGCAGCGGCAGGCCTGTCTCGACCAAATGGAGAATCTTCAGCGGGAAATCTCAGACTTACATGGCATGTTCCACGGTATACGCCAGCTGACTGTCGAGCAGTCTGTGGCTATCCAGAGCATAGCCGACAACGCCGAGGAGGCTTTGGAGAACGTGCAGGCGGGCGAACGGTCGCTGCGCTCTGCCCTGACCTACAAGAAGGCCATGTATCCGGTGATGGGGGCTCTGCTGGGCACTTGTGTGGGCGGACCCATCGGCATGGTGGCTGGTCTGAAGGCTGGCGGCCTGGCCGCCGTGGGATGTGGCATACTCGGCTTCACAGGTGGCTCTGTGATGAAGGCCAATCAGAATGTTATGCACGGGAACATTGAGGAGCAGCAGGCCGAGACCGATGGCGACACAACGGCCGAGAGACTGGAACTGAAGGAGAAGCCCGAATGACCTAGGACCATGACTTCGTCCCTGGTCACCACGCACATGTGGTCTGCAAACACACGGCGCCTGGAGTCCGCCACCACCGGTGTCATGAGCAGTGTCCGCAGCTATTGTTCTCTTCAGTGACTAAGAGAGATCGATTTTCTCCTTCCATTAGTTGAATTTACATGTTTTTTGTTTTGTGATTTCTTGTGCAATGTGCAGCTAATCATCACCACATCCCTTCCCTCCGTGCCTAGTTTAAGCGTTGTTGTTCATGCCATGACCCATATGATAGTTACATACTTGTTTTGTGCCGCCGCCGCAAGGTTTTATAATCCACGTCTAGTTTTAAGGCTTTAATATGCAAAATAAACTCTTATCTATAACATACACAAGTCGGCTTTGTAGGAATCTGTGCGCCTACAAACTCTCCCAGACTATACCCGAACTTATACTCTATCTATGCGTCGCGTCGCGTTCCCCCCAGCATACCCTTAGAGCGGCACATTGACCGTGGTCCAGGCCTGCTTGAAGTTCTTTTTCTGCGAGTGCTGCTTCTTGCGTAGACGCTTGGCGGTCTTCTTCTTCTTGAACCAGGCCGGATAGTTGCCATACTGGTCCTTGAGAGTCTTGCTGTTGAAGACATGCTCCACGCCAGTATTCTCGTTGGTCACCTTGACCTTCTGGCCCTTCTCCAGGCTCTCCTGGTGCTCGTAGATCAGCTCCTGCTGCTCTCTGGTCTTGGCATCCTGTGGAAAATTGCGGTGTTAGCATCTTGGCATGGAGACTGCTTGCATAAACTCTCTTCTTACCCGCTTGATCTCCTTGGAAGTCTTGACTTCCACCACATCGGCAATATCCTTCATGATCTCATTTCCATCGGCATCCAGCAGGCCCAGCGTCTTCTTCAGACGAATCAGCTCTTTGGCGTCGTAGCGCGCCTTCTTTATTTTGTTCATTTCATCGCGACGCTTGCGGGAGCGATTTTGTCTGCCCATTTTTGCTGGAAATTCGAGCTTCACCCGAGAAAATGTATGCGAAAAGAAATTGCGTTGCCGAAAAAAGTAAACACGTGCGTCGTTCCACAGGTCTGACACTCTGAAATAAACCGAAATATACGGTCTTATTTTCAAAATATACCGCAAATATACCAATGAAAAACGAACTTAGCCCATATGAGCCCCCCTTCATATCAACAAGTGAACATTTTGGGCTAAACCGTAGAAAATAATACTGTCTGTACTGTCTTCGTGTGAATCCATTTCTCTTTACCACGATATCTTTTTTTTGAACTGCGCTAAAATTCTTCAAATTTCATCATGTTCATGTGGTGTATTTCAATACCCACTGATCTAAGATGGGTTAATCGTTCTCTGTCCATGATCGGTATTAATATGGTCACACTGCTCGGGTATTATTTAGTATTCAAATTTAAGGTTGTATATTCTTGGGGTATCGAATGGGGTATTCCTTATCGATTTTCAAATATTCGAATTGTACATATGATATATGTCTGCACATATATGAGAATACATACAGAATAAAGAACATATCTTAGTCAAAATGCTGGGATATTTTGAATATATATTTGGTTCTTATCATTGTTTGTAGCTGAATATATGTGAATCCTTTGTGAATATGATTTTTTCTATTTGTACCATATGTACTACCCCTGCTGCTGCCTCTGCTTCCTCGCACATTCAAGTGCTGTGCTCTCTCTCTCTCTCACACAATATGATTTTTGTATACAAACAAAAGTCAGCTGCTGGAGAGAGAGCCAAGAGAGCGACGAGAGAGAATACAACAAAATAAAATGGTAGTCTTTTGTGGATCCATACGAATATGGGATGCTCTATATTGTTTGGGGGAGTTTAACAAGCTTTAACCATTATGTGCAAGGAAAAAGAAAGCCTTTAAAATGCTTTTAAGTTGCTTTATCAACTATTTTCGGGTCCAGACCTGAAGGTTGAACCTTTCGTTGCTGCCTCTAGGTAGAGCATCGAGTAGACCGACCTCTCCTGCCCACTGCACATGCGCAGCAGTAGAAACCGTTTCTGTGTCGGAGCTCAGCTGTAAGCCCCGACCAATACCAGTGCAGGGCCCAGTGGCTGAGTGGCAGAGTGGCAGTGGCAGCCAGTTTTTGGGCCCATCCACCGTTCAGCCACCATTCGCTCGCCAAAAGTCGTACGACACGGAGTTTCTGCTGTTCGCTCTCTGCCACTCAGTCAGTTCTCACCCCCTCGCTCACACACAGAAACGGAAACAATCAGAAGAACAAAAAACATTTAACAAAATTGTGAAAACTTCTGCACGTTTGTCCAGCAAATATTCGCAAGTTTTCTTCCGGGGTGTTACCTAGAACTGTGTGTGGCTCTGACGAACGAGGAAGGTCTCTTCTCGCCCCCTGCAGCAATCGATCGATCAATAAAACTCCTGAGCAGCAAGTAAGTGCAACTTTTAACCCCCAAGACAGAAAAAAAAAAAAAACAAAAGACTTGAAACTCGGAACGGAAGTAAGCAAAAGTAAAGGGTATACCGCCAGCAAATCCCATTTATATTTCCATATATGTATGTACTTTATATACTACCTTTATTCAAAGTATTTGTTTTAGGCCCATTTACATGTACCCTCCACACACACACACACACACACACACACACAAACACGCATCTGAAAATGCAGCCAAGCGATGCATACACAAAATGCACAACAAAAAAAAAAAAAATAAAAAAAATACAGAATCTGATTGCACCTTCGTCGCATCCAAAGAGTTCACACTTGTGTGTGTGTGTGTGTGTATGTGTGTGTTTCTGCGGAGTGTATCTGTGTGCGTGCACAAAGTTCTTTATACCCAAAGTCCAGAGCCGCCAGGCCCAGAGTCCCAAAGCCTAGAGCCCAGAGCACTCCCCCAATAAGATTCGAGTTTCTTGTGAAGAGGGGGGTTTCCCATTGCATTGCCTCCATTTGATAGTCATAAATTTGACTTGCATCACGTTTTCAGCATTTGTTGGGCGATTTGTATCAGAGCTCCAGCCAGCAGACCCCCGTTTGGGGGATCGTTTAGCTGTGCTTTGCCCCCGAGATCTTGATGTGTGTTCATGGGATGTCATCATCAGAGCCAGATGACAAGTGCAATGAATGTTTCGCTGATTAACATCTTAATTAGCCTTGCAGCATTTATTTCCTATACGAGAGGCATCCGAGAGGCATCCGAGTGGCGAGCATTTCAATGGCCAAAATTAGTGGTTGGCTCTATGCCAGGTCGCTGCAAAGATGCACAGGAGAGGCCAGCTAGGGGAACCAGAGAAGGAGAGAAAAAAAGGAGAAGAAATGAAGGCCCCGAAACCCAAGTGAATCATCCAGTAAAATGTGCAGAACAGGTCTTGCTGCCAGTTGCCATTGTCCATTGTCCGATCCGAGCTGAAGAGCTGGAGAGAGGGGAGCACGGAGTACGGAGAAGTAGTACGGGATGATAAATCAAGTCTGGCCAGTTGTTTGTCTGTGGTAACGAAAGAAAAATTGAAAACAAAAGGAAACGCAAACCAACAGCAAAACAGAAAAACAGAAAACACACAAAAAAAGGAAACGACATCAACAGCCAAACAGCTGATGCTGCAGCTACTCGCAGGAGTGCTCTATGTGTGTATGTGTGCTGTACGTATGCGTGTGTGTCTGTGTGTGCTTGTGTATCTGCCGGATACATTTCGTTTTGCAGTGTGCAAGATCACGACCAACGAATCTGGCCGCTTTAATTGGCCAAAAGGGTAACTTCGACTAGGAGCCATGTCAATTCCTTTGTGTGCTATTTTTGAACTGGTCTTGGCCATATATGGTTCTGGCCCTGGCCCTGGCCCAACTTTAAGACGCTTTTCTGCAGACAATGCAGGAAAACGGGGAAAACAGGGAAAATTGTAAGCAATTAAGTCATCGTTAGACGGCATTAGTGGCTTTAATTAGTGCGGCACAGTTTTCGCTCCCTACTGACTACTGACGCGGCAGTTTTTGTTTGCAGGGCCCTAGGGGTCTCGAGTATCTCGGGTAGGGTCTCAGCCAACCTATCGGATACAGCACCTACCACATGCCACATATCAGGTAGCTGCCGCGGCAGCTGACGCGCTAATCCCAAAATGGCACGCATTGAGGCCCCGACGGACACAACCCCGACCCCTACACAGAGGCATTATCTCTTACCCCCCTCCCGCCCCGACTATAATTAGAAAGTTAGTCAACCGACTTTCAGTCAACTGTAATTACGCCTGTCTATTCGTGCACACAAGATACAAGATACAAGAAACCCAAACAAAGAACACTTGATCGTCGTGTTGGTTGTTTGGGTTTCAGGGTTCCAGGTTCTAGGGTTCCAGGTTCCAGGTTCCAGTTCCCGATACGGTTACGGCTACGGTTACCGTTTCGGGTTCTCTGACAGGTCCTTTCTTGTTGTTCCTGATTTATGGCCCTGCTGCCCTGCCATAAAGAAAGTGAGTTTTCGTATCGGTGTAGAACCTGTTTGCCATTTCGGAAGGATACCAAGAGTCAAGTTCAAGTCGCACACATCGCCCGAGAATAAGTTATGCAACATTTTGTGTGTTTTTGTTGCTTTTGCTGTTGTTGACTGCGCATCAAATGTCGAAAATTATGTCATAATTTGGGAAAGAAACGCAGCTGCAAGCTGGCGGTGGGGTGGTTGTGGTTCCAGGTGGGCCTAGGACTGCGCAGTACCCCCCCGCTCTGTCCCCTGTATTCGGATTGGGGGTTGCTGACGTGTTCATTTTCCACTGGCGCTGATTTGCAGCTAGAACGGGAACCTTTCATCGATTTGCAGCTTAACCAGAACGGGGGGTGTATGGGGTGTACTGGGGTGTATGGGGTGTATGGGGTGTACGGGT
Organism: Drosophila helvetica; assembly: GCA_963969585.1. NCBI lineage: Eukaryota > Metazoa > Arthropoda > Insecta > Diptera > Drosophilidae > Drosophila > Drosophila helvetica. Next base: position 51,386,804 of record OZ018401.1, on the reverse strand, counting down.
GTACTGGGTGCCTCTGCTGGGAGCTTAAAAATAGGCTCCTGCAAAAGCATAGAGCGGGAAGCTGCTGAAACTTCTGCTGGGCCTACGTTTTGGCCCAAAAATAAGTGCGGAAGTTGCGTTACTGCATAGATACTCTTTCACACACACGCACACCATGACACATAATTGCAGTTAAAGAGAGTGGAGAGAGACAGAGAGAGTGAGAGAGTCGATACAGGGCCCAGGGCCTGCCTGCGAAGGTTGCTAAGTAATCAGCAGGGAAATGGAAATGGAACTGTGAGAGGGAAAACCCTCGCTCGCTATCCACTGCGCAGGTCAAACAATTTTGTTTGTAAACAAAATTCGAAACCACCAGAAAGAGGGAGAGGGAGCGAGCTGCTGCTCTCACTCTCTCCCTGAAAAATAGGGGAAAATCCGTAACAGTAACTGTTACAGTTACAGTTACTCCGTAGCCCAACTGCGGTTCCAACTATTTTTATCTGACAGCTAGGGGTTCAGGCGGGGTGGGCTGGCATGGCATGGCGTGGGGTGGGACGGGGTGGGGTGGGGTATCGGCGGGGGTCCCTTTCTCGATTTACATTTCGGCCATAAATTTTAATTTTAATTGCCAACGCTCAAACGACATTTGACACGTTTAAATGCTGTGGCAGTATTAGAGTCAGAGAGCCAGTCCTTAAAGCATTTCCAGTGGGTCATTGGGTGTGGAATTTTCATTCAGAAATTTGCATTCAATTCGAATGAGAAATGTGTATGTATTTGTAGAAGAGACGCATCATTATTTGCAACAAAATTAAGAACTTTGATATTCAATATACCCCCAAAATGCTTAACCAAAATATTTATTTTTAAATTAAAAAACCCGCAATTTGTTCACTTTGTGCACTTTCATAACTTCTAGACTGCATCTGCACTGCATTAATGAAATTAAAGTGAGAATTGCATGAAATTTCATAGGGTTTGTGATTCGTGTCGTTGGATTGGGTATACCTGAAGATATAGCCACCCAAAAGTTGAAGCTTTCCACCATTTCAAATTTTTCCAGCTTCCTCCAGGCATCCATTCTGCAATCTAGTTTTCATCTGCAAAATCACAATTTTTGATTAATTTATTTAACAAGCGCTCCTCCAATTTGTTTCTATTTTCCATAACTACTAGAATTTTCCAACCGTTTAAATGAGTACAATAAAGACTTTGGCATCCATAATTAGTCGGATGATGAATTAATGAGTAGAGAGTCATTTGCAGTCGTCACTAGGAACAGAGAGAGAGGGAGAGGGAGAGGGAATGGCAATGGCCCTGATGTAATCTGGGAATAGAAGGGCGCGTAAATCGACTCACTGTTTGAATATTAGATTGATTGATTAGACCAGCAGCTAAAGCTGTGACTGACCCTATTCTAATACACATATAGAACAGATGGGACGGGCACTGGGACTGGGACAGGGACAGGGACAGGGACTGGGACTGGGACTGCGACTGATAATGATAAACAAAGTGATAAAATTAATGCGTCGTGCCCAGTGCGATTCTGTCTAAGGAGACAAAAAAATGACAAACACACAACTGCGTTTCACGTACTAATTGAAATTACGCGTTATAAAACATTCATTTATACAGTCTATATATATATAAATATATGTATATATAATAAAAAAAAGCTCATCTAAATGCCATTAATGTATCAACACACACACACACACACACACACACACCCTCACACACACACACAGGCAGAGTGCAGTGCAGCAAAAGGTACACCGAACTTGAAATCTCTCGCATATATGGAAATTCTCAGCCACCAGGCAAGGCAAGGCCACATTTATCATCGATCGATCGTTTGATAAGCTGCAACCACACAATGTACTTGCCCAAGTCTTGCCCAATCCACAGCCCCCCTCCCCCCACCTTCTCCGTATTCTCTTGCCATTCCCGTACAGTGGGACAACACAAGACAAGTGTGTCTCCTGCTTTCGTGTGGGTTGACGTTTGCGTCATCTCAAAAGAGCTTTTAGATGGGGATTGCTGGGGCTTAATGAGTGTAGCTATAGAATATACATATATACAGAAATCACCCCATGAATAACAAGCATAACCTACCATACACCTGACTAGCGCTGAGGCAGTTAGGCAGCGCCAACCTCCGGCTCACTCGCCCCGAAACGAGTAAGATATCGACCCAAAATAATTCTATATAATAGAGAAACAAATTCAAAGGCTGCCATGCCCCCTAAACCTACCAAAGCACAAACATATTCTATGGGATTCGTGTGGTGTGTGTATCTCTCATATGGTATGCATTACCACAAATTCCACATGCAGCCTGAGAGATATCGCATTCACATCGGACTCACAAGCATTCACCCATCTACCGAATGAATACATAAACTGTGACAAAAAAGTAGCTTCTCTTGAGGCTTCTGTCGATATGGTATGCGTTGGCGTTTTGTCATTTGCTTTATGGTTATTGTTGTCACTGTTGTCGCTGCTGTCGTCTCATTTTCACAACTCAGTTGCTGCGCAGTTTTCCCTCAAGCTGAAGCTCAAGCTATGCTTCACTCCATGGAGAGTGCGGAGTGTCCAGAGGGGTGCTCCAGTGCTGCCTTCGACTCCGGCTGGGCTCCGGATGCGCAATAGTCCCAACCCAGAAGGAAATGCTGCCCCAATCCACTCCCCACTTTGATGCTGGCCGCTCTCGTCCGCCCGTCCGCTCGTCCGCCCGTCCGCCCGTCCGCCCGTCCGTTTGTTTAGACATTTTTGTTGGGGTTGCACACAGAGACGTCACGAGATGCCTATAATTTATGGCTGTCCACCCTTCCATCCCCAGTAGCGGGGCATAAACATTACATGATTAGATATACCGAAAATTTCACTCCCTTTCTGGTTTTTTTTCGTTTTGTTTATTTGAGTTTAAAGTGTTGTTCTGCGTAAACACGAGTAGTTTTTGGGTTTTTTGTTTTCGTTGGCGTCTTCTTTTTTGTGACGCCAATCCGATCCAGTCCAATATATTGTTTACCTCTCGCCAAGAAAGTGGGGAGAATTGTTTTTTTAAACATAAACAGTACGCGTGCGGACATGGATTTATTGGGGGGAAAACATTTATTCTGTTTTGATTTGGCCAATGGCGTGGGATCACAAGATTTCATACACATATACACTTTTCTCTATATACTTTGGGCAATATGTACAGATCTCTTGGCTGCTCTTTTGGCACCTGTATCTTTCATCTCTGTCTCTGGCAAAAGCTACAACTTGTCGCTGCTCTGGCGTTGGCGTATCAGCTGTTGCATGATAGAATATCTAAAAATATATAGAAACATAGAGTGAGCGAGAGAGCAGGCTAATGGCTAATGCAACCTTGAACCTGGCCGCGAGGTTGTTGCCAGAAATACATGGCTGGGAGGTTTGGGCATGCCCATTATCTGCATCGAAATGAAATTATTTAATGGGTGGCAAACAAACAATATCGATTGTGTTTAATAAATAATAAGAACCCCCCTCCACCCCACCAATCGGATCAAAAGTTGATCGAGATTTGGCACAATGAAATTTGCTTGGCCATAAAGACAGTCCCTGCAATAGCTGAAGTCTCTCCCACCTTATCAGTCTGACACTTAATGATTATTGTGGGATTGGATTCGCTTATTTGAATTGATTTTCGTATTGCATAATGCGATAATCGAGCGCAGAATATTCCCAGAGCGAATTAAGTCAAAAGCCACTTGGAGTGCCCTGCCCCTGCCCTGCCCTGCCCCTGCCCTGCCCTGCCCCTGCCCTGCCCCTGCCCCCATTGTCGCCCCCGCAACGCAATGAATGACACTTTTGGCGAGCAAAGACGAGTAGTTCTCAGCGGCACTTCATTAGCATTTTTATGCGTTCCGACTGTGGCGGTTGCTCCGTTCTGGCATCCGTGACTTGGCATTAAAAATCTGAAAAATATAGATAGTGGAGGCTGCTGCTGCTGTCGGTAGCGGGACAGGCAGAGAAACTGTATTTTCAAATTGAACTTTGGAGCAGAGCCACTAGCCACTAGCCAGCAGCAGTCAGCAGCCACCAGCTGGCTGACAGCTACTTTGCCACCTCCCTCCCTGCCTCCATGCCGCCCCCCGAGTAGTGGGTTAGTCACACAGATACTCGCGCGCATAAAGCTCGTGGCAAGTTGGAAGCGAAGAGCCACTTGGTCTGGCAAGCAGGCATCTACACGAGTACTCATAGAAAAGTATCTAACAGATACAACAAAAAGCAGGCGTGGCAGGGGTAAGCGCGAGGCAGGGGGCCAGGAAAGTGTGTCAAATGCGCAAACGTCAGAGCAGCTGATCGAGAGAGAAAGATATACATACAATACAATACAATACACTATATATACATATATATATGTATGTAGAAAGAGAGGCCAATAGTCATACAGAAGGAGAGAGAGAGAGATAGGGAGAGCTGCTCGGTTTTGTTAGTAAACAAAAATCACGAACCTTATGTATGATCATTGGCTCTCTCTCGCGCGCTCTCTCTCTCTCTATCTCTCTGTCTACATATAACGGGAGGGAGCCCACGAAGCCAGCGACTGCACAGCTGCTTGGAGCATAATTTTGGCGCTTTGCAGCAGTGTGTGCCCCGTGCCCCCCTCTGCTCGTGTTTACCCGCTCTCCCGAAACGCTTTTTGCGTTTTAAAAAAATACATAATTATGGGCTTAGATACGCTCTCGCGATCATTGCTCTGGCTCCGCTCGTACGCGTACTCGTACTCGTATCTCGGGCACTCTCTCTCTCTCGCTCTCTCGCTCTCCTGCTCTCTCTCTCTCACTTTGAGCACTTCTTCAGAACCGAACGGGGACTGGGGACTGAGGACTGACTGCTGACTGCTGACTGGCATTCGCATTTGATATTTGAAATCCAACACAACACAACGCTCGCACGATCGAGTGCAGCAGAAGGAAAGTGAAAATCACACGAAAAGATTAGGTAAATAAATGAACAAGAAACAATCCATGGATACATACATATGTACATACATATGTATGTATGTATCTAGCATTAAGAACAAGTGAGTGCAAAAAGATTGTTTGAAAGATTGTGAGTGAGAGGAAGAACTTTTGGCTAAACTGCAGCCACCACACATACACACCCGTTAAAAGATACATAGACCTCACAGATACACACACACACACACAGACACACTCATGCACACACATGCACACACAGCATTGTAGTGGAACTGGTGTATGGCGTAGCTTTTGTTCTTGCGTCCACTTTTGAAATTCAAATGCGCTTCCGTTGCCATTTTCAGTTGGCAATCGAGTGTCGACTTGGCTGTATCTCCGCAGTGTGTGGCTCTCTGCTGTATCCGTTATCCGTATCTGTATCTGTGCCCGTGGCTGTGCATCTGTGTATCTGAGTATCTGAGTATCTGCTCTTTGCTTCCAATTTGCGTGTACCCCGTCGTTCGATTCTTTTTGTGCACAGGCTGTCATCCCCCCAAAAGGTGAGCGATCCATCCTACCATCCTACCATCTTACCATCTCCTGCAATCCTGCGCATCGGATTCGTTTCCATTTTGGCCTGCAATTAGCGGCTCGTTTCGTGCTGGGTCCAAGGTCAGGGCTGACGTCAGTCAGTGCTAAGGGTCTTTTGTGGCACATATTGCATAATTCCGTGAAAGTTTCCCCCCTCCCCACCCGCACTACCCAGCAAGTGTTTGTTACAGATTGTTTTTTGTTATTCCCAAAAAAAAGAAAACAAAACAAAAGAAAACAAAAAAAAACACACAAAATAAAATTCAGCAAAACAAAAACACAAACGAAATTCCATCAAAACAAAAGAAACTTTCGCACTTTGGCACTTTGGCACTGAAGCTTTAAGCTAATCGGACCGATATATATGTATGTATGTATGTGCATGTGTGTAGGTGTGTGTGCCTATATAGATTGGGTATTGGTTTTTACTTAGAAAGCTTTAGATATTGTTCTTTGTTTGGTAAAACATTTAGAGAGATTTTCGGGAACTTTTTTCGGGCATAGTTCGCTGATGAAATTTCGCTGAAACTTACACAGAATATATTCCCAGATGTACCCAGCATTACACCATATATTTAAAGATATATAGTAGTTTTTTGTTAGCTTCCTTCCCCTAGATCTATCAATCATTGTCTCACACTCTCTTTGTACTATAACCCCACATTCTCTGATCTCGGCAGCTGTCCGTTCTACTAAATTAGTTCAAGTTCATTAGCACAGGCAACCACCCCTCCCCCTGCCACCCGCCCACTCACCCAACCGCTGGAGATGAAGCCACAATCAATTGAACAAAGCCTGAACTGAACTTTCGACTGTCGGCTCGTTTGCAACACACGCCAGGGACCTGGAACAGAGCCCAAACCATACCATACCATGCCATACCATACTATACCTACATATAGGGTATAGTATACGCGTGTGCATAGTAAACAATACTATAATAGTAGAAATAGAAACTATTAGCATAGTCGGGGCTGTCTGGCGCGTCTGTCTGGAGTGGAGGGGCTTATCGGAGGAACTGGAGTGAGTCGGCGAATAGTTTTTTGTTTTGTTTTGTTTTTTTTTTTGCTTGCTGATAGCGCGGCACAAGCTAATTTCGATGGCCCCAAAAGATCATAGGGTTCGACCAGACAATGCCTGGGTATTGTTTACGGATAACAAATTTCGCATATACGTACATACATACATACATATATCTAGACTTATATAATCCGCAGACGGATCAAGGTCAGGGCGTTAGCAAAAATCAAACAAAAATTCTGAGCTAAAATATGCGCCAAACAGAAACAAAGGCAATGCAATCTGATGTCATATATACTAGGCATATATATACACCTACATATGTATATATATTCTGATAAATATTTACATATGTATAACATCCCAAACACTCCCAAGGTCACAATTATTTGGCTGCAGATGTGACAAAAGTGAAATGACAAATTTACTGCAGTTCACAGGAAAAAAAAAAGAACAGAACAGAAGAAAAAAAAAAACAAAACAAAAAGAAACCATTTCTGTATGTTCTATCTGATCCTGGGTCCATTGCCTTTGTTTGGTTTGCCGCTACGGGGGGTTATCAGTATCAGTGTGCACAGTACGCGACATGGCAGTAAGAACCTTCGATTGCCTGCCGCCCTACGTGTTTATTAATAAAATGCCAGCACGGACCTGTCGTCCCCAATCGTTGGGCCGTTGTGCAATGCGAATCCGAGTCCGAATGCATTTATAATGCAAAATATTTCTACCTACAATATTTTTGTATTTTATTTTATTTCTTTCGTATTGCTTAATATGCATGCATCGAGTGCCAAAGTCAGGCGAAATATGGCAAGGAATTTCGAGGTCAAGTCGTAACAGAATCGAAAGAGAAAGAGGGAATACGAGCAACAGCAATGGCAACGGCAAATATCTGGTGGCATCTTGTAACATAAATTTCCTAGCCCATAGCCATTGAGGGGAATGGTTATCCAAGTCCCCTATTGCTGAATGGGCTTTACGGTTCGATCTTCTGGCAATTATCGCAATTTATTTGCACTGAAATGGAGTCAATGGCCGAGCCATCAAATTTGATTGTCAAACTTTCGCTGACATTTGGACTCGACTCCGGGACTCCGGACTCCTCATCAATCCCAATTTCTGTACGCTTTTCTGTCTCTGCTGGAATAGGAGAGATTTCACTTTGTTAGTGGCTTTTGTTGGCTTTTTTCCTTCCAGCATTTTCACGTTTTCCGTTTTGCGGTCAAATTGCAAATTGCCATGGCAATTGTCTTTGCAAAACACCAGCTCCAACTCCAGCTCCGACTCCGACTCCAAGTCCAATCCTATTTCTGTTTGCCTTTTGACTTCTTTCATGCATAATTTGATCGACAAATATATCCGACTGGAGTTGGAGTTGGAGCTGGAGCTGGGGCTGGGGCTGGAGTCTCAGCCCGGATCCCATTGGCATCTTTAGGATGATGCGATAATCAGCAAATGGCTGCAAAAAGAAATCATCAGAGACAACGGAAGGGGTGGGGGGAGGAGAGCAAAGATACAGATACATTTTCCTATTGTCATGACGTGAGCTCAATTCAAATTGCATATATGCTATAGACTCGTACTCGAACGATTGTGTGTGGCTGTGGCACACAGCCCCGCCATATATATAATTGCCTTGATCATAAGCTCGGCGCATGCACAAGCTCTACTTGGGACGATGGTTGAAGGCCAGGCAGGGGGTGGTGGCCACGCAGTGCCCGAGAGGGGGTGGCCAACCAGCTATCAACTGGGAGACTTAATGGGCTATGCAGCGATACTTTATGGCACAGTCCACCCCCCACCTGTCCATTATATATGTAGATGTCAGTCAGCACACAGCACACAGCACAGAGCACAGCACAGCACAGCACAGCACAATGCTTGTCAAACTTGCAGCAGCGAGGAAAAGCACCGCAAAACTCTGATTAATGCAATCAAAAGTAATTACAGCCTTTAGATAATTCGTATAAAAGGAAATTTCACTTTCGCATTTCAATTGAAATCAAGCCGAAAAACCGCACACAATATTCCAACGAAATACAATTAAATTATTGGTTTTCGCGATCAAAGGAAAATCATAAGGGAAGAATTCGCTTGTGGGATACTCTTTCAATAAGGGAAGAATCCTTAGAAGCATATTCAGAAGAAAATGTAGAAGTACTTATGGAAGGACATGGATCCATAAGCCGCCAGCCATACATGAAAGCAAGATGTTGCATGAGGCAATAAAAAGATATTATCTCTTCACTTATATAGTACTTCCCTCCTGATCGCTTGGTCTGCTTATCAATGCCTTGGGCAGCTGAGTCGGTGCCCAGAATCCAATAGCAATATACACGGTCTCTGGTGGGGCGCACAAAAGACTTACTTTTCGGTCCGCCAAATCCAATAGCGAAGTACACATGTCGGTCACAAGAAACCAAAAACAGTATATGGCACAGCAAATTGATGCCCAAAAGGGAATTTCTCGGTATTTTATAGTCCTCCAATATACAGGAAAATATCATTAAAACATGCTACCATACTCGTAAACTAAGGCAAATTGATTCTACATTTTTAAGGTAAATAGAACTATGAAATTAGGTGTCCAACAATTGGGGACTACCCTCAAATTTGATAGGGTATGAGAATGGCAATTAAATGAAATTAAGTATCCGCCCCATTGCACCGAGTGTCTGCCCACGCAAACAAGCTGCTTAGCTAGCATGCCAGAGGGGGATGTGAGGGGGTGTGGGGTATGCGGGGTATGCGGGGCGGACAGGTGAACGATTACGCAATACGCTCAATTCTCATGCTTCCCCTTTTTCCCTCTTTTTTTGCGCTTTCAGGCTTCTACGCTAGAAGAGAACAGCAACAAAACAACAGACGCAGCGAAAGCGAAGCAGTGTACAAAGCAACAAACAAACAAACAAACAAGAAACAAAAAGGAATAAATAAAAGACTGAGCAACGTTCAAGCTAAACCCAAGGAACAACCACATCAACAATCTCCCCCGCACTTCTCTCTATCCATCTCTGTCTCTATCTCTCTCGATAACTGTACAACTAAGCGCCACAAAAAAGTAAAAAGATCTCAGAAAGCCGATAAGCAATACCATATAGAGCAGAGAGCGCCATCTAACGCCCAACAGCCGCAACCAGCAGCATTGTATAATGTTAAGCAGTCTCGCAACGTTTCTATTTGGAGCGCCAGCAACGTCCGAGTCCAGCAACAACAGCGAAGCGAATCCCGTGCAGGCCAGCGATCCCTGTGATAGCGCCATCGACCAGGCCCCGTCCCCGGGAGATGTAATTGAGGTGACCTCATCGACGCCATCTGTAGCGGGCAACAGCAGTCGCGGCCCGGTGCGCGCCTCCCCCAACGGCAAGAACCGTGGCAAGAATCGCCGTGGCAAGCAGAGAAACAACCAGCAACAGCAGCATCAGCACCAGCAGCAGCAGAGGAAGCAGCAGACGGCGACGATAACGAAGCTACTAACACCCACTGGTGAGACCCCCATCGAAGAGGACTTTGACGAGGACGAATGGTATATTGTCGAGAAGGAGGGTAAGTCCTTAAACATCAGCCACCCTGGAGGATCGAACTTCAATTTCCATATGCATATATATGTATTCCAGACGAGGAGGACGACTCTCTGCCACGCAGCGATTCCGAGGAGGAGCTCTCCGTTGTCGAGGTCCAGCAGCAGCCGAAGGCCGCCACCGCCTCCTCCTCCGGCCATGGCCAGGCGGTATCGGGGTCGTCGCGCCATCGGCGCCAGCACATCAATTCGCATTCCCTTTACAGCGGTCCGCGGCCGCAGCAGCAGCGCAACCATTTGCAGCGGTCCCGCGTGGCCCGTCCGCTGAGCATCTCCACCCGGAGCCCGCCCAGAAGTGTGCCCCCCAGCAGCCTGGCGGACCTGGACAATGTCAGCCAGTCGCTGTACGTGGCCTCGCCGAGTGGCAGCGATCATGGCCAGGGCCAGGGGCAGGGGCAGGGTCAGGGTGCGAACGTGCTGATGGAGGAGTCCTGGTACGTAACACCGCCACCATGCTTCACCTCGATTGGGCCAATCAATATGGAAACTTCACCATTTGAGAATCTATTGATTGAGCATCCAAGGTTGGTGATCTTTATAGTACACATTTGTCCCTCCCCATCCCGCACCCCCACCCCCACCCCTCCGCAATCCACATACAAATCGCACGCAAATAGATTTTCCCCCAAGAACTTGCGAGAACGTTGATTGAACTGATTTTGGAACTTCCCTTTTGCCTTTGCAGCATGTCTGTTTATCGTAGTATTAGGTCCACCCAGGAGGGCACCGAAAGTTTTGTAAATCTTGATCTCGGGGTGGCAGCGGAGGCGCCACAATCGGAGCTGCTTCAGCAGGAGCCAGCAGAGCCGGAGCAGGACCAGGCCCAGGCCCAAGGCCAGGCCCAGGGTCAGGCACTCCACGAGCAGCGTCCGCATAGCGCTCGCTTCGATCGCCATGCGGCGGCCCAACTGAAGCAGGAGACTCTGGCACGCCAAAGCCAGAAGGTAATGCCACCACGGCTTTTGCTTACTGTTGCCTCTGTTAACCCTCTTTTTCCACCCTTAGAGCAACAACAAGAAGCAGCATCAGCAGCTGTGCCGCAGCGCCATCAAGCGGTCCAACAAGGTGCGCGATTTCCAGGCCAAGTCCCATCGCCCACGCCGCTCGGAGATGCAGCACTGCAAGCTGGTCAGTGGCGCCAACAACAACCGCAAGTGCTGCTTCTAAGTGCAGCACCACCAACACCACCCCCCCAGGCACACCTCCCTCCACTCACCCCTGGAGGAGGAGCATTACAATCATGGCAAAAGCAGCGCGAGGACAAGGCGCGTTTCGATTTTAATTAGTATTTTAACTTAACCCCAAAAAAGGAAAGAAAACCCAACAAATCTGCAAAGAGAAATTTGCCAGAAAAATATCAAAGTTTAGCAGCTATAAAAACACACATATATTTAATGAATTAAACTTAATAATTAATTGCATAAAAAACAAAACAAAAGCAAAACAAAAAATTTAACTATCTGTGTAAATGCGTAGATTTTAACGTTCACAGTTTCAATTCAAAAAAAAAAACAACTTTAAATCTAAACACGAAAAAATACCAAAAACCAAAAAAATGCAATAAAAATTTTCAAAATGATAATGCAAAAAAACGACACACGAAAAAATGACAAAAAAAAGAATATGTATTAAATATGCAAGCAAAAACATTTTTTTTGATATAGATTTAATGTGCAACAGCAAAAAAAACAAAAAATATCTTATTTATTCAAACAAACAGCACACTGTTTTATGGTATATTTTGTAAACCATTTTTTATGTTGATTTGATTGAGAAATTTTCGAGTTGAAAGACGATGAATTTTTTTTTATTATTATAACTTAATATGAATAATAGTTGTGTGTGCATCTATATATATGTATATTGTATGTGTAGATTGTATTAAAGCCCTGGCACCAGATCTAATAATGTGTCGTATGCCTGTTTATGTTCTGAAAAGCGCGCGCGTATGTATGGAAAATCATGTGTGAAAAATGGACAAAAAAATGATAAAAGTATATATAGAAAAGAATGAAAAAATTGCAATAAAAAAAAACAAAAATGATTATGCTATACAGTACTTGGACTTTTATTTGCCTTAGGAAAACTCTTTTTTACAGGAAAATTTAAAATTGAGAAAAATTGTGCCACCACATTTTCTTATGGCTGCAGTCACCGGATGATCTTGAAACCTACTCTGCGTACACTGAGAGAAAAACGGCATTGTTGAAAGAAACACACTCACATTAAAATATAATATCCGATTGTTAGAATGAAACAGTGAAATTCAATAAAGCTGACTTTGGCTTCAATTTTAAATAAGTATATCATATTATATTTGCAGGAAATATATTTAAAAATGAAATATATATATTTTGTTTATTTTTAGTACGTCTTTTTTCCCTCAAATATTTTCATTTTAATGAAAAAAAAAACTTCCGTTGTCATAAATACTTAAATCTTAGAGCAACTATGCGGGGCTAAGGGCATTTTACTCCGGGTGTATTTAGGGAAAATGTTTGCCTAGCAATTTTCCCAAAGCCCTAATCAAAGCCCAATAAAATCCATTCGAAAGTGGGTCAGCAGTTGCGCTGGTCCAAGGAGCAGTCGTCACAGTTGGTGGACAAGGGCTGCGCTGCCCTTGCGTGGATGTCCATCAGCAGAGCGTTTTCCAGGGTCAGACTGGATAGAGGGCGGACGAGCCGAGCCTTTCACAACGAGAGCCTAAAGTGCCGAGTAACTAATTAGTGATTAGTATTTTAAGGCAGACACGCTTGGCAAGCGGAGGCAATTAAACGCGCTTAACTTTACTTTACTTAACACACACACACACACACACAGAGCAAGCCATACTGAGAGAAAGACACGGGCCAAATGTCTACAGTTAGGTGCCGTTGACCTTGGTTAAAGGTAAGGTATGGATGGGAGGCTATGGGGATGGCTGGATTTGGTTATTCCTTCTTCTCCCAGCTGCTGGTTGCGACTTCCGCGATGCAAAACGAATCTAACGGCGAATCACAGCGAAAGTAAATCAGAAAATGGTTAGATCACGGGCCCGAGAGTCTGAGATTCTTTCACAACCCGCCTCTGAGAGGCTCTGCGCCTAGCCCACAGAGAGAATGCGGTTCGCTGGCTCTGGCTCCACTTCTAGGCCCTCGGATGGATGGATGGATGGATGGCTGGCTGGATAGAAGAGTGGATGGATGTGTGGCTGGGAAAAACTTTATAAAGATCCGCTGCAGCCGCGCTTGGCTTCACACCTGCTCGCGACGCGAAGAGCTGCAAACCATCGTCCAGCCAAGGCACTCGGAACTCTCGATACACCCCACACAGTTACACACACACACACACACACATAGACTGAGGGAGGCAGAGGCTCGACTATTATGTAAGATTAGGCAATCTGCAACACACATCTACATATCCACCAACTCGTGTAGGCGGTCGGTCGGTGATTCTATTTGGCAAGTTGCACTTGAGTGATTTTTCGGGCTTCCAAAAAACGGAAAACCTAATACCGAAAAACTGGAAACTGAAAACCAACAAAACTTTGAACAGACGTGCAACATGTAAAGCGAACCAGATAAACGCCACAAATGACGTAGACAAGAAAAACCAAAACGAAAAAATCGCGCAATAGCCAACGACCATTATCGAAAGTGAAACCCCCCGAAAAAAGAGACAAAACGGCAAACGTTTTGTACCGCTTTGAGTCATTCGGAGTTTTTTTTTATTGTTTTTTTTGCTGTTTTTTGGCACGGATCGTCAAGTTTTATGGCCAACGTCGCGAGGATTTGTTAACCCACGAAATGGGCCAAGTCATTCGGTGTCAGTTGGTCAAAGTGCGTGCCGCCGAGCTGTGAACCAGTGAACCAGCCAGCCAGCCAGCCAGCCAGCCAGCCAGTAGTTGTGGGTGTGAAGAAGGAAAGCAAAAGGCGTTGGAAAAGCAAAGAAGACTTGAGCAGGTCAGTGTTCGGAGCGACACAGAGGCAACCGAAAACAGGAAACAAAACGCTTATATAAGAAATGTGAGTATGGTTAAGCTAAAGATTGCTGTACTATCTGTGGGTGATTTCTTAGAAGTCTTGAAATAGTAATCTACAGGGATGTCCTGCCTTAAATGCCACCAGATCTAAGAACTATAATAGTTTATAATCTGCACCCAGAGAAAAGAGGACTGAGCCCCGAATAGTTCCACTTAGATTTAAATATTGATGGAAGTGTTTTCATTTTCAATCTGACATTAATATGAAAATATTTTATCTAAATATATTTGATATTGAAAAAAATATATTTTCATATTAATATGAAAATATTTTATCTAAATATATTTGATATTGAAAATAATATATTTTCATATTAATTAAATATATTCCCCACCAATTTAATAAAATATATTTATTTTTAAGTGTTCCTTTATATTTATAAAATTATTTATATTATTATGTATTTATATTTATGTATTTATATATAAATCAAAGTGAATTTAATTTAATTTTACTATTTTTTATTCTAAATGCGAATATTTAATTAAAATATGGGTGTTTTTGTTTTTACTATGCCACATTTCTATCAGTGTTTAACAAATCGAATGCTCAGCTTCTATATCTTGGATTTCTTATGAACTATAGTTTCTATACAAAACTCCACCAAAATCTGATTAAAAATAATGTCTATGAGGGCCCACAATAATTGAAATGAAAAGAGTATTATATTTTAAAGAAATTCTCAACCATTCCTTGACTATTCCTTTAAATTTGTACTACCTTCAATGTTAATTTATTTTTGTGGCACCTTCTTCAAGGAATCAACTGCCAAACGGCTGAAGCCGGCAGCAGTAGCAGCCGCACGAGTCGATAACGTTTATTTGGGTACCGTTAGGTATGTGCAACTAATGCAGTTAACTAGCAAAAGGCGGAGGCAAAGTGGTAGAAGGAAAACGGCTCAAGGTCAGACCAATGCGATTAACTATAATTATAAAAGCCAAGTGTAGGAGCAAGCAGAAACCCACCGCAAAGACGGACACCCGCAAACACACAACAACAGCTACAGCTACAATAAATAATGAAAGCCAAAAACCGAAACCAAAAAGCCCAACAGAAGAAGAAGAAGAAGCCCCATCCAACTATTGCATAACAGAGAGACAATAAAAAACCATAAATCCAACAAAAAACAAGAAGAAGTTGGAGTAATTATAACAACAATTAAGCAAACGGCGTGCGTTTTTACAGCTAAGCGTAAAACGCAGCCAAGCATTTTGGTGGGTGAAGGGTACAGCTATAGCAGGTGGGGTGTGGGGTGGGGGGAGGGGGTGGAAGGGGCTGGGTGTACATCATTCATTAAAATGTAATCCAAGTTTAAGCAAAGTCTTCTAGTGGGGCGGTTCTTCTTCTTTATAATTAAACGGATGACAGTTTTATGCCTTTGACCTTAACGCCTGACAGACAGAGAACGCAGATACAGATAGGCAGATACAAATACAGATACAGATACACACAGAGGCAGATAGAGAGGAAAAGAGACAGAGGAGATGTCATTGTTCTGGTGGAACTATAGTTCCAGCGACATTGATAGCAAAAAGATACCCTAACACGAAAGAGAGTCCAGGTACTGTTTTGGATCGAAGCCAAGGCACAGATAAAAGGCAATCAAAAGGGTCCTTGAAGCTTGAAATATAAACCAAAATATAATGCCTTTAACGACAATCTTAGACAATCCAAAGATTCCATTCAAAGGCCTATTCCAAGGGAATATATTGATTTCCAGCTCATTATCATGAAAAGAGTATTTGAGATTTCGTTCTGTAAGATTTTCTTACTCATGCAATACCCATCTGAAACATTGGCCACAATTAATTTATGAACCACAAACTTCCTTCCTGCCTCTACGCATTTGGTGTAACACCGGCAAGACACACACACACACCACACACCACACAACACCCAACACTTGAGTGACCACTAGCAAGGTCAGCATCAACCATGCAGCAACCATGACGATGATTATGATTATGATTCCTATTCCGATTCCGATTCCGATTCTGATTACATTGAATGATCGGTCACCCCTTTGTGTCTCTCTTTGCAGCTGCCAGCGGCCAGTTGATCAACGGACATGAAGATGTGCAGATTGCTGATGCAGCCGCTGCTGCTGTGGCTGTGGCTGCTGCTGCTGATTGAAGTGCAGGTAAGGAACCTTTCACCTCTTTGGTTGGCTCGGTTCGTTGCTCAAGTCAGAGGGGCATTGCCCAAGTCTAGATGGGAAATCTAATCTATTTAACAGTTCTTAGAATGAACTTCCTGATTAGGCCACATGAACCGTAACCAATAGTTGGCCAATCGCTGGCCCGCCTGTCTAACGGATATGCTCTCTGCTCTAATGCAGATTGCGTATCGACCGACCACGAGCGGAAGAGAGGCTTTGTCTGGCTGGCCAAAAATTATGTGGCTTTGTGCCTGTGGCCGTTTCTGTGCCTCTTCTGCTGATGCAGCACTTTTCGCTTGTGTGGGGCTCATAAAAACCAAAGACTTGGGACACAAACTTGATCCGAGTGATTTATCGCATTGCGTATACGCCCCACGTGCCTGACCTGACGCACTTCTCTCTCTCTCTCCCTCTGGCACTTCTTTCTTGCAGCAACCCATCAGCGGCCTGGAACAGAGTACAGACTACTCGGTGGTGAGCAAAACGGCGGCAGTGGCCACCACCACATCAGCCCCTTCCCACACGGTGGCGCCACCACTACGCAGCTTCAAGGGCCGCATTCAGACCACGACTCCAACGCCCAGAACAGCGACTGGGAGTCGCCCCCTGGCCACTGGAGCGGAGGCGCAACAGGAGCTGGTGGGCATCTCCTCCAAATCGTATATTTCGGGACCCACCACACAGGCCTCGAAGCTGTCCAAGCGTGCCGGCCTGGCCGGGCCCAAAAAGTTCCCCAAGGATGTCCGCAACCGCAGCAGCGTCGCCGTGGAGCGCAATAAGCTGCATCACGATGTACCCGACCATGTGCCGGACTCTTCTGGGTACATACCGCATCGCATTGGACATCCTGTTCATCTGGATTATGGGTCCACGGGTGTGGATTCCAGTGGAGCTCCGACAGGAAGTGCCGGCTATCATGCGCCGCCCTATGAGGGCAACAAATGGCACGAGGAGTACTGGGATCAGGAATACGCGGGTCATCAGTTTCTCCACAACAGCACCAGAGTGCAACGTAAGTTTAAGTTTCCCGCTTTTATGATTAGAGTTCTCTGTTGCGAGCTGCTCCTGTTCTTCCTTCAAACAGACATTGAAGCGGAGTGCCAGGACGACTACATGAAGATACGCATTGGCTTTAATGGCTCCTTCAGTGGATTGCTCTACTCGGCGGGCTATGCCTATGACCCGGACTGCATGTACATCAATGGCTCTGGTCGCGACTATTACGAGTTCTATATCCAATTGAATCGGTGTGGCACTTTGGGCAAGAACTCCCTACAGGAGGAGAGTCGCAAGAATCCAACAGTACGTACATATGCTTAAGAGAAAAACCATTTAAGGATCACATAATAAATGGTTCGTTTTGGGTTTCCAATTAGAACTTTATGTGGAACACGGTGACGGTTCAGTATAATCCACTGATTGAGGAGGAGTACGATGAGCATTTTAAGGTCACGTGCGAGTATGGCTACGACTTCTGGAAGACGGTGACGTTTCCCTTTCTAGATGTGGAGTAGGTGTCCTTTCTTTCTCCTGGAAATGCTTTACTCACTGAACTCGTTTTCTCTCCCACAGGGTGGCGACGGGCAATCCTGTGGTCTTTACACTGAGTCCACCCGAATGCTATATGGAAATCCAGAATGGCTATGGCATTGGTGGTCCCCGCGTGACGGGGCCAGTGCGTGTGGGCGATCCCCTGACCCTGATCATCTACATGAGGAGCAAATACGGTGAGTAAACATCTCATCTATCTCTATATCCAGTGCGAGTATATCATGCATGGCTCAATGATTATCGTGCGATCGATCCACACAGATGGCTTTGACATTGTGGTCAACGATTGCTACGCACACAATGGCGCCAACAAGCGGATACAGCTCATCGATCAGCATGGCTGTCCGGTGGATGACAAGCTCATCTCACGCTTCAGGGGCTCCTGGTCCGATGCGGGCGTGTACGAGACACAGGTGTATGCTTACATGAAAACCTTTCGGTTCACCGGCTCCCCAGCCCTCTACATTGAGTGTGATGTCCGCATGTGTCACGGACGCTGTCCGGTAAGTTGGATGTCCGACTCTATCCAAAAGAGGACTCTTTGCTGATCTGATCTGATCCCTTGCCTTTCCTTTTGCAGAGCCAGCCCTGCCATTGGCGCAACCTGAAGGCGGTCACTAAGCGCGACACCTCTAACATGACGGCCACAAATCTCTCTCTCCCTCCACTGTCCGCGGACGCAGACGCCGCCGCCGTCACCACGGAGAGTCCTTCCACGCAGACTTCGCTCTCGGAGAACGTGAACCTGTTCCAGTCGCTGCGCGTGCTGCAGGAGGGCGAAAACGATGGCGATGATGTCTATGCCCATCGCCAGACAAAGCCCCCAGGGCCGCACCAGACCTGCCTGAAGACCTCGACCTTCTCAGCGCTGACCGCCGCTGGCTCAGCCCTGCTCTGCGTGCTGACGGTGACGCTATTCATTGCCTGCTCGCGGCTGAAGAGGCGCAAGGAGTCGACGCTCTACGACTCCTACATAGCGCACAAGGGTCAAATCGATTGATTTGCTTGGCTTTCGCCTTGAGCGAATGATTGTGTATATAGTTTATGTTCAACCAAGTTCTGTTCGCTCTTAGATTGTAGATTAAATTAAGTTTTTTTTGTAGTATTTTCTTAGGTTTTTCGCTTTAATTCTAAGTTTCGATTTCGCCAATGAAAAACCATCATTTCGATCATGAATATGGCAAAATAAACGTTGCCCTACAATTGGTTTCAAAGTACCAAAAACTTGTATCGAAATCGGGAAGCAGCCCCCTAACATGAATTTTGCCCTGCCCTCTAAAAGTATGCAACGATTTCAGCTTCGACATGAATCTTACATACATTCTTCGCGTAAATTCGACGTGCTGCTACATGACTTTTACATCTACACTTGATGCAACGACTGCCACATTCGGCCTTTTCAGATAATAATTTTCCAAAATTTTCCAGGTCTGTAGCAGAGAGCTGCACAGATACACATAGGTTTAGGAATATTGAAAGAACATTTCAAAGAACAAAATATCGAGGGGGCTCTAGGGGGTGTGAAATATCAAATTTTCTCCAGAAGTCTTTCCAACGAGCCAATTCCTTCATTGAACAATGTTGGAAAATTCTCTATCTTTTGCAAGCTCTATTTTGGCTGATGCCCCACTGTGTGCTGCTTAGGAAGGGGATGCGTATGGCGCACGTCTGGCCGTCGCCTGTCGTCTGTCTCATTTTATGCTACCCCATGTGGGAGGCATAAGGAAACGGCATCTTGGCGTGTGCCACTTGCCGCCGCACTTCCTCATGGGGCACGGAATGTGGCATGCCATGCCCCAGCCATTTGACATGGTGCGCGTTCAGCGTTCAGCGTTCAGCGTTTTGTGTGCTGTGCTTGTCATAGATTTACTGGAGATTTATTTATTGTGATGGTTTTTTTTGTCGGTCGTGCGCTTTGCCGCATGATTTTCATTTGTTGGTTGCTGCCGCCGCTGCCATGGGTCTGCTGCTGCCGCTGCTGCTGCTGCTGCTGCTGACACAAATTTTCGACTGCGGCGTGCCGCAAAACATTGCCCAAAGTGTTAATATGGTTGAGGACTTTTAATATTACCCAACTGCCAGTCAGTGCAACTGCCACAGCCACAACAACAGTGGCACAGCCTCACAGCCGCACAGCCACTCTGCTAATTGTGCAATTTTCGATGGTCTGACGCCTCATTTTGGGCGTTTGGCCAGCACTTCTCGGTTGTTCTTGGGTGTACAAATTAACACGGAACCGCCACGCGGCAGCCACCATGCACCGTGCACCATGCACCAGCCAGAAGCCAAAAGCCCGAAGCCTGAAGCCCGAAGCTGGTGTCAAAAATTGCTTTGACTAATTAATTTATTTGGCTGTGGCATACACCTGAGAAAACAAACAAATACCAGAAACAAAGAACTCGCCAGCAAACAATCCAAATGTTTATGATCTCAAATTATATTTTTCGCACACAATTTTGCATACAATGTGCTGTGCCGGGTCGCCTTTATGGATTCTGCCTTTGCTCATTTATGATTAATTGCAGTTTAAAAACGCTGCTAAGCAAAACACAACTAATTGAATCACAAAAAATTCCCAAATATCCAAAAAAAAATTAAAATGCTGCCACATGCCCCGCCCAGTGGGGCAATAGCTGTGAAAAGAGATTTCTCCACTCACCCACAAGGTATCTAGGCCATCGCTGAGGGTCCATCTCGGGCACGTTTCGTGGCTGAGAGGCTGCGAAGCTGCGAGGCTGCGAGGCGACCTTGAGAGCGGCGACCCGGCCAAAAGTGTTTCAATTGAATGCAGCCAAAATAATTTATGAAAATACAGAAATTAATTTGATGTAATTTGCGTTGGCGTTAGCCATTGATTTTATCGCTAACCAAACAGCAAAAAATAGGAGAAATACTTACAGCTGTAGGAGCTGTAGCGATGATGAGGTGCCTGCCGGGGGCTGCTGGCTGCTGGCTGCCTGCTGGCTGCCAGTGGATGCCGCTTCGGTGACACCAAAATGGCACCCAAATTGCGGCAGCCCCGGCTGGCGACGACTCCGACTCCGACTCTGACTCCGACACAAAGGCTTCAAAATACTGCTTTTTATGCGCTGTGAGGCAGCGACCTTAGTGTGTTTATTTTTATTTTTTTGCTTTGCTGACGGCAGTCGCACTGCCACATGATGTCTCATAACTTTTGCACGTTCGTGGCCTGGGTCTTTCGCTTGCATTGTATTGCGCTGTCATGCGCACATGAAAATCATCAGCAGCAGCAGCATCATCATCATCATCGTCACCATCATCAGGCAGGCAGGCAGGCAAAAGGTAACTTTTGCATCAGAAATGCAAAAATATGCTTTCATTACCAAACGTCTAGCGCGCAGCTTTATATGGCATGCATAATGTTTTCCTTTTGGCTGTGTTTTTTCTTTAGAGTTTTTCCCCTGCCCCACCGACTCTTCCATTGTGGCAAGAATCTTTAAGCGTTTGCTTTGAGCCGCCTCCTCCTCCTCCCCTATCCACAAAAAATTATCAAATCGTTACACGGAAGTGCTGCCTTCAATCGAACTGCGTTATATTGTAATTTATGTAATTAAGGGTCCCGAATGGGTCCCGACAAGTGCTGACAGTTCCATGAGATCTGCACTTACCATAATGCCACAAAAGAGATCTTTTGAAGAATAGCAGTTTCCAAACTGTAACCAATTCAATTGAACATGAACTTTAAGACAAAAACCTTTAAAATGTTAATGATGCAATTCCCTTAACCTTTTGTGCATTCTATTTGAATCATTCAGGCGCCATGAGGAACTGCGGCCTGCTAATGATATTCATCAGTAATTAGGCGCAACATATCATAGAAAAAAGCGAAAACGACCAAGAAAAAAGCCAACTATGAAATAACAAATTAAGCGCAACGCCCACATGACCTTTTGAGGCGTTGCTTTTGTGTGTTTTTTGTTGCTTGCTTAATTTATAGGCTCGAGTGTTGTGTCATAATTAATTTAATATCTAAGCTTATAGCACGATTAGCAGCCCACAGATCAGATGGCGGAAGCAAAGCACTCGTCTCCATTCATTTACATTTCCCAGGCACTGTGGCGGAACTTCTTTTTGGGGGCAGGTGGCATCCCTGTGTGTTTGCAGAGCACATGTCAGCATCCAACAGCTGTTACCGTCTTTGTTTACAAACTAATAAAGGGAGAGGCTGGAAGAGCAAGAGAGAGAGAGAGAGAGAGAGAGAGAGAGAGGGCGAGAGCGAGAGCGAGAGCAGCCACCCCCTGGATAAGGGAGAGGGTGCTGACTCTGACTCTCTTTTATCCGGAATTTTCAGCATCTGAGTCGACGCCTGCGCCGTGGCCCTGCCACTCGGCTGCTGCGCGCCTCACAGTCGCAAGCCCATTGATTTTTATCCAGAATCCCGAAGTAGAGTTCTTAACCCGCACCCAACCGGACCTGTTCCAGTCAGAGCAGAGCAGAACTCTTGAGGAAAATTCGGAAAAACCTTGTGAAAATTAAGCCATAAATTAACAGAAAATCAAAACGCAAGGCTCTGGCCTAAAGGTGAAGTGCAGAACCTTTCTCAAAGAAGTGTTCGCCCAGCTCTAAGGCTGCTGTTCTTTTTTGTGTGTCTGCAGTTCGGGGCGTGGACTCCACGCATCAGCATCCAGCATCCAGCATCCACCATCAGCCATGTCCTGGTTCCAGTTGTAAGTGCAGGAAAAGCGGAAAGGCGGAATACCATGGAGACCACCAACAGCAGATCCTGGCTGCTGTACGGCGTCCTTGTGCTCCTGGCCATTGCCGCAGGTACGTACGGTGCGGGGGCGAAAAGGGGGCGTTGCGAACTCTGCCCCCATTTCCGGACTTGGGGCTCCGTTATGTAATGAAAAACTCGCGAAAAGGCCCAAGGAAAAACTCTGCTAAAACTCTGCTAACCGTTTCTGAAACAACAATCCAATCCCTTCCGTCAAAAAACAAAAGAAAAACTATCTCTCTTTCTCTCTCTCTCTCTCTCTTAGCTAGCTAACAAATTTTTACAGCAATGATTTGATTTTTTTCTTAAATTTTACAAACTTGCGCTGGCAGCGCCGCCTTAACAAGTTCTCCAAGCTCTCATTTTGGCCAACAACCAACGACCAACCACCTCTGGCACCACCACCACCACCGCCACCACCACCACCAACGCCAGCCTCATGCCGCGGGCCGCTGTTCCCTTATTGTACATCTCAGCCTCTCGACACCTCAACCCCACAACCAACCAAGAACCAAGAACCAGAACCAGAATCGCCAGAAACAACAACTAGAATACAGGAAGCCAGAAAAAAGAATAACCGAAACCGCCACACGAACCATCGAACGCCCGAGAATGCCTGAGAATGCCTGAGAAATAGACCCCCGGCGAAATGTATAAAAATGAGACTTGGAGAAACTGCCAAAGCGACGCTGCTGCAGCGCTGCCTACGAAAAAAATACGAGAAAATTATAAACAAACCCACAAAACTGCGCTAGTCATTAACTAACTCTATATCAAACTATATATATATTCCAAATAATCTATCGTAGAACTCTCCTTAGTAGCACACCCACCCACCACCACCACCACCCGCACAAGAAAACAGTTGAGTGCTGCCCCTTTAAGAATAGATCTTCTTTTATAGCTACATATCTCTCTGTCTCCAGATACCACTTCTCTTGCTCCCTCCTTGCTCTTGCTCTTGCTCTCTCTTTCTCTCTCTCTCTCTCTGTATCTCTCTCTCTCTGTATAATGCTCGAAAACTGTAAACTTCTGTACCCTACCATATATATAGCCAAGACTATAGAACAATTATTCACTTCCAGTACTCCTATATACCCGTACTCTCTCTCTCTCTGCCTGTCTCTCTCCGTCTATATATATATATAAGTATATCCTCCTTAGCTATCTCTGCTTTTTGTAATTATACATTTCTCCAAGCCCATCCATCTAAGACTCCCTTAATCCCACCCCCTGACTATTCCCCGTATTAGGGGCTACGACAAGGTCCTTGAGGGACACAGCCACAACCGCAGGATAAAACCGCAACTGAAATGAACAACAAACCAAAAAAAAGATCAACCACAAAAGAAAAACGTAACCAATTTTAACCAAGAAAAATTACTGATTTCAGTTAATGAAATGCATATATACAACATACAATATATATACTATCTATATATATATATATATATATGAAGATTTCTGTATCAACTGCCGAATCTTAATTCATACTCCTTCTCTTCTGAGCAGTCCAAGAAAAATGATATACTACTCGATAGGGTAACAAAGAAATAGAACTTGCAATAGAAGCCTGAAAACGAGGCGTACTTAGTGTCTAGAGCTCACTTTTTGGTATATAATGAATATAGTACATACACACACAAACACACCCACTCAACAGACACACACACACACACACACACACACACACACACACTCATACAATCACATACATAGTATCGGTATTAACATCCACCCATCCCTCGCCCATCAGACCCCCTCCCCCATTCACCTAGCCGTAAAGTGCAACTCCAAAAAGGAGTTCCAGCAAAAAGAAAAAAAAACACCACTCCACTCACTCACACAGCAATAGACACACGTGTGTTCCATATATGAGGCGCTCACACACACGCACACAGACAGGCGACAAGGATAACCCGGTCACACACACACGCCAGCCAGAGTGGGAGAGGCAACCAGCCAGCAGCCAGCATCCCAAAAAGAGCTTTCCGTTCTCTCTCCCACGCCACGTGAAGGACACAAAGCTTTCGGATAAAGTTTAAGGATAAACTTTACTCAGCTGTCGGCGTACAAGAAACCAAAACCAAAACCAAAACGAAAACGAAAACAACGGATTACCGGAACATAGTCGTCTCTTTCCCACATTAGCTAGAAGGGGAATTCCCTGTTAGGTCCTTAGGATGTGTGTTCCAGGGCTATGTTTCTAAAAGGGGGGCACCAAAATATAAGTGTTGCACATCTGTAAGCACCTTGTTGATATCGTTATCGCTAGCTGTGTTGTCGTGTTATCGTAGTACAATTTAGGACTCTAGGACTGTAAGAACCACCAAAAGACAGAGGCATTGACATTAAAGCAGTCACCATGTGTGGGTGGACCCCTCGCATGGTTCTTGTTTAATGAAAGTGCCTCCGAATGCGGCGTATAATCCACGTAGGCCAACAACCACCACCACAGCAACAACAACAACAACAACATTCAACACTTGCAGCACCACCACCCACCCAACCATTACTAATTAAAAGAAAAAAGAGAAAAAAACCAAACAACAAATAAAACCCACAATCGAGCGGTACTCATGTGTCGTCCATTTTTGTTTAACTTTTTCCAAAATCAAAATTCCAAAAATTCCAAGTTGCTAAAGAAGAAGATGATGAAGAATCGGTGAAATGTCTCTCTCTCTCTCTCTGTCCTATCTGTCGCTCTGTCGCTCTCTCGCTCTCTCAGTCTCTCTGTCTCACACTGTCTCTCTCTCTCTCTCACTGTCTCTCTCTCTCTCTCTCTGTCTCTCTGCCTAACTCTATCTCTGTCTAAGCTGTAATCATCCTAAGCCCATTCAAAAATGAAAAATTAAATTTAAACAAAAAAAAAACCAAGAAAAACTAAAAACAAAAAATACAACAACTTTGCTCATCCGTTCCGTTTCTTTCATTTCTCTGTATTCTCCTGATTTTCGTTATATCTTCGGTTTCTTTTGATTTGTTCTTTATTCTCTCTGTCTATATCTTTCTCTCCCCCGATTTCTGGCATATCTGTTCCGTTAACTGCTTTTTGTTCACTATTGCTTTTGGATTCGTTTCGTTTCGATTCGTTTCGTTTCGTTTCGGTTCTCTTTTGTTTTTGTGTTTTTTTAGTCAGTGCATCCGAAGATGAAGAGCGCCTGGTGCGTGACCTCTTTCGAGGCTACAATAAACTCATACGACCCGTACAGAATATGACACAAAAAGTTGGAGTAAGATTTGGTTTGGCGTTCGTACAGCTAATCAATGTCGTAAGTGTTCACAAAAATCAAATTTGACAAAAAACAAAAAACAAAAAAAAAACCATAAAATAATAAGAATATATCTATAAAAAACATAACAAAAAAAACCTAACATTAGTAGAGTGTAAATGTATTTTTAACAAGAAATTCTTCAGTTTCGTTGATGCCACACACACACACACACACACACACACACACAGACACAGACACAGCCACAGCCACACACACTCAAACACTAACACACGCATCCATACCCCCCAGCCACGCCCATGTTGAAGTTAATGGGCGTGGCATGGACGTCGTGGAGGCATCCCAAAAGTTTATGAGTTTTGTTTTTTCTTGTTTTATGCTTTGTAAATAATTACGTTCACCGTTGCCTTGACTTTGACATTGTCTTTGTATATGTTTCGTAGTGCTGAAGAAATACAGTTACAAGCCAAATACTAATACGAATACTAACCCTAAAGAACTAAGATTAAACAAGCAAACAAAACTAACCAACTAACTAACAAAACTAAGAGTTAACAAAATGCGAAATAATTGTCTTAACTATCCCTTCCCGCCCACTCTCTCTCTCTCTCAATCTCTAAAAAATAAAAAACAAAAAAAAAACTCGATTTGATTTCGATTCGTTCCGAATCTTCCGAATTCAAATCGTACTCGTACTCGTACTCGTCCTCGTACCGTTATCTTTCACGTAACCAACCACTAACCAACCACCACTCAACCAAAAAACCACCAAAAACCACCATCAACCATGATATCACCACAATCAAAAACCGAAAACCGAAAACCGAATACCGAAAAAATACAAAACCGAATTCCCGAACCGAACCGTACCGAACCGAATCAAGAATGAGAAAAATCAAATTATGAAATCAAACGTTTGGTTACGTTTGGTTTGGTACGACTACCAGCTGCAGTGGGATGAGGCCGACTATGGCGGCATCGGGGTGCTCCGTCTGCCCCCCGACAAGGTTTGGAAGCCGGACATTGTGCTCTTCAATAAGTGAGTAAATGGCCATTATAAAACGTACTAGTACTCCAAACTCTCTCTGTCTCTCTCTCTCTGAACTCTGTACACTAACCAACCAATAACCAATAACAAACAACAAAAAAAAAGTACTATTAGTAGGCGAAAGTAATCCACAGATATAGGGCGATCTTTCTCGTTCTTCCATATACCCTAATACTAATATTTATCCCCCCACCCCCCTATATACCCACGACAGTGCCGATGGCAACTACGAGGTCCGCTACAAGTCCAACGTGCTCATCTATCCCACTGGCGAGGTGTTGTGGGTGCCGCCGGCCATCTACCAGAGCTCCTGCACCATCGACGTCACCTATTTCCCCTTCGACCAGCAGACCTGCATCATGAAGTTCGGTTCGTGGACCTTCAACGGCGACCAGGTGTCGCTGGCCCTCTATAACAACAAGAACTTTGTCGATCTATCCGATTACTGGAAGTCGGGCACCTGGGACATCATCGAGGTGCCCGCCTACCTCAATGTCTACGATGGCGACAGCACCCATCCCACCGAAACGGACATCACCTTCTACATCATCATTCGGCGCAAGACCCTCTTCTACACGGTCAATTTGATTCTGCCCACGGTGCTGATTTCCTTCCTCTGTGTGCTGGTCTTCTATCTGCCAGCCGAGGCGGGCGAAAAGGTGGGTTCAAGGCTCTATTTGTGATGGGTATTGATCTGGATCTTTCTCTCTCTCTCTCCGTCTTCCAGGTAACACTTGGCATTAGTATTCTCCTGTCACTGGTTGTGTTCCTGTTGCTCGTGTCGAAAATACTGCCGCCCACATCGCTGGTGCTGCCACTGATCGCCAAGTATCTGCTGTTCACCTTCATCATGAACACGGTCTCCATTCTGGTGACGGTGATCATCATCAACTGGAACTTCCGGGGGCCGCGCACCCACCGCATGCCCATGTACATACGCTCTGTGTTTCTGCACTATCTGCCAGCGCTGCTGTTCATGAAGCGTCCGAGGAAGACCCGCCTCCGCTGGATGATGGAAATGCCGGGCATGAGCATGCCCGCACATCCGCATCCCTCATACGGCTCGCCGGCCGAGCTGCCCAAGCATATCAGCGCCATTGGTGGCAAGCAGTCCAAAATGGAGGTCATGGAGCTGTCCGACTTGCATCATCCGAACTGCAAGATCAACCGCAAGGTAAACAGCGGCGCCGAGCTGGGCCTGGGCGATGGCTGCCGCCGCGAGAGCGAGTCCTCCGACTCCATTCTGCTCTCGCCCGAAGCGAGCAAGGCCACCGAGGCGGTTGAGTTTATAGCCGAACATTTGCGCAACGAGGATCTCTACATACAGGTGAGTGTGAGCCAGTCAGGCATATACTATTTGGGAATCTGGTGTACATTTTGAATCTACTTATTTTCATGGTGCAGACACGTGAGGATTGGAAGTACGTGGCCATGGTGATCGATCGCCTGCAGCTGTATATTTTCTTTATTGTAACAACTGCCGGCACGGTTGGCATTCTCATGGACGCCCCGCATATCTTCGAGTACGTCGATCAGGATCGCATCATCGAGATCTACAGGGGAAAGTAAGGAGGTGGGTGGCATTTAGCTCGTCTCGGGGACGGGCCAAATTTGAAAATGGTTAACATTGCATTGCAAACGCAACAATAATAAGCAAAAGAGGAGAGAAATCAATGAAGAAAATTGCAACAATTAAGGCGGATTTTTAGAATTTATTGTACTAATTAAACGAAAACGAAAAACTAAACGAATAATGGCTTGAGCAAAATTACACACTAATACAACTAACTAACATTCTTTGGCTAAAACAAAACACACACAAGAATTGGCACTCTGATGGAAGGGGAGGGAGTACGCGTACACTAATTAAAAACAAAAACACTAACACTAAAACTAAAACTAAATGCAAATAGCTACTCAGCAAGCAACAACAAATGTTTAACAAATAAATCAAAACGACAACAAACCTAGTGGAATTGTGCGTAAATTTATAATTTTAATAACGAAACTTAGCTAATATATAAATATATATGTACTAAAATCTAGAACGAGAGTTTAAGTTTAAGTCCAATAATACAGGCGACGTTGGAGTGGATGTTGTGTTTTTTTATTCAAAAAACTTTGTTATGTTGAAGTCACCGCAGAAGAAGAGGAAGACACCTTAAACTTAAGTAAAACAATTTACATTTAGGCAATGCAAAATCACACTGAATTTCACAATTTGTAAATGCTTCACAATCGATCACAGCTCCAGCTACCATAAAAGGAGCACCCCCCCCCCCCCCTCCCAAAAAAAAAAGCGAAACGAAACGAAAAGCCAATAAAAATGCAAAGTTAATTAATAGAGAAAAAAATGTTGTGTTGCCATCAAGCATACGCCGCGTGTTACGCGCCGGATAAGTGATATGAATGCCTATGATTTAATTGACCATTTGCGGGAATGTCGATTCAAATGAGAATCAGATGCTGCTACTGCTGCTGCTGCTGCTCTTGTTGTTGTTGTTGTCAGAAAGATCAAAGTGCTGCTGCAGGGAGATACATATAGTAGGTATGTATGGAATGGGAAGCCAATTATGTAAGCACGATTCTTAACTCATCTTGGCCATATGAGGCTCTCCGCTTTGGCGTTACTGTTAACTCACAAAATTCGCACATTAATCATCCGCCCACGTACGGGCTGGTGTGTGAATTCTGTCATCTTCAATCAGACCCCAGAGATAGCCCAAAGGTAAGATATAGACATACATCGTACCATAATGAACTAAACACACAGCCAGGAATTCCCTGCCTGCCTCGGGGTTCCTGGTTGGGGCCTATCCGAGAGCACAGTTATGGCCAGGGGGGAGTTGGGAGGGGCTGATGGCTTCATAATTAAATCACACACAAAAACCAACAGAGAGCCTGGGCTAAGCCAGAAGGCAGCTCAAAAAACTAACTAGTACGCGCTGTTATTGACTTACAATCGCCGCTGATTACCAAGCAACGACAGTAACAACAGCATCAACCACAGCAGATACGCGAGTACGAGTACCAGTACGTGTTCAGATACAATATCTATCTGAATATCTATTGTGGCTATGTACAGCTTCACCTATGGCTACATCAAAGGTTGCAGCATCACGACGATGACGATGACGACGACGACGACGACGATTGGGCCAAAACTCGTCTCGTCTTGGCTGACTCAAAGCCTCGGCATGTGTCCGACCGAAACGCCGCGTCGCGACGCTTAGGGGCTGCTCTGGCTTTGGCTCTGACTCTGGCTTTGGCTCTGGCTCTGGCTTCGGCTTTGGTATAAATGCGCCAAGGGAGAACATTTGGGCATCATTCGATTTTCTGATTTTGCAACGAAGACGTCGCTGGCATCCCGCCTTCGACATCGACATCGACATCGTCCCAGCTCCAGCTCCAGGCTTTTTTTTTTGTGCTCGTCTAGACGGTTCGTCAGGCGAAACCGGTAATATTTCGACTTCGTTTCGATTCGCGTGAGTGTGTGCGTGTGTGTGTTTTTTTTTGTTCGGAAAACTCGGAAAATCCGAGCTCAGTTGGAAGCCCAGCAGAAATGGTGAGTCCGATTGTGCTACCCGCCCGAACCGGGAAGTGTTGAATGATGCCCCCCGATCTGATCTCTGTTGCAGCGCTGTCTCCTGCCTCTGGTGGCCGCGCTGCTCGTCGCGGCCGGCGTCCACGCGGATGTCTCCCACTTGGACACGGATCTGCAAGAGGATGGCTACCACTACAAGCAGCCATCGGTGCCCTTTCCGCCGCCTGGCTCCGGCAACGAGATCGACGATTCGGGCATAGGACCGGGTCCGGCTCCTTCGGCGCCAGGACCCTCCTATGGACCGCCTCAGACGCAGCCGCCTCGTCCTGCGCCACAGCCCACGGCTCCAGGACCCTCCTATGGACCACCTCAGACGCAGCCCCCGCCGCCGCCACCACCTCGTCCTCAGCCCACAGCACCGGCTCCTTCTTACGGCCCGCCTCAGACTCAACCGCCACGCCCTCAACCGCAGCCCACACAGCCAGCCCCCTCGTATGGGCCTCCCCAGACGCAGCCGCCTCCACCACCACCACCGCGTCCTCAGCCCACACAACCAGCTCCATCCTATGGTCCTCCACAGACACAGCCTCCACGTCCACAGCCTCAGCCTCAGCCGCAGCCCACTCAGCCAGCTCCATCTTACGGACCTCCCCAGACGCAGCCACCGCCGCGTCCTCAGCCCCCATCCCCACAGCCTGGGCCGGAGTACTTGCCTCCTGATCAGCCCAAGCCTCGTCCCACACCATCGCGCCCACAGCCACCACCACCAAGGCCCCAGCCAAAGCCCACTCCCGGATATGGGCCACCACCAAGGCCGCAGCCCCAGCCTCAGCCCACTCCCGGATATGGCCCACCACCAAGGCCACAGCCTCAGCCACAGCCTCAGCCCCAGCCCTCTCCCGGATACGGTCCACCAGCAAGGCCCCAGCCGCAGCCGCAGCCTCAGCCTCAGCCCACTCCCGGATATGGCCCACCACCAAGGCCGCAGCCTCAGCCACAGCCACAGCCTCAGCCCTCTCCCGGATACGGACCACCACCATCTCAGCCGGGACCAGCTCCCACAGCTCCAGCCCCATCTTATGGGCCACCACAAACACAGCCACCTCGTCCTCAACCACCACGCCCACAACCTCCTCAGCCCCAGCCTGGATCGGAGTACCTTCCCCCACAGGGAGAGAATGAGGTGACGCCTTCGCAGCCACAGCCAACGGCTCCAGTTCCGGATTATAACCCACCACCCGGCCCCACTTATCAGCCACGCCCACCTGCACTACCCGCACCACCAGCACCCACATATCAGCCCCGTCCTCCAGCACCACCTGCACCTCCAGCACCCACATATCAGCCTCGTCCTCCAGCACCACCCGCACCACCCACTCAGGAGTACGGACCGCCGCCAACCAGCCCCGGGGAGGAGGATGCGGGCTCCCTGGGACCCGACGGCTACAACTACAACAAGCCTGCCAAGCCGTTCACCTTCTAGGCCTACAATGATTTTTTTTTTATATAATTCTGTACGCGTACTCGTATGTTTAGCCACAAATTGGACCCCATCCCCACACCCCGCGAAGAAATCAATTTCCAAATAAAAGACACAAATCTACACCAAAAGCCAAAGCCACTTGTTGGATAAACATCACTCACTCGGGGGATTCGCTGGTCGGCGTCGGTCAATGTCCAAGCGATGCTATCGGCCTTCTGTGGCGTCACTTCTGACAGACGGCGACGACGAGGAGGACGGCCAGGCAGATGGCACTGGCCAAATATCAGCGGTTCAAGTGCAATCGCAACCGCAATTGCAGGCCACCACCGCCTGAATCTCTCCAGTCGGTCCAGCTGGTAGGTCAAATCAATCAAACCGGGGGCGCCATAAATCAGACGAGTTGTCGTCGTTGTCGTCGTCGTTGTCGCTGTTCCACAGGCGGAAATTCCGAGAGCTGCAAGCAGCCGTGAACGTTCTCTCGGGCTAGCCAATGTTTACTTTATGCTTTGTCGAATCTATAAACCTATTATGACTATATGCACTTTTATAAGTACGTATGTATGAAAGCCCATAGCGACTGCAATTGCCAGAGAGCCATAGAGCCATAGATATATATCCATAGCCGTAGCCATAGCCGGTAACTGCAATGGCAACATTAAGTCGCGTCTCCATACATGGGAGCATTCAAGGTGCCCGCCGTCTGAGTGTGCCCCAAGTTTGAGTCCAAAAAATAAATATGAACGAGCGTATCGATCGCTCAACGCAGATCGTTGATCGCCGATCGAACGACTCTATTCCCACAAGCTGTCGCCGGGCAGACAGCCGAGAGTTAGACAGTCAGTCAGTCAATCTGTCAGTCAGTCAGTCAGTCAGTCAGTCAGTTCAGTCAGTCATCAGGTTCATCAGTCATTTACTCAATATGTCAGTCGCTTAGTCAATAAATTGTCTGCTAGCCATGGCAACTTCATTAGTCTGCCCAAAAATATAAAAATAAATAAGAAAAACTGCAGCAGTAGGAGCAGCAGCAGCAGCAAGCATTGTGCAACAATTTTCCACTCTTGGTTGCATAGGGCTTGGGCTACCTACTCCGTGGGGGCTTGCTACTAATTACATAAGCATACTATACGAAAACGGCCTTCAATATCGCTGGACTCGGACTCGAACTCGGACTCCGACTCCTAGCGCCCTAGCGCTGGCTGACCGACTGACCGACCGACCGACCGACAGAGCGACCGACCCAACGGATTGCCATTTGATTAACGTCTTAACGAGTGGCTTGGGTGTGATTTATGTTGTTAACGCGGCTGCTGCTGCGGCTGCTGCTGCGGCTGCTGCTGCGGCTGCGGCAGCTCTCTGCAGCAGCTGCACTTAGACCAGAGTCTGCGCCTTTTTGCGTGATTTATGATTACAGCATATCGTACTCGCGTACTTGTGGCACTTGAAAAGATTTCGGGCCTGACAAAAGATTCGCCACGCATTGTTTGCTTTGTGCTTCGATAATTAAGTGAGATGTTTTGCAGATGCATATACCCATAGATATATCTGACGGTGACCCCATCTCTGAAATAGTTATAGATACATTTATGTAGATATAAAAACTGAAAAGTCAATAACAAGAACAAGTTCATTTTGCAGGTAATCAACCTAACCTGCTGACCTTAGCTAATTTCACAGATGTTTCCTCTCTAGCACTGGGAGATGACAAACGTTGTTTCTGCTTCTGTGAGATCTGTGAGAGCCCATCCGGGTGTAAATTTCCCAAACAAGTTATTAATATTCTGTCGGTTCTGTAGTCATTGGCGCACCATCAAACGAATCAAAAACACGCAAATGTAAATGCGAGTATTAAATATTAAATCATTCTATGTACGAAAACAACCCAACAAATAATTCTTACCCGAGGGCGAAATTCCCATCCCATTTCATTTCATCCTCCTTCTTGGTCGTCGTCGTCGATCATCTCAAATTTCTAATTAATTCTTCAAAAATTATTCCGACAGCAGCTAATCGAAAATATTAATGGACAAATTATAATTATGACTTAATAGACATTCAATAAAGTCACAGAGAGTGATTTATGCCGACGCCAAAAGCACGAAGAGAGAGAACGAACACCTGTTTCCACTCTACACTCAAATCACATTAAGCATACGCAATGTGATCCACGTCAAAATTTGTTTGTGCATTGCGTTTTGCCGGCCCGCCTCACTCGACTCTCTTGTAAATCAATCACTGGCGAAATTGCCCTTGGCATCGTTTCATCTGTTTGGTTTTTGTTTCTATTCTTCTCATATTTGTAGTGCTTTTTGTCTGCTGTCTTTGTCTGTCTGGTAAAGGAAAAGAGGCAGCACTCGCAACGCATTTAAACGGTTTCCAGCAAACATTGCCTACGATGATTTGTGTAGACGTGCCACAGGCCCAAGAAATATGAAATGTTCAAGTGGAGCAGCCGGTAAGCCGGTACAGAGCGGCGAAAAGTACAGAAATCATTCACGCATGCAACTGGTTTTGTTGTTGGTTTGCACAAGCAACCCGATTCGGCAGCAGAAAGGTATGCTATTAAAAAAATTGCTCAAGCTAATAGTTGAGATAAATTGATGGCATACTTTTAGAGAACCGTTTACTTTGGTTGAGTTTTAAGCTAAGCCAAAGCTTCTATGATCGAGATTTGAATTAGACTTTGAATTGAGCTTTGAAGTCGGATAAAGCTTTTAATTGATGGTTTATTATAGGTTTTCAACTAAATAAATAGACAACCATCTAAACAGTTTATATTTTACTTTAACATATTTATTTCCTTTATATCCTCGTCAGGATTATAATTTGTAAAATTTAAATTAATAACGAATTTTTTATTGAAGGTATTATTTGTGTTATATCAAACTCATTAAATTGTAGCTATAATATCTCTTCTCTCAAAAGGTATTAAAATTACATTTTTATTTTTACAATTTTATGATAAATTTATAATTTAAACTATTAAAATTTTTATAAATGTGTTTGAGGTGTTTGTATGTGCTTATGTGTGTTTACAAATAATTTTTACTATAAAATAATGTAACATTTATTATTAAAAGTATTAACAAATTTATTTAAAACAAATGGTTTTATTATTAAATGGTTTTTTCCATACAAGTAGGTAGGTCACTTCTTTCGACATTGGTATTTTGAAAATTAACATCTCTTCTTTCCATAAAATATTTTGGGTGTACATATACAGATAAGCAGAAAATCATGGCATACAAAAATCGATTGGGAGACTCTTTAATAAATAATAATTATCCTCCTTGGAAGCGATCCTTGGAAGAGGCCTGCCTTTGCAGCTGCCACATCTCTGCCCAGTAAGGTTAACCGCTTCTTTGCCTTCGCAATCTATTTTTAAACAAATTCCCATGAAGATCACTAATCTACGTACAAATATACTTTGATTGAATCCAAGTGATGTCTCAATTAATGGCTCTGCATGCAAAATAAATAGATTTCTGTATAATTCATTTGCTGATACTCGCACCACTTCCTCATCCGATTGACCGACATTGCCCCTTGCCCCTTGCCCCTACATAAGCCCTCCCCTCCTCTGGGTGCAGTCTAGGTTCAGGTTCAGATTCAGGTTCAGGCGTCGCATGCTCGCATGCTCGCATCGCATTAACAATAAATTAATCAATTGCTTAATAGATGTTTAACAACTGTTAACCTTCCTGGCGAGCATTCGAAGTGGTTGCAGATAAATCAAATAAATCTCTGAAAGCAGCAACAGCAGCAGCCACGATTTGCTGGCGATTGGCAGCAGCAGCGAATATTTTGATTAAACGTTGCTGTTCTTGAGCGTGAACAAAATCGTTTAGCTGCCAAAATTGGCAATTACCCGCTGTGCCTCCACCGCCGCCGCCACTGCTGCTGCCTGCGTTGCCACTCGTGGCCATAATGAATGCCCAGACAATAATACCGCTTAGCCTTTGGGTTGAAACGTGCGTGGATGAAAGCAACGAGAAGGGGATGGAGTCACAGGGGCAGGAGGGGTGATTGCCTTTGTAAATGATTCCAAAGAAGATTTGCAGATGGCTGTGGGCGCCAGTGATTAGCATAATACCAAGGCATTCGCATGCTCTATTAAAATTAAAATTTAATTACAAAACCGAACAAAAACGCCAACATCAATCAGAGGCAGGCGACACGCACAGCCCAACGTAGATGCATGGAAAATACTATCCATAGAGGCGACAACTATGAACCCATTCGAGTGATCCGATGCGGTCCAATTCGATCGATTCATTCACAGACAAAGAAGCCCCCAGAAGGCGGCTTTGTCACGCAAATTTTTGTCCGCTTCTGACTGACTGACTGACTGGCTGACTGACTGAGTGACTGACTGAGTGACTGGTGGCTGGTTGGGGCTGGTGGCTAGTGTGAAGCTATTAACGGCAAATAGTCGTCGTCGATGGCAACGTCCCTCGATGTGGGTCGTTGTGTCTTAAGCACTGACAGCACTTGTCAAACCAATCCATAATAGATGTCAAAACATCAGCAGCAACATCATCGAATGGAATCGAATGTAGCCAAACGCAGTGACAATGGATCTTCAGTTTGGACAAAATGCAAATGCAGAAGCAGAGAGTCAACACAAAAAGGCAATCCAATCCGATTGAAAAGGCAAATATACACACGCACAGCAGATACGTATAGTAGATCTCCTCTGGTTAATCCAATGCTTACAATCTCTTTACAAATTTTGACCTTGGCCTTACACGGCAGCGAGCAAACAAAGCGCAGCAAACGGCATCTCCACATCGAAAACAATGTCATAGCAGTTAGTTAAACACAAATATGGAGACACACAAGAGACACAAATGTATCTTGGGGATGGGATGCGATGCCGATGCCGATGCCACAGGCATTGAACCAGCCATTGACTCACTGCAGGTGAACTGGCCAAGAATCTTACAACAAATATCGCGATGGCAGACAGAGCGGCGGGCCGCAACAAGAATCCTCATCATCATCAAGGTATAATCATCGTCATTATCGTTTTGCCAAAAATCAAATAAAAAAAATATATATAACCAAATAAACAGGTTCTCCTAATGGCCATTAGGCAGAGAGTCAGAGTCACATAAAATTCGGCATTTTCATTTGTGCAAATTGGAATCGAATGGCTTATATGTTATATAGTAGGTATATATAGATATAAACATTTAAATCGCTAGAAGATGGCTAGAACGGGTATACCAGCCTCTGCGTTCAGTGTCAGGGCTGGTTCGGTTCGTCACCGATCGATCTAGATCTAGCATGAATGAAATCGAACTGAATGATTGGCTGCTTAAGATGATGCCTCACCAGATTGTGGTCTAAATGGAATACCATTAGCCGTATATGCCCAGCCTTAATTTCCACTTTTATGGCATCAATTTGTCAGAATTAGAGTTGAACTCCACTGCTAATCGGTTACAGCATCCTATTTGGGCATGTTCAAGAAGAAACTCTTCGCGACACCACCTAGGGATATCGGTCATAAATCAACAATAAGTAAACTCCAAACAATCTCCAAGACTTTCACTTTTGTTTTAGGAACTAGAGCTGGCAAGTTCTCCGTTGGAAAACAATATTTATTTATTCCTACTTTACTATCATAAATGTCTAATGATTCTTAAATGGTTTATCACTCTAAAAGACTAAAAGTCAATGAGGTTTTTATGGGTCGTATAAAATGTGATTTTATATTTTTGCATTCACTATTCGTAAAAAATACTCCCAGAGTCTCTTTTGGCCGCAGAAAACTTACCCATATCAATTATTATTGATTATAGTGTCCAAGACAAAGTTCAAAGTGCCAGCCACACATGGTTTTAACGGTGGCACGAGCCGGGCCAAAAAGGTGCCAAAAGCAGCCACCGACGTCGCGCGGTATTGCCCTCAGGCGGCCATCGATTTTATCGTTTGCTGTTGTTGCTGCCAAGCAAATTATGAGAAGACAGAATTAAAAACTAATTATTAAGTTAAACAATGATTAGATGAGAGGATCTGTTGCCATCTGTCTTGCCATTCTCATTTCCCCATTTCGCTTTATTTTATTTCGATTCTGGCTATTTTCAATAATTAATTTATGCTTCCCATTAAATGTTAATGTTCGTTCTTCTGCGGCGGCGGCGGCTTTCACTGGGCGCGTGTGCCCGTCCCGCCGGTTTGTCTGTGCCAGTCACAGGATTGATTGGAACCAGAATCAATCTATAAAGAAATCGGACCCGACACTCTGCCTCGACTGAACACGTCAAACCAATCAAGACAAACAACTTTTGTGTTCTTCCAGAGAGATAGAGAAAAAGAGGGATCTTCGTCTGTCCACAGAGTACCTGTCCAGTGTAGGTCAAGTTTCTGATGGACGATAATTGTTTAATAATTTATTTCGACTCCCCCGGAAACGAGACTGAGCATCAGCCATTCGTTGGCTATTTAAAGACAATTTATTGAGGCAGTTATAAATCTCTCAAGTGCTCCAAAACATGTCTAGGTGTTGCAATAAATATTTCTGTGCCTAGATCATGCCTCTACTCCGAACAGGAGGGTCCAACAACTTAAGCAATCATTTTGAAATACTTATTTCGACAAGAGTATGCCACAGTTCGCCATTGTCTCTGATGCTGCAGATGATATATTTGTTTTGCTTTTTGTATATATTTTTTTTGTTATACATTTTTTGCGTAATTTATTGAATATTCATAATGTTGACGCTCTCTGGCTCTGGCTCTGGCTTTGGCCTGTTTCGCGGTGAATGTGCGGAAGCTTGTACAAATACACGAAAAAAAATCCTCAAAAATATTTACGAAGTATTGTATTTGCGAATCTTCATGAAAAAAAAGAGACAGGTATGCGCCTGGCTTGAGAATCATAAGATATTTTTTCACTGAAAAGTATCTAAAACGAGCTGAGATTGAACCTTGACTTGATGTTACGCATAAAGATTGTTTTTTTTTGTTTTGGGATTTCAAAACGAATTCTCAACAATAGCTGAAAGCTCTCAAAATGTTTAATTTCTTTGCCTGCTTATTTAAATGTCAAGCAAAAACCGGCAGCTAGAAAACGAGGAGTGTCTCACAAACAAATCTCTTGGTGACAAAAATCGTTGCTGAAGAAATTAAGACCTTTTGTAGTTCTGGTTATCAGGTGGTCAGGATCGCATGTAAACACACGCCCAACGAGACAACAGCCGGAGACTCGTGTTTGGGCCCCACCCTGACAACAGGTCGCATGCGTAATATATGGGAATGCCTAGAACGAAAACCAGATACAGCCGCTACAACCCCAGGCCCCGGGTGGCACGTGAAGTCTAATCGATTCTCGATAGCGGGCAGTGCCATAAATAAACACAATTTTCGATTGCCGGCATTTAGTTAAGAGTCTCCGGTGGTGGCGATGGCTATGGCGGCTCATGGCTTTTGATTCACTTGTATGCAAATCCGGGCCAAAAATCGTCGTCGCTTTGGTTCCGGCCACAGACACATAGAAACGGTGATGGAAAGATCAAAAAACATATTTAACTGGCGATATTAATTTCGATATTGGCATTAGCATAAATAAGACTACGTTCGATTTTAATGTTATCATTATCACTGAACTACATATACATTGTATTTTGTAGTGTGGGATTGGGATTGTGATTGTGGCCCCATAAATCTGCCACGCCCTTGATTGATTTATGGCACACACCCCTGTTTATGCAGCAGCTACTCGTGGATAGAACGCTGCTTTTTGAATGACACATTTTGCAAGTCAAATCCATTGTTGACGCAATAGACAATGGCCAAAAGCAAAACAAGACGAAACAACAAAAACAAGCAATAATGGCTGCTTTGTCGGGGATCGAAACCTAATACGCCAGCCGACCAAAACCAAAAGCATTATTAATTACATTTTAAATTTTCTAATAACCGTAAAAATACACAATAAATTGTTCTTTTTTTACGTTTATTTTTGTGTGTTTTTGAAATATGTTTCATAGAATTCGCAGGTGTCTCATCTGTGTGGCATCCGTTGACAAATATTCCATCAATCAATGCAGGTGAAAGGCAGCCGCAAAATGATGTCACAGGCCATCGCTGTGATGGCTAGAACTATTTTTCAGTGGGTTTTTGATATACATTTATCTACTCGTACACTTCTTCATATCGTAAGTATATCTTTTGGTAACATCTTTACAATGTTTTGTTGCTGGCCGAATATTTGAAAATGGCTTTACCATTTCCTGTGTGTGTGTGTGTGTGTGTGTGTGTGTGGCACTTAATCTCCGTGGCACACAGCCTTGATATCGAACAAATCATTTTTATTGGCACTGCATCTTTTTGGTCTCGAGTGGCTTCATCTTCATTCACTCGACTCGACTGTGGCAGGTGAATGTATTTCCCCACACGCACGAGAAACGGAAATGATGTATGCCCCCGAAAGCCGTTAAATTTGCTTATTGTTGCCCCTGCTGAGGTCAAGTGAAGATACAAACAAGCGGCTAGCCAGACAACCAGACAGACACACAAATGATGGAGCGATCAAATGAATGAATGAGATGGCTACCAGCCCAGACAATCTCCTCCTGACATGAAACCGATGTCCAAATCGGTTGCAGATACAATTGGACATTCGTTTTTTTTTTTTGTCTCCCAAAGAACTCGAGGTAGAATTTCGCATAATTAGTTGAGTGCTCTCTTCGGTGGAAAAATATTATTCTAGCAAAAATGTTATGCAAATCATTTCACAAAACAAAAGACTTAGGCAACGAACTTTTTTCTGAGCCACGCGTCGCTTGATACAGCAATACAGAGCGCGGTCTCTGAGAGAGAGAGAGAGAGAGAGAGAGAGAGAGAGAGAGGGGGTGGGGTTGAGTATGTAGATTGCTCTGCTCTTTAAATACTTAACTGTCCGTCTGTCTGTCTGTCTGTCTGTCTGTGCGTCATGCGGCTCGTGACGACAACCAAGTGATTGTCTAAAGGGTCCAAGCACCACCACCGACCACTCTTCTAGCCGCCGCAGTCTTTTCATTTGATTCCATTTCGTTTCGTTTCATTTAATTTAAATTTTGATTTGATTCGTTGTTGTCGTTGTTGTTTTTGGTTTATGGGGGGAGAGCTGCTGCTTCTGCCTGTTAATATTTTTGTTGCTGCCTTATTTCTAACGTGTCTCATCGGGTTTTTGGCGGTCGTCGTCGTCTTCGTCGTCGTATCTTTGGCCAGACTCTAAGACCCACGTACCGAACTGAACCGAACCGAACGGACCCCCGAACAGACCCACCACCAGACCAGACCAGATATAGTATAAATTTCCTACCGACTGACCAGCTCATCATCATTTGTGCTTTGAACTTCTTAAGTGTAAATTGCTCGTCCGCTCATCAGCTCGAGAAAATTTCGTAAAAACAAAATTAACCAAAATCCAAATCAAAATGGTATGTGATCCTCATCAAAAAAAAAAAAGGATAATGAATCCCCCCAAGTGCATTACTTCTAAGAAGGATATATAGAACAAAAGACCAAAAAATCCAAAAGTGAAACTGATGATGTGTCAAATGGAAAATAAAACCATTTTATTTTTTTTAATTAATTTTTTTTGTACAACCCAAAATATATAAATATTTGGATGGATTGGCTGCCCAACCTCGAACTCAAGTGCCGCTCAAGTCCGTGGCTGGAGTGTCTCTCGGGACTTGTTTTGTTTCACACACCCCGTGCTCCCATAAATAGAATTGCCGACAGCTCACAAGTGATTTCCCCCTCTCTTCCTCCGGCAGAAATTCTTCGTGCTGTTGGCCTTGGCCCTTGTGGGCGTTGTTGCTGGTGCCCAGCTGCCGGATTCGGCCACACAGGGACCCAATCCCCAGGACATTGCCACCCCTGAACCGGAATACATTGACATCGAGGAGCCTTTACCAGTTGCCGCCGCTCCTGCCCCTGCCCCACGGCCCGTGTTTGCTGCTGCTGCCCCCAGGCCAGTGATTGCTGCTCCGATCGCCCGTCCCATTGCCCGTCCCGTGGCTGTGGCCCAGCAGACCTTCATCCAGCAGCAGCCAATTGCCCAACGCGCCCAGTACCTGCCACCTCTGACCCAGTCGCAGGTGGTGCCACAGCAGCAGCTGGCGGGACACTCGTTCAACAGCAGGAGCGGCTACCAGTACCGTCGTCCAGTCTATGTAAGACGCTTCTACCGCCTGCGCCGCTACTAAGATGGAGCAGCGATATATTCATATATCTACTATATATATTTA
Organism: Drosophila helvetica; assembly: GCA_963969585.1. NCBI lineage: Eukaryota > Metazoa > Arthropoda > Insecta > Diptera > Drosophilidae > Drosophila > Drosophila helvetica. Next base: position 51,344,677 of record OZ018401.1, on the reverse strand, counting down.
ATACATGTTCGATAATATCCTAATAATGTTCCCCTCTATATTTTGCTGTTTTCTTTCTTCTACCTGCACTCGCACCCGCACCCCACACCTCACTCCTGCCCGAAACGACTATCTATCTGCACCAAACCAAACTCCAATCCAAACTCCAATCCACTGCCCGAATCAAGCATTAACCTATATAAAAAAAAAAACACCACGCACACGCCACATTACCACGCACTGAAACCCCTCTACAAATCTATTCAACTATCGAACCATATCGAACTATCTAACCAATCCTAATCCTAGAACGAAAATGAAAACGAAACATCCAAGAACAACGACAAACAAGCAGCAGCAGCAACAACAGCAGCAGCCAAGATCAAAAAGCACAAAGCTAAAGCATAAGGCATAAAAAGCAAAGTACAAAGAGACAAATGATGTTCTAAAGACAAAGATCGAGAAAACCCAAGTATTCAGTTATTGTTGAATTTCCAAGTAAATTGCGTACGAGTAAATAAACGTAAATTATTTGTAAAAATGATAAACAAAATCTCGCAATATTTCATTCATCAGCCACAAGGCCAATCAAAAGGCGAGGGGAAGGGAAGGGGGCCGGGTCATGGGATGGCATTTAATTATAATATTCACAGCTCATCAACGCACGATTAAGTGTGTCGAAATTGTACAGATTGTACAAAAATTCGTTCTCAATTTGATGGGGCACGGGCACGGGCACGGACACGGGCACCCATCGCCCATCGCCCATCACCCACCGCCTGAGACCATCCATCATTAATCATGGGAATGCCATGCCATCAAGAATATGGTATTTCAGAGATGATATGATGGACATTTGCATACGGAAGCTGGTACCTTTCTGCGCACTGAGGTCGCCTTATTACCCTTCCATTCGGTGGATGTGATGGCTAAGTCTGGGAAATAATTTTGGTCTCTGTTGCGTGGCATATTTGGGGGAACTTAAGTGGTGTGTGGCGGCTTCTCCGGGCTAATCAGAAATAATTATTTATGCAGGTTCTTGCACGAGTCTTGACGGCTCGTAAACCGAAACTCTAGCCAAACAATAACAACAAGAATAAAATAAATAGAAATACATAAATCTACCGAAAATACTTTCAAAATACATTAAACTTAACCGGTCTAGGCTTCTGCTAAACCTGCTAAATTGTCTCCAAAAATAAAACCCACAAATGATAGACTGGGCAGGAATCTGAAGTGCAAACACTCCATTTTAAGAGGTTCAATCCGCACGGGTGGTCAGAGAGACAATACTCATTTGATTGATGGATTGATTGTCAATTTTGATTGCCTTGCTGCCGCGGCTTCAATTCAGGGGCATTAACAGACTCGACTCTTTTTTTTCTATGAACTATGACAAACTGGGTCTCTCGCTCGCCGCTGTCCACTCCTTTGTATGCCATCGAATATCGATGACAGCAGCGTTTGGCGATGACGCTTCCGTCTCCACTGCGACTGGACTCCTCGATCAGTCGAGTGGCAATTATAATTTGCGGCCTTGCCACTTTGTTATTAATTACACAAGTTGTTACATCAGTCTGTGTTGCCACTTCCCCTTCCCTTCTCTTCCCTTGTGGCATTGTCAAGGCAATGGATTATGAAAAATGATATCTCTGGTTTCGATAAATCTATGGCGGAATAAATTAAACTACAATTAACATGATTTCTGACCATCTACTATTTCTAAGCATTATATTTTACTGAACAAAATGTTGTAATAATATCTGCCTAAAGCTAATTTTTGGTAACGAAAATTTAGGGGGATTACCGAAACTGTTATACTGATCATTTTTAAGCCATACTTTTGGGCAGAAATTTTTAATTAATTAATTTTACTCTCCCAAAAGTTGGCCATAAATTCTGGACCTAGTGACGAAAGCTGACCAATTGAAACAATCCAATGCGTTGCTGGACGAATGTAAGTGAAGAGTGATTATTGCACATTTGTAAACAAAAATAGACTACGAATTTTTATACAAATTTATAATTAATAATACAATGTTGGGTATTTTTTTAAATTATATCTATGTAGCAGATTGAATAATAAATAAAAAGTTTGCATCGTTTATCAAATATAAAGAAATGAGTCGAACGACACACTTGATATTTACTGCGGTGCTGCAAAATCAAGAAATTACAAGAGAGATAGAAAAATAAACCGATTCTCTGACATATGTATGTATGGCATCATTCAACTGTAGGTAATAATAAATTAAAAATTTAACACCATTGAAATTCACTACTGTATAAATAAATTTAAACAAAATAATGATTTGAATTAATATTTTTAACTACTAAATCCGGTCTTCCCTGATTAAACAATTTTTTTTAATGATTCATTGATAAAATGTGAAAATCGTATTAATATTAAATTATTAAAAATGTATCTACTAATAAAACTATTTTATTATTTGTAAATTTTATTTTAATAAGTTACCCTTTCTAAATTATTTGTTTATTGATAATTAAATGTTTTATTAATTTATTAACACAAAATGATGAACATCTTTAAATTTATTTAAAAATTTATTTTAAAAGTAGATAACATTAATGTTTAGTACCATCCACTATATTGTCAGCTCTTCAACGATTCTCTTTCTAGAACTAACATATCTTCCAACTACCGTACCATTCTATACGAATACAAACGCATCAATGAAATTATCATAGCAAAAACGAGGAAACAAATAGTTTGTTTCATTAGTGGCAGATCTTAAACAGGCTAGACGACTGAACCTGCCTCGGGTCATCAGTTTGGCTTTCTAAAATCAATGATGAGCTCGATAATTTATGGGGCATGTTTATTTAAACGGCGCTACTAAGAGCAACAACCGTATACGCGCTCTAAAGTAAATCATTTTTGAGGCACTTAAACGAAGATAAGCGTAATAATCTAATTAATTTGCAGAAGAAGAAACGAGTTCCCAACCATTAGATCATGCAATCGATTTGATTTGCATAAAAGCAATTCATTTTGTCAACACACACACAATCCGATTTCCAGAGTGTTCTTCTTCCAAAAATGTTGAACTTCCTGATCGCATTAGTCTTACTTTCTATCTACCATCAGCGTGGGAGGGTTCTAGGAGCCGTACGGGGGTCGAGGGCGTATCTTCACACCTTCAAACAATGCCAGCGATTGTCCGTGGGGCAATCAAGGTACGAAGTATTGCCATAAATTATAAGACGTCGTTTATTGCAGCTCAGCCACAATTCGGGCCATAAAATTAGAGCTTATGGCCGTTTCGGGTGCCAGCTTCAATTACTCACTCTCGCCCGCTGTTTGGCAATAAATCAAGCCGGAATTGGCTACAGAGCATTACTCAGTCGCATAATCGGACGTCTCAAAACAGCCAAAACTGGATCGGTCTACCGTGAATGAAACTGTTCTGCCGCACTTGCGGATATTTTTAGACGCCTCAAGTGTAATTATGCTGTCTCTCTTGGCACTTGAGCTGAGAGTTTGTGGTCGTAGTCGTGGTCGCGGTCTGTGTCGTACTTTTGATAGGATTTTCCCCCAAACCCAGGTTCAAGTTCAAGAGCAGGATGTGGGTTTTCATCGTGTTAGGGTTTATTCGTTTTCAAAACTTAATAAATAACTATAGTATATACACGTGACATTGGCAGACAACAATAAAATGGCTAAGGAAGGACAGGTCTTTGCTCTTAGAAGAGGAATGGCTGGGCGGGGGCATCGTAATGATAGCCATCCTCGCTGTGCGGCTCCACGACCTCCTGGGGCGGCAGGTAGCTGTTCACGGGCTCCTCCAGCGGCGCGGCATAGGAGGGGATCGGAATCTTGAACGTCGGCTTCGAGGGTGGCAGATACTCCGGCTGGGGCTGCTCCACCACGGGTGCCACGGGAGGTGGCAGGTAAGCTGGCTTGGGTGGCACAATTTTCGCGATGGGAGCAGCAGGTGGCAGATATGCTGGCTTAGGAGGAGGCACAACCTTCACAACTGGCGGTGGGGGTGGCAGGTAGGAGGGCTTGGGTGTCACGACCTTCACAACTGGCGGTGGGGGTGGCAGGTAGGAGGGCTTGGGTGTCACGACCTTCACAACAGGCGGTGGGGGTGGCAGGTAGGAGGGCTTGGGTGTCACGACCTTCACGACTGGCGGTGGGGGTGGGAGGTAGGAAGGCTTGGGTGTCCTGACGACAGGAATCTCGGGCTTCACTGACGGCTGGGGAGGCAAGTAAACTGGCGGAGGCTTGGTCACCGGCTTCACTGGTGGCAAGTAAGACGGAACTGGAGCAATAACACGAGGTGTCACGGGTTCCGGTGGCAGATAGGCAGGCCCAGGGGTTGGCAATTCGAAGGGAACCGTCGGTGGATCGTAGTTGTAGCCGGGATGATGATCATGATGATCATGATGATCGTGATGATCGAACAGATGCGAAACATCAGCGGCCACCAGCGCGAGGCCACATACAGCAAGGACCAGGAGTTTCTGAATGGCAAGGGATAGATGTAGATGTAGATGTTATGGGACGATCTTTGAACATCTTTCAGATGCGCTAGACAAACCATTTTGTTATCCAAGCGTTCTTCTTCTTCAGTGGATGATACGTTCTTACTGCGTCGACTGCTACTCCCGAAATGATACAGTTTCCGGCAAGTGCTTCTTTATTTATACAGTTAGAGCTCTGGCGAGAACCGCTCGAGAGGTGGCAGCCATAAAGCTGTCTACGCCGACGCTGCGTAGTCGAACAGAGACGATATGGCATCAGACTGCTATCCAGATGATGGCGTGGCCTGTCAGCCAAGCGGCGTTTACCGTCAAGACACTTTGGCAGCAGCCGGAATTCGGTATTCGGAATGTTCGCTATTGGTACGAGTATTTCAGTGTTTTATTGAACCGAATCTCTTGATTCGCAGTCATCTCGTTGCGTTGGCTTTTGTTTCAGAGATCTCTATTTATGGCTAAGAGTCATCAAACTTGTTGGGTTTTATGATAGTAGCTGCGCTTGCCAACTATTTGAGATAATTTGTTTGTGGGAGAGCCCCGAAAAACAGCCTATTTAGGTGTCACTAAAACTGTTAGAGAAGGGTAAAATATCTTATTTGCAGTTGAATAACCCCATGACTGTCATGTAACATTAACTTCCTCTTTTGTATAAGTACACTCAAAAAAAAAACAGCCTTGAGATTGGAATATTTACACTTAGATTCAAAAATCTATTCCAATAGATATGCACCGAAATTGGAAATTGTTAGGAGAGTGATTTCCCTGACATTTAAATATTTGATTGAAATTAATTTTTTGAATATTTATCTTAAATATATTTCCTAAAAACTTAATATATTACTAGGGGACCCCTGAGCACTCGCTCCACTCGCTGACTTCGTTATTAGTAGTATATCGGCCATATATCGGACGATGCAAAACTATTTTATTTAATAGAGATATATTTGTTTTTTAAGGTTTTTCTATTTAGATTAAATATGTTGAAATCAAACTTAGTTTAATTTAGGTATTTTTTATTTAAAAGCAGAATATTCACGGTCTAGTATTTGGTATAGTAGACTTTCAGACCTTTTACTGTAGGAAGAGTATATTAAATTCGTTGAAGAATCAAATTCGCCCTAGTTCAAGCTTGCCCCATCTCTGTACCAACACCGAAAGAGGTCAGAGGCTGTCGTTTGATAGCTGGCGGCTGCAATTGGCGATTAGCGAGTGTTTCTGTAACAGACACCGACCGCATCCAACAATTAATATATATATATATATATAAATATTTTTAAACATCATTTTTCATTCCTAAAGACAATAGTTATAGACAGCTGCAGGTGATGATGAAGACAGACCAAAAGACCAATAGCTGAAGCTGTAGCTACTTCGGTTGATTGGCCGCAATCCGATTTTGGGGGTCGCGCATGGCCAGATCCAATTTCCAAGCCGTGGAGCCTGTTTCTGTGTCCCTTTTTGGTCTGGCTAAACGTCTTTAATAGGTTCGACCTTGAACCTGCTGTCGAAAGAGTCACTCAAACATTGGATTGGTGAAACATTTGAGGCTGGAGTGTCAGAGTTTACATTTCATTTCGGGGCTTTGTTTTGATTTGTTTTATATTTTGCAGTAGATTGTAGGTAAAAAAAAAAATTTAAAAGCTTAAAACTAGGTGCAGTATCTATGAGGTTGGTGTATCGGAGGGGGGTGTGTGTGTGTTCGATGGGTGTGGCTGCCTATTGCCTGAAGCGACGCAGTGGCGGCTTGTACTGGTAGCCCTGCTCGGGGACGTGGACGTGGCTCTCCGATTGCAGGGGCAGGGCGTACGATGGTATGGGGATGTGGAAGTCGACCTCGGGCTGGTGGTGGTGATGCTCCGCATTGGGTGGGAGGTAGCTCGACTCCGGCCTGGGGGCGGGTGGTAGATAGCTGGACTTGGGCGCCACTGCCGGGGGCGGTGGTGGAGGTGGCAGACTGGGAGCCACCTTGGGAGGCAGATATCTAGCCACGGGCTCCTCGGCGGGCAAGTACTTGTTGGCCGGTGCTGGTGGCAGATACTTCTTTTCTGGTGTGGCAGGAGGCAAGTAGCTTGGCTTGGGTGCAACGGCCGGTGGTGGAGGTGGTGGTGGCAGGCTGGGGGCGACCTTAGGTGGCAGATACTTGGGTGCTGGTGCAGGTGCAGGTGCAGGAGGCAGATACTTGGGTGCTGGTGCAGGTGCAGGAGGCAGATACTTGGGAGCTGGTGCCGGTGCATGGGCTGGGGGCAGATACTTCACTTCCGGCTTGGAAGGGGGCAAGTAGCTGGTCTTTGGTTTTGGGGGTGGTGGTGGTGGCGGCAGCGACGCCTTAGGTGGCAGATACTTCTGGCGGGGCTTCTCCGCTGGCGGCAGGTAGCTGCTCTTCGGAGCCGGCGGCGGTCCTCCATAGCTGTAGCCACTGGGAATGTTGAACTTGGGCTCCTGTTCCACATGATGGTGATGGTGGTGGGGCTCTGGCTGGTAGTGCAGATCTATGTGCAGATCGTGATGGCCGTGCGACGAAGGAGAGTGCGATGAGTGGGCATGGGCATCGTAGTGGTAATCGTGATGGTCATGATGGTCATGATGGTCATGATGATCGCGATGATCGTGCTCGTGATGGTGGCCGTGGCCGCCGCCCCCAAACAGATGGGACACATCCGCCCGGACACAGACAGCAGCAAGGCCAGCCAGGGCCAACAGGATCAGCATGGGTTTCTGTAGGAGACGGGGATGAATATAGTTAGTCCATTTCGGATCGAGGATGTGGCATGCCATCTATTTACCATTCCGTTGGGATATATTCCTGTGGTTCCGACGGTGGATGAGGATGATGTTGCTGCCGTGTGCTGACGGCTTCAAGTAATGTCACTATCGTTGATGGTCGCCTCTTTTATACTCCGATCGCAGTCGCGGCTTCCTCAACTCCAACTCCAACTCGATCTCGAATCTCCATCTTCAGGTTCGATCTTTGGGCAGCAATCAGCAGCATTCGCTTATGCACAACAAAGGCCAGCGGTGCATAATTTTCGGTTCGGTTTTCTTCACACTTTACTTGCTTTTCTTGAACTTGCTATCCGATCCACTCGGCCGGTGGCAATTATCGTCGTGTGGTTTCTTTCCCCCCAAAGCCTTCGAGAGACAAACAATTAATGCTATTTTGGCTTTAATTAGGCGCCCAACAAAAGCTTCATCCGGCAGCCACCGGTGGTCCATCGCAGGCGCCTCATGAATATGCAGTGGATGCGTCGTCGAAATCTCAATCGTGAGACGTGAGACAATTGGCGGTGATTGACTCGACAACCACTCTCTGCCTTATCCCACCACACAATGCAAGAGAGATATCCAAAGTGGATCAATGGGGTTAATGGATTAATGGGGTTAACAAAACAGCATTTATTATACGTTGTCTCTAAATTATATAATCCTAAGCCTAAGCGATTCAAAAAAAAACAACAGTCCAGGACGGGGGCGATACTTCAGGGTTCAGGTTCAGGTTCAGTGCAGTGGCGTAGAGTGGTTCCTAGAACACAAACGACTTGGCCGGCGCCTCGTAGTGGTATCCGTGCTCTTCCTCTGGCTCTGGCTCTGGCTCTGGCTGAGGTGGCGGCAGGTAAGTGGGTGCTGGCGTCGGGGCAGGCGTTGTCGTCGTTGTTGTGGTGGTCGTTCTCGGTGGGGGTGGTGGCAGATAGGTTGGGGCAGGCCTGGGTGCCGGTGTGGTCGTCGTTGTGGTCGGTGGAGGAGGTGGCAAATAGGTTGGGGCAGGTGTAGGAGCAGGTGTCGTGGTTGTAGTCGTGGTTGTTGTTGTTGTGGGTGGCGGAGGAGGCAGATAGGTGGGCACTGGCTTGGGTGGCAGGTAGGTTGGTGGTGGTGTGGGTGGTTCTGTTGTGGTCACTACCACAAAGGGCACCACCGGCTTGGGATAGTCATAGCCGTAGCCCTGATGCTCATGCTGATGCTCCTCCAGGAGTTCCAGCGGCAGGTGCGAGACATCGGCGGCAGCCAGAGACAGCAGCATGCCAAAGGTGGCCAAAATGAAGAATTTCTGCACGAAATGCCACAATTGCAGATCGTTATCGTGTCGGGATATATGTGGGGTATAAGGATTTTGAAGACTCACCATGTTTGTTATCGTATGTTACACCTTGAGCTCGTAGACCACAAATGATTGACCAATACCATGGGTAGCTGTTTATTTATAGTCGAAAATTCTAAGACCAAGTCCATGGGCTCTCCAAAGGCCAATTATTATCATTTAAATCGATATCGAGCTTAAGCGCGATTCATGGCAGCAGCATCGGTCAGCATTCTTTGTATCGGTAAAAATGTATCTGTCTCAGTTTCGCTTTCAGTATCTGTATCTCTGCCTCTGTATCGGTGTCCATGTTTCTATGAATGATTAGCGCCACAATGCTATTGCTGCTGCTGCTGCTGCTGCCTCCGTCTTCATCATTGTTTCTGGCCCCAGTCCAAAATCTCCGCTTCAGAGCCATTATCTTTTTTTATGAGCCCCCACTGTGGGGCTTTTCATCAGCGTCGTCACTCCAGCGCTGGCTCAAGCAGCGCTTCAGTTTCTGCGGCATTGTCTGTGGTGTCAAAGTGAGCCTCTGCTTCCGACCCACTGCCGCTGACCCACAGCGATAGAGAGAGGAGCGGAGCGGAGCTGCTGCTGCTGATGTGGATGCTGCGTTAGTTCCGCAGCTGGAAACTGGCATCTGGCAGCGTTGTAAGAGCGATCCGCTGCTGTCATAAATCATTTAGACTTCATTTATAATAATTATGGCGTGCGCTGCCTTTTGCAGCAGCTCAAGAAGTCTCCAGTGGAGTGGATTGGAGTGGAGTGGCGGTCAGCGTTTCATGGACAATGACGGACAATGAAGCTGTCTCTGGGACATGAGACGTGAGCTTGCGGAAGCAATTCCAGCTTACAAATCAATACAAGAATCGGAGGCATAGATGGGCTGTAGGCGGTTGCAGATAAAGATTGTAGATCTATTTTAAAAATTTGACAAATTTCCCATCTCTTTAACGGCAGCGTTTAATCAACTAATTAGTTGGATTAGAGCGTCGCTAATCGCGATTTAGTAAACAAACATTGACAGAGTCGTGGCTCAACTATCACTTTTTGTTTCATTCTTCGGTGGATAATTTATGCGGGTTGTTGAACTGCCCCAACGGTGGTGGATCGATCCGTCCGATCCGATCCGAACCGAGCCATCCGCATGATCGATTGTCAAGTGCTGGACGGAAACTGGACGCCGCGGCGTGTGCTGTGCTCGCCTTTGGCCAAAAACCCGCGTTGTTTATGCCGATTATGAAATTAATTGCCGATCTCTATGGGCATTAGTCTCATCATCTTCAGCAGCTAGGCCTGTGTCTCTTCATTTCCAGCCATAGACTCGAGACTTGTGCAAACTTGTAACCGGTTTGGGATTAAAAGTATATTTTGTCAAGCATTAACATTTATTTTAGCAAGACGCTAAGTCTACTACAACCCACAGACACAGACACAGACAGATGGGAGCTCGTTCTAAACCGCGTCCAAGGCAAGTCTTAGCCGTAAGCCCTGCCCAAGGGCCACTGGGGAAAGGAACGCAGCTAGATCTTAGGGGGGGATTTCAATTTTATTATCTTTATACAGAAAACTTTGGTACAAACAAATTCGAGGGAAACAAGGTAGGGTCTCAGCTCTTGAAGCGCCTGCTGGGCACCTGGTACTTGTAGCCGTGAATGCTGCTGCCACTTTTACTACTGGAGGCGGATATTAGCCGGGACTCCTCTGCTGGCTCTTCGGCCTGGCCCAACTCTGCATCGGATGGGGCTACGGGTATGGCATCCTGGGGGAACTCCTCGCCCGTGGGGAACTCATTGCTGACCTCCAGCTCCAGCTGGGTGACCTTGGGCACGTCGTAGACGAATCCATTGCCAGAGCGCACCAGCTGAGAGACATCCGATGTGGCGGAATGCAGACAAACAGTCAACAGCAACAGCAGCAGCAGGCCAAAAATGGAGAGACGCTGCAGGGAAGAGCGTGAGTATGCGAATGTGTGGCAAGAGGCTAATGACAAGGCGCTTACCATGGTTTCGTGTGTGCGATCTTGACTGGGGAATGGAATGGCTCTAAGAATGGAGTTGGATCTCGGTCGCTTCCAGCCAAACGTTGCTCGAGCGAATGCAAGCGGCGGCGCTCAGACCCCAACTATTTATACTTCTATATGTTCGCCTCATTTGGCCAGACTTTGCCTCACTTTATTAATTACGCCAAAGCCAAAGCCGATCACGATGACGACGCTGCTGATGCTGAGAATGGAGGCCCTAGATAAACAACCAAAGATACAACGGCTGTTGGCTGCTGGCTGCTGCCTGCTGCCGATCGAGCACTACAGATAAAATGCTACAACATCTCCATCTCCATCTGCGTTGCCGTCGCCTCATTGCCAAGGCCAAGACTTGTTTTGTGGGGTCAAGTGTCAGTGCGTTGCCGCAGACCCATACACAAGCCTTTGTCTTAGTCGCATTTGTTTGAGACTCTCGCATTGATTTGTATCGGAATTAATGATTCTATGCGCTGAGAGCCGTTGACGGATTTGTCTCTGCCCCCAGCCACGTGAGCCGTAACAAATCCCCCGCCCTTCCCCCATTCAAATCAATAAATATGCAGCCGGGTGCCCCGAGCCCCGAGCCCCGAGCATATAAAGCGCTTCCACACGTTTCCGTTTCATCAGTGGTTTACGACTGGCCAGATGCAGATCCACCTATTCTCGCACAATTTGTCTATGCCAACCTCCGACGGTGTGCATAGCATTTGAGTGGACAACTTGGACAAGATTGATTGAATTATCCGCTGGATCATTGAGCAAACTCGATAGAGCGGAGGGCATACGTACTCCATTGCTTCTATTCGGGTCGGACCTGAATGAATACCCAGGCGACCCCCGACACACCCACTAAGCAAAGCTGATTCTGATCAACTGTAGAATCGCTTTGTCTTTCTGAAGTATAATATGTATTTTCTGTCTGCAAAATAAACCTATGTGCAGCTTAAGTCGAATGCTATGAATACTAATGAATTTCCACATAGAATTTCCACATTCCGGTACACTAAGAGATTAGATATTAGATGTTATATTTGTGGTGGATGCATATGTGTCCCATGTTATTCCCAGCTCTTATGACCAGTGCCAGCAATATTAAAAGAGATCGTGGTCTGCTTTTTCTATCCTGGCTATACACAATTTCCTACACCACCACATTATACAACAAATCAATGCATCATAATCATAGGCTCACATATATACTGATTGAGTACCTGGTATAATAGTAGAGTCGCGGCCCTTGCCGCTGCTCACAACCTTCTTCCACGCTATTGGTTATTTTCTACATGAGCTCTACATGAATTACAGTTATACGAAATACGCCACCATTTGGTGACTACTAAAAGCCTACATTTAGGCTGCGAAAAAAAATATCGTTCTTTCTGATTTTTTAAGAAAATGATGGCATACTTCATGTGTGAAAATAGTAAGATTGAAGTCCTTTTTTCGGCCGCCAATCGATTGGCAGGATCTCGAAAAATCGAAAGGCATGTCACGCCCAAATCGGGGCACAAATAGCTAGGATATAACGCTAAGAAAAAACTACTACTTTAATATTGGCACAGCCAAAAGTTTGCGCCACTATATATACGGTAAAAAAGGCCAGATCATTTCAGAAGATATTCGCCTGACCAAACACCCATTTAAATTAGAGGCAGAGAAAGCGATGTACAGGACTCAAGAAGCGCAGATGAACTATAAAGATACACTCTCTTCCCTCACATTTGGCCCCCAATCTTGAGCCGGTATGTTTTCCTTTCTGCATTTGCTCTTCCTTCCCCCACATACAATAATTTCAATAATTCTATGCTATGTGACAATTTTCCCGTTTGATTTTTCACTATTTCCCGCTTTTCACGGAACTGAAACGCGGAGCTGACGTGGGAACGCGCGCTTGAGCCGCTCATTCCATGCTCTCCTCTGCCCCTTCCATGCTTTCTTTCTGATGCGCTTCCCAATTGCTCTCTCATCGCCAATTGACATTTCCTTCGACTATTTGTCTTCTATTTTCCTACCCCAAGATAGCAAACGTTTGTGCGTTTGGTGAGTGACCACGGAGAGGGGAGAAGAAGCCGAGCATGGAATGAGAGAGCCACTAAGCCAAAGATACGAAAGCCATGACTTAATACTATACGTGTAAAGGAGACAGCACATGCAATTTCAATTCGATTGATTTTAGTTTATTTTGACAGTTATTCCAAGTGGATTCGTCTTTCCTGCGAAAGCCCAAACCACTGCATTCACCATTCGTTCAAAAATATGTCTAATACTTAATAAAGATTCTTTATATTTACAAGAAGACTACGTAGCCTAATAGTCGAACGATGGCTGGGGATCGTTGGGGTAGCTGTAGCCCTTGGGGCCCTCAGGCTGGGCGTACACTGGTGGTGGAGGAGTGTACACTACTTTCTTCACGGGTGCCGGTGGGGGTGGTGGGGGAGGAGTGTACACAACCTTCTTCACGGGTGCGGGGGGCAGATACTCGACCTTTGGTGGTGGAGGAGGAGTGTAGACGACCTTCTTCACGGGTGCAGGTGGTGGTGGAGGAGGAGTGTACACGACCTTCTTGACGGGTGCAGGTGGTGGTGGAGGAGGAGTGTACACGACCTTCTTCACGGGTGCAGGGGGCAGGTACTCAACCTTGGGTGGGGCGGGCTTCACATAGACTGGGGGTGCGGGAGGCACAACCTTCTTGATGACAGCTGGAGGAGCTGGCTTCTCGTAGGTCTCGAACTTGACCGAGGGCTGTCCATAGTGGTAACCGTCCTCCTTCAGGATGCCAGCTGGAGCCGGGGGTGGTGGGGGAGGAGTGTACACGACCTTCTTAACAGGTGCCGGTGGTGGTGGTGGGGGTGGAGTGTACACGACCTTCTTCACGGGGGCGGGAGGCAGATACTCGACCTTCGGTGGTGGAGGAGGAGTGTAGACGACCTTCTTCACGGGTGCAGGTGGTGGTGGAGGAGGAGTGTACACGACCTTCTTCACGGGTGCAGGGGGCAGGTACTCAACCTTGGGTGGGGCGGGCTTCACATAGACTGGGGGTGCGGGAGGCACAACCTTCTTGATGACAGCTGGAGGAGCTGGCTTCTCGTAGGTCTCGAACTTGACCGAGGGCTGTCCATAGTGGTAACCGTCCTCCTTCAGGATGCCAGCTGGAGCCGGGGGTGGTGGGGGAGGAGTGTACACGACCTTCTTAACAGGTGCCGGTGGTGGTGGTGGGGGTGGAGTGTACACGACCTTCTTCACGGGGGCGGGAGGCAGATACTCGACCTTTGGTGGTGGAGGAGGAGTGTAGACGACCTTCTTCACGGGTGCAGGTGGTGGTGGAGGAGGAGTGTACACGACCTTCTTCACGGGTGCAGGGGGCAGGTACTCAACCTTGGGTGGGGCGGGCTTCACATAGACTGGGGGTGCGGGAGGCACAACCTTCTTGATGACAGCTGGAGGAGCTGGCTTCTCGTAGGTTTCGAACTTGACCGAGGGCTGTCCATAGTGGTAACCATCCTCCTTCAGGGCTCCGGCTGGAACAGCAGGGGTGTACACCTTGGCTGGGGGAGCGGGAGTGTAGACCTTAGCTGGGGGAGCGGTGTAGACGGGACGAGGAGGCGTGGGCTTGGGGGCCTGGTAGATGACGGTGGGTGGAGCGGACTCCTTCGGCACGTATGGCACATCGATCACGACAGGATTCGACGGGGGATTGTAAACGTAGCCATCCTCCTGCAGGTTGTTGCTATGCGAGAACAGATGCGAGACATCTGCACTGGCAACGGCCACCAGGGCGAGAACGATGAAAAGTTTCTGCAAATGAGACCACCAGAAACCACATGATCAGTATCAGTATCAGTTAGATTTTAGTCCACACTCGGGCGAATATCCGTGACGGTCCCGGCGAAATTCATACGGATTACAGATAAAAAAAATATACAAAAAATATTCCACAACTAATGTTAATGCTTCACGGTTGTTCACTCGGTTTTTTTTTTTTTTTTTGGGTTTTGGTATATCCTTGCTATCCATTCGCACTGATCCACTGCTTACCATTTTTGCTCAGAATCAAAGCCACACGACGAATGCAGAAATGTGACTGTGCCGAAGCACCGCACAACGACATTATTTATAGTTCAGCACCTCAGGATGGGCCAAAATGTTTTACGGCAGAAGATTCTCGACAGAGCCGCACCAAAAACTTAACAGAACCTGCTTGGGCTGGCTAACCGGCTGCTGCTGACGCTCTTCCTCTGGTTTGGGGCGCTGCTTCTGCTTCTGCTTCTGCCCGAGAACGACACCCATAAAACCCCTATCTGGTTCTCTGTCAGATTCCAGGCGTTATACATTTTAGCACCACGAAGCAGACGACAAATTTTGTAGTAGTTTTGGCAAGAAAAAAAAAATATAAAAAAAATAACCGAACCGAACCCGACCAAACCATATGCAAAAGACGTAAATGAGCTTGTATTTAATACGAATCGGGATGGACTTTAATAAAAATCATAGCCAAAAGAAAGAACAAAACAAAAAGCTTAGCCCAAAAATATCTATATAATAACTTAAAACCAGAGACAACTGTCTGCGGTCTGCGGGTCGTGAGTGGTTTGAACAAAAATGTATAATTTAGATTCAAGAAAAACCGGTGAAATATGCACGAGCTTTGTATGTATATAGGGGGGATCGGGAATGATCATGGATAGAAAGAGAGTGTCCCGCATGCGTGCGCATAACCAATCATGCTCGATAATTTTCGGCAAATATTTGTAGAACAAATCGATAAGACGTAGGGGGCGCAGACAGGCAGATAGCATCAGCCCATCATGTGTCGCGCCTATCGCGATGATGATGGAGCCACTTGGCACCTAACGACATAAACAATGGCACTCTTTCTTCTTCTTTTAGACACAAAGAAATAAATCTAAGCATAAATTAATTTCGCATTTATGTGATTTTATTCCACATGAAACTGTTTTGGGAATGTTTTATTTATGAGAGCATTCAGAAATTTACATAAATTCCCCAAAAAGTTCCGCTTGAAACGAAGCCAGGTTAAGGCGCTCTCTTTTTCTCTCTCTCTCTCTCTCTCTCTCTCTCAGACTCCACATGATCGCAATTACTCACTGCAGCTGTAACGATCGAGGTCGACCTTCATGCCATATCATCGTGTTCATCATCCAGAGATTTTTGGATCAACTACAGATGGGGAAACAGCCTCCAGTTGGCAACCGGTTAGCAATGCAGTTCCGTTCCCTTTTTTACACTGACCTTTGCCTTGGCTTGCGGTTTGTGGCAAGGACAAAGGCCAGACCCACATTCCCTCATGCTCCTGACCCACTGTTCGCCTGAATTCCTGTTATTTTCCGACACGCAACTAATGGATCTCGAGCCACAAGCAAAAACTTGCTCTTAAATCGATTTTGAGCCATTTGCATGCTTTGTTTTGAATTAAATTTAGATTTAATTCATACGAATGTGCAACTTTAATCGCATACGGAATCCTTTAAAGTCTACAGTTAATGCCGTTTTGCGAATCTATTACAAAAATTAATTGTCTCTTTTCGTCAGTGCATCATTATACCATATTCCTTTTCAACAAAGTTCAAAGTTTGATAATGACGTTAAAGAACGGCTTCCAAGAACATAACATAACCCTCTCCACACAGCTGCTAGGTCGATCGTTGAACTAAGCGTAATTTATAATTTTATGCTGTTCTTTTTATAGATTTTTTTCGGGGGATTTTTTCTTAATTTATTACGCAATCTTTAGGGCGTATCTTTGACAGAGTCAAACAAACACGAGCTTCATAAAATCGCATAGCTAGCGATAAAATCTGGTTTCATTAATATCAAAGGCGTACGTCATGCCTTAGATACAGTCATCGTCACTTGAGTGATCATAAAGCGTTATGCTATAGCTCACTGGAAATTTGAGATGGGATGCTCTGCCGTTTACTCACGCTAAATGGCTGTTAGCGGACTCATCTTTCAGACCAATTTGTTCGGGGTTGTTCGATGTGTGTATTGACCTGATCTACCCATGCGTTACCCCAAAGTTTCCGGCATTTAAATGAGTTCTCAGTCATCATTCGCTCGCCAAATACACATACGCATCGTATACAAATTCAGCTCTGATTACTTCATCCGAAATCACTTTTGTTTGCGGTTTAATTAGATGGATCTTGAGCAAATGCCACACAACAGTTAACTGGTTTGAAGTCGGTAATATATATATATCATAATACATATATGTATCTTTTAGATATTTAGTGGGTATTTTTGTTGAAATACCCAAATATGTATCCCACGCGTAGGAACTAGATGGCGCAGATCGGAAATTGCACAGCCCATGGAATCGTATAACCGATCCGATTTAAGTTGGTTAGCCATAAGCCACCCGTACCATCCCGAAACCTGTTCAATTAGTTTAGTAAATGCTTTAGAATTTAGTGTATACATATAAATTCTCATATTAGGAATAATTAAGAACAAGTTTTGTTCTATTCATATTTCTTCCCCTGCTGAAACCACAAATTCCTGCCTCGCTTAATGCAAATAATTTCTTAAACTGTTTATCAATCCCCCAGCATAGACACACCATCTAATGTTATACATTAATCTTCAGACGAAGACGGAGAGTTGTGTACATCAATTAGCTGCTGGCAACGGAAGCCAAGTAAATATACTCACTGGATGTTTGGCAGCGTTTTCGCAATTTTTTAAACAACATTTAACAGAGAAAAGAAACCGGAAAAAACAGAAAACAAAAAGTTAAAGTTCATTAAAAATGCAACAAATACAACAATTTATTTCAAGCTTCAAGTTTGTTCATTTATTTATTTATTTTAAGCAAGATTACAGATAAAAACTAATAAACTTTCCTTTAGTAGCACTGACGACTATGTCACTTATTTGAAATAGCTAGATACTACTTATATTAGCTTACTAGATATGTCTTAAATTAAAAACTATATTTTTTGCTCGTCTTGCCGATTTCGGGATATCTGCCACGAATTGATAATGTATCTTTGGTGGCAAATAGGAATGTTGGTTGGGCTTATCTTCACGAGTTGTGTCTTTTATGGTGAATCTAAGACCAAGTCTTAAACTCCGCTCCCTAAGGAAAGCTCTTATCCAGGTGTTCCAGGAGAAACCTCTACTCCATTTGCGGGTTCTCACTGCGGCTTTACTTTACTCGATTCGCCTCTAAGACTAGCCCCTTGTCAATGATACATTTGGTCAGACATTCGCAGTACCGCCTGAAAGTATGCAAAGTATATAGTTCACAGTATGTAGAGTTCATTTAAAAATCTCGTAGAAATGCCATTTTGGAGGATCCGATTGGTTTCAGACAAACAAAACCAGCAACTTAAATTCACAAATAGTACTTATTTTATTTGTTTTTATTTACTAGAGTAGAATTAGGCTTAACAATTTTAGTTCTATTTAAAAAAGAGGAGCGAGCACAAATAAGAATACAATCTCTAAGACATATAATTGTTGAATCTTTTAAGATTTACATTTCTCTGATCTTGTTTTGACTATGATTTATTTGAAGATTTTGGCGACAAGTTTCTAGAATTATGGTCTCGGACAGGTTACAGCTTTCGGAGAGAGCCCCAGCCAGAAGCCGTCAACCCGTTTTCTGATCGTTTCAGCAAAATCACAATAAATTTAATTATTCCTTAGTTGTTGAGAGGTAGAGTATACAAGTTTGGGTCTCCGTCAGTGCATATATTATAGTATGTATCTCTCATGTCTATAAACATTAGGCAGAGTATGCCCTCTTTGGCTTTACTTTCCGTAGCTTTTTTTGTGTACTTTCAAAAAGAGAAAGAATCTGTCTGGAATGAGATTTAATGGGTTTTATTGTCTTGTTTCGCTGCTTCCATTTCGTACAAATGCTAACTCATATTGATTCCCCGCAAAAATTGTTTTATTGCAGATCTCTGGAACCAACACCTCCTAACCTGCTTGTTATAAATGGGGCGCAGTCGCATCTTCCAGATGCTTGCAGTCCCATACATATGCAAATCTATATCTATACTAAGTAATTTTTGGGACATCTTATAAATACCAAATGCTCCCGCTTGCAAAAAACAGTCCAATTGTTCGACTTCGACTGATCAACATGGTGGTGGGTAATCTGGAGCTTATACAACTTTAGCAACTAAATTTCTCGTTTCCTTTCAGCGCGTACTCTTTGTGGCTTTTACATTGGCCCTCTTGCTCCTCCTGGGCCACGTTGAGGCAACTTCCCTATCGAGGACTTACCTGCCGCCGCAAGTTCAAGTGCAACACATCGTTTCCCGTCCGCAGGTGGTGCAGCATCGGCCTGTGATTCAGTCTGTGGTGGTGCCACAGCGCACTTATCTACCGCCAGCCCCGAGAGTGGTATCGGTTCACAGGCCTGCTCCTCAGGTGATCTCTATCCCGAGGGCGGTCCAGCATCAGATCATCTCCCGTCCCCAGGTGCAGTTGGTACATCAGCGTCCTGTGGTGTTGCCACAGCGTACCTATCTGCCACCCGCCCCAAGGGTGGTGTCCATTGCTCATCCAGCTCGCCAGGTGATCTCGATTGCTGCCCCCCGTCGTACCTACCTGCCACCCCAGGGAGCTGCATCATCGCTGAGCGAACAGTACGATGTTCCCGAAGAAATCTAGTGAACAAATTCCGGCAAGGCAACTCGACGACTGGTTCGGGTTTAACCCACACACCGCAAACTATATTCTAATGCTAATTCCCGATGGACCAGAACAGAACCGAGCAGAACAGAACAGAGAAATGCAAAAATACATTTTGATATGTTTATTTGCATGTCTGACGCGATTCGATCCTCAACGGATCGGATTTGCATATTCCAGAATTAGTATTTAGACAATAAAGAAAGCGCAGAACAACATCAACGAAAATCATATTATATTTAAGGCCGATCATTTGCTGTCCCAAATCCCAATCCCAAAAGCTTATATTATTATGTTAAGAACGGCCTCAGAAGACATTAACCTTTTGGGGGGAAAGACTATTTGCTTTGGGCTGCTTTGAACTGTCTGTTTGCTCTTGAGCCCCCTCTTGCTATCATGATCTGTCCACCTGCTAGATAATCAATCAACGTATCATTCAACCAATCAATTGGCACATTAAGTCATTAACTTTTGGCATTCGATTTTGTTTCAAGTTAATGGTTGACTTTGATGGCTTATGACCTGATAACTATCAAAATATATCGTGGCCTGAATTCGCGTATCGTGTATCAATAACTCCCTGAAGAGAGCCAGCTACTGTTTGGGCCACTGATCATCGCCATTAAAAGTATCTCAGTGCATAGTTGTTGATGGTGGGGCTTAATCGAATCAAATATACATTTTCTCAAACAAAAAGCAAACGTGAAATATCAGGTTTGTGATAATTTGAGATTTGTCAACAAAAAAAAATACTGCTATGTAGTATGGTATCCTTATGAATATTTATAATCGCACAGAGTCGCGGTTCTCTACCGATTGACAGCCAAAAAATGAGAGTTTTTATAATCCACACACTCCGTACCGTACACCCGATCCGATCCGATCCGACCGAGTAGAGTGGAGTGGATAGAGACGAGCCACACATCTGGTGCCGCGGTCGAAGGTATTTGGCTAATTAAACAAAATTTTCGACACAAAATGAGGAGAAAAACGTTTTGGGGGTTCTATTGATTTATGATATGGCAGCACTTCCGTTTCAGTCCGCCGAATCGGCGACTCGTATAAAAGTACAGGAGCCAGAGCTTAGAGATATTATTCGATTCGTTGCCCCATCAGCGCACAGATCATCAACAATGGTAAGGATCTAGGAGCTGTTCCCTATCCTATCTGGCCTGCGGATTACCGTTCTACTTCCCACAGAAATTCCTCGTCTTAGCTCTGGCTTTGGTTGGTTGCGTGGCCGCCGACGGTGGCTACAACTATGGAGCACCCGCACCCGTGCATGCGCCCGCTCCAGTGAGGTCTTATCAGCCGGCCCCACAGCATCATTTTGCCGCCTCCGCTCCGGCTCCAGTGGCTGCACCTGCTCCAGTGTTCCAGGCTGCTGCATCTGCACCAGCCCCATCTAGGAGCTACGTGCCCCCAGCTCCTGCTGCCTCCGCTCCCGTCCAGTCCTTCGCCCCGGCTCCAGCACCAGCTCCAGTCTTCCAGCCAGCTGCATCTGCTCCGGCTCCAGTCCGCACTTATGTGCCCCCAGCACCAGTGCAGCAGCATCATTTTGCTGCCTCCGCTCCTGCTCCAGTAGCTGCACCTGCTCCAGTGTTCCAGGCTGCTGCATCTGCACCAGCCCCATCTAGGAGCTACGTGCCCCCAGCTCCTGCTGCCTCCGCTCCCGTCCAGTCCTTCGCCCCGGCTCCAGCACCAGCACCAGCTCCAGTCTTCCAGCCAGCTGCATCTGCTCCGGCTCCAGTCCGCAGCTATGTACCCCCTGCACCCGTTGCTGCCCCCGCCCCAGTGCACCACCATGCTGCAGCCTCCGCTTCCGTCCAGTCCTTCGCACCTGCCCCCTCCTTCCAGGCTCCTGAGCCAGCCCCAGCCTTCGAGGCCGCCGCCTCTGCCCCCGCTCCAGCCCACTCCGGCTACGACTACAGCCAGCCCCAGTCCAGCCAGGGCTACAAATACAGGACCGTCCGTCGTCGCGTCCTGAGGCACCGTGCTTAAGATGGGAGCCCCCCGAAAAACTTCACCGAAATAAACGATTATGTACCTAATTTTTGAACAACTTTTACTTTCTTTGGGAATGATGATGACTTGAAGTAATTACTTGAAGTTTTGAATGATTTCTCGACAACGTTGCCTAGCAAATTATTAAAACAATGAGTTTGAGCTGATTCTTTAAATGCAGATATCATGTTTGATATGCTTGCAAATAAATAAAAGCAAAAGAAAAGACAAATTATCTTTGTCTTAGACGTTTCCTTCGCATTTCGTGAACAATTTAATACCCTCTATAAATGTAAAAACACGTACCTTATGCAGATTCACCATTAATTCAAGGAGATAATTCCCAGCAATACGGGTTTTCGCCCTTCCATCAAATATTTAATGCAAAGTAACACATAAAGGAAAAGGTATAACCACTTCCTTTCATTAAGGCTATTTTTTCTGCTACAGCACAGCTCTGTTACATTTCGAGATACCGTTGTGGGATGAGGTAGTAGGTTGCTAACGTTAATTTCAAGGACAACTGTTATACTAATACTTAATGTCAGATGTAGCGGAAATATGGAAACATAAAATATTTCAAAATTTTAATCAAATATTACGTTCAAGTTCAAGAATTAACATTAGAACATAACTTCCGGTCTTAATTCGTATCTTTCTTTATATGTTTGTCCCCTCTGTAATGACTAGTGCAGGCAAAAAACGTCAAAAAATATATTGTATACGTAACATAAATCAAAAGATCATATAGGTATGTACTTACTTATGAATTTATATGCTGGCTGAGCTATAAAAGTAGAGCCGCGGCCCTTGCCGTTTGCAAAATATTTATTAATATTATTATTATTTGTATGGTATATAAATAAAATATAAAGGTTATGCAGTTATGTCTATCGGTTATATACATATGTATGTGTGCAGGTTAACATAATATTATTTATTTTAATGTACTGTATTAAAAAGACTTTTATTACATTTATATTTAACTCAATTCTGTTTAATTTATTTATTTTTGTATTTAATTACCAAATTTGTAATTTAAAAATGGGTCTGTTTCTTTTTACTATATCATTTTTCTCTCAGTGTAATAATACGTAAGCGCCAGAATTGGTGTCCGAGCCGATGACTGCCGCATGCTCCCTCTCTCTTTGTTTTTTGGTATCGCTGTTCGAATTGATTTTTGGTTTATACGTGGAGGGGGCCTTCCACGATCTCTCCGAATTTTGCTAGCACTATTGAGAGATGGGGAAAATGAGAGAGGGGAATGCTAGTTCTTAAACTTCGTTCATTCTTTTTCCACCAGATTACCTACATACACATTTGATTAAAATGTTCAAATATTATATCTGCTTATATTTTTTTCCGCTACATCTGTCTCTTTCTTTTTCACTTCTCGCATCAACACAGCACGCACTGCACGAGGAAGAAAGAGAGAGAGTGTGAAAGAGAGCGAGAGAGAGAGAGAGATTGAGTAAGCGCGTGGAAGAGATAGCATAACCACAGCAATTTAATTTTTTCATTTTGGCTATAATAACAAGGCAAAACCAGATTCGCCAATCTTATAAATATTTTCATTTTTGGTTTTCTTGTATCTTCAAAATATTTTCGTTTTTTGTAAAGAAGAAGAATATAAAATTCGTATATATTTTATATTAATCGAAACATTAATTTGTGGATGAGAACATTTTTTTTTGTTTGGCCAAACTTCTTGCAAAATTTATTGCAGATACAGTTATAGTAGGTCTTTCTGGTTTGAGAATAGGATCAAAAAACCCACTTATCACAGAGGGAGTGGGATGACTGTGTGTGTGTGGAGATCGCACTTAGATCGATTAATTCTAGCGCTTTGATCTCTGACAAATTTACGGCGTACTTTGGGTGTACGCTTTGCTGGCACATTCATTTGAATTCAAATTGCAAACATTCAATGAGAACAAATGGGTCACATAAAGCATCAAATGAATTTCTCACGCTCCCGCCAACAGGTTTCTCGCTTTCAGTTTCGGTTTCGTTGGGGTTTTGGGGGCTCGAATGCATTTGAAATGGATCCCCAAAGATTGTATAAAGGTTGCAACTAGAGCGGATAAGCTTCACTGGCATTTGCACAATGGTGAGAGATCAATGAGTAGCTTAACTAAGGCCAAGCTCGGCTAATCCTTTGGGTTCTTTAATTCTACAGAAACTCCTCCGTGTCCTGCTGTTGTGCATCCTGGCGGTTGCCTGCCTGGCTGATGTTTCCCATGTGAAACACCATAAGCATCATCGGCACCACGAGAAGGAGCACCATGATGAGGACGAGGAGCATCATTATCTGCCACCGTCAGAGGAAAAGGATGATCTGGAGCAGCCGTTCTACAAGAAGGAGAAACACACCAGTGAGCGCGTGGTCTACCACAAGGAGCAGGAACACGAGGAACCACCCCACCATGAGTATCACCACAAGGAGCAGCACTACCACCACGAGGAGCCTAAGAAACAGCGCGTGGATCACTACCATCACTACGACAAGAAGCCTCAGGTGAAGACCGAACATATTCACTACAAACACGACAAGCCGCATGTCCGAACGGATCATAGTGGGGACCTGTTCACTCCGGCGGCGACTCAAGTCGTCTATAGACGTCGCCGTCCCCACCGCATCACCTACGCCAGTGCCCCCAACTCCGTCTTTCACACGCACACCCAGATCAACGTCCAGTCGCAGGACTCTGAACTCAACTCGCTCACCCGTCCAGATCTGCCGGGAGGACAGCAATTGCCAGCCGGAGCCCAGGCACCCACTGGAGCACAGGCGCCAATAGGTGCACAGGCTCCCACAGGAGCCGGCTTTCTGCCCAATTGTCAGTTTACAGGAGCTGGCAATGTTCCTCCGGGATGTGGCCCATCGGTTCCACTTGGAGCTCAATTACCTGCCAGTGCCTTGGCTCCAGGTGCTGGACTGCCTGCCAATCAGGGAGCTCCAGCTCCCATTCCAGCCGGTGGACAGTTGGCTGTTCAGGGCAATGGCCAGCGGCCACAGAAACCCTCTCGTCCAGGCGGATATGTCGGCGGCTATGGTAGGAACAACTTCTTCTTCGACCCCTCGCTGGCTGGTCAGCTGGGCGCTACAGGATTCCCGGCTAATGGTCAACTGCCTGTCGGCGGTGCACAATTGGCTGCAGGTCAAGGAGTGCCCAACCAGAATCAGTTTGACCCCTCTTTCGGCGCACAGTTACCCGCCGCGGGTCAAGCTCCTGCAGCTGGCGGTTCCTTCGATCCGTCATATGGTGCAGCCGCTCAACGACCGGCGGGTGCACAAGCTCCCATTGCAGCCCAAGCACAGTTCCAGAATCAATTTGACCCCAATGCACAATTCGGAGGTCAACTGCCCGCTGCCCAACAGCCAAATCAATTCGGAAATCCCGCTTTGGGCGCTCAGCTGGGAGCTGGTCAGGCTCCTCTTGGACAGCAACCGAATCAGCCGAATCCTCCTCCGTTTGGTGCTCAGCTTGGTGCTGGTCAGGCACCTCTTCAGAATCAATTTGTTCCATCTTTGGGCGCCCAACTGGCAGTGGGTCAAGTGGTGCCACGCTTGCGCTCTGGACGTCCACGCAATCGTTCCAACTACCAGGGTCTAAATGTTCTCAATGGCAATGTGTTTGGGCAGCCGCATCTGCAGGGACCGACGAATGCTCTGGGCAACCAGCAGGACACCAATATCATCGATGGCAACTTCTACAGCGATCCCAGCTTGCACCATGGCCATGGCCATCACCATGCCCTGGTCTCAGTCAGTGGCAATCAACGGTCGGTTCTAGTGGCGGACGCGGATGATGATGTGGATGACGATACCGATCCCACTTTCCCACTGGGTTTCGCAGCCAGTAACCCACAGGCTTCCTATGTGGCTGCCCCCAAAAAAGGCAGGAAATCCAGCTTGAACAGGCGTAGCAGCTCAAAGGATGATGACTTCGACTTGGGAACAGCGGCCTCAGAGTACGATACGGACTACCGTGAGGATGGCTATCACTACAAGAAACCCAAACACTCGTTTGAGTATTGAATTGTGCATACAAAAAAATATTCTTATAAATACTCAAAAATAAATTATACTTAGCAGCATTCGGCTACAAGAGCAGTCAAACAATATGGTGTGACATATTCTTCAGCATACTCTTGGGCGCACAGTCTCTCTGAACCTTCCATTTCCGGCTTAGGCTATGCTTTTTAAACCAGTTCCGAAAAAGTTCCGCTAGCAGAACGTGCCATATATTCTGCTAACGGCCGAGTGTGACCAGGTGTGCATGTCCTACGGTTACACTGCATACAAATAAAATCAGTTAAAAATTCAAACTTTGTATGAAAGCAGGCAGGAATGTGTTATTTGTGGGCACTGTGACGCCGGAGGACGACAATGCACGACAATACTTGCAAAACAGAAATGCAATGAACTACTTTGTATTCCCTATTTATTCCCTAAATTTCATAACAGTTCCTCTTCTCGATAGCCTTTATTAATTTCATTTTGTCGTCGCACGGTGGGACTTCGGCCATTTTCGCTAGTAAAATTTGTATACCCGGTACTCGAAGAGTAATGGGGTATATTAGATTTGTGCAAAAAATTAATGTGTGTAACACCCAGAAGGAAGCGTTTCCGACCCCATAAAGTATATATATTCTTGATCAGCATCAATAGCCGAGTCGATATAGCTATGTCTGTCTGTCCGTCCGTCTGTCCGTCTGTCCGTCTTCATTAGCGCCTATAGCTCAAAGACCATAAAAGCTAGAGAAACAAAATTTTGTATCTAGACTCCTGTCCTATCGCACTGTTACAAGCGTATTTCAAAATTTCGCCCTGCCCCCTACCGCCCACTCCAAGGACGAAAATCTGTGGCATGCACAATTTGAAAGATACGAGAAAACTAAAAACGCACAATCATAGACACTGACCTTATCTATCAGAGTGTTGAATCTGGATCAGATCAGATGATAAATATAGCTACAATGAAGAAAACCATTTCGAAATGCATCGTTCCCTCTCGCTCTCTCTCACACACAGGGGTAGGCGCTATGCCTGATCGAATTTTTTGACGCCTAGTTCTCAGAGACTATAAGAGCTAGAATCACCAAACTTTCTATCCAAGCTCCTGTGATATCAAACCAAGACGAGTTTGTTTTAAAATTTGGCCACGCCCCCTTCCGCCCCCACAAAAGATGAAAATCTACAATTTTGAAGATACGGGAAAACCAAAAACGCAGAATCATAGAAAATTACTATATCTATCAGAGTATTGAATTTGGATCAGATCGGATCATTAATATAGTCAGAAGGAACAAATTAAATTTCAGTGGCCTCCCAAGCGCAGACTGATTCGTTCTCTCTCTCGCACACAGCCGTGTATGTATATGTAGGAATTAGATAAAAACATATAGAAATGGCAGATGTAAAAAATGTATGTAAACAAATATGGAAACATCTAATAGATCAAAATCTCCGAAAAGGTTCGACTTAAATTTTTTCTTTTCGCTTTTGGCTAAAATTAAATTTTTCCCTTTTGCGAACATGTAATAAATTACAACAAGCTCACATACATATATACTGACTGAGTACCGGGTATAAAGTAGAGCCGCGGCGTAGACGCGGCTCACAACGTCCCCCCTCGTTTAATATATATCTACACTGGAAATAGTATCTTATGAGCTTAATTTTACTAAAGAATATGTATTTCATATTTGATTTTGTTTGGTATCTCCCATTTTAATATATGAAATATATGGATGTATTAGTATATGGATCTCATTTTGGGGCTGTTTTTTTAACTTTGACTTGACTTTACAAAAAAAAGTTCAGGAAATTTTCCCGAATTTTGTTTTTACATATTCATTAGATATTCCTTTTTTGGTTTATTTTGTTGCAATCCAGCTAATCGTTGTGTTTTTCTCATACACACCCCCTTATTACGGCGCGGAATATATTAATTTGATATAATCCGATAGGTATCTAGCGGAATACCACCGAATACCATCAAACTTTTATATTTTTCACTTTTAGTAATGAGTACAAAATTTGTTTTAATTTTTATAGGAGTACAATATTTTCTTAATTTTTGAGGGACATATCTATCACCAGATTGGCTAATTTCAATGTTCGTTCTCTTTGATGATAAACTCTTGACCTTACGAGTTCTGTGTGGAAGTTCTCTCATGAAAATCACTAATGAAACAACACGTGTAGACCAGTTAAAGCATATGCTTCATGACAATGACTTAAGCTGCTTTTATTTTGATGGAAAAATATCATTAAATCCATAAGGAAAGGAAACTAGTTCAGCGCCTCAATAGCAAACCCATACTAGTGCATTCAGACACCCAAAAAAGATAAAAGATTCATATAACGAGAGAGGGAGAGGACGGCAAACATTGAAAATCACACACCACACATACATACATACATACAGACAAAATGAATTGTCGACATAAATTTATGCAATAATTTAGATTCGATTCTCATGCAAATCCAATAAACTAAAAACTAAAACTAAAATCAAAATAAAAATACCCAATACAACTAAAACAAAATCTATTGTTTCATCGAAAGAGAAGAGACATCGGACTGCATAGGGATAAAGAAGCAGAGATTGAAACTAAAACTGAAACTGAAACTGAACCGACAAACAGTTTCAATGGAACAACCCCCTTTGTGTATGCATTGACCTGGCTAAACAAACCACCGTTTGAGTACGTAAGA
The DNA here is from genome assembly GCA_963969585.1 of Drosophila helvetica. Taxonomy (NCBI): domain Eukaryota; kingdom Metazoa; phylum Arthropoda; class Insecta; order Diptera; family Drosophilidae; genus Drosophila; species Drosophila helvetica. The sequence goes on along the minus strand of OZ018401.1, from coordinate 51,316,699 downwards.
CATGGATGATCAAACGATATTGTATATTTTTGTGTATGAATACAAACGTATTTTGGCAACGAGCGCGGGGGCCCACTCAATGGCTATGTTCGCCAATCAATGTCAATATTTGACTGCACCCTGCTAAATCAAATGTAGGCGACAGTTCATTATCTGAGTATCTGTCGAAGCCTGTAGGTCACGGCGGATAGGTATGACCGCCAGTTGGAGGCTTTTGACCCGATCCCCCTGCAGCTGCAGTAAAAGTTGGGCTAATAGAAAGCTCTTAGCTTTGTCCCATAAATTAGCCCAGTTCGCCTACCCCACGGAATTAACTCACTTAAGTGAGCCAAAATGTCCACAAAAAAAGAGGGGTACAAGTAGCATTAAATTAAAATAATTAATGGCAAACTTTCAGAGAACAAACAAAACTCTCTGGAGGCATGAATACATAGAGCGTGGGGAGCGTTCGGAGCGGTGGGGCTTAGCATAAATTGAACAAAGGGGGAACTGCGAGAGGGCCAAAACCTGACCCAGCTAGAAGCAGCGGCTCGTGGCTCAGCGGCGGCTCATTACAGAGATATAAATTTTGGGAACAATCTGTGCGAATTTCGGCCCGCTTATATTGTAGCTATGCAAAGCGAGTGAGTGGGGGCTCATCGTAGAGATGTGGAGACGAGGAGATGGAGTTCAATGATCCGCATGCCCACCCGCTTCTTTTGGGAGCCGAACCATTTCCATTGGCTTTAATGTTTCTCAAGCTGAGAGTTACAGCGTGATATTAATGTTCTATGATTGCAAAGAAATTGTGGCGGATAAGATCTGCTGCTCTGATCTAATCCGATCTCATGTAATTCCGCCTTGCATCATATGTTAAACATAGCCAGATGGAGGCCCACAATATGATTAATTTTCAGGCACTTGGCAGCAACATAATTAATTTTAGACAGCCGACAACTAAAAATACAATTTCAAGCCTCAATCGTACTTCAATCTCCATCAATCGATCCGCAAACCACTCGAAGAGCCGCTGCCCGGCCACAAAGAATCAGAATTGGAATTGAGAATCCGGCAGAGCATCATTACATTTCCAAGCGATTTGAAAGGAACTTGCCAAATTTCGGCTGCCACGCGTATATGTATATTATTTATGGGGCCCCCAAGCCGTGCGTTAAAAGTGTGCGCAAGTTTTTTTTGTTCTTCCACTCTTCTTAGTTTTTTTTGTTTTGAGATCATTGGTTTTCGCTTTGTCTTCTTCGCGGCGGTGGAGATGCGCTGCATGACGATGGGGCACTTTCTAGTCGCCGACTCTGCGGCTTGGAAGATGAGAACTGGTTTCCAGAATGATTTATCATACATTTAAGTTTTTGGTGGAAAAAAGAGCATCTAAAACAGCTAAAACAAAAGCTGAATTTATCATAAAAGACTAAAACGTGTACTTGGCAAGTGCAGATTAGGTGCTAAACATAACGAAAAGTGTATGCTCTTTTAAGTTAATAGTATGTCATTTAATTATTATAAGCTTTACAAATTGTTAAACAAAAATGTAATTCATTTATTAGTAAATAACAAAAATTAAACAAATATATAAAAATTGAATACAATTATTTAAATATTTATTACTGATAATATCTGATAATATTCCCCTGAAAATATTGTTTTTAATATTTCATAACAAATTAAAATTATGGAAAAAAATGGAAATCTTATTAATAATGCATTTTATTATTTATACATTTTATTTTAATTAAAATTAAAATATATTTTTAATTAATTAATCGATTAATACATATGTATGTATTTATTACAATCTTTTACTTGTATTTTCTTTGAAAAAAATTGATGAAATTATTTAAATTTAACTAAGAATCTAGTAACGAAAATAACCACTTTGAATGCTGTCAATCAATATTAAATTATTAATAATTTGTACATATTAATTATAATTTAAAAATAAAACTACCAATAATAATGGGTAAACTAATTCTAGCTTATGTTTTCAAACCATATATTTGTTCAAGCTCTTCTACTAAATAATTTTATAAATTGTCTAATAATTTTCATACCAAAGGGTTTATTAAATAATATAAAAAAAATTACTTTTCAAACATACTAAAACATAATGTTCTTCAACTGGTCAAAAAGGAGAAAATGGATAGCCCCCTCTTCTGGCAGGCGAATACAAACGAAAAGAACCAAAGTTTATCACAAAACCAATCAAAATGTTTCTCCTTAGGGTATCCTTAGGCAAAATGAACTAGCTTGTGTGAGTTTGTGGTGGCCACAACAAAGGAAAGGCTGCTGCCACGAGAAAAAAGTTTGCCGCCTCCTAAGCTCATAGACAGCGCAAAAACAAAAAGGTTTTAATATTAATTAGAATAGAATTTGCATAAATTAAGCCCGGTTTGGTTTTTGTTAGACAGAGCGACGCGGCCCCTGGGATATTGCAAAAAAAAAATATATACAGCAAGACACACACTTAAATCTCAAATAAGAAAAGTATTCCATCGAAGGGGAGCTCTATATGGGGACGGTCTCTGACCAATCTCATCCATTATCCGATAGTACAATCACAGATCTCCTTTCGCTGTTCCGCTCTCCTAGCTTCTATTTGTGGGATACGATACGCTAATTTTGGGGCCCACGTTGACTTATTAAACAGAGTTTGACAATATTTATATTGTGTCTTACCATTATGAGACTTTTCTTTGTCCGGGCTGCTGCTGTCATTCTATGGAGATTGGAGATGGCACACAGACTGGGGGCTGCCATTCACTAATTTGCATATTTTTGCGATTTCAGCATAAACATCAATTCCGAAATGGCACTTTTAAGTGTGTTCAGACCGGCTTCCCGGGCAGCCGATGCTGATTTCGATGCTGCCTGCTGCTGATGGATAATAATAATGCTGATGACAATAATGCGTTGGTCGGCTGATCGTGATCTATTGACTGGCAGCAACATGTGCGTGTAGAACGTCTATGGGCTGTAGAACTGGACCAGAGTAGACCACAATAGAATATGTCAGAATAGAGCAGTCTCTCTAATTTTGCGGGAGATTGAAATGTAAATTAGCAAAGCCATAAATTGTGCTCGTTAATAGTTAGCGACTCTAGTTTTAGTGCTGCACACAAGACACAGGAAATGAAATGATTTACTTGATTGTTTCATACGATTCTGAGCCAAAACTAGAAATGTAAGACTGTTAATCTTAATGCATTTGGAAATAGGATAAATTATACAATTGTTATTTGATACCTGGTGTTGCCAAACTATTTTTTATGGCCCAAGTTAATTAGCAGAAACTGGTGCTATAACCATAACTCTAGAGATATTCTCTTGGTTCACCTTTCGTCTCGAGGCGCCGCACTGTGGCGCGTGACAACCATCCATCAACCATAACCATCCTCTTCGTCAGCGCCAAGAGCCGTTCGTCAATAGATCTTCTTCCATTTGGGCTACCCCGAGATTTTCGAGCGTCTCCATGACCTCGAATCTCAGAAGTGTACATACCCCCATCTGTAATACAAAATACAAATAGCTTGTGCTGTGTATTTCGTAAAATTAATCAGCATCTGTTAGTCATTGTGTTTCCTTCAATTTTACGGAACCGATTAGTTCTTAGTACCTCTAACGAGCCTTGCTTTTCATGGCTGTGTATTTTTGACCATCGATCCGTTGCATAGATATTTTAACATCGCCAAATCTTTCTCCTGATTTGAAGGGGATCATTAATCATTGTTATGGCTACTGCTGCATGAGACAATTGTTATGTTTGCTTTATCTTTTAGCAAGTCGATCGGTGGTATAGTGCTAACTGATAGAGTGTATTGTGTTTAGGAAAGATGTATGTATTTCGGGGAAAAAATTTAACGTTTCGGAACGAATAGGCTCTGCATATTCCTGTCTAGGATCAGCAGACGAGTTGATGTAACCAAAGACTGTATAATACCAAGATATTGCGTCAGTGAATAAAGTCATTTCAATTTTCGTTCGATATTTCATGGGTGGGTGGGATATGGGTGGGCGGGGTAATGGTAATTCAACTCCTCTTTTGGTTATGCTTCGCTTGTGACCGCGGCTTCGTTCGTCCGGCAATGCCTTGGGAAGCTGTGTCGGTCCCCGGAATCCAACAGCAATATACATATCCTCGTAATTATGTAGTTCATGATGTAACGTAGCTGTTGTCTTTTCCTGTTCCACAATCACTGAAAATCATATTCTTTCCTTAGAAAAATAAATAAAAATATCATAATTTCGATGTACAATACGCCAGAGATATTTCACTATTTGTTCGTTTTCATTCTTGAAAATAATAACAATAGGCAAAATTTCGATATCCGGCATTCATTTTACAAAAAGTTGCCTAATTCTTAGGCAAACAGCACAATTATATCATCTTTTTCATAAACTGAATGGCGCGCTTTGGCAGTTCCTATTTGTTGATTAATGAACAGCGACGACAGACATGACAAACAATGAGCAGATGCTGCCTCGGCCTGTGTACGGATACTATGGAATTGAGCGAATTTGATTGAATCGAATAACTCATCATTTGAATCTAAATCGAGCGCAATTTTGGCGGCGGCTTGAATAAAGCAGCTCCAACAACAGCAATCAGGCACAAAGAGGTGTAAACAACATCGGAGAGCAAAGTTGTTTTGGGCTCGAACGAGCGTGTGTGTGTGTATGTGTGTGGGTCTGTGAGCGCTCGACTTGTCCAAAACGTTGATGTCCATCAAAATCTTTTGCATATGTTTAAATAAAACAATTAAGAGAATCCGTGCGAACGATTTTGCCCATTAAACTTTTTATTCCATTTTCAGCTTCTCTCGAGCTTTTTGTGCAAATGTAAGCGTCGCAGTTGCTGTTGCTGTTGCCGTCGCTGTCGCTGTCGCAGCCTCTGAGCGGGTTAGCCGAGCTCCAAGTGAGGCTTAGAACCTCTGCAGAGCCAAAAGCCGTGCGAATTTACAGCGCGTCCGAAGATGGGCCGATCGTGGGCTGAGGCGTCGGCTTCGCCGTCAGCGTCGACGTGGACGGCGGTCGGAGCGAAATCTGCGAGCTCTGTAATGTGCGGCGGTGGCGAAGAGCGGAGAATTTGTATAAATACCAAAAGGTTCTGCGTATTCAACATTAGAGTTTCGGTTTTACTGGTGTGAACAAGCAGCTCAACGGACAAGATGGTACGCAGTGCAAGCCTTAGGGCGAATCAGGCTATAGAAATATAGACTCCCACACATTTGGAGACGAGCAAAACGCGACTTTAAAGGACTATTTTTTTTTCTACATGAAACTGATTGGCATACCGATTCTTGTGTTTTACAGAAATTCTTCCTGATCGCTTTTGCCGTGATCGCAGTCGTGGCCGCTGATGTCAGCCACCTGCCTTCCAATGAGTACTTGCCCCCGGTGGTGCAGGAGTCCCAGATCATTGCTGCCCCCAGCAACGAGTATCTGCCACCCGTAGAGGTCGAGGCAGCCCCAGCCCATGAGCTCGCCGATGATGGCTACCGTTACAAGACCCACAAGCGTGTGGTCCTCCGCCGTCACCGTCGCGATGTCAACGAGCTGCCTTCCAACGAGTACCTGCCCCCTGTCCAGGAGGCCGTTGCTCCTTCCAACGAGTACTTGGCTCCTGCTGTCGATACTGTCCTGGCTGATGATGGCTACCGTTACAAGACCCACAAGCGTGTGGTCCTCCGCCGTCACCGTCGTGATGTGAGCCACCTGCCCTCCAACGAGTATCTGCCTCCCGTTGCCGCTCCTTCCAACGAGTACCTGCCTCCCACACAGGCTGCCGCTCCTGCTCCCATCCCAGTCGAGGTTGCTGCTCCCATCCAGGTGGCTGCTCCCATCCAGGTTGCCGCTCCTGCCCCAATTGAGGTTGAGGCTGCCCCAGCCCATGAGCTCGCCGATGATGGTTACCGTTACAAGACCCACCGTCGCGTTGTCTACCGTCGCCACCGACGTGATGTCAACGAGCTCTCCAACGAGTACCTGCCCCCTGTCCAGGAGGCCGTTGCTCCTTCCAACGAGTACTTGGCTCCCGCTGTCGATACCGTCCTGGCTGATGATGGCTACCGTTACAAGACCAACAAGCGTGTGGTGATCCGTCGTCATCGTCGTGATGTCAACGAGCTCTCCAACGAGTACCTGCCCCCTGTCCAGGAGGCCGTTGCTCCTTCCAACGAGTACTTGGCTCCCGCTGTCGATACCGTCTTGGCTGATGATGGCTACCGTTACAAGACCAACAAGCGTGTGGTGATCCGTCGTCATCGTCGTGATGTCAACGAGCTCTCCAACGAGTACCTGCCCCCTGTCCAGGAGGCCGTTGCTCCTTCCAACGAGTACTTGGCTCCCGCTGTCGATACCGTCTTGGCTGATGATGGCTACCGTTACAAGACCAACAAGCGTGTGGTGATCCGTCGTCATCGTCGTGATGTCAACGAGCTCTCCAACGAGTACCTGCCCCCTGTCCAGGAGGCCGTTGCTCCTTCCAACGAGTACTTGGCTCCCGCTGTCGATACCGTCTTGGCTGATGATGGCTACCGCTACAAGACCAACAAGCGTGTGGTTATCCGTCGTCATCGTCGTGATGTCAACGAGCTCTCCAACGAGTACTTGCCCCCTGTCCAGGAGGCTGTCGCTCCTTCCAACGAGTACTTGGCTCCCGCTGTCGATACCGTCTTGGCTGATGATGGCTACCGTTACAAGACCAACAAGCGTGTGGTGATCCGTCGCCATCGTCGTGATGTCAACGAGCTCTCCAACGAGTACCTGCCCCCAGTCCAGGAGGCCGTCGCTCCCTCTAACGAGTACCTGGCTCCCGTTGCCAACGACGTTGAGGTCGCTCCCGCTCACATCTTGGCCGATGATGGCTACCGTTACAAGACCCACAAGCGTGTTGTGATCCGTCGTCATTAAACCATGCGAGATCTGTTCTACTAAGTGATCGATTTGTACTCATTTTGGAGTGCAAACATTATTATAAGAATTTTTTTTTGCATTCCTTTCCTTTTCATTCAAGAAATATAATAATACGATAACGAATCCATAAAAATGTTTTGCTTATTTAATTTAAAAAAAGGTTTGACAATCAATCAATCAGGTTTGATCAAATTAAGAACCTTTTTCATGCCTTTTTCCCAAATAATCCAAATAGGATTAACTGTTTAAGAATCTTAGTTAATTAGTTAGAATCTGTCATATCTAAATTATTGATTTCGGTCTATTTCAAATATACTTCAACAAGCGCTTCCGCAAAGTTTGCAGCACGAGTATAGAAAGAAGCCAATTTAAGACGTTTGTGAGAGGGTATATTCGTTCCATAAGGTGGCTTGATGTGAATCAACTCCAGGGTATTGCATCTGGTTAGTTGCAGGTCTTTAATGAAGTTCATATGTGAGGGGTTTTTGTTTATTAATAAGAGTCATAAGTAATTAAGTACAAGAGGCTGCATTTAGACGTCTTTGGTTGTCTGGTCTCTGATCACAACCCTTTTTGTCGAAGGCTGGATTGAAACTCCGAAACTCGGCGTTTCGCTCGCCGATCTGCTTTGCGCTCCCCTTTCGTGGTTGGAAATTCACTTGAGAGCGCATCGCTCACTTTTGCTTTGTCTATGGATCACAAATGGCAATATCCAGCCCACATACTTATGTAGATGTGATCTAGTTTGATGTTATCTGTTTCGTGTCTATTTTAAATATTTCGAGAGTGTGTGGGGAGCGGTGCTAGTGCACAGATTCACATTCAAGCAATCCGTCTTAGACAGTCGGAGCAGAGCTTCTCTTTCGACATTGAGATCGTGATTTATTTCCGTACCTACGTACGAGTATGCTGCTCTTTTTTTAGAAATACGCTGAGTGTCTTTCGGCCTTTTCTCGGCTACATCCGACTACTCATCATGTTTTATTGAGGAGTCATAGAACTCGATTAATTCAAAGTTGATTAAACCGAAAAATAATTATAAGTAATTAAGCAAATGGAGCTGGAGCTCGTGGATCAGCAGCGGCACGCGTTCGTCTCAGAGAAATTTCGGGAGTGCGGATGGATGGAAAAATGGAACCTGATCTTCGATATTGAGCATTGGGTAGGTAATATTGGTTATTAAATCGATGGTTCATTGCTGAATCCGCGCGGGGAGAAACGGGGACCCCCAGTGCGCCGGCAAAAGCAATAGCACACGCGGCGGCAACTCGACTGCCCGAAACCCGTTGCAAAACCTGATTGCAAAAACTATAATGGATATGTTTTGGCGGTGTCACTAAATACGAAATTCATAAATTAAGAAGCCAAATGCTAATTAGGTATAGCAGTGGCCGATGATTAGAATCATATAAATAAGCCACAGAACTTTGGCTAAGGCATCACTTCCATTTGCATTCTACAATCAACTGGACAGCCGACAAGCCAGCAAAATGGTACTACAACCGTCCTTCTCGAGAGGATTACCCCACAGGCCCCACAGCCGCTACAGGATAACTAACTCTTAACGATCTCCGAATTTTTTTTTTTTTTTTTACAGAAACTGTTGTTGATATGTGCATTTGTTGCCGCCGTGGCAGCTACTACCCCTAGCAACCAGTACTTGCCCCCAGCATACGGTGCCGCCTCGGCTCCAGTTGCTTCTTACGCCGCGGAGGCTTCGGCTCCAGTTGAGTCCTACTCTGCCCCGGCCCAGGCCACCTACACCGCTGCCGCTTCTGCTCCAGCACCATCTTACTCGGCACCAGCTCAGGCCACCTACACCGCTGCCGCTTCTGCTCCAGCACCATCTTACTCGGCACCAGCTCAGGCTACCTACACCGCTGCGGCTTCTGCTCCAGCTGTGTCCTATTCGGCTCCTGCACCAGCTGTGTCCTACTCGGCTGCTGCTTCGGCTCCGGCTGCATCTTATTCTGCCCCAGCACCATCTTATACCGCAGCTGCTTCGGCCCCTGCTGCATCCTATTCCGCTCCTGCTGAGTACGAGACCGCTGCTTCCGAGCCCGCACACACCTTCTCGGCCACCGATGGATACCGCTACAAGACCCAGCGTCGTCGCGTCATCCGCCGCCACCGTCGTGATGTGAGCCACCTGCCCTCCAACGATTACCTGCCTCCCTTCCAGGGAGCTGCTTCCGCCCCCACCTCTGAGTACCTGCCCCCAGCAGCCTCTGCACCAGCTCCAGTCTACCAGGCCGCTCCAGCTCCATCTTACTCTGCCCCTGCCCCATCCTACACCGCCGCTGCCACCGCACCAGCTGTGTCCTACGCTGCTCCGGCTGCATCCTACAGCGCTGCTGCTTCGGCCCCTGCTGCATCCTATTCCGCCCCCGCTGAGTACGAGACCGCTGCTTCCGAGCCTGCACACAGCTTCTCGGCCACCGATGGATACCGCTACAAGACCCAGCGTCGTCGCGTCCTCCGTCGCCACCGTCGTGATGTGAGCCATCTGCCATCCAACGAGTACCTGCCCCCAGCAGCCTCTGCCCCAGCTCCAGTCTACCAGGCCGCTCCAGCTCCATCTTACTCTGCCCCTGCACCATCCTACACCGCCGCTGCCTCCGCACCAGCTGTGTCCTATGCTGCCCCAGCTGAGACTTATTCTGCACCAGCTCCAGTCTACCAGGCTGCTCCAGCACCTTCCTACACCGCCGCTGCCTCCGCACCAGCTGTGTCCTACGCTGCTCCGGCTGCATCCTACAGCGCTGCTGCTTCGGCCCCTGCTGCATCCTATTCCGCCCCCGCTGAGTACGAGACCGCTGCTTCCGAGCCTGCACACAGCTTCTCGGCCACCGATGGATACCGCTACAAGACCCAGCGTCGTCGCGTCCTCCGTCGCCACCGTCGTGATGTGAGCCATCTGCCATCCAACGAGTACCTGCCCCCAGCAGCCTCTGCCCCAGCTCCAGTCTACCAGGCCGCTCCAGCTCCATCTTACTCTGCCCCTGCCCCATCCTACACCGCCGCTGCCTCCGCACCAGCTGTGTCCTACGCTGCCCCAGCTCCAGTCTACCAGGCCGCTCCAGCACCAACCTACACCGCCGCTGCCTCCGCACCAGCTGTGTCCTACTCTGCACCTGCTGCATCCTACTCTGCACCGGCTGCAACATACAGCGCTGCTGCTTCGGCCCCAGCTGAGTCCTACTCTGCACCCGCTGAGTACGAGACCGCTGCCTCTGAGCCAGCCCACAGCTTCTCGGCCACCGATGGATACCGCTACAAGACCCAGCGTCGTCGCGTCGTCCGCCGCCACAGATATTGAGCGGTTTAGCAGTTGAGGCTCCCCCAACAAACCCAGCCAAATACTATTTTGGTTTTCGGGTTCTTCAGTCACTTGTACCGAAAAATTGTTAGGGAACGAAATTGATCAAATCAGAAATAAAACCATTGAAAAATATACCCCATTGGTGTTCACCTTCAGTTATTTTGAAAAGGTTATTTATGGAGCACGAGATATAGTTGGAGTCGCTGAGCGAGAACTGTGTCAGTCGATAAGGCAGAGAAAAGGTTGTGGGGTCACCAGTTTATTGACTTACGGCTTTGGGGCTTCCCTTAAAGGCTTCGCCAGTGCTTTCCGCACTGTCTACGTCTAGGATTGTCTAGGATTCAATTGATATACAGGAGCCATTCCGCTTAATTGTTAGCCCGCCAGGCCACGGATTGCTGTGGACATTCCACACGAGCGCTCCACCTTGGCTTCTTAGCTGTTTAGCGAGCTATTTGTTGATTTTTGTTGATAAACCTTTTCCCTCTGTCAAGTGTATATGCCAACTCAGACATTTGCCATAAAAGTAATCCACCATTAGCCGATTACTGCAGGTGATTATGGCTTAGACCAATAAACGTAAAAGCAAACGCAAACGCAAACGTACGTACGTACCGCGTCCGAGTGGGAGTGCGAAACACTAAACAAAAAAAAAACTGAACAATGACAACACAAATGGAAATGGAAGTGGAAATGGAAGTGGCACAGGCAGTGGCACAGGCAGTGGCAATGGCAGCACACAAAGTAAACCAAAAATCCAGCCAAAGTACAGCATCCATCGGGATGTGCTCACCCACGAGGTGGTCATCAAGGAGACGGGCTACGCGGCCCACGACAAGAGCATACCCTCGTCCCTGCGCAGCTGCTGGCAGAGGTGGAACTTCTTTGCCCTCTTCACGGGCGTGATACCCATCCTGCAGTGGCTGCCCAAGTACTCGCCCCGGCGGGACTCGCCCGGCGACATTATTGCCGGCTTTACGGCGGCCATCATGAACATCCCCCATGGCATAGCCTACGGCCTCCTGGCTGGCGTGTCCGCTGGCGATGGCCTCTACATGGCCGTGTTTCCGGTGCTGGTCTATCTGCTGCTGGGCACCTCCAAGCATATATCGATTGGCACCTTTGCGGTGGCCAGCATGATGACCCTTAAGGTGGTGCAGACATACGCCACTGTGGACTCCAGTCTTCCGGTTCCTGCAAATGTCACTGCCACAGCGGCCCCCCTGCTGCTGGCCAACGGCACTGCGGCGAGTCTCACGGCGCCGGCGGCGGATGTGATCACGAACCTGGAAGTGGTCACATCCCTGGCCCTGGCCGTGGGCATTGTGAATGTGAGCAAAGCACCCAGCACTCTCCCCCTTACGAGATTCTTTTGGCATTGTACTGATTCGCTGTTTCTTTTAGCTGCTGATGGCCTTCCTAAGACTGGGCACCCTGGCCTCCCTGCTGAGCGATCCGCTGGTGAATGGCTTCACCACGGCAGCCGCCTGTCATGTGGTCACGGCGCAGCTGAAGGATGTCCTGGGCATCGAGGTGTATCGGTACAAGGGCGCCTTCAAGATCGTCTACACGCTGATCGACGTGATCAAGAGCGTGGCCGTGATCGTCTTCATGTCCATCTGCAAGGAGGTCCTCAAGCCGTGCCTGAGCAAGCGCTGCCGTCTGCCGCTGCCCGCCGAGCTGATAGCCGTGATTGGCGGCACCCTGATCTCCAAGTGCTTCGATATGTATCCGCAGTTCAATGTGCAGCTGGTGGGAGTGATACCCAGCGGCTTGCCGGAGCCCGTTCTGCCACGGCTCGACCTGGTGCCGAAGGTGGCCCTGGACTCGATCGCCATTGCCGTCGTCACCTACTCGATCATCATGTCCATGGGCCTCACGTTCGCCCGGAAGCACGGCTACGAGGTGCGCGCCAACCAGGAGCTCTTTGCCATGGGCATTGGCAACATTGTGGGCGGCTGCTTCTCCTGCATACCCATTCGCTCTCGCGATCGGTCATCCAGGACCAAACGGGCGGTGTGTCGCAGATCGCTTCCCTGATATCCGCCTCGCTGGTGGTGGTCACCCTCATGTGGATTGGACCCTTCTTCAGTGATCTGCCAAGGGTAATATATTGCTTGAAATCTTCATTTGAGGATGTTTAACCGAATGTGGACTGTCTTCCCCCTCCCCCTCCCCCCAGTGCGTTCTTGCTGGTGTAATCATAGTGGCCCTGAAGCCGATGTTTATGCAGGCCAGGGAGCTGAAGAAGTTCTCCAAGCAGGGCAAGCTGCAGATGTTCACCTGGATATCCACCTTCCTCTGCGTAGTGCTCATCGACATAGACATCGGGTAGGTCTGAGTTACAGGCAGACTCTGGGACCCCTCATAGCATTTCAGTCTTTACTTGCAGTCTGTTGATCGGCATCTGCATCTCCCTGCTGGCCCTGTACATCAAGGGCCTGCCTGCTGGGCTACATGCCCGAGGCGCCTGGTATCTACATGGACCTCAATCAGCACCGTAACGCAATGCAGGTGCCCGAGACGCGGATCTACCGCTACAGCGGATCCCTCAACTTTGCCACCAGTCTGTTCTTCCGTCGGTCGCTGTACGAGGCAGTCGGCCTGGACAAGATGCCGCTCAGCAGCCCCAGTCCGAGCAGGGGGGCAGGCAACAAGGCCAGCTACTCGCCAGTGTCGCAGAACGGGGGCAAGGCCAACAATGGCCAGCTCGTGGAGGCCTCGAGCATGTTCAAGATCCTCATTCTGGACTTCTCCATGCTGGGCCACATTGACGTGGCCGGCTGCCGCACGCTCAGCGACCTCAGCAAGGAGCTGAAGGTGCGCGGTGCTCGTCTCCTGCTCGCCAGCCCCGTGGATCGGGTATACGACACTCTGGTGCACAGCATGGCCCTGAGCGAGGGCCCCTTCGAGATTTTCCCCACCTTGCACGATTGCTTTGAGTATGCCAATGGCTGTCGAACTGGGTGAGTGTCCTCCCCGAAGGGGGGAGGGACGGAAAGAGAGCGGAGAGCGGGGAGCAGCACGCGTTTTGTGATATGTCCAAGTGATAGCTTGTGTCGTAGCACCAAAACCCTTTCTAGCAGCTAAGTCCTATTTTAAAACTGAATCAAAACAGAAGTGGCCGTCTACAATCAACCGGATTAGTCGTAAGTTTGCGTAAGAGCCTCCTCAAAGAGTTTACAACAACAACAAACAAACAAACAAACAACCACCCCAAACGCCGGATACAATAATAAATAGTTTTTGTACTTAAAGTCAGGGCAACCGAATACACGATAAATTTATTTATTGATTTTGCAATGCAATTTGTACCAAAATGAACACACAATTAGATCGCAAGGCTATGTAAATTGTACATAAAATATGAAACTGAGAATTGTTATCATTTACACCCAAGTGCTTTGTTTTCTTTTCTTTCGGTTTATTTTGTACGTCTCTGCCGGAGATTTCTGCTCACAGAAATGGCCCAATTATCAGCAATCAATCAGAAAAAGAGCCTCTACAAATTTGAACTGCGCGCCCACAGAGATGAGATGAGATCGATCACATTCTGATACATTTATCGAAAAAGGGCAATCATCTGATCAAATCTTATGGCATACTTTTGGGCTGATGGAAATTGACGAAGCATCTTTTGGGGTTAATTTAATGAATTAATGTAATTGTGCCCCGAAAAGATCAGGGCGTGGCATGTCTTTGCGTGATCAGGAGAGTCCCGCCAATCGATTGACACCCATCACGACTTAATCCTTTCTGACATCAACCATCATAGAATAATGCCAATGAATATTGCCTTTTACTGAAAGTATTCACTGCTGGACATGTTTTCGGATCACTTAACCGCGATTGCATCTCTGGCTACGCCCTGCATTAGATTCTACTGGACTTCTACGACTACTGGAGCGTCCATTGGAGCGACTACTAAAGCGTCCAACGCCTCCACCGACCACCGACCTTCCACAAAGTGGAATTCATCCAGCGGCGGAAATACCTGGATCGAGATCTATATATCAGTGGAGAGAATGTTGAGCTTCTGCCTGACACATCGCCACGTACAATCATTGGAGCTGACACCGACACGGAGCAATTAGCAGCCACATGACTAAAGTCAAATTTATTTTTCGGCTTCTTGTTTACCCAATATACACGTAAATATGAGATGGGATGGGATGGGACGGAGTGGGAGGAGAGGAGGAATGCCCCAAACGGCAGCAAATAGGTAAAACAATTGTTCGACTTGGCCACTGATTAGCCATTAAAAAGACCTCAGGCCGAGGCCACAAACTGCACTTGGAATACGTACATATGTACATACATATGTATGTACATATATAAGTACATGGGAACAAGTAGATGGCTTTGGCAGGCTTTGGCAAGATCTGAGAGTCGGTTGCGTTTTGCGGTTGTCCACTAAAGTCATGGACATTTGAAGGCTCTCGCCCTGAAGGTGACATTAAATGGGAAAGACACGAAATCTGGTTGGGATTTAGCTTCGAGACATCTAATGGCATCTCATGAAGTCCTGCAGGAAATGTTCTGGAAGCGGAAAATGTTGGTAGATATTTTGGAAATATACAAATATTATTACTCACCCAAAAAGGGTGAACAGCAGTATATGAAGCATCAAGAAAATGGAATCTGATGCACTATCGTAAGAGATCCATCACAGATCTGATCCCTGATCAATTTGGACTGATCATGGGAAATTATACAATTTTTTTCAACTAAAACCATACTTTTACTTCCAGCTGTTGAGAATTATTGTATATTTTAGCATGATGTCTTCCAGCAATCTGTCTCATTAACATCCTAATGGAATATGTAAATGATAAGATCGAGATCATTAAATGGTTGGAATGTGACTCGAACTAATTAAACCTGAATCATACTTTGAAACTGTCTGAAATATTATTAAATATATGACTTGTTGTGTCCCTAGTGTCCACAATTTTGTATTCGAATTCAAACGGATTCATCCACAAATTTTCGGTTGTCGCTGACGCTTAGTATTTCTAGAACAATTATTTTAAGTGATACAATTTAACGCCTTTGACGCCTGTCACCTTCGGCGAGCTCAACGAGGCTTCCAAGCCACCCCAACACCCGCCACCCGCCACCCCCCACCGACCCCCTTGCGTACATTAATCACATCGAAAAAAAAAACGACTAAATTGACTTGCTTAAAATGATATTAAGAATTCGACGTAATACTACGGGCGCCTTGAGCCAGTGCACTTGATCTATTCGAAATGAAATCCCCAGTCCAACGGAGACGGTATGATATTTTTTTTGAAATATTGTATGGCTTGCATATGGGGAAATTGATTTTATAGCGTCTATAAAACGCAAAAGGTTCCCACAGCGAGTGTACAAGATGCAAAATCAACAGCCAGTGTAATTGTTTTTTCATTTTTCGTTTTTTGTGTTTCTGTTGCTGTTTTTGTTTTTGTTTTTGCTTTTGTATTATTTATATCTACGAGTATTTTTTGTCAGGCCAGTTGTCTGACAGTTTGTGGGAACAGCTGCAAGGGGGTGGTGGAGGGTGGAGTGTGGGGGCGAGAGAGGACCTGAGTTAGTGTTAACACAGCCATAAAAGTGCTAAACAACCCAACAATTTGCCAGAGAAAACCGAAATAAATTGAGCATTTTTCAGCCTCGCCCTCGGACCGTTTTGAGGGGGGGGGGGGGTGGTACCAGAGACCAGAGAGATACTTATTTGCTTATCGGCAGCCAACTTTGACCTTAGCTTTACAAAATTACTTCACTCCACTCAAAACTGTTTGGGAAACCAATTTGTTTGGCTAACAACGAAAATTGAGCTGCTAATTGCCGAAGGTTGCACTCGGAAGGCAGGAATTGAATACGATCCATAGAGGAAAATGCTGAGGCAGCCGAGAGCCTCTTGTATCCAGAATTTCCTTTGTACCATCCATTTTTAATATCCATCCCAATCGGGAAAATATTAAATTTCGCTTGGCGATCACTATTTTTCGCGAATGTTTGTCCGTCCCCCCCTCCCCAGAAAATAAAAACCGAACAATGACTAGAGCTGTGCGGGGTACAGGTGCAGGTACAGGTACAGGCGCAGAGAGCGGGAGGGGTGGGCAAGCCGATCCGAAGCCGAAGTATTTGCGGTTTGTAAGCTCTCCCTTGCTCCCTCCCCATCTCCCCATCTACCTACCTATCTCTCTGTGTCTGTTTCTGTTTCTGCTTGTGCTTTTGCCTCTCTCTCGCCTCTCGCTTTGGCACCTGCAATGCAAAGCCCCCGAAAATCGTCAGCTCGGATCACATTGTTGTAATGCCCAGAGACAAGCCGAGACGACAGCCCCCAACAACGAGACTCTTTGTGAGCGAAACTAATAAAAAACCGATCGCCCCAACTGTTCCCACAACCAGTTTCAAGCGAACGCTCGTGCGGTGGAGTCGAGCTCGTCCCCACAATCTCTGTCCGCCTCCGTCCCCGTCTCCGTCTCCGTCACCGCCACCGTCTCCATATAGTCATAGGCCCAGTGGCCAGGCATCGATATCCAGTGGAAATATACAGTATACAAAACAAATCAACCAAAAAGTGAGTTGGGCCATGGAACAGTGTTCTGCCGCTCCGTCCCGAGAACTGTGTTAAGGAATAGGGAAAGGATAGCGCACCGACTCGGATACGACCCCTTCCGATCCCATTCCGATCCGATCCGATCCGATCCGGGACTGTGACTGTGACGTAACTCGAAAAGCAAAGTCGAAAGCGAAACAAGAAAAAAAAGCCGTTTGCCATGGGAGAACTGCAATTGACAATACCACCAGCAACAGCAGCAACAACAGCAGCAACAACAGCAGCAACAATCGCATAAAAACTCAATAACAATTATCAACTGAGCCTCGCAGCGAATGCAAGAAACCTGTATGGAAAAAGCTAAATAAAATATATGGAAAATATTAATAATAATCTGGCCTGCATTACGCTGTGGCGCTGCATGTCGAGCTGCTGCAACCGAAACCAAATAAAACATCGAAAAGTTAATAAACAAATATTGAGACACGCGAAAAAAGAAACAGTATACATTTTAGCAGCTATCGATTAAATTGTTCGAAAATCAAAGCTCACGAATCGCAAGCAAAAATACAAAAACAAAACACAAAAAAGTAGAAAGTAAAACCAACGATGGCCTCACGAATTTAGCATACCCTTGAAACCCAAACGAAACTCTCACAAATCTCCTTGCAAGACAAGCCCTAAAACCACTGAAATTACTATATGATACCCCTGGAAGAGTACGGAAAATAATATAATATTCCTTTTTCTTGATCTTTTGTAGCCCGCCCCCAGTCCCCGTTCGTCTCATCTCGAGTGCCCTCAATCCTACAAGTTTTCTGTGCAGTCAAGTGCAACCGAAAATAGTTTTTCTGTCTTTTCGGTTGGGCTTTCTGTGTGGCTCGCGCCCCGCCTCGAGCTCTTTTTTGTTGTTGTTGTTTTTTGTAAACAATTAAGAGGCAATTTACATAGGCGAAACCTGTAAACGGAAAACCGCCAAAATTGGTTACCTAACGAAAACTTCGTTTGTGCTACGGGAAGGCAACAAAGTAAGTAAAATATGATGGTAATCTAATGTTTTTATGTGCGTGTTTTATACTACATATATGTAAATAAAAAGGAAAAAAAAGCAAAACTCAAGCCCAGTATATCTTAGAAAAAGTAAAAAAAAAGAGCTACATTTCTTCAGTAATAGATCCATCGTACTGTCTGATTGTTGTCTATTAAAGGAACCTACTGGTGGTTCCTACAGCCCCTTCTTGGTCCACAACGGACTCTATTCTTTATCAGAATGGCCTCCCATTGTTAGGAACCGCTTTCTGTACATTCTGAAATGTAAAAAATTTCATGCCATGGGTTTTTCCTTGATAATCTTCAACTAGTTATCTCTAGCTAGTATTTCTCCTTCTCCAAGCTTTTTGCAACATTTTCCGATGGTAAATCCCGCCGAATTGTAAGTGTTCTATTATGATGTGTAGCACGTAGAGCTGGACAATTACCATAAGCCTAATTGGTTTTTGTTTATAAGCAGGAGATATAGTACTACCATGCATACAACGCCCCATCATTAATGGCGACTTTCAGATGACTCGCCTGTCATCCCAGGCACGATTCTCTCCACATGCTGGAAATCTGCTGACGATGATAGCAACTAATAGCAAATCCGAGTACGAGTACGAGTACGAGAACTCGTACAGACAGTGTGAGAACATTTTTTTAATAACCCCGCAATTACCTGACGAACTCTGGTGTGGGGCTTACTGGGGTTTTGAGAATAATAGTCGAAACGAGATGTCGTTTGCTGGATGGTAATGGGGAGGAGGAGACTGATCGCTCGGCCTGCAATTACTTGTACTTATAATTTGCATTTAGAACATCGCAGCCGAAATGATTCAGAGATCCCATCCCACACTCCCCTGTACTATAAATCGTAAATAAGCTACTCTAATTAGCCAGCACAGGCAACCATTTCGGGCTGCGACAGGGGATTACTTTGATTCATTTTCGAGCCTTGTCTCGGGGCTAATTGCCGGGGGGTATTCGTCATGGAATCGCCTCTAAAGCAAATCTTTGAAGCGAGCCATAATGCACAGCGCCACCGCCGCAGTCCCCGCCACTGCTGGTGGTGGTGGTGGCTCTGTAACCGACCAAGTGGCGGCGCGGCTATCCGAAAGCCATAACTGACAAAAACCCACAAAACGTTAACAGCAACCGCCATAATGAACGGTTGTCTAGCGCATTGCGTTGGTTTCGTCGACGCGCCGACTCCAAAAGTGGGTCATGGTTAAGTGTACTTCGGCCGCGTCTCTGCCTCGGACCAGACACAGACACAGCCGGAGCCGGAGCTTGGAGCTCGCAGCTCGGAGCTGGTGCTGCGCATGCGCATGCGCCGCTTGTCTTACTAACGATAGCTACTGTTAGTTTTGGGAGATGCAGATGCTAAGAATCGGTCTCGAACTAATCCATTTCTTGTAACACAATTATCTCTTATCCATGTATCCTTCTGCCATTTAGAGCCGCCACGCCATCAAGAACATCCGCATATCCCTCCATTCCAATTCATCTGCATCATCATCCATTCTACATCGGATTAAGCCTCGTTAGCCAAAAGTAAACCCATCTGCAGTTATCCTTCTGTATAGAGTTTATAGTTTTTTTCACCTCTCCATATAAACACAGGACGACGACATGGGCTTCAGTTCGCGCATGGACTGCTGCGGGCAGTTCGTCAAGTACAGTCTCTTCATAGCCAATTTCGTCATATTCGTAAGTATCCTTCGCATCTCTTCCGGTCAGATCAGTGGAGAGTAATTGATATCCTCACATCCTTAGGTGGGTGGCGCCATTGTCTTCTGCCTGACGCTGTGGACGCTGGTGGATCGGAGCTTTGTCAATGAGCTGCTGGGCACGAATCTGTTCTCCGGAGCCGTCTACGTCCTGCTGGTCACATCGGTCATCATCTGTCTGGTCTCGTTCCTGGGCTGTGTGGGCGCCGGCAAAGAAGTTAAATGTTTGCTCCTAACGGTGAGTGATTTCTTTGCATATATGTACATATGTTAGAATTAAGAATTTAGCATGAAAAACCTTGTTGGGAAAATCTCTCGAATTTTCCCCTCTGTGCTGTGAAGCAACGTATGTACATTTAACATCCAATTGAAATATCTCACTCGCCTCACATTTTCAGTATTTCATAATCGTGGCTCTGGTTTTCGTCACTATGCTAATTGGCGGCGTCTTGGGCTATGTGTTCCGCGAACGGGTGCAGCAGACCATGCGGCAGGTAGGGCAGATCGATCAAATCGATCATGTGCACTCGTATGTGACAGCATTTTTGCGCTTTGCAGGAAATGCGCTCCACCATGGCCCTGTACGGCAGTCGACGGGAGATTACCCAGGCCTGGGACCTCACCCAGGAGCGGCTGCAGTGCTGCGGCGTGGACACGTGGCACGACTGGAATCGGTATGGGCCCGTGCCCGAGTCGTGCTGCCAGGAGCTGTTCGGCGGACAGCGCAAGGAGTGCACCATATTCCCAACAGTCACGAACCTGTACAATCAGGGCTGCCTCTACGTGACGACCAATTTCATTCGCGATCATGCAGCAGTCATCGGTGGCACCTCCATAGCGGTGGCCATTCTCATGGTGAGTCAGCGACCAATGACCGACCCCCTTCCAACTGATGTATTTATGTTATATCTGCCCTTTTCCAGATCTTTGGCATGATATTCTCTTGTCTACTGTTCAATATGATTGAATAGCGCCAAAGAGATGGGCGAGGCGTGGCAGCTGCAAGAGCAAGTGCCCCCAGTCCGGAGGAGACCCATTTTTGAAGCTCGAATGTATTCGCGAGTATTCGAATAGAGCTGAGCTATACTCGGAGTACTATCCGAGTGTGCGATTATGATATGTTGGCCTGCATTCCAGCTGTCCGTTCCGTTTGTATTATGTATGTAAATACGAGTTTAGATACGCATATCTAGTGAGTATTCATGTTGTAATCGATTGTATTTGTTATCATCTGTTGCACTATTTTGTATTATTTTTTTTTATTACTTATAAGTTGCCGAACTAAAATGCAAAATGCTAAATGCAATTGTTACAATTAAGTATTTTTTTGCTATTTGCCAATAGAGAATCGAATTGTTCGACTATTGTTGTTTCCAATAAAATTAGTGGAAAATATTTAACTTCAACCCTTCAAGTGCTACTCGTATCTTTGGGCGATGCCAATGGAATCTTGAGTACTTAGCACTTACTGCTCCGAAATGTGCACCCATTTACATGGGAGGCAGGGCAGAATATCTGCACTAGGAAAAAGGCACGACCATGTACTTGAGATTAAGAAACAACAGTAGAAACAGCTAAGACACTTCTCTCTCTCTCTCTTACCCTCTGGCCCATAATCTTGTGCCGTTACGTTTTCCATGCTGCATTTGCTCCTCCTTTCTCCCACGGAAGAAGAAACGGGACAAAGCGAAGAAATTTCAATACTTCCAAGCCAATTTATGTACCTAATGTAAGGCGAGGCATTTATGGTATGCAGTTCGAGCGGCACACTAAACATGAGAGAGAGAGAAAGTCGGATCAACAAGATTGAGATTGCCTCACCTTAGAAATGGGACACCTTGGAAGGAGCCCAATGGAACATTTGCTCATGGAAAAAGGAACGTGCACATGCATTAAATAATATGTTTATACATACACATACATACTACATTTATGTAAAATATCTGTGTATATAAGACAGTTAACTTTCCCTTATTGCCGTACTTTTCCTTCGACGATCTTCCTTTTGGTGGCCATTTTGGCTCTTGCTGCGCACGCGCCCTTGATGCAACACATTTTTGTGGCGCTAAAACTCACTTTTCGAGGATTCTTCATGTTTACAATTTTCTACACAACTGCGCTACATTTTACCCGATTGATTTTCCACTTTTTCCGACTTTTCCACGGCCCGAAACGCTGAGCACTCGCGCATACTTTCTTCTCTGAAAATCTGAAAAATGGAGATTTTGAAGAATTTCGTCGTTTGCTGGCCAGAGTCCGGGGCCCCTGAGCTCCTGGTCTTGCCACCTCAAGGATTTTGGTAAGATAAGATACATCTATACATATATGTACATAGTATCTACTATATGTGACTTTTAACGCTTAAATTTATCAAATACATGGCATACCTTTAGGGGCATGCCAATTAAACCAAAAAATGCTTTATTATTAATTTATTATTTGGCTTAACAGTTGGATTTTTATCCAATAAACACGTAGAGAAACAATATTTATATATATCCATGGACTGTCTATGATAAGATCTTTTTTTGCATTGTTGATTCAAGGACATCAAAATTGGTTCAGACAGGTCCAGCTGGTAAAATCAAAGGATTCAAAATCCTAATTAATTAAACAATATTCCCATTTGCAAAGTAACTAAATTCTCTCTTTATTTTAATTGCTAGAAAAAACACATTTTTAATTATCATTAAGTATAACAAAAAGTATTAGAGCAATAATTTAACTATCGAAAAAAAAACTATAAACGACCAGGCCGAAAATATGGAAGAGGCAGAGCCAGTGGCATGGCACCGAAGGCGGCAAGGTGGCGGCACTGGAGCCGGGCAACGTGTTGTTCCACCATTCCCAGCGGCCGCCGTGGAGCGCCGGATCGGCGCGATCATCCGCTCTGGGAACTCTGGCGCTGGGCAGGGCCGTCAGACGGAGCTGCTCCACTTCCTGGGCGAGCAACTGCAGCTGGAGGGGATACAGCTTGGCCAGGTTGTAGCGCTCACACGGGTCCTTGGCCAGGTCGAAGAGGCAGGCAGCCTTGAGGGGCTCGCACAGGTAGACGGGATCCGCGGGATCCCCTTCCTGTACGGGGCAACGCTGGGTGGCCTCGTCGCGCATCTGCCGGATGCGGTCGTCCGTCGGGCCCACATTTCCCAGGACAGCCTGCACCTCCGAGGCACGCACCAGCTGGCCGTAGTCCCGACTGAGCGGATCCTCCTCGCCGTCCTCCAGCTCGCCCAGCCAGTGGTCGTACCGCCCCTCGAAGCTGCTCCCGTTCACGTACTTGAGCGTGTCCTGCGTGTACGAGGAGTAGCCGAAGACATCGTCCAGCACATGCAGCAGATTCCGGGGCTGGGGCTCTGCGCTGGCGCTAAGCGAGGGCCACAGGTTGAGTCCGTCCAGCCGGAGGTCCGATGGCAGATCCACTCCGGCCGCTGCCGCCAGGGTAGGCAGCCAGTCGATGGCATGGATGGCCTGGTGGGACACGTAGCCACACTGCTGCAGCAACGGACTCCAGAGGGCGCCGACCGACCGAATGCCACCCTCCCAGGGCGATTCCTTTTGCTACTCGGACGGAAAGACATATTCGATCACAGGAAAAGAGTAGAGACATGGAGAGACACTTACCCCACGGAAGGGATAGTTGGAGCCAGCATTGGAGTGTATGCCCACAGTGGGCGCTCCATTGTCCGAGTAGAGCAGAACGATGCTGTTGTTCAGCATCCCGTTGTCCGCCAGAGCACGCATCGTCTGGCCAACGCTCTTGTCCAGACTCGAAATCATGCCTAGCCGGGGGAAACCTCTACTTATGGGCTATTTGTGGGTGCGGGACAGGACTTACCCGCATAGGTGCGACGCTTTGGATCTCGAATGTGCGCAAACTTGGCCACCTCCTCCTCGGGCGCCTGCATGGGATCGTCCTCGTTGCCCGTGTGCACTGCCAGGTGGCTGAGGACCATGAAGAGTGGACGACTCTTGTCGTGCCGCTCGATAACCTTCCTGGCCTCTGTCGTAAACGCCTCCGTGGCATAAGTGCCCTCTGCCTCGCGGCAGGGCTCCAGGTCCCGCCTGAAGTCCAGCCCCGTCGAGTAGTTCCTGTCCAGCATGCGCACGGTGTGATCGTAGTAGTCCATGTAGCCATTGTAGTAGCCAAAGTGGTGGTCGAATCCGCGCATCGTGGGCGTCAGGTCCTTTCGCCAGAAGCCCAGGTGCCACTTGCCCACCAGGTGAGTGGCGTAGCCGGCATCGCGGAACAGCTCCGGCATGAGACGCTCCTGCCTGGGCAGACCCCAGGGCTCGTCGGTGACGATCACAAAGTGCTGCATTTCTGGGGAATGGGCTGCCATTATCTATACCATGGCTCTGTCAGTCTGCTGTGCAGCTCACCCGTGTGGATGGGATACCTCCCGGTCAGCAGGGTGGCTCTGGAGGGTGTGCACAGATTGGGCACATAGTGTCGATTCAGCAGGATCCCATTGTAGGCCAGGGCATCTATATTCGGTGTCAGGATCTGGTTCGAGCCATGGAAGCTCACATCGTTGAAACCCTATGCAGAGGGAACAATACTGATTCATATTTCTATCGAATCGAGTGGGTACCAACCATATCGTCAACCAGTATGATTATGACATTTGGCTTGGCGGATGCGTCGCCATCTCCATGGCAGAGACTGGTCGCAGCACTCAGCAGGAGTAGGACCAGAAGCAGTCGATTCATGTTTCGGGAATGGGCCACAGTTCCAGATTGGATTCCGGATTAGATCTACGCCAAAAAAAGAACTGCAAAGAGCTTGTTGTTAATTATAATATTGCCAATCCCAAGCAATATCTGCGGAATTTTCTCCACCAGTGCTCATATGTGCGGGCAGGTGTTCCCCCTCCCACCTCCCACCTCCCACCTCCCCCATCTTCCTTCTGACCTCTTCCAGCCTCGTGTTGTGTGGCCACGAGTTGGTTGAGCCATTCAGCGATTGTCGGATGCTTCGTTGTCTTTTTGCAACAATTGTTAACAACAAACAGTTATATAAAACAGACAGACGGGGCGGGACGGGATGGGACGGTACGGTACGGTACGGCACTGGCCCCGGCACTTGCACACCCGTACTTCGCCTTGCCTCGCTTATGGTTATGGGAAGCGTAATTTCTTTTTATCTGGATAAAAATGTGGGGTTTAACTGTCGCAACGGCCCATAAACACCATAAACCAGCATGGGCAATAATGAAATCTGGCCCATAGGCCTTAAGCCGAAGCCCCATTAAATGCTAGTGTGTACAGTCTGTCGCATTTGCGGCTCTTGGCATTGTATATAATTTGGATAGAGATCTAAACTGTCGTGCGAATTCTTTGGGAAATTATCAGTCACGACCTGCGCGACTGTGACTGCGACTGCGACTGTGACTGTGCGAAAGGCAACGCCCAGCGGCGTGACGATCGTCACTGATCGGTCGACCATTAAGTGGCCTTGGGGATCACAGTGAGAATCAGGACCAGTTCATCAGTAATAAATAGAAAGGTTCTTACCGCTTAAATCCCCCCCACCTCAGCCCACCCCACCATACGTCAAAGCCATTGATAAGGCAGGTCCAAAAACTGGTTTGGATCCACCAGATGCATCCGCAGGGCATGCATCTCGGGCTCTGGCACTGAGAGGACTTCTGTTTGGGCCAGTCGAGGGACTGTGGGGCTTCGTAAGTATTCAGCCACAACTCACGTTAGTTGGGCGATTACAATGCAACATTATAATGTTGGCCAATCAGATGGTATTATGCAAGACCCCCAGCAAGAGATTATATAAGGAAAGGTGTGGAAAAACGCGAGGCTTTGGGAAAACTGTCATCTTCGACGGCCAATTAAGGGAGGTATGTATGAGGTATATGTATGTATGTATGTATGTTTGGTTCAGCATTCGATTGGGCAATCGTAGAGTTGGATTCATCTGAAAAGCCGTTTCCACAATATAAGAATCCATTCCACATGAATTGTTTCAACGAATATCAGTATCCATTTCAGATTTCTGTATTTTGATTATAAAGTGGATCATTTTGTAGCTCTGCCGAGGTGCCAGCCACTTTTCACACTGTTCTGGCGTATCACTCTTTGGAACCTTTGAACTATATTTGCAAACTCTTAAACCGAAACACTTGAAGCACTTTACCGCTCCACTTGGTACTTGGTACAGCTTGGGGCTATGTAGAGGTGACCAGATCTCCGATGGCCTGGTTGGATCCTTCCCGCTGCAACCGCTCCGATCGACTACTAAGCGGCAAGCTGGCTGCTGGCGCTTTTAAGTGACAACCCCCTCCAGACACGACTCTCCGACTCTCCGACTCTCCCACTCCCTGACGTCACGAGTCGTGCGCGAAAAATAAACGTTGGAAACCGAAAACACACAGACCCACAAAAGCCAAAAGCAAAACTTGTTTTTGCAAAAGCAAAAGTGAGCAATACAAAAGCGAGCAAAGACAAACTTTGACCAAGACAGAGAGAGAGAGAGAGAGAGTGAGAGAGAGAGAGAGAAAGGGGGGAGAGAGAGCCTATGACTATACCGTTATATACAGCTCTCATGCCGGCACATTGACATTGGTCAGGGTCTCGTGCTGTGGGGCTCCGGTGCTCTGATAAGCCGTGATAACATAAAAACGGGTTTTTCGATCTAATTGAATCGATTAGTACGAGCAGGTATAATATTTCGCTTGATATGGCTTCGGCCCCGCCAATTTGAATGCCAAGCTTAGAAGGTTATCTACTTCGCATTGCTCAAAAGATTTAATCTGGGTTGGTTTCTATATCTATAATAAAGAAAGGAAATAAGAGATCGAATAATGGATAGCAATCCTCTTATTTAGTATATGCATTAAGTATTTATAATATATCTTCTGCTTGTTCGATTTCCTGAGAATTCCAAAAATCCACCTCTTGGTTACAAATCCATCGAAAAATCACCGACTATCTAATCATATCACTCAAGTAGCCCCCAAATGTGAATGATTTACAATCAGCCTTATCGAAAACTTGACCAGGAACCCCAGCTGATGGGGAGAGCCCTATAAGAACTGGCAACAGAGGTCCAAACGGTCAGAGCACCCCAGACAACATTCGAGCCATGAACTCCGCAAAGCAGTCTGCCGTTTTGGCCCTGATCCTCGTCCAGCTGGTGGGCCTTATTCAGGGCGGATCCTACAGCTATGAGGACAAATGGGTCTACATGTATTCGACTATGGACTTCCCCGACAACGCTGTCCTCGGAGGCCTCGACTCCGATGGTTACTACAACTATGTGGGCCGTGCGCTGTACAGCACCAGCGTCGTTCCAGCCCGAGTGGTTCCGGAGTTAAGCAAGGCCACCTACAACACGGATATCCTTGCGGCTGGTACCACCTCCTATGAGGTGCTCGTGTCCAACGCCACCGTCAGCTACCACTGGCAGCGCAGCTTCGACGGCTTCCTGGAGAAAAGCGCCGTATCCGTGGGAACAAACGCAAGCAACGACCGCGTCTACATCTGCCGCTTCAGGGCCGACGAGGGACTCCTTATGGGCACCCTCTACCTGGCCAAACGCGTCTGCATCGTGAAGTACGGCGAGATGCCACTGAGGCAGTCCGAGAAGTACGAGATTTTGATTAGGGAACGCCATGCTGCACAGTTTATTCAATTTGGTGTTTAAATCGAAGCCGGAAGGTGTTACAACCCATGTAGTAAATGCAAATAAAATCATAAATAAATGTATTGAAATATGATACTAATCCAAAATTTATTGAGAGGATGCCCAAC
Source organism: Drosophila helvetica (assembly GCA_963969585.1). NCBI lineage: Eukaryota > Metazoa > Arthropoda > Insecta > Diptera > Drosophilidae > Drosophila > Drosophila helvetica. The sequence continues at coordinate 51,289,392 of OZ018401.1, read as the reverse complement.
GACATCCAATAATTGAAATGGAATGATTTCGTACTTTCCATTTTCAAAAGTTCTTCTTTATATTCCCATTCCTTCAATTGTATTTCCAAATCTTCAATAAGAGAATAAATGTATGATAGGTTTCAAACTATAAGACCTCTCACAGGGAGGGGCACATCAGGGGCAGGGAATTAATTCTGAAATGAAACTCAATGTATATTGAAGATTCCTCTTCTTAATGTCATCGTTCTTTGCCTTAATGAAAAGATGTGGCTTTCATTGGACTGAGAATTTGCCTTCGTTATAGGCCATGTGAATCTGTATATAGTACATACCTATGTCTAGAGAAAAAAGGCCAGAAACTTTAATATTTACACCTTAATTTAAAAATGTATAGATACCTATAGATTTTCTCGAAGAGTGGAAACCGTAAAAAGAAAGTTTTTGCACTTACATTTTGACATTCATTGAAAATATTTAGTTCAAATATATTTCAAATTTAAAATAAACATATTTCCAATTTAGATTAAAAATATACAATTTTTTACTAAAATACTAAATTAAATTAAATACATTTCCCACAAATTGAATACATATTATATTTATTTTAAAGTGTTTTATATTTAGATTACATTTTGAACGAATTAATAAGTATTTTTATGTATGCACATAATTAAAGTAATTATATTTAATTTCACTCTGCTTGTATTTAAAGGCCAAATATTTTATTTAAATATGCGTGTTTCTTTTTAATATACCATTTGTCTCTCAGAGTGTCTCGTATAGTCATTATAGTAGAGAAATTCAAGGGGCTAAATATATGAGTGTCAATCTTTTGATAAAAAGAGAAGTTACTTCCAAAGGTAGCTTTCACTGTAATATATTGTAATGTAATTGACTTAAATTCAGTTGAGAATCCGAAGATATTACATAAATGTACATCTCTGATTTCCTGAGAATTCCACCTTATATATTCCACATGAAGTCGTCACATCTCAAAAATAGCTTATCAGAGTACCTAATACATCTATTAATTGGAAATCCATCGAAAAATCACCGACTATCTAATCATATCACTCAAACAACCCCCGAATGTGAATGATTTACAATCAGACTTCTCGAAAACTTGACCAGGAACCCCAGCTGATGGGGAGAGCCCTATAAGAGCAGGCAGTAGAGGTCCAAACGGTCAGAACACCTCAGACAACATTCGAACCATGTACTTCGCAAAGCAGTCTGCCGTTTTGGCCCTGATCCTCGTCCAGCTGGTGGCCCTCATTCAAGGCGGAGTGTACAGCTATGAGGACACGTGGGTTTATCCACAAAAGTCCTCGGAGTTCCCCGACAATGTTGTTCTCGGAGGCCTCGATCCCGAAGGATACTACAACTATGTGGGCCGTGTGCTCTACAGCACCAACGTCCTTCCAGCCCGAGTGATTCCGGAGCTGAGCACGGCTGCCTACAACACGGACACCCTTGGCAATACGGCCACCTCCTATGAGGTGCTCGTATCCAACGCCACCGTCAGCTACCACTGGAAGCGCAGCTTTGATGGCTTCCTGGAGAAAAGCGCCGTGCCAGTGGGAACAAACTCCATCGGCGACCGCGTCTACATCTGCCGCTTCCGTGCCGACGATGGACTCTTCATTGGCACCCTCTACCTGGCCAAGCGCGTGTGCATCGTGAAGCACGGCGAGAATCCACTGAGGAAGTTCGACAAGTACGAGATATTGGTAAGGGAACGCCATGCTGCTCAGTTTATGCCATTTGGCGTGCAAATCGAAGCAGGAAAGATTTAAAACAAATGTATTAAGTGCAAATAAAATCATATAAATATTTATTGAAAAAAAGATACTACAACACAACAATTTCTTGAGAGGATGGCCAACGGCAGTAGCACTGTATACGGACATTTCCAATAAAACAATGGAGATAATTATAACTGTTATAAGGTGTGGGAAAGAATTTAAAGGATACTATTTGGCGTATAAATTTCAAATTGCAAAATATAGTATCGAATATATATTTATAACAAATACCACTTAACAATTTATTTTTGATCATCAATTTTGTAGGGAAATGGGTAATCAGCGAGTAATGCTAAAATTTGGTAGATATGGTGGACTTGCAATAAATTCCTTCAGTAATTTCTATGTCTCATGGTATGGATATGAGTTGCTGCTAGATTATTAGAGTCAACTCCTTCCATTACCATATACTACCATACGCTCTTTTGGATAGATGGACTTTGGTGTTAATTCTAATCACCGATGGAAAAGATGGAAATCGATTTCCTTCGATGAAGAGAGTGGTTAAACTTAACCATGTGCCAAATGAGAGCCAACACTCTGAAGAATATTCTCTATCCATTACTTTAAGAATCCTACTTAAACTTTCCCCAAGATATTAAGATCTCATATGTCACTAAATATGGAAATCCATTGTCCATTGTCTTTTGCTATGCTAGATCGTTTAATTTACTGATCACTAAGTTTGGACCAACGAAATATTATTGAAAATGACTTTAATGATTTTCAAAATATTCTCCATGATGATGAAAACATGGTTTGTTGATGAAACGATTGTTTTGGGGGCTAATGTCACATTATTCTGTATCTCACGAGAACGTTCATGCAATGTTGAATGTTCTTGATCCCTCTAATGTCCAAAGATGCCTCCATTTCATGGTAATGTAATTACAATTTCTCATATGACAATTTTACAATTTCCAATCCCTCACAGCATCCATTTTTTGCGGCACAGCAGCAGGACCCACACGAGGTTCGTGCTGCAGCGAAGGATTATAAATTTATAAGCAGGATTTGGCAAAAAATGCTAAACGTTAGATGACACAAGGGAAATAGTCACAAGGGAAATAGCCAAGGCTACGGATTTGAAAGGAAGCCCCTCTCGGATACGTACGCCTGTTAATCACCGAATCACCTTACTACGAATACATTTTTGAATAAACAAATATTATGAAATACGACTTAAATCTAGAGGGGGATTTTTACCACAGAAATGTCTTCTATTCTTTATGGGGCAATAAAATCATGATGCGCAAACTCACTCTCAAGCATGTTACTCACCGAATCGATCCAAACAATAGTAATCATCTGATAGCGATAACGGGTAACAAGAGTCCGGCGATAAGGAGGCAACTATAAAAGCAGTGCACCTGGCCAGACGGTTCACATTCATTTTGTATCCAAGAAAGCCTCGAGATGTACAAAGTTGCCTGTTTAGTGTTGGCCCTGTTCACAGTCGCCTCGGCGGTGCCCACCATCTTTGGTGAGTAAATCACGGATCCTGGCTATGGAGGGATACGATACTAATCCTGCAGTTCTCCAGATACCGAGCACGTGTGGAAGGCCGGAAACCTGTCGTACCCCTTCCCCAATAACGCCATTCTGGGAGGATTCGATCCTTACGGCTACAACATCTATATTGGCCGCGTCAAATACGGCAACACGATCCTCCCCGCCCGCGTAGTCGCGGAGACGGGAGTCGCCTACTTCAACAACCAGCTGACGGCCTCCAAGGCGACGGCATACGATCTCCTGGTGGCCGAGCGCGACGTCAAATACGCATGGGTCCGCAGCTACGACGGCTTATACGAGTCGTACTCCGTTGCCATGGGCACTTCGAATTTCAATGAGCGCGTGTTCATGTGCCGGGCCAAGACCGACGGTGGCCTGCTCATGGGCCTCCTCCTCCTCAGCGAAAAGCTGTGCATCATCAAGCACGAAACCCTGGCCCTGCGCAAATTCGACAAGTACGAGGTCCTCGTGGCCCAGCCGAGGAATGGAACAATCTATTAATCTAACAATTATGTAGATCTCTTCGTGAGAGTTTGAATCGCATCTCCAAAATAAATATACAAAACGATAATTTATATGAAATATAGTTTGTTTTACTCGCAAAGTATTTCTGTAGAAAAACTGTGAAGAAAACTAATTTCAGACATCAAGATCGTATGATTCCAAAGAAAGAATATTTAAAAGAAAGGAATACACTTTTTCATATAGAAAAGCTTTTATATATAATAATCTATAGATATATTTTTTGGCTAATTTATGACTGGGATAACAATGACTTTTATAACAATACGCTCAATACAACAAATCGACCCGAAAATCCTAACTATAGAATTGAATTACAGTATGATCTCACAGACAGACTTCAAAAAATAGAGTTTCCAATAACAGAAATGCTCTATATCACACAACAAAGCCATTTCAAGCCCCTCTAAGGATCTTTTGATTGATTTACGTCTTTTGTGTATAGGTATACATATATTGACGGGGGTTTTGCAACTATCACAATTCACAGAAGCGATGGGCCCATCGATAAGATAGGTACATAATCTAATTTATTAACATTTAGACATTACTCAGAACCATTCATGGTTCCAACTAGCAATTTAGTCGGACCTTTTGCCCGTGAGTTCTTGGAAAATTGCAAAGGAAAATATGATTTTTTTCCAAAGTTACGACATTTCAGATCAGAGGATACATTTTCGGGAGCATACTTTTGGGCCAGATGTCTGCGGAAATGTAACAGTATAGAAAATATTTTGCATAATTTATGTAAATATTCCGAAATCACTTACCAATCTAAAATATCCACCAAAAGCAGACAAATACTACCAGAAAAGAGTTTAAGCGTTCTACGCGCCACATGGTGCCTGCCCCGGACGCCTGTTCGTCCTGCCACCAGGTCCACTCGTTGTGGTAAAAGCGTGGATCGCATTCCGGATCCTCTGGCTTGTTGTTCGGAGCATGGGCTTGCCTTGCAAACTGCTCGATGCGTTGCAGCAAGTCGAGGAAGATGGTCGTGTTGCGGTAGTCCTCGTACAGGTTGTTCCGCTCGCAGGGATCCGCATCGATGTCGAAGAGACAGGGTGCCAGTAGCGGGAGACACGGCTTGGTCGCAGCCGGAGGCTCTGGGCATTCGATCTGGGCCTGCTGCCGGAGACTGCTGATGTTGCGCTCATTCTGGCTCCCCATTAGCAGTTGGAGGTGCTGCCAGACGCTGGTGTTGCGGATCAGCTCCTCGTAGTTCGCGGAACGCGGATCCACTTCATGGGTTACCCGCTCGCCCAGCCAGCCGTCGAAGAGGGCCGCGTTGGTGGTGCCGTTTACCACTTTCCACTTGCCTCGGGTGTAGGCCAGATATGGTGCCGACGGGTCCGTGTCGATGTTGTGGACGATCTCTCGCTCCAACGACTCGTAGCCGTACTTGAGGGCCGACCAGAGATTCATCCCGTCCAATTTGAGGTCCGGATCTAGAGCTATGCCCGCCGCTGCGGCGAGCGTCGGCAGAAGGTCGCCAATGTAGGTCTGCTGCTTCCACACGGTCCCCAGCCGCTCGAACTCTGCGCTCCAGATGGCCGCAGAGGAGCGCAGACCTCCCTCCCAGGGAGAGTTCTTTTGCTGCAGATCAGAAGATCGGAATCAATGAAATATCGGACTGGTTGATTGTCTGTGCAATACGTACGCCTCTCAAGGGATAGTTGGAAGCCGTTGTCGAGTGCTCCCCCACTGTGGGTCCACCGTTGTCCGACAGGAAGAGTACAATGCTGTCTTGCAGCATCTGCTGGCGAGCCAGGGCATCGATGACTTGCCCCACACTCCTATCCAGCCGTGATACCATGGCGGCATAATAGCGATGGGTCTCGTTCCGTATGTACTCGAACTTGGCCAGCTCCTCGGCGGGGGCCTGCATGGGATCGTCGACGTTGGCCGCATGCGGAGCCAGGTGGCTGATGAGCAGGAAGAGCGGCTGGCTGCTGTTGCTGGTACTGCGCTGCTCGATCAGCTCGACGGCTGCGTCGCTGAGCACGTCGGTCACGTAGTGGCCCACCTGGTCGTGGGTGACGTTCAGATTCAGGCGAAAGTCATGCCCCCTCGCGTAGCTCTTGCCCTGCAAGGAACCCTCAGAAGTAAAGCAACTTTGGCATAGTCTTTTCAGACCCATCTCTCACATTTTGCTGGTAGGTCTGATCGTAATAGTCCACATAGGCTCCCAAATAGCCCAGATGATGGTCGAAGCCACGCTGGGTCGGCGTAAAGTTGCGCTGAGACATCCCCAAATGCCATTTACCGAGGAGACTGGTGTAGTACCCGTTCTCATGGAAGATCTCCGCCATTGTCTTCTCCTGTTGCGGCAGACCCCAGGGCTGATCATTCACGATCACATAGTGCTGCATGCCTGGGGAATGGACTTGATATTGGTCTGCATTCGGATCTGTTCGCGATAGTGACCTGTGTTAATGGGATATTTTCCAGTGAGAAGAGCAGCCCGGCTCGGAGTGCACATGGATGCGGTGTACAGATTGTTGAGAATCACTCCGCTATATGCCAAGGCGTCGATATTGGGCGTGAGAAAGTTATTGGAGCCCCTAAAGCTCACATCGTCGAAGCCCTGGCAAGGGGGATGGGATCTATAATTAGCAGAGTCTCAAACGATCATGCTTGACACTCACCATATCATCAGCCATTATAATGATGATGTGCGGTTTGCCGGGGGATGTCTCTCGATCTTGACCATTCACTAAGGCAATGGCTAACAACAAAACAGTTAACAACAAAATTATCGATACTTTTCTATGGCTATTTCCCATGTGGCTCAGATCAGTTGACATCGTCATATCGCCATAAATGGAACTGGAAACAAAACTAAAATTTGCGCAAAAAAGTCATTTAAAAAAATTAACATAGTGAATGGAAGGGCGATAAGTCGGTGTGGGACACTATTGCAATGATGGATGAGTTTTCCCTGCTCGTTCCGGATATAATGTATTCACCGTTTAATACAATCCATCCGAACCATCTAGCTATTTTAAACACACCTGGCCCAATACTACATACATACATATTTATATATCATTATTTTCATGGGGGTTTTTTCCCTGTTCATTTTCGGCCTAAACTGTTTTTCTTAGCCGTTTCATTAATTGAGAAATAAATTGAATACAAAAAATGGAAGCAAGCAAATATTAGCCATCAAATTGGCACACTGCACTTGAACAAATATTTCCAGCAATACTCGTGTATTGTTTAACAAAGTGTGACGATTCCGGCGGACAAATTACACGCCTAATGAGTAGCACCAAAAATAAATGCAAATGTGCTGAAGCTGGGAATGAGAGTTGGCCGAAACCCATACAAAAGATATACTATACGGATTACACATTCATGCATGCACATTTCTTCATAGTTTGATTGGCTTGACCTCCCAGTTTTCTTACAAATACACTTTGTTTTATTAATATGTTTGTTTGTAATTAAAATGTTTGTTCATTCCTGTAGGGACTCTAATAAGTAGAAAAATGCTTACAAAATATAAAATTTGATGGAAGATCAACGAAAAAAAAAAATATTGCTAGATCTTTACGATTTTGAAAATAAGAAACATTTTGTCATTAAGAATTTATGGGAATTATTAAGAGCACTAATCTGCAATGATCTTGATCATTCCTTTACTTTTCTATTTACTCTGTTTTTCATTAAACAGACTGAATTGGTGGGTGTCTCTGCCCACGGAACTGTCATTGTAGTGACACACTATATAGTAAATTGAAGTACATAGAGAACAATCCAACCATACAAATCTAAGTGCCTACACACATACTCTTATATTTTTGTATGCATGTAGAATTGCTCTAAGATTGATTGATTTAATTGATGGCTGCCTATTTGACGCATTCTTTAAGCATTTTAAAGTTCTGAATGCCAAATCCCTTGATTAAAAACAACCGAAAAGCTTTTTTTCCCACACTCTTACCGTTTCTTTTTCTACTCCAGCGCCGGACAGACAGGCGAAAACACAGCGAACGAGAGCACAACAAACACGAAAACACACACGGGCTTATCAGGCAGTTTCGAGCACGCTAAACAACTCGTTCGCGCTGCTTGGATGGTGTTTATGCGGATCTGTGGGCTTTAACGGAATAAATTGGCGGGGACCAGTCGATCTGGCGCTCAACGTTGCGGTGGGTTTGCTCATCAGCTGATTGCTGAGGTGAAACAAAGTGTGTTCCCACTCTCCCTCTCTTTGTGGCATTCTCGTTGACACTCTCTGGATAGGTCTGGAATTATACAAGGTGGTCATGTCGACAAAAAGTAGTCAGTTGACTATGCTTATAATGAATGCGAGTGAAAGGGTTCAGCGTAGTGTAAGTAAAATAACAATAGAGTGTGTTGATTAACCCTTAGATGGCGCATAGGGTTTAAAGTTGCCTAGTATAATAACTTTTTGTTTGACTACATATCAGTACTCTTTGCTGAATATTAAATTTTAATTTTAAAAATTAAAATAATTAATGAAAAACATAAATCACAAATGCGAAAAAAAATAGAGAACACAGAACAAGCCTACAAACAATCACGATCAAAACTTTGCTGAAATATTCTTAAAATCAATTATTTTTGAATTGATTGGCTTAATTTTGTCATCCCTGTTAAATATTTGCTTAACCTCTTAAATTGAAGTGGAGTCGGATGGTCAAATAGTAAACCGTTAGACCGCTTTGCGCTAATAATCGGCGTAGCACAATTTTACAATTTTTGGCTTAGGCTCTGTCCCTTTTTTGCGGAACATCGTTCATCGTTCAGTCGGCTTCTTTTAAATATCTACCCTTTCTTTGGTGCGAAGCATTAAAATGCTTATGGCAAATTTTGGAGTTCTTACCAAGGCTGCAGACCAGAGTTTGCTCCCACACATAAATTGTACACCTTTCCATGCTTCCACCTTGCTTAAAAGCACCTTGTGGTGGGTTGAGAATTTGAATTACTACCTTGGCGCGCTGGCTGTTAAAGCCAAATATTCAATTTGAAAATGTATTAATTAACTTTAAGCCCGATTTAAATAAGTTAACGCCATAGCGACTTGTAGTCGCTTGAGAATGTGTCGTTCAAAAACTAGATTAATAAAAACGAGATTAAAACGAGATCAATAATTAATTAAAAGTTAATTAATTAAATAAAATATTAGAATTGGAAGTTGTGAATAATTTGTTATCAATAAAACAGGGCATTATAGCATTGATCAATAAATACAGATTAAATTCCATCTCGCGAATTGACAGGGAGTGAGTGACATGATTCATTCATTCAGGGATTCGTTGCTCTTATTAATTAACATCTGCATCGGTGACGTTAATTTTAAATAAATTATCAATTTCTTTTAATATGCAAGCCAGGGGTACCATCTTTAGATTCCTCAAGCATAAGATGCCTTACAAAACGTTCAAATACGAATAATAACAAAATAATAGCATTTGGATAGATCATGTGCATCATTTCTTAGTTCTTAGGATCCAGGTTTTCATATAATCGTATCTTCTACCTGTTACAACCTTCACGCAAATACAACACACCCTTGTTCTCAGGCGAAGCACTAGGTAGAATTATCGGTAAAGAACCCAATATCCAGCGCTGAAGTAGTTGGCATGTTTGGATTTGTTTTATCAAACAATGAGACGCACATGGCCTTATTCTTAGAAACTCTATCAAGGGAAAGAGGAGAACCCGGCTGATGCAATAGAAAATGCCTTTAAATAAGCTCGAAAAGACTGTCGTGTCGGAGAGCGGGAGAGTGTCAGAGAGCTGGATATGATTGTTGTACCTCTCTGCGATTGGGGTTGTCAGCCATACGAATTGGGCCTGAAGTCAGGGCCAGCACATGGGCGAAACGAAGACGTTGGCAACCCAGTTCCTCTCTTTGAATCGACCAACCCAACAATGATGGCCAGAGAGTACGAGCGAGCAGCTGCAACGTGGTTGCGTGGTTGAAAATGTGATTTCTGTGAATAATACCGGCGGCAGTCAATTTTTAGAGACCAGCAGTGCTACAGCCGCTTCCATGTGAGGAGAGCGAGTAATTTGCCGCAAATTGATGATATTAATTGGAAACCAAATTGATTGAATTGAATCGAGTAGCAACAATGGAGGAGTTCGCCGAATACTATGGGTGAGTGGAAGAGAGTGTCAGTGCCAGTGTCAGTGTCAGCAGAGCCGACATGCAACAAGTGCCTAAAATTAGCGTTAAATGCAATCAAATACGGCGGCTATTTTTAGCAACAACAGTTGACACCCACCTGAGCCACACGACCCCCACAGCGCGTAGTCCCGTGTCACCAAAAATTATCTATAAACAATACAAATATCCACGCGGCCATGCCAATGGAAAACTCAAACAGAACCCAATTAGTAACGTTCCATGAAAGCAAACGAAGAGAACCCATTGAGTTGTGTAAGCCAGGGAGCTTCCCTGCAAAACAATGTTTGGATCATCACAAAACTGAATCGGTTAGCTGACAGCCAATATAAACATATGTGAAACCATTCCTTGTAAAATAATGTTTCAGGTTAAACACTTCTATACGGAAGTGGTCCCAAGATATCAGTACTTTTCCTTCAAATCTGCCACCATCGACGCTCCACATGAAAAACGGCCAAAAACTTCCTTTGTAAATCACACAAAATAAATATTAGACAATAGTACTCTTCTTCCTGTAACGGAGCTTTGAAGAATAATGTGTAAATTATGTGTAAAGCCAATCGAAAAATTTCGTCTATTTTAGGGCTCCCCAATCTCTTGGACAAACTCCCTTTAACTCTGTTATGTTAAAAACTTCTCAAGATCTCGAAATAATTGCGTTAGATATTTACATGTTAAGGTACACATATGAATGTTATTGTCAGCATTTTCCGGCATTCCCTTCATTTCAATAATGCGCCTTAATCAAAAATACTATACCCTAACCGCTAATCGATCATGACAATTCATTAGGCCCTTGGGGCCACAAAGGTCATGTTAAGTAACCTGGCATGGAATTCTGAGAATTCCCAGTGGGGTAGGGTAGGTAGGGAGGACTGCTCTATGAGCATGGTGACGAATTAATTAGCGTTATCATCGGCAACGACGTGATTCCATCTCGTTTCATGGCGCCCCGGCTTCGTGTCCGACCTGAGGATGCGGCGGCTTGACCACACATCGTGGGGTGGGCAATTGTGGCAAGCAAGCTTCTCCCTCAACTCAACTCACCACGATCTCCCCGGGCCGTACACCCAAATGCGCTATTTAACGGTTTCGCATTCACGTTAAATGTTCAGACGCAGCTCGAACGGTCTCTGGCACTATACGATCCAATTCTGAAATTCAATTAGACAGAAAGATACATTGTTTAATTTTCCGATTTATATTCGTGCCATTCGATTCGATTCCGTGCCTGTGAATCGAACGATAAAAGATGGATTATTTTTTGTGATACTTGAACACTAAAACAAAAAAAACCATTAAATCGCTGTGGAAAACTCGTGATAAGTGTTAAAGAGCCAAACAAATTTCTTTCGTTGATAAACTCCAAGGATTTTGGTTATTTCTTAAAGAAAAAAGGTGAGCGAATTTGGGAATCGAACCCTAATTTAAGGATTCTAAAAAAGGTTACGCTTTAATTTAAGACATTTAAAAGGAATAACTTTAAAGTTTATTTATGAAGAAAAATAAAGCACGGACAACAGCGCATAGGAACCTACAAGGACTCTATTCTATTCCAGTTTATGGCATCATTAAATAAAAACATAGATTGGGTGGATAGTCTTCCTTCAGCTCATAAAATTTCTTATGATGTTTTGATGTGATTTAAGGCCTGTGTTCAAATATTCAAAAAACGCCTGAAGGAATGCCAGCATTAGCCTGAATTAACCAAGTGTACCCGAGTCAGTGGTGATGCATATGTAGATGCGTTTATAATCAGAGTTCCCACTTAGTCATCGAACCCCCGATTCCCAATGATCACAAGACTCAAATTTAAATCAGCTTTCGCGACGCGACCTAATCATAAACAACGTAGTCTACATTCGCACATTAACAGACGCCTACTAATTTTCTTATGACCGGACCATAAGCCATAAACTCCGCACATTTCTTTTGCCCGATCGAAGCGTGGCCCATCTAGAGCCACTTTCCACCGCCACCCCCACCGCGACCCGTACAAAATTTGCGAACGTGTTAATATGTCGGTTCTGTAAGCATCGGGTGCGACTATTTTGTAGAGCTCAGCAACTCGCCCTACAGCCCCAACAGAGCCCGACGATCGGCCCGTTATTACATATGCACTTAATTCGATTACATTTTTCAGCATGCCGAGCTGGAGCGTGACGAATGCCTTTCGCGTACTCACACGCAAGAAGCCTCTGGAGGACTCGAATGAATCCAAGCTTGCCAAGGTCTTGTCGGCCTTTGATCTCACGGCCCTCGGCATTGGCTCAACGCTGGGCGTGGGTGTCTATGTCCTGGCTGGCGAAGTGTCCAAGCAGGTGGCCGGCCCCGCTGTGGTCATTAGCTTTCTAATTGCTGCGATCGCCTCGATATTCGCTGGTCTCTGCTATGCGGAGTTCGGAGCCCGTGTTCCCAAGGCGGGCTCTGCCTACATCTACAGCTATGTGACTATTGGCGAGTTCATCGCGTTTCTCATTGGATGGAATCTCATACTCGAATACGCAATTGGTAAGCTGGCGGCAATTCAATTGATGGCGCCGCCGTCTGATTGCCATTATTTTTATCAATTAATTCTCATATTTTATATTGATTTCCGTTTCGATATTTCCATTTTTCGGACAGGTTCCGCTAGCGTCGTGAAAGGGCTTAGCACATATCTGGACCAACTTTGCGGGAACCCAATGAGCAGCTTTCTGGGCACCCATATGCCCATTAATATTCAGGGCTTGGGTGCCTATCCGGATCTGTTCGCCTTTGTGGTCACCATACTGTTCTCGTTGGCCATTGCCGTGGGCGCCAAGGAGTCGACGCGAGTGAATAATGTCTTCACCATTCTGAACTTGGGCGTAGTTCTCTTTGTGATCATCGCGGGGCTCTTCCATGGTGAGTTCTGGTCACACACATTCTTTGGTTGTCCTTTGGTCTGAGTCCTTTGATAGTTTCCAGCAGCAACTGGTCCATACCGAAATCTTCTGTGCCCGAGGGATATGGCGATGGTGGCTTTATGCCGTACGGCGTCTCGGGCATTATAAAGGGGGCCGCTGTTTGCTTTTACGGCTTCATTGGCTTCGATTGCATCGCCACCGCGGGCGAGGAAGCCAAGAATCCCAAGAAATCCATTCCATTTGCTGTAATCGTCTCCCTGGCCATGATATTCCTCGCCTACTTTGGCGTTTCTTCGGTGCTAACCATGATGCTGCCCTACTATGAGCAGGATGAGAAGGCCCCGCTGCCGCACGTCTTCAGGATCAATGGCTGGCATGTGGCGGAGTATGTGGTCAGCATTGGCGCGATGTTTGGCCTGTGCTCCAGCATGATGGGGGCTATGTTCCCACTGCCACGCATTGTCTTTGCCATGTCGAACGACGGACTGCTGTTCAGGTTTTTGGGAGACATTAGCGAAAAGTACAAAACTCCCTTCAAGGGAACCATGCTTACCGGCCTGTTGACTGGCATTCTTGCCGCCGTCTTCAACCTCAGCCAGCTGGTGAATATGATGTCGATTGGAACACTGCTGGCCTACTCCATGGTGGCTAGCTGTGTCCTGATGCTGCGTTACGAGGTCGATGATCGTCGCGAGAGTCGCATCACTGGCAATGGTCGCGCCATATCTTCCGCTGACCAGGATCAGCCCTGTGCACTGTGGCGACGTCTCTTCAATTCCAAGGGCTTGACCGTCTCAACCAAGCAAACGTCGAGGATTGTCACCGTGATGGTGACACTGTTCTGTAAGTAAAACAGTGTTATTTCTAAAGCTTAAAGAATCAGCGTCATCATTCCCTTTCAGCTCTGTGGTGCTTTGTGTTCTCGCAAATTCTTACCAAATTCGAAGAGGATCTGGAAAATGTCACTTATTCCGATGGCATTGCCCTGGTACTGGGAGCCATTCCTTTGGTTATCATGCTATTGATCATCTCGCGTCAGCCCACATCCGCAGTGAATCTCTCCTTTAAGGTGCCCTTGGTTCCTTGGCTCCCAGGCATATCCATATTGATCAACATATACTTGATGATCAAACTGGACATCCTCACCTGGGTGCGCTTCTGTATTTGGCTCAGCATAGGTCTGGCCATCTTCCTGGCCTACGGCATCCGCCACAGCCGCTTGAGGCAGAGGGAGCAGCGCAACAATTCCATAGCCATGATGCGCGATTGCAGCGAATCGGCACTGCTTGGCCAAGAAAACTCGAAATACAGCAACGAGGTCCCCCTGATATTGATGCACAGCACATCTTGAATGCACGATGATATTTATAAACAACACACACACACACACATTTTACACACATCAACATACAATACATATCTTGTTTTTTTTTGTTTTTTTTGTTTCTTGCCTGCAGGAAACACGCTCACCTCTATATTCACACAATATCCTCGCCGTCAACGTTCATACCATAGCGCATAAGAAACCAAAAATTATGGAAAATACAATAAGTTAGCTGAAAGCAATAAATAAATCAATTATAATACACATATGTTTAACAATTAGGTTACCTTTTAAAACAATTAAACCAAACTGACCATTCCAGGCTAGGGATGGACAAAACCGGCTATTGGTGGTACTATTGACCTATCGAAACGGCTTAAGTCTAGATTGGTCTTGAAGTATAGTGGAATACGGGCATTAAGGATGCTCTTAATGAGAGGAAAACGTTGAAGCCTGATTTCCGAGGCATTTATGAGGGCGCAGGGCATTTCGGAGTTCGCAAAAGCTCAACAACTAATATCGAAAATTGAAATGGATTTGAATTCTCTGAATATTAACACCAACAAAAAGCAAAATCCCCAGGAGAAATATATACATCATTCTTTCTTGTTAGTTTGCCCGCCAAGCTTCAATCCACTTGGAGGGTCAATAGTACGCCGAATACTTGATGTGAGTAACACCCAGAAGGAAGCATCTCCTACTCTATAAAGCATAAATAAAGACTCTATTCTTGACCAGCACCAATAGCCGTTGCAGGTGTATTTCAAAGTTTCGGCCGCACCCTTCCGCCCCCACACAAAACGAAAATCTGTTGCATCCACAATTTTGAAGATATGGGAAAACCAATAGCGCAGAATCGTAAAAAATGACCATATCTACCAGATATCAGATCGGATCATTATTATAGCCAAAATGAACAACGCAAGTTGTAACGGCTACGCTACCTCTCTATTTTCCTCATGCTCTGGTGGAAAGGAGCGAGATAGCAACACAACTGGTGTTGGTGTGAAAAGTGAAAGAGAGAGAGATAGATGTACCGGTATAAAAAACAGATTAGTTATTTTAAAGCTCGAATCAAATAGGTCATTATATCGGCTCCGATACCAATTCCGGCGCTTACGTATAATTAGGTATAAAATGTATTGTATGCATATCCATATAGTAGAGCCGCGGCCCTAGCCGTTCCAGTTCGTTTTCCTTATATATGAGAAAGTAACCGTCACCGATATTATACGTCTCAAAATTGCTTGTCTGAACAATGGCATACGCCTTCATGTCGTTCCCACTGGAGAGTGCAAGATTCTGACGACCCAGTTGGCTAGAACAGTTATATATTTTTCAACAGATATGTAAGTGCTGCATTCTCTCAAAAGCAGTCAAAAGATGTGGCATCGAGGGCAAGTTTTTTATCAGTGCTAAAACAAAACATCCCTGCTGCAGAGCTCCAAGTTCTTAAGCAGCAGAAAGGGCAAGGCTACTACCAGAGCGGCAACTAAATAAAAAATGAAAAATGTGGACTAGGACTTGGAATTCATCATTGTCGAGAGGAAAGCGTTGAAGGCGCCAGGCCTGTCGAAGGTCAGAAGCTGAACAACAAATTTTAAGAAGTGTCTCCGATGTGAGATATGTTATAGTGAGCCGGTTTGTTCTTGGATTTACAAAAAAATATAGATTGCAAGTAAACAAAAATACTTCAATTTTACTGACGGCTATTTTTCTACGCAACAATCTCCCATTGAAATGCAAAAGTACGGGCGAAGCAGTCTAAATGTCTTCCAGGGTGGTTGCTCAAACGTTCCCAGGCAGCTTCAACAGCCTATTCTGAACTTGCCTGTGCATCTGGCACAGGCGGGCTGGCCTCGTTGATAGAGCCGAATTCTGGTTTCAAGATCTGGAATGAATAGTTCAGGTATTTTACGTTCAGTCTATATAGGCGTCCAGACATACCGGCCGCTCCATTTGTGTGTGTATGGAGAGGGACATCATAATAGGGCTTGATTGTGAAAATTTTGGTTTCGATTTATGTATCTAAATGTGACTATATGTATATAGACTACATATATATTAAATAACAATTGCAATGTATTCTAGTTTCCTATTTCGGCCTTGCCGGCAGCCTCAGACGCGCTCCGCTCGGAATCTTCATCGTCCTGTTCCTCCTCATCCCAAGTTTCGGGATCTTCGTTGTCCGTCGTTGTGCTTGCGGCATTGCTAGTCTCATCCTGTTCGCCGCTGTTGCGTTCATGGTTGGTACTTTCGCTGGTACTGCTATTCTTCTCGCTGTTGCTCCAATCATTACTGGCGTTTGTGGAGGCCTCATTGGTGCTCTTCTCAATGGTTTTTACTTCGCTGATAGCCCTCTCGATGCTCCGGTTTAGGATTACATGGGATGGGATGCCCGATTTTGAAACATTAAATGCTTTGTAGTGGTCATTGTGGACCAGACTGCCTTGGTTCCTGGTGGCGTTCATTTTATGCATAATACTAGCGACCGCACTGGTAGTCGAATTTAGGCCGAAGGTGTGGGCGCCGACCTTGTCTGTGACGTCCACATATTCGGGTTTAGTAAATCCGAAGCTTCTGGCACGCTGCCTCTTACCGTCGGCAACGGGGAGGACATTGGAGGGCGATTTAAAACCGATGCCAGATGACAGAGTGTCCATCTTGAAGGCGTTGTTCTGTGTTGTCTTGCGCTCTTTCTCGACTCGCATGGATTGTTTGGGTACCACAGGGCGGCGCATGGGAGGCCTCTCCATTGCCTGAGCTTGGGCCATTGACCTTAGGTCTGCAGTGCCGCAAGTGCCTGCAGCTGCCTCTCCGGCGCTTCCATATGGCAATACCACTCCAGACGAACAACTCCGCTCATTACGGTTCTCCAAATGCGTGTAACTGTGAGAATTTTGATTCGGCAGGTGGACGTTCTTGGCCAAGCGCTGACTAGCCGTTAATTTGGATCGCTCAGGCAGCAAGGGAGCCACGACAACTGGCTCTGGTACAGTCGCGTATGCTCCAAGACCAAGGCGTTGCTTGACGCCGCGCATTGTATTCTGCGCCTGGCCACGTGCCTTCTCGGCTCCAATGTCTAACATATGGATCAGCTCGTTTTTCTTGGACAAATGCTCAAGGATTCGCTCACGAATCGGGCGCAGATGTTCAATGACAGCGTCGGCCACACGCTCCTTGTACTTTGCTGTGTCCAATGTCTTGGCCTCTTCCAAGATACTTAGGATGCTGTGCCCTGTGACCTGGGCGTGGATGTTGACGAGGTTGCTGACACCAGGGCGTAATTTGGGATCGTAGGTAATGTCCGAGTTGAAGTCGGTGATGGCTTTCTTAATCTTCTCCTTTATTAGCTCCGGCGGATCGCACAGATTGATCGTGGCCTTGGGATCCGCCTCTGACTTGGACATTTTCCTAGTGGGATCCCGCAAAGACAACACTCTGGAGGCATCACCATCCTCGATCATGGCATGGCAGACAGGGAACGCTTCGCCGTAGCGGGTATTAAACGTCCTCGCCAAGTGCTGGGCCAGTTGAATGTGCTGCAGCTGGTCCGCTCCAACGGGTACATGTGTGGCCCTACAGTAGAACGCTTTTTAGAAAATCACTGATATTATTATGCGTCTTCACTCACTTGTACAGCATGATGTCGGCAGCCTGCAGCACCGGATAGACAAACAGCCCCAAGGGTACGTCGCGGAGCAGGCGGGATTTCTCTTTGAACTGGGGCAGCTGTCCCAGCCTAGGCGTAGTGGTCAGCGAGCTGAGGATCCAGTTGAACTCACAATGCTCCAATACAGCCGACTGGACAAACAGCGTGCTCTTGACGGGATCAATTCCGCACGCCAGTAGCGTGGCGGCCATCGTAAAGATGTTCTCCCGCAGCACCGGCGGATTGTGCGGCATGGTTATCGAGTGCATATCCACTATACAAACTGTGACATCTTCGCGGTTGTTCTGCAGCTGCGTCCACTTGCGGACAGCGCCCAAATAGTTGCCGAGATGGACGGATCCCGTGGGCTGAATCCCGCTGAAGATTTTCCGCCGCCAAGACATGCTCTGCCATAGCAAGGAGAAGGTATTACATAAACCGAAAAATTTCCTCCAATCGATCTATGAACGTACCTCTTCGGGCACATGGCTGCCGCAGCTTTGTTGGGTCTTGCCACTTAATGAAGCAAGTTGGGCACTGGCAGAGTGGTGGAGTGATGATCCCTGCAGGAGGTTGGACTTCAAACGTCTGGAAGGTGCCAACTGCAAATTTGGTAAGGGTAAACGTGCACCTGGCAGGTGCAATTTTTTTACTCGAAACATTGCCGAGCGCTGCGAATTTTGTGGTGAGGCAAAAACTAATATAAAATGTGAGAAATTCCGAGAAACGAGGAATAAAATATAACTAACATCAACAAATTTGGAAATGTATGATAGTGCTGCCAGATGGATTTAGAAAAGCAGCTAGGGCTGCCACAATTCCTGTTCGTGCAACGATAACAATTATCGATTGTTGGGGCGCTATTTATCGAGTTTCAAACTGTGTTTATTCTAAACTTAATAAACATATTGCATTACATAGCATATGGGGTGCAGAAAACGCTTTGCGTAATTTCAATATTTATGGTTTCCATTTTACTGTTACAACATTGAGAATTACAGATAGGCGGAGACTTTCGGTTGTTTCAAATAGATTTCGAATAGATGATCGGTTGTTCCAAACGCAGTGCTGTTGTTCCACCTGAAGCTGGGATGAGGAATTGGCTTTAGAAGTTGATGGGCTTGCCAAAGGCGGCCGCCACATTGGCCTCACGCAGGGCTTCGGCACAGGTCTGAAACGAAGGTAAAGTCAAGTTCAATCGGTTTTCGGGGATGCGGGCTTCCCGATGGGAGTTTCACTTACCGGATGCGCATGGCAGACACGCGCAATATCCTCGGCCGACGCTCCATACTCCATGGCCAGAACAGCCTCATTGATAAGCTCTCCGGCAACGGGTCCAATGATGTGCGTGCCCAGCACGCGGTCCGTTGCCTTGTCGGCCAAGACCTTGACAAAGCCGTCGGTGTCGTTGTTGGTCTTGGCACGCGAGTTGGCCAGGAATGGGAACTTGCCCACTTTGTAGGCCACACCCTCTTGTTTCAAGTTCTCCTCCGACTTTCCGACCCACGCCACCTCGGGATGGGTGTACACAACGCTGGGCACGCAGTTGTAGTCGATATGAACGTGTCCGCCATTGATGCCCTCGATGGTGATCAGACCCTCATCCTCAGCCTTGTGGGCCAACATGGGACCGTGAATGCAATCGCCGATCGCGTAGATACTAGGCACCACCGTCTGGAAGGTGGCATTCACGGGAATTCGTCCGCGATCATCCTTGACAATGCCTACGGCCTCCAGACCCAGGCCCTCAGTGTAGGGACGACGTCCCACACTGACCAGCAGGGCATCGCATTGGATATCCTCCTTCTCTCCGGACTTGACATTCTCCACAGAGACGGTGACGTTGTCGCCGCTGCGGGAAGCGCCCGTGACCTTGGTTCCCAGCTTGAACTTGAGTCCCTGTTTGACGAGCACCTTCTGGAAGGTCTTGGAGACCTCGTTGTCGATGCCCACGCCGCCAATGGTGTCCATGAACTCAATGGCAGTGACCTCGGCGCCAAGACGTGACCACACTGAACCTAACTCCAGGCCAATGACTCCGGCACCGATCACAACGAGATGCTTGGGCACTTTGGCCAGCTTCAGGGCTCCGGTGCTGCTCACGATAACCTCTTCGTCGATCTGGAATAAACATCGATCGTAAGCTTTACAGAATAAATTGTATGACTGTGGCACTTACCTCGATGCCTGGGAACGGGGTTACTTCGGAGCCGGTGGCAATCAAAATGTTCTTGGCCTTCACGGTGTCTGTTGTGCCATCGTCCTTCTTCACCTGCACCTCGTTGGGGCCGGTAATGGTGCCAAAGCCAGTCAGCTGTGTGACTTTGTTCTTTTTGAAGAGCATCGCGATGCCACCGGTCAGAGCTTTCACTGCGTTCGATTTCTGCCCCATAAGCTTCTCGAGGTCGAGGGAGACCTCGCCGCAGTTGATGCCGCGACTGGCCAGATCTCCAGAGTGGGCCATGTGATAGTAGTGGGAGTTGTTCAGCAGGGCCTTGGAGGGAATGCATCCCACGTTCAGACAAGTTCCCCCCAGTGTGGGCTCCTTCTCGACGCTGACAGTCGTCATGCCCATCTGGGCTGCCTTAATGGCGGCCACATAGCCGCCAGGGCCAGAGCCAATTACCACAATGTCGGCTTCGTGTGTGGCAGAGTAAAAGCGGGCATTGAGAGCTCCCAGAATGGCGGCATTGGACCGCAGATGAGTCTGGAACGATAGATAGTTAGTTTTATTACTTGTGCTCGTCAAAGTGCTCCGGTACGATAAGCAGCCCCAGCATGATTTGCTTTTTATCACGCCAATCACACGCACTGCTCTCACCACCCTGACCGCTGTTCGCTAATCTCTGGTCGCGTATCAGCTGATTATTGGCCTAGTTGGCGAACTTGAAATCTCAGGCAGCGGGGAATTGGGGCCGAACCCAATGCGTTACACATGCGAGTCACCTGCAGATGCGCTCGCATACTTAAGCATAGTTATTGCATTTCAGCCAGTTCTTTGGCCCCGTCATATGCATAGGTTAGATTGCATAACTTTGGGGGAACAGGAATCGTAGGATCCGTACCTTGGCTACCGCCGAGACAGCTTGTCGTAGCGTCGACTGCATGGCTGGGGGACTTGTTTCGTGGGTTAGCTAGGTGTTCGTATTGAACTTAAAACAAAGCACTAATTTTAAGTGTTTTTATGTCTGACTAATTTTTGTGTTCAGTGTGTAATTTTGCGGTCAGTGTGACCGCGAATTTATTGAATCCGGTATGTGTTTCACGCAGTGTGACCGTATAAAAATACTCACATATTACTATCGATATTCTCTCATGCAACGCTGCTACCAGCTGAACTGCAAAGACATTTGAACGGATATATTGCTCCCGCTCTACATACATGCTTTTCCCGTTAGGATGTCTCTGTTTCTGCATAATTAGCAATTTTAAATGTCATAAGGGCATAAGACATAAGTAGTCGATCATATTCAGAGGTTGCTTTGAACTAGCGGTATATCGATATTTAGTACAACATGTAAACAGGTGGCAAAGGAATGATATAAGATATATAATATATATAAGAAATATAAATGCAATAAACTAAAATTAGCTTGAGAAGTTTTGCAAAATGATAATAATCGATATGCTGTCAAATGCTCCCATGTAACGCGTTGTTATTTCTGGTATTTTTGTACACCTTTTTGGGATTTTCACGACCTTTCTACATGGCATTTTTTGCACAACTTCAGTTTTTCGCGGGATTCGCAATGCGGTCACACTCGTTCGCGAACACAACAAGATGGCGGGAGTTGCTCGTCAAATTTGTTAAAAAACGCCATAAAACCTGAAAATTAATAGCTTATTTGTATTTAAAAGTATTCGGCCAAGTGTAACGAGACAAAGTTCTATATTTGGAAGAGCTTGTTTGGGAGGCGTTGCCGGCAAGCGATTTGCGAAAGTTACTTGCCAGGCGAAACCGAGACCTTCTGGCCTTATTGTTGTTGCTGCCACAGCTCTCTTGTGGCTGTCGTAGTCGTTGTTGTTGCTGCTACCTGGCGCCAGCCTCTGTTGCTTTGTACATTCTGCCAAAATGATGAGCAACTACGGCAACATAATGACGGACTCACCAAGATCGTCGCCCCACGGCGGACGCTCGCCGGTGGTCGCCCGCCAGGATTCATCGGGGACGCTTAAGACAACCATTTCATTGGGCAAAACACCAACCATTATACACACGGGTCCCTTCTACTCGATGAAGGAGCCGCCGGCTAAGGCGGAGCTGACAGGTGACAAGGATCTCATGACTGAATACGGTCTGCACCACACGCTGACCAAATTCAAGGAGAAAAAGTTTAAAGAATCGCTGTCTTCCTTTCTGCAAAACATCCCTGGCATCAATGACCTCATCACGCATCCCGTCGAAAACAGTACGCTGCGGAGCGTGATCGAAAAACCGCCCATCGGTGGCAAGGAGCTCCTTCCGCTGACTGCAGTGCAGTTGGCCGGCTTCCGTTTGCATCCCGGACCGGTATGTGTCTATACATATATTCTATTTGCTACTTCCACACCACTTAGCATATCTTTCAATCTTTCGACTTGTAGCTTCCGGAGCAGTATCGTACCACATATGTCACACCTGCGCGAAAACACAAAAACAAGCACAAAAAGCACAAACACAAAGATGGCGTGACCACAGGACAGGAGTCGACGCTACTGGGTAAGTGCTTCATTGATTTCTGTCGCCTGGGGCACTGTCTTATCCAGCGAAGTTTCAGATTCTGCGGGCCTGGAGACTTACGAAAAGAAGCACAAGAAGCAGAAGCGGCACGAGGATGACAAGGAGCGCAAGAAACGGAAAAAGGAGAAAAAGCGCAAAAAGAAAAATCAAAGTCCAGAGCCTGGAGTCGGCCTTCTGCCCGGTGGAGCTGGTCTGGGCAATGCTGCTGGAGGCGGAATAATGGGTGCCACCACCCTGGGCTCTCTAAGCGCTGGTCCTGGTCCTGGTGCCGGCCCCGGTATGTCCAATCTAGGCGCCAGCATGGGTCCTGGTGTCGTAGGCATGAACAACTTCTCCTCATCAATGCAAATGCAGCAGCAACAGATGCCTATGCAGCAACAGCAAATGACCAGCGGAGGCCTTCTGGGCTCGGTCCTGGGCGTTGGCGGCGGCCCTGGCGGAGGAAGTGGCGGCGCTGGCAGTGGGGGTGCCGGTGGTAGCTTGCTTATGTCACAGTTTTAGGCAGGATCCTTCAGTAAAATAGACTCGGCTCATTACCTCTCATCAGAACCCAACAGATGGAAAAACCAACAAACACACAAGCACACAGACCAATCCAGAGATGCATATCGCTTCAGGGTCGACCGGGCCTGAAGAGCAGCTTGCACTTCTCTAGAAATCCATGGTGTCTACTGCAATGCACCATAAATGCAATCCTTATCGAGAACGTTTCGTGACTAGTTATTAATTTATGAATATGATTATTGTAAAATAGTTTATTTTTGTAATTAGCAAACATTTTTCGTTCATTTTCCGCGCTAGCTTAATGAGATTTATTTAAATGCAAGTTATGGTACAAATCGCATGCAAAACGTTTCCGCTTTCGATTCCGGCTCTGCCCGCCCAGCCCAAGCTCTTATTGAACATTTTGCTTAACGATTTACATTATATGTTGTTTAGGGTCAGTATTTCAAATCTATTTCGCAATGGTTTGTTCTTCCAGCAAGTTTATAAACACAAAAGAAAAAACAAAAGCTGAGATTCGACAATGAATGCCTGTACTATAAGTAATTAATTTTAACTATTAGGCACCTAATACAATAAACAATCAAACAACTAAGCGCTCAGGATCTCAATGGGGAAAGGAAAGCTCTGATATGATTTCAGTATATCGAAAGACGCGCCAACACCTGTTGGGCCTTGTTGCTGGGCACATTCCAATTTAATTAATTCCAAAGATTTACATTTAATTTAATTTTAAAACAATCGTGTGACCGAAAGAGAATCGATGGAACATCGGTCCAGCTAGAAATTAACTGGGCCTGGGTAATTGCTCTCTGTGTTAAGGTTGCACGGGGCAACATAAGCAACAGGCCTAGGTTTGGACTCTACGCTTTTCTCACTTTCTTCCTTCTGCATTTCTTTCAAAAGTTCTTCTGGAGGTACATTTTCCAATGGATTACCATGTGATCCTTCCGAGTCGGATTCTGCTGGATTCCTGTTGATCGTCACCACAATGTCTCGGGGATCGCCTTCACGCTGAGCGAGGTGGCGAACAGTTTCCTTCACATAATCGGTTGTAAGCACCTTATTGGGATCGGAGGAGAGCATCAGGATGTACTCCTCCTCAATTGACCCATCCTGGACGTGTGGCTTGTCACCCCTCAAATAGTCATTCAAAACAAGCTCGAGGAGCTCTTCTTTTAACACTGTGTTCATCGTATAAGAAAGCGGGGTACTTGAGGTAAGATTTGAACGGTAAATTTTGTTTATTTCAAAATTCTTTAATATTAACGCAGTAACGTAAAGGTTGAATTCCAAAAGTAGAATGAAATATCTGGCCTGGCACCCATTCGCCAGGCATGCTTAGTTTAATACCCTGTTCACAATAGGGCTGCTTATATGTGTCTTTTATCGGAGTCTTAGTTTTTTATACCCGGTACACGAAGAGTTTAAGGATAAATTAGTTTGCTGGGGGAAGTGGATGTGTGTAACACAGAAGGTAGCATTTCCGAGCCCATGATAATATATATTCTTGATATCTGTCTATCCGCCCGTCCGTCCGTCTTCAGAGACTATAAGAGCTAGAGCAACCAATGTTTGTATTCTTTGGCAGAATGACATTATCTAACAGATTTCCGAGTCTGAATCACATCGGATCATTATTATAGCCAGAATTAACAAATCCATTTGTAGCTCGTACTCATTCCCTCTCGCTCACTCTATCTATCTTTCTCACTCTTAATAGTGCAGTGTGAGCCCTCTGTTGCAGGGGAGCAAGTAGCAAGGTGCTGGTATTGGTGTGAGAAGAGAGAGACAGAAGCATTGGGGCCTAGTGGTGGCAAAAAGGTGCGTCCTTTTTGAACGCAGGTTAGTCTATTCGGGCTATCAGCGCCAATAGTAACAACAAAAAATAGCAGATCACAAATCAAATTTTGGCGCGAAAAAATATGGCTGAATCAAAAGGTGATTAGCACAAATACTTTAAACTAATTGTATCATTAAATAGGACCTTTTTGTGAACCCTTGAGGCCATAAACTGCTGAACACTGATGGATATTTGTGAGGAGAATATCGATGGTTTTCATAGTGTGAGGAAGGACTGCCACAAACTCTACAAAGAAATTTGTTGTTGATTTCCAAAATCAGCTATTCTCATCACGCAATAACCTGCGTTTGCCAGTGTAAGCGCCTAGTCCGATATCGATATAAAACGCGCGGCAGTGTAATAGCCTGTTTACACTACAGTTGAGTTATTGAGTTATTGAGTTTCGGGCAAAACTCGAGTTTCATTTACATGGGGCAGCATAGGGGCCCTAGAGGTGGCCAAAAAGTTGAGTTTAGGTTGAGTTTCAATCGAGTTTTCCGATTTTCCGAATATTTCAACCCTGATCTGCCTATCGTGGAAATATCACCACTAAAAAAACAACAAAAAACAAATGTGATTATGGAGAAAAAAGGTAAACAAACAAATATTTCCTAAAAACAATGCTTTTAATACAATTTTATCCCTAGATACGAGATTTGTTTGGTCACTTAAGGCCTTACAGGCATTCCTGGACTTTTGGCACATTTTTAAAAATAAATAAGCAAATAAATGAAACAAAATTGTACTTTTTTAAATTTTTATTTATATATATGTTCATGAAATGGCGTTTGACACAGCAAATAGACACACTACAGTATGATATTCCGCAGAGGATCCTAGGCAATGGCTATTCTCTTCTACAGAGGGATTGTCAGTCGAAAAGGAGTGTCTTTCTTTTGGAGTTTGGGCAACAGTCCATCAAGTACATGTTGAACGCATGCCTTTCCAGGCGGAAATTTTCCTTAAAAAAGGCATCAGAGTTCTTCGCAACGTCCTCCTCCCAAAATGATCAATATCGCGGCTATTATAATTCAATATTATTATAAAATAAAATCACTTGAAAATGAAATGCCAATTTCTTACCAGGGTCCATATGCGTGTATTTAAAATGTTATCCAAATACTCCACAGTTTGTGCACACATTGTCGCCAAATCAATACATCACACCATCGCTGCTTCTAGCTGCGCCGAATACAACATAAATGTTCCCTCGAAGTTCATATTTGCGTAATTTAATAATTTAAACAAAACAACGCAGGCTCGTGTTTGCCAGCAAGCCAAAACTCAATAACTCAATAACTCAACTTTTGTGTAGTGTAGACACCAGTTCTGAGTTATTGAGTTTCCTCGGTTATCGATAGGTAACTCACTGTAGTGTAAATAGGCTATAAAAGAGCTATCAAGTACACAGTGCGTTAACAGACACATGTTTACTTAACATTTATTTAACATTAACATGTAGTTAACACTGCGTTAACATGCACCAACAGCTGCTTGGTTTCTCAGAGAGATTGAGAGTGTGCATGTGTTAGTTCCTAGTCAAGAAGTACCAATTAAATTAAGTCAATTAAAAGTGATGTGTTCAACTTAGTTAGAGAATTTGTTTTTATCGTTTTAACACAAGTTTTCCAGCCCCATTATAAGCACCATCAGCAACATGTCCATATACAAGCAAACGTGCACAAACCTCCTGGAACTCTCGACCTCCAAGGTGACCGAGTGGCTCGAAGGCTTCGATTCAGTTATTACAGATTGCGATGGTGAGTATTTGGGCGGGGGATGTAAATTATGAATGAATCAGGTACTCCCACGGGAAGGGAGTTGCGTAATGTAATACGTGCTCAGCATCTGCCTGGCCCTGTACGTCATCAAAGTTGGCCTAAGGTCGTAGCGTGCGAATCTGACTGTGCGAATGTCAATGTCAAAAAGAGAGCGAGAAGGAGAGAGAGAGAGAGGAAAAGAGAGCCGAGAAGCGGCCACGTCGACTTGTGGAATACTCTACATTCACGTATCATATATTTTGTTTGTTTCAGGAGTTTTGTGGATCTATGGCAATGCCATTGAAGGTTCCGTTGATGTTATGAATCAGTTTGAGGCCATGGGCAAAAAGATATATTTCTGCACAAATAACTCAACCAAGACTCGAGGCGAACTGCTCAAGAAGGGTCTGGACCTGGGCTTTCGTATTACCGAAGAGGGTATCATATCCACAGCCCATTCCACAGCGGCTTACCTCAAGCAGTGCAATTTCCAAAAGCGAGTGTACGTTATTGGTAGCGATGGGATCACGCAGGAACTGGATGCAGTTGGAATCAAGCATACGCAGTGTGGCCCGGACCCCATGCAGGGTCAGCTGGGGGAGTTTATGGCGAAGCATTTAAAACTGGAAACGGACATTGGAGCCGTGGTGGTCGGCTTTGACGAGCACTTTAGCTTTCCCAAAATGATGAAGGCCGCTTCGTACCTCGACGATCCGAACTGCTTGTTTATTGCCACCAATACAGATGAACGCTTTCCCATGCCCAACATGGTGGTGCCTGGGAGTGGCAGCTTTGTAAAGGCCATCCAGACCTGCTCGGAGCGTACACCGACGGTGATCGGTAAACCCAATCCTGCCATTTGCGAATCGCTGATGAAAACGAAGACGATTAATCCTGCTAGAACCTTAATGATTGGCGACCGAGCCAATACGGACATTTTGTTGGGCTACAATTGCGGTTTCCAGACACTGCTCGTGGGCTCCGGCATACATCAGCTGAGCGATGTAGACAAGTGGAAGAAGAGCGAAGATCCAGAGGACAAGAAGCTCATACCTGACGTGTACCTGCCCAAACTGGGAGATCTACTGCCAGCCATTGTGAACAGTCAGACGGGTGGGATCTATTAAAGTAACCAAAACATTTTGTGCGGAATGTACATGTGCGTGCATGTATGTATTCGCATATTCACGATAACGCCTCGATAACGCCTCGAAGGGGCAGGAAATATCTACAAACGAACAGAAATTAATAGTACAAGTTATGTTACCAAATAAAATATTTAAACACACACGTCGACAATTAGTTTTCCAAACAACAGTCCCCAGCCGATATGCCCGAGCAAGCGCAGTGTAGCTCCATCGGCCAGAGCGAGATGGCAGGCTTTCAATAATGGCAATCGCTCGGCCGCACCGCACCGCTGATTTAGTCGAGTCGCAAACAGTTCCGTGAGCGGTTACAGTTACTTACAGAAAATGCTGGAGGTTGGCACTATCAAAATGTCGGACCTGTCCGGGGAGCAGGTGAGCGAGTGGCTACGCAGCTTTGATACGGTTCTCAGCGACGCCGACGGTGAGTTCAATTATTCCAGAGAAACAGATAGAGAGAGAGAGCGAGAGATAGCATTTGTGTTTATATTTATTCATATGCCATATGATTTCAATGTCAATGTCTGTTATCGCTATCGATTACCGTTAAAACCGTTGAAATTTCGAATAGCCAAAGAAATAAAACGTATTCAATTACAGGCACCATATGGCGGGATGATACGGCTATCGAGGGTGCTGCGGCCGTATTGAATGCCCTGCAAAATCAGTTCGGAAAACGTGTCTACCTCATCACCAACAATGGCCTGAAGACACGAAGAGAACTTTTCGAGCGGGCTCAGCGCCTGGGCTTCCAACTGCCAAATGACCAGCACATCATATCGCCCACGGCCACCATTGTAGACCATCTGAAACAGCGTCCTGACTTTGACAGCACCAAGCACAAGGTCTATGTGGTGGGCAATGGAGCCATTGGCAGGGAACTGAAGGCAAACGGCATCGCCAGCTACGGGGCCGGGGAAGAGGAGCCGTTGGCCCAGGGCGACAAATGGCAGGACTTCGCCACGCGAGAGCTTACCAAGCCCGAGGCGGCCGACAATGTGGGTGCCGTTGTGGTGGGCTGGGATGAACACTTCAGCTACTGCAAAATGGCCAGGGCCTGTCACATCCTCTGCCGCAACGAGAGCTCTGCCTTCCTGGTAACCAACAGAGATACCGTGCACAAGTATCCCGACTTCTGCCTTCCCGGCACTGCTGCCTTTGTGGCTGGCATCGAGGCGTGTGCTGGCCGTGAGGCCTTGGAAATGGGAAAGCCAAGTCCCATGGTCCTCGAACCTTTGATTCAGTCCGGCGTCCTTCGGCCGGAACGCACATTGATGATAGGCGACTGGTAAGTAGGATTACCGCATCCATTCGGCGTCTAATGTGTTGCTGTTTTCTCATTTCGGTTCTTTCAGCCCGAAAATGGATATCGCCTTTGCCAGAAACTGTGGCATGCAATCCCTGCTGGTCGGTACTGGCAGCTATCAACTGGATATCCTGCAGCAGGACGGCAATCTGCCCCAGCCAGATTTGTATCTACCCGGACTGGGTGACCTACTGCAATTTCTATAGGCAAAATGTATCGCATTAGTATGTAGATTGTGGCGAGGCCATACAATATATTTTATCAGGCTATCAATGCTACGTCAACGAAGCTTATTTAATGATCATACACATGTACATATGTACATATTAATGCGAACACGTGTTTTATATTAAATATATTTTACGAGTACATGTAGGCACATATACATGTGGATATGGATATGTATATGGAAGCGATAACTATCTGTTCGAATGACGTTTGCCTGTATGCCCTTGGGTTCAATGGTACAATAAATTGTAACTATTATTTAGTACTTTAGTCAATTCAATCAAACAATCCATCAGAACTCTGCTCTTATGGACCAGCTTGAGTGTTCCGTCTGGACAGAGAATATGTTTATTTATAAATATATTAATAATAATTACAATCATAACATTTTTTTTCTATTATATATACATTTTTGGTAACCTTCTATCAAATCTCAACTGCGGTTGTAGTGCGCCTTCTGGAAAGCTAAATCCTGTATCCTGGACCACACGGACCGAAACTGGTTAATGGAGACCATTTCATGTGGATCCTTGTGCTCTGCCATCACTCGCTGCCAAACCGTTTCGAAGACATCTTTGGCTAGGATATTTTTGAAGACTTGCTCCATCTGATCCTTGGGCCGCGGACAAGTGAAGTCGCTTGGCCCTAGGCCGCACAAGGTCTCCGGCTCAGGGGCAATGAGATCCTTCGCCCGTGTGTTCTCCACATCCTGCTCTTGGCTCGTCAGTAATTTCTTCTTTTCCACTACACCCTCGACGGGCTTCTTATTGCGATCGGCGCAGAACTGGCGGTAGGTGGTATCGATGCTGCACATCCTAGTCGGGCAGGGCAAGCTGTTGTCCATCATGGGCAGTGGCACCCCTTGGCCGATCAGGTCGCAGAACTTCCAGTAATTTACACGCTCGGTGGCACAGCCCTCGTCGACGATCAAATGGAAGTGGGCCAGAGCGGTGCGCATCTTCCGAGGGTCCACCAGGATGTGCAGACGGTCCAGTGTCTCAACGATCTTCGCAAGGGGCAGGTGGCCCGTGCGCTCCTTGTCCCTAAACTCCAGCCCTGAGCTCAGGTCGTACATTTCGAAGTCGGGCCGCCTTCGCAGCGCCCGACGCCATTCGATCAGGTACCGCAAGGCAGCCTGCAGCTTGTCGTTGTTCACGCAGGGCGAGATATTTTCGAACAGCATTCGGACATTGCACTCGAAGGGATGTGTCACGCCATGAATCATGTCCGGCACCTCATACGGATATCTATGGACAGGTATGTATACGGCGGATTATTCTAGCTACGATCGTTACTTACTTGTACTTTTTTCCCACAGGGCCGCACTGTCGTTCCAGGAAGTCATTGTGCTGCTTTTTGACAATGAGATCGGGACCGTCGCTCTGGTTCAAGCAACGTTTCACCACCACTCCGTCCTTGTCCACGCCCAAGTAGTCTCCGAAAGTACTTCGCTGATCGAAGGAACGTGTATATCTAGTTCGGAAAAGGATAAAGCAACAAAGCGATAAGGCGATAAGGCGATGGGGGTACTTTGTACCCCTTAGGATATAAAACACACTTGCGATTGACCATTTCCGCGGGGAAATAGTGATTGTGGCTAATGATATGTTGATCGTGACATTCGGCGTACTCCAGGTTGACCTGTTCCGCGGACTTTGGTGGCATTATAATCGGATACAGGGGCTCTGAAGTTGTAGATACACAGCCAAAGGTATGGCTATCATTGGTCACACTCTCCGGCTTCGAGTGTGTCGGCCTTATCCTTCCCAAACGGGCATTCTTCGAGTACAGCTTCTCATACAGCTTCTCGCGGAATGCCACGAAGCGGCTCTTTCCGCCATCGTTGAATATGCTATCCCCATTATCGCTGGGAACAATCGTAGTACGTTTACCCATTGGCTTGGCCAAGCCACGCCTGCACTCCTGCCGCATAATCTGTTCGGCCAGATCGGCCGGGTGTGTGAAGGGCATGCAATCCTGAGCGCTCACCAGGTCGCCGAACGAGGTCGTCACCCCCGCAGCCCGTATATCGGCATTTCTATCAACGAAACGTCCAATGTTCGCCATATTGTCGTTTGTGATGGGATAGTCGTAATGGTGGTGGGGGGGATATCGTTAGTGTTCGGAATTTGCTCAGAATTGACTGCTAAGTCGGAGATTGTGGGATGGAGAACTGAATGAGCTGTACAGAAGCATACTAGTATTGTACTTTATTTATTTTTATGGATCTGCCATTGTGAAGATGGGTCTTCAAAGTATATCGAAAGCCAAAGGATCTACCAAAAATAGACTGGCATAAATGAATAATGCGACTTGGAATCCAGCTGTCAAATGGGCAAAACACATCATAAGTACTCCGTGGACGAGGCCATCATCGTTGTGGACCCAGCAAAAGCCCCAGGCGGCAAACCACGTGGATGTCGATGTGTCCTTTTGCTGCAAGCTGGCTGGGGCCCATCCCAAGCTTCCCCTCACCCTTCTCCATCTTCTTTGTTGCATCCTTCTGGGTTCCTGGCACTCGCTTTGTGGCTGTCAGAGTGCGCTTCGCCATGGCCACAGTCCTGCGGAACGCACTTGGATGATGGGATAGACGTTTGTGTGGCAGGATTAACACATCCATTCAGCAGCAGTCTAATGGGTTTCTTCTTTCCCTTTCTGTCCCGCCCGAAAATGCGTGGCCCGGGCAGAGCGACCTATTGCCTGATATGAATCGAAATCAAATTCATTCTTCGACTTTTTATTACATATTGTATGTAGGTAGGTAGGTATGTATGGCATCTGTTCACATATTTTACACATATACATATATATAGTAATAGTAATTGTACATACTCGTATTTGATCTGCTGGCAAGTAACACTTTCCTTACATTTAGATATTTACCACTATATATACGTGCATATACAGACATACATACATATATTTGATCTGGCTTAACAGTGAACAATATGGTCTGCATATTTTATTAAAATAGTACTCGTACTCCACTCCTCTCCTCTCCTCTCCTTCGTGTTACCTGCCAGTCCCTATATGTACCTATGGCAATGAAGAGACGGCAATTTCCTAGCGATTTTCCCTACTACTAGTCCTGACATCGTGTGGGTCCCTATCCCTCCATGGGAAGCTCTTTTGGCGGAGAAAACTAAATCCTGAAACTAAACTAACTAAAAACTGTTTCGTGCTGTGTTTGTAGAGTGTTGAACTAAAAGATTGACTGCTTAAATTAAGGAACGAAAGAAGCAACTTATTGGCTAACTGTACAGATTTGGCATGGCATACGGACACAGATATACCCCAGGATATGTCCCGGGACATACACAGGATGTGCCGTATGCAATGCCTACATAGAGAGTCCTCTGATATGTAAGTTTTAGTTTCGTTTGGTTTTTACTTTAGCAATTTAGAGCGTAAAGAAATCGTTGTAAAGCGTGTTCTTCTGTCTGTAGCAAATCAGAATAAGAGCGAAAACTGAATCTGAATATAACCTCCTGCCGATCTCTTTTCCCCATTACCACTCCCATTCCCACTCCCATTCCCATTCCCATTCCCCTTCCCCTTCCCATTTCCACGTTGGCCACAAATTGGGCATCTCCTTCTCCTTCTCCATTTCAATGTCCATCGCCTGCTCTTAGTTCGTGAGTCTGCTTCCGGAATCGCTTTGTTGATTTCTTCGAGGACTCTGTCTAAATTGCTAAAAGGTAACATCAGGTGCTCGGCTGCGTGTTGGCCAGGATGCGGGCGCTCCTGGACAGGTAGCCGTACCAGTAGAACACATTGATCAGGAAGAACAGCAGCGGGAAGACGACGCGCGAGGCGCGGTCGATCTTCGACACGGAATTGTACTGCGGCGTGCGCTTGCCCTTGCGGCGTGCCTCCATTTCCTCGCGCCGGTAGTAGGACATCCGTCGGCGGCCCACATGGGGCGGACTGCTCTGGGCGGCTGCTGCCGCCGCCGCTGCCGCCGCCGCCGCTGCTGCCGCTGCTGCTGCTGCTGCGGCCGCGGCTGCCGCTGCGGATGTGGACGGTCCCAACTCGTGAGCCCTTAGCTGGGTCTGTTCGTCGTCCTCCTCCTCCTCGTCGGAGGAGGAGTAGTGCGAGTGCGAGTGCGATTGCGAGTGCGACTGCGTGTGTGGGGGCTTCCTTCGCAGCCAGTCGAAGCAGCTGGGGAGCTTCAGGGCCCACGGGACGTGGCGGCGGTTGCGTGTGGCGCCACGCTTGGAGGTGAGCATCCCGAGGCGACTGCTGCCCGCGGAGTGGGGAGGCATGTCGATGGTGCACATGGAGAGGGGTATCACCTCGTAGATCTTGGACTCGGTGCTGTCCCGGAAGTCGGAGGGGGCTTCCGTCTCCGCCTCCGATTCGGCCGAGTCCGAGTCCAGCTCCTCGATGATGAAGTAGCACTCCCCGGACCCGTACTTGGTGAAGTAGTGGACCACGGCGAACTGCAGGATCGTGGCGAAGATGAAGGCGAACGAGAGGAACACGAAGAAGTCAAGGGCCGTCGGATACGGCACCTTGGGCAGGTCGGTGCGTGCCTCCAGTCCGAGGAAGGTCATCGTCAGCACCGTGGTGATGCCCAGCGACACCCTGTCCGCAGTCGCCTCCCGGTTCAGCCAGAAGGAGACCCAGCTGAGGACCACCAGCAGGCAGCAGGGCCCGTACACCTGGATGAGGAAGTTTCCCATGTGCCGCTGCAGGTGAAAGTTCACCATCAGCATCGAGTACTCCGCTGCAAGCAGAGCAGAGCAGAGAACATACACCGGTTAGAGCGGGGAGTCCCTCCCTTGGCCGAGGCCGTTATCCCACATGGACCTACATGGATGGTGCGTCTCCAGGGTGATGCTCCCCACACTGGTGGGCGGCGCCCCACCAGCATCGCGGCCCGTTCCAAAGGCGCCCTTGTCCAGCTTTAGTCCGGTGCCGCGCACGTGCTGGTTCTTTGCCCCTGGTCCCGCGAACGTGGTCAGCGTCTTGCCGGTGGGCTTCGGCCGTCCTGCGTGGGACGGGTCCTTGTTGTTGAAGGGACGTTGCTGCGGCGTCGGGGCCGCCGCCTTATACACAATATCCGTCAAATTGCCAGCCGGACAGTCGACCAGATCGAACTGGGACAACTTCATGTCCTCCGCAATGGCGACGGCCGGGCGCTCTTTGTTCCACCGATAGATGACATCGGACGTGGTGTAGCCAACTGTTTTTTTTTTTTTTGTTTACGGGAAGTGTTTTGTTTCGATTCGTGAGTCCGCCCAAAATGTCAATTAAGAGGAGTTGGGGGTGGTGGGTGTGGAGGGTGTGGTGGGTGTGGGGTCAGACAGAGTTCAGTGGTGACACCAGGACCAGTGATTGTTGGGGATATTTTTAATACAGTGATTTCCATTTTTCCAAATTCTACTTTGAATTAGCTCTAGGAGGAGCCACTTATTCTCCACACTCAGAGAAAAATGGCAAAGGTAAGGAAACATATTAATTTTTAAGTTACATTTTTTACATATAAAAACAGTTAAATCCTCATGTATACAAATGGAGAGAAATATATGATGTAATAAGAATAATAATAATGGCATCACGTATTTGCCAGGAAAGGTTTATACGACAGAACAGCCGTACAATAGTAGGCGAAGAGGCACTTTTCATAGTCAGAGATCAGTTCCAAAGTCGAGAAGTTGTTCCCCATCGACAATCCCCGAAGCAATCAATCGAGTTATTGGCTTGACTAATGCCTGCCATAAGACGATTAAACCTTGGACGTCGCGACGTGGACGTCTTGCCATAAATACTCAGAGTGTCCTTCATAATCGAACGCAGGAGGAACGTGCAGAAGTACATGAAAGGAGACGTGCCCATCGTGCCCATCGTGCCCATCACGCTGCTGTTAACTGTTAACTGTTAAATCGAATCGAATTGCAACGGGTGCAGGTCTATGATCGAGATGAGCTGGCCGAAAGAGCCCTGTTGGATGCCGAGCAGAAGGAAGTGCAGACGATGGAACGGGAGGCATATACTCTCTCGATGCTCCCGGCGGGACAGGCAACAATTCGGCCAGGATCTCGAATTGCGTTGGCTGTTTACGAGGATCTACGAGGTAATTTGCGACTAAATGGTGGGGCTACGATATTGCTCTCCGGAGATGTTTGTCAAGGATACAACGTTCGCCGGATCCGCTAGTTAAATATAATTTCCTTTTTTTAAATACAAATTTTAAATAAATGGAAAATATTTAATCTAAATATAAAACACATAAAAATAAAATGCATTTGCTAGAAATATATTTAGTTTAAATATGAAATTATTTAATTTCAATAATAGAACAAATAAATGCACAAAAGTACTTAAATTAAATATAAATTAAATTAAAAAGTTCCACTCATATATTGGCATACATATTTTCATCTGGGTGGAAGTGCTTCTCTGGGTGCGAATCGTACTTCCATGGAGCTACTGTGCACTCATAACGGAACCTCGTACTGCGAGTGTATTCACGGCTAAATCCGAGCATCTCTGGCATCCAATCTCTCCGCCATTCAGTCATTCAGAGGACCCCACTCCTCCTCTCCCTCTCCCTCTCCCTCTCCCTGTACCTACACTATGCTGTAATATCTCCTATAACCTCTGTTCCCCTCTCGTTCATTCATCCCCCAGCCACCCATTCTCACTCGCCCTCTCCCCCAAAATCTATCACTCTCACACGTTTGTACCGTTATTTTATTTTGCTGCCTCTCCAAAATGCACAAATTGCCAAACATTGCGCCATCTGTGGGGGGGCATACCATTTGAATGGTTCACCTGCAGCCCCAACCCCCACGCCCACCCCCACCCCCACCCCCATTCGCATATATTCTTGGGTATTCTTTGACTTTGGGTCCCACATCCCACATTCCATGTGCCGCTTCCTAAATCGAATGGGAAATTGTCAACATTAAGTGGCAGGCAATATGGCAGGGGCAAGGGGCAAGGGGGCAGAGACTGCCGCCAGCGGAGGGGGGTAATTGAATTCTTGACTGCATCCAACATTATTCACAACAAATCGGAAGTAATAATACATTTCTAGGCGGGAAGATAGAGCAAAAGGAAAAGCAAGAGGAGGAGGAGGAGGAGGAGCACCGAGAGGATTGTTCATTTGCGATAAGCCCCAAAAGGCAGTTAGTAGAAGGTAGGGCAGGGGAGCGGTGGGTGGGTGGGTGGGTGGATGGGTGGATGAACCTAAATTGTTGCCGAAATATTTAAATAGTAGATTTTTACCTTCATAGATTTCTTTTTTTGGTTTTTGTCTGCACATTTCCCATTTTGCATATGAATGGCAGAGGAAATGTGATGAAAATGCATCAAAATGCCTGTCTTTGTGTTGTTGTTGTGTTGTTGTTGCGAGAATGGAATAATGAAAATGCCAGGAACACGGCCGGGAGCCAGAACAGAAGGGCAAAAGGTGAAAGGTGAAAGGACAACGCAACAAGGAATATGTATGGTAATTTCGGCCTGAAAGATTTATTGCTCCAATTATTTCTGCAATTAAAAATACAAGCTTTTTGGCTTCCGAGATTCTACCAAAAGTCCAGAATATACACAGAAACTGTATGCTAATGGGAGTATCTCCAAGCACAGTATGTCCTTTCGCTGGCTCCTTTGTTAAACTAATTCCTTGGCAACCACTTCAACCTGCTTCTCCCCCTCCCCCTCCCACCCCTTCCATTCTCTTTGTTCATTTCAAAGCCATTTCACTTCACATTTCTTGTCGCCAATCCAATCCAATCCAATCCAATCCATTGCAATGTCATGGCATTCAACATACTGGTACTCGTGGTCCACCCCATCCCCACACACACACACACACACACACACACACACACACACACACACACACACACACACACACACAAACGAGTAAGTACTATACTATCCCTCCCGACCCCCACATGCATGTGCTGTGATCCATATGTGCCGCGCGTGGTCCTTGTCGCTGTCCTCGAGCCCCAACAAGTGGCCAACAATAGAGCCAGCGGGGACATTTTCCTAAGAAGCAGCCGCGGCCGAGCAGCGCGAAAAAATCACATAAAAGCGCCAGCGAACAGCAATTATGCATAATTATGCTATAAAACAAAAGTCTCACACATCTCACACAACCACTGGCACCACTGGCAGCACTGGCACCACTGAACCCTTACGGCAGCCACCTCCTCCACCCCTAAGGGGTGAGGCTTTACGGATACTTACATGAACCAAATTTCAGAGGACACTTCTGTATGTCCATGGGAAAGTCGGCCAGATTCATGGGGCAGCCGGCTTTAATTGTCAGACGGCTGGAGTACAGGACGCGTCCGTTCTGGTAGATCCGCACAAACTTGTTCGGCGTGGTAATCGTGTGCAAATAGCTCTGCTTGCCGTTGTAAAAGTATGTATCCGGCTTCCATATCCTTTTCAGCATCGAGACGCTCAACGCCAGCGTGTCCTGGGCGCCTTCGAATGC
The DNA here is from genome assembly GCA_963969585.1 of Drosophila helvetica. Classification (NCBI taxonomy): domain Eukaryota; kingdom Metazoa; phylum Arthropoda; class Insecta; order Diptera; family Drosophilidae; genus Drosophila; species Drosophila helvetica. The sequence continues at coordinate 51,251,580 of OZ018401.1, read as the reverse complement.
GAGACGTTTATCCACCCAGGATTGACGAAAATAACAATCCATTGAGTAGGTCTGCAAGGGATACGGATACGGAGACGGAGACGGAAACACAGACAGAGACACGGGGAAATCATTTATATAAGAAAGAAGAGAAAGGAAAAGCTGAGCTGAGCGGAGCTGAGCTGAGCTGGAGGATGGTGGATGCTGGATGGAGGTGGGTCCTGCAAATTGATTTGTGAGTAGATCAGAGGGGAATGGAATGCCGAAGTCAGTGCAAGGATGGGGAGTCGCTGCACTCTCTCTCCCTTTCTCTGAATCTTTCTCCTTGACTTTGGATCAATGAAGGTCATAAATGTACAGACCACAGACTTGGATATTTGTAATTCTTTTGCTGGATTCACTTACCATATCGACTTCTGATATTGGTCCCATACTTCGAACCATTATATCCACCTCCACAGTGGCTGGTGGTCCTATAAATATACAATTGATCAATTTAAATTTAAATTTAAACTCCTATCAATATCTCGAATCCCCTCCGACTGTTTCCGCTGCCAAAAGAGAAAATCATGAGCATAGCACTTGCTGCACACTCAGTGGACGATGTCTTTCTTTTCGATAAAATTTATGAATATTCATGGGTGGGCACTAAATGAAAATGTTAAATGTGCCTCTCTCTCTCTCTCTCTCCCTCTCTCTCTCCCTCTCTCTATCTCTTGCTCTCTCTGTGTGTGTGAACAATGACACTTAAGCCGCTCGGCAGACAGTGCCCATGCCTGTACCCATACCCTGGAATGGGAAGCCACCCCCCTTTATCTAGCTTTTCTGCACTAATATGCAATTTTTTAGGTCCCGGATCGCACTATACATACATACATACATACATACATACATACATACATACATACATACATACATATGTACATATGTATATTCTTGTGGATTTTTTTATATTCTGCCTATGCGAACAGTTTTTAATGACTTTGCTGCTGCGCTGGCTGGGCAAACACACGCGTCGCAGGAAGCGGATGTGCATTGCCGCGTATCCTTTGAATCGCTGCGGAACGGTGAGACGGGTGGAACGGGTGGAACGGGTGGAACGGGCATACCAGATAGGATGGTACGGTACGGTACAGACTCCCCTTCAGCCCACGGCCCACGGCCACCGGCCCATTCTTAATGAAGTGTTAAAAACAATGTAATTTGGTCTTAAGCCGTAGCGCGAACACAATTTTCGCCACGTAAACCAAAATCGCGTTAAGCACCGCCCAGCCTCCGCCCACAATTGAGTGCCGCCCGCCTGCCATTTGCCATTTACCATTTACCATTTACCATTTGCCCATTTGCCCATTTACCCATTTATCCATTTGCCATCTGGATGGGATGGGATGGGATGTTAAGTGAGTATTTTAAATTTCCAAGATGGATATTTAAATTTGCATTGCTCGACCATTTGCCAGATTGAAAAGGAGGGGAATGCCCCGAATGCCTATCAATTTGGACAAGTCCTAGTGGGCTGGAGAAGGAGAGACGCAAACGTAATAGAAAAATGTTTGCCTGTAAATATTTGTCGGTTTTGACACTAACTATTTACCCAAGGGCCGGGAGGCAATCATCGACAGCATCCAGCAGGGGCATCCACATCACCTTGGAGCGCGTCTGTGAATGATGTGTCGTCTGGAAGCCTGGCAGCCTGGCAGCGATTTCCGCTTCATTAAATGCTTCCGTTGCGCGGAAAATCTGCGAATCTATGCTGATTACAGGTGGAGGCATGGGCCCAAGAAGAAGGGGAAGAAGTTGCCAAAAAGGGTGCACAACATGACATCTCTTACGAGGAGACCCCTGATCAAGGGGCGGGACAGTCGCGTTGCTACTTAGGTTAGCGACAAGACAGGAGCTCCCTCCCCAACTGCCCTTTTTTGCACACACACACACACATGCGCGAGTTGCCAAACCTCACATGTTCAAACGCAAATAAAGTGAGACACCTCATAATGTGCTCATGCATATCTATATGAATGTATGTATGTATTTATGTATTTAGGTATGTATTTATGTATTTAGGTATGTAGGTAGTTCTATGCCGCCTCCAAGCTTTCTCAATGCAAACTTGCATTTGTTTTTGCCTGTTCTCTTCTCCCCCCCCCCCCCCCCCCTCCCAGCACATGCCCAGGTGGGCATGGTGCACACCCCTTTAACCTTCTCCCTTTCATTACACTGTACCAACAAATTGTCAAACGCACAAGCATTCGCTCTCTTGGAGTAGGAGGGGGAGGAGGAAAAGTCACAAAAACAAGAACAAAAACAAGAACAAAAACCAACACAAACACAAACATCAAATTCCATTGAGAGAGCAATTAGGAAGCGGATCAGAAGGAGAGCACGGAGGGTGGCAGGTACGCATACGTTTCCAAGTCAGTTCCGAGTTGCAAATTGGGAAAATAGGGAAAAAACAATCGGGAAAATATTAAAACTAACCATGGCATATTCGGCTTTTCATGTGCGAGCAAAAAGCAAGGAAAACGTCCAGGGAATCTCTTGAAGGAAATGAATAATACGAGTATATGTACAATGTATGTACATATATATATGAATATGTGTGCAGCATACTCCAGAATCATCACATTCTACTTGGGCTTGGGCTTGGGCAGGGGCAGGGGCATATTAATCGAAAATCCAGATCTATAGCTAATCCCGTTCCCTCGTTCACTCTTGATGGAATATTGCTTTCCTGCCCCTTCCACTGCCCACTTGTATTGATATTACGAGCACTAGTACTACTCACCACCGAAATCCGGACGTATGCTATTGTCATATCCACGGAGCAGATTGTCCAGCAGCTCGGAGATATTTGCATGGTTATTGCTTTGGGTTAGCCAGGCCGACATCAGCGAGGAGGATGAGGACGATGAGGAGGAGGCGGTGTGGGCCATGGAGCCCAGCTCATCGAGGCGGTGGGCGTCACCGCGTCCCTTGATGCTGCCGGCCATGACCCAGACGGAGCCGGAGCCGGGACTGATGGACAAGTGCCAGGCATTTGTGTAAATGCTGAGCATTAAAACGCAGCAGCTAATCAAAAGTTTAAATATGCGCAAGTTTAAGCGTTGTCCTTGCCAGGAGGGAGGGACTCTGATCCTGGGAGCCCGACTCCTGGCCCTGTTCATCTCCACCCCGTCCTTGATGAGGTCAGTGGATGCATCGCCATCGGCATCGCCATCGCCGGATGCTGCCGTTGTGCACATATTGTTCGGTTTTTCGGCTTTTTGTTTGCTGTTTGTTTAATGGGTTTGCTTGTTGCTGGGAACTATTGTTTAGTCTTCTGTTGCTTCGGCTGCTTCGGCTGCTTGTGGCCTAATCTGGACATCCGTTTGTCCAGCATTTGTCGCTCTAACTGGTTCCTGCTCTCTGCTCCCTGCTCCCTGCTCTCTGCTCTCTGCCACTGTCCAGCTCTTGCTCCTCCTGGCTGCTGCTGCTGCTGCTGCTGCTGCTGTTGATGACAGGACTTCTTGGCTTTTCCTGTGCTCTGTTTGGCCTCGTGTTTGTTCTCATTTATGCACCCGGAAGTTGCACCCGTCGAGTCGAGTGTTTTCTTCTTAATTTCTGAGAGTCCTTTCGGGCTGGCATTAGTTCCGCTTGTCTTGTCCCGTCCCGAGCAAGCGCTGCTACTGCTCGGCTTTTTTTTCTAATTGTTTAAACTTCTTGGACTTGGCAGCTGACAGTTTGTTGATTGGCCAATTAGCCAGCGGCATTCTTCAGCTAACATCAGCTATCATTAGCTGTCATCAGAGATTGTACATATATCGTTTGGCTGGCTTAAACGAACAGGTACAGGTACAGGTACAGTTTCTGCAGTCGACACCACACCACACGGCGTATGCGCAATTTCGCATTAAAATATTGCCCCGTCTGGGGGGGGTCCAGGCAGCGATTAATGGACCCCAGCCAGCAGGAAGAGGAAGCCTTGTACTTATTAATCTTCGCCAAAGGCTCCCCACAATTGATGGCAGGTTATTAAGAGCCAAGATGACAAAGAATCCAGAGGAGTCTGCCAGTCCCACCAGTCACCAGTCAGCAGTCAGCAGTCACCAGTCAGCCATTCGGTTAGCCGGATGATTCGTTAATGAAAAGTCAACGGCGGAAGCCAAAGTCAAAGGCTCTGGTCTGGTCTGGTCTGGTCTGGGACATAGTGCTGACAAGACGACTGGCATCGAGGCCGGCACAGGACAGACAACGTCTCATATAATTATGCAAAACAAAACAAAAACAACAACAGCAACAACAACAACAATAAAAATAGCAGAAAGACCGGCCCCATTACTTAATTATGTCTCACCCACTAACCTAATTTTATGCATGGCCAATGCCGACACGCCGACAATGCCCATCTCCAGCCGTACTATACAATATTCGCATCTGCGACTGCATCTGCAGCCACATCCGCATCAGGTTGCGATACCTATTTTCAGTGCTTGGAGTGGCCTCCTGGGGCCTCTTGAATATTGCCTTCGAGTCGGCCGTCTCCTATCGGAACTGCATCTGCATCTGCATCAGCCTCAGCCTCGACGTCAATGCTACTTGCCACTTGATTAGACGCTTGTGCCTGCTAATTATGGCTTTGGCTTGTGTTCGACCAGGCCCAAAGGAAATTTCCATTATTTTTAGTCGATTTGTCGCATGGGACATGCCACTCGAACACAATGAGAATGGGTACAGGATGCCCTTTGAACTGAAATTAAATAGATTCCAATTCAGAAGGGCTTTGAGATGGGTGGCAGGAAGCTGCCAATGGATCCATCAAAAGATTCGTGTTCCTTTTTTACAATTTCCAATTGGTTTTCGCCCCCAAGATATCACGCCATTGGATTGTATGGCCAATCCCTGAATGTGTACGCTGCTTATAGAACCCTTCGCCACTGGATGTACTTTTCAGCCACTGTTTAGATCACTTTACCATAACTTGATCTTTAATTAAAACACTTTCTTGTCTTCCCAGTAATGTTATCCCAGCCTTGCAACATAAATTAGCCCAGAGAGCGGATAGCGGATAGCAGATAGCGGATAAATTTTGGCTCTTTGTCCTGTCTGAAATGGGAGCCACATACTAGCGTTGATTTTCTCTTGAATATCATTTTCCTTTGTGTGCTTCTGACGGCTGAGTTTCGTCAAACAACAACGAACAAATTGCTGCCACAAGCACAAACATCCACTATGACTATGGCTATGGCTATGGCTCCCATCATCGCCCGCCGGCCCGCCCCCTCGATCTTCGGGCATCATCTTTGCTTCTAATTTCTGGCTTTTCTCTCCTCCGCCCTTCAGCTTTTGTTAACTGGTTCGAGAACGGGTTAAAGTTAAATGTGGAAGGAGTCCCCCTCTCGGCAGTCGCACTGGGTGGACCACGACAACAGAGAGAACAACTTGAGCACGTTCAACGCATTTTCTCATCAACGTCGTCGAAATTGCACTCAATTTTTGAAGGCTGCTGACGGCCCTTCCTCTTCCTCTTCCTCGTCCTCATCCTCGTCCTCATCCTCGTCGCGCGCCTCCTTCCTGCTAACGTTCTTGTCCTGCCTCCCAATCCTACTCCGCGCTACCGCGTGCGCATCTAAGGAATATTTCGTTTTCTTTTCTTTCTTTTTTTCGGTGGAAATGCATTGTTAGGAGGCGTCGGCGTGAGGCGTCCACATGGAATGAAGAGGGTATGCCGAGGGTGTCATGAGACTGTCAGCCAATTTGCGATGATTGATTGTAATTTGATGGAAGAGCCAGAGTCTATATGTGGACGAGTACCCGTGCTCGTGCTCAAGGTGAAGTAGGAAAAGTCATTAGGATCTGAAGGAGGATAAGGACTTTCCCAAAAAGGAAGTTATTCTAATTATTCTTTTGTTCAGTGTCTTGTATGCTCAGAAAAGCCTTTTTAAATTAGGCGAAACTCCGGAAAAATGTCCCACATATATTGCATATAGCATACGGAATGCTGGAGAAACATCTTCTTTTTGTTTCCTGTAGTACGGATATCAGCAATTGCTGAGAAAAAGGGTATTGCGAGTGCCGCATACGAATCCGTTTAGCCTGAATTACCACCCACGACTTGCCCCTTCATCTGCTCCTCTGTTGATGTGGCAGGCATCTGCCGCCTATACGGCGGATAGCCGGGTATCTGCTCTGCTCGTCCATTACGGAGTCGTCTCTCAATATTTTGTGGCAGCATCCAGCAGCATCCAGCAGCAGGTGGTTTATATGGGAAGCAGTCGGTGACTGCTGGCATTATTATTTGCTCTTTGCCCGCCAGTGCCACTCGCCTCGCCTCGCCTCGCAAATGAGCTGTGCGTCTTCGTGTGGCGAGCACTCTACAGTTTCGTTTTATATAAGAACTTGCAATTCACGTTCCTCGTGTGCCTTGCGTGTGGAAATTGGATTGCCAGTGTCAGTCTGCCACAGGGGCAGGGGCAGTGGCAGTGGCACGGGCAGTGGCACGGGCAGCGGCACGGGCAGTGGCACGGGCAGCGGCACGGGCAGCGGCACGGGCAGCGGCACGGGCAGGGAGAAGAGCTAGCCGCAAGTTTTCCAGTTAACTTAAGTAGAATTAAAAATCACAATTAATTAAATGCAGAGTCAAAAATGTCATTCGCTTTTGCGGTTTGCCCCACTGCGAACTTTATGGCCTAAGGCCAATGCAATTGTTCTAATTATTTCGCAGCTGAGCGACAGGCACGTGCCCTCGTACCCAGAATCCAGCAGTCCACTCTCCCCTCTCCAGCATACAGCATACAGCATAGAGCATCCAGCATCCAGCATACCCATTCCCCTATCCCCTAACGGGCTCACGTTCTGCGGAAATGTTTACCGAACAGAGAGCTGGCGAGGATTAGGCAAGCGTGAAATGCAACTGAATCGCTTTGGTCGGGTCGGGTCGCGTCGCGTCGCGTCGCGGCGGATCTGGTCTGGTCTGGTCTGGGGCATTATAATGCACAAATGTTTGCACTTGTCTCTGCTAAGTGGGTTTCTTTGTTCCAGCGCCTCATTTCGAGGACACTCAAGGAATCGAGCTAATTCAAAATGTATTCCATCCTTTTACACGATTTTTGAATCAGATTAGAATCAGAATTCGGTGAATCACAATTCAGTGAAAACGACTTAAAACCCCTTGAAGTTCTGAGTACTTTAAACATTGCTAAACTATGAAATAGGAGATGCTCATTGGGGCATTGAAGTCATTTTAAGAGTAAGAGTAGTAGAAAAGACTCAAATATTGACGAAGTGGGGCCTTGAATCACTGAATCCCAAAGAATCCTTGGGAAACCCATTGAAATCTGTGCGAAAGAATGATTCCATTGAAGACATGGCCATTCCTGCACTCCGATGTGGAGCCCGGGCTCATGTATAATTTCCCGAAATTCCATTTAGTCGGCATAGACACCAGTACTGGGAGCAGTACAGAGGGCAGCAGCAGTAAACAAAAACGTTTCAACTTACTTGCAAATTTAATGAACGCAAATGCTAGCCAACAACAGCACAAAAACAACACAAAAAAGAATCGGAAAATGGAAAAGCCAGAAACGCAGTTGGTGGCCCCTGCAAATGCAACTGCAACAGACACAGCCACAGCCAGAGCCACAGCCACAGCCTCCCTCGTGCTATAATCACACACACAAAATGCATTCGGACGACGCTTAAGTAAACTTCTGGGGGACCCCTGCCCTCTCAGACACGCCGCAAGCTTGACTTGTGGGTCAACTGGCAGGTCCCCAAACCCCAGGCCCAAGCCCAAACCCAAGCCCAAACCCAAACCAATCCAATAAGAGCAATAGAGGGCCCAGTCTCAGCCCCCAGCTTCGGTTACAGGCCCTTCGACACACAGAAAAAATCTACAAAATTCAATTAATTTAAATGCAGTTTTTTGCGGGCCTGTATCATATACTATATATGTGTGTATATGTATATCCGGAAGGAGGAGGTGGAGGAGGACCGCCGGATCACTTTACAATGTAAATCTCAAGAGTGCGATGCCCCAGCAGCTGGTGCTGCTTTTTGTGCTTTGCATTTTTTCTATTTGAGAGATGTTTTTTGCAACGTGAAGCGGCGTCAACCAACAAAATCTGAATCTGAATCTGCCAAAAAAGAAAAATAAAAGATGAAAGGCTGAGGGCCGTTCAAAGGCAGGAAAACAAGCAAGAAATGCTACAAAGAGCGCCTTATGCTGCGGTCGGAATTTAAAACTATGAAATAATGAAGCAGGATGAATGGTATTGGAATGATGGATAAACTTCTTTATAAATAATTTGAGGAATTTGCCCAAATGTTTCCTTTTTGGAGTCTTTTGTCTTAATCATAATAATCTTTGTCGGAAATTAAAATTACTTCAATTGAAATTATTGCTTGTAACATTTACAAATATCTTCTTTCCTTTTTACTCTCTCATTTATAGTTCCTTTAATTTTATTTTCCAAGGTTGGCAGATAATTGTTAATTGAATAAATAAACAGCAGGTCATGGGAAAAAGAGTCTGAAAAATTGTAAACTACATTTTAAAAATCTCCATGCCTTGGAGCTGATTTATGGAAAATCACTTTACGCTCTCTCTCTCTCTCTTCGCAGAGTCTGTTGTATTTTCACAATCCAACCAACAAGTCTCCCATCTCTATCCTCATCTGGTGTTCCCAATCAACTCCCTTGGTAAATAGTTTTTGTTAATAATTCGTTCTGCTGGTTGACCAGAAAATCCTCTGGTGACCAGAGTCCCCCCCCCCCTCCCCCTCTCTCTGTGCGGCAAGAGTAAATTGTTTTTCCCCCGCATATGACCATTGGGAGCTCATGGTAAATTTATAAGTCTCTAATGCCCGTTTAAATCAGCGATAATTGCATTTTATTTGCACTCTATTTCTGCAGTGCAGTATCCGTTCCGTTTCCCAGCGAAAAATCCCATATTTGTGGCTTGTGTGAATTTTTCATTGGACCGCAGTTCAATTGATTTTTAATATGTGCATTTGGGGTCTGTTTTTCAATGGCCGATACATTTTCGGAAATTTGCGTATAAAAGGTTCGACAGAGACACTGATTTATTTCGTTGGAATACATTTTATTTCGAATTATTTACATAGGCCCTGTTAATTAAGTTGATTTAGACAGTTTAATTGCTGCCATTCGATGTATGAGGGCCGCAGTACTCTGTATCTGTGGCTGGCTGTGGCTGGGAACAAGGATGGTGGCTGGGGGGGGGGGGGGGGGAGGCTGAGAACAGGGCTGGGGGATGGAGGCAATTATAGTTTGACAGTTCAATTAGATGCCGAGCAGCATTTGAATGGTTTGGAAGAACAAACGGATTTATGTTTGTGATAATTAAAGTTTTATGCGATTTCCAACAGCTGGGCAGACGGGACGACTCTCTCTCTCTCTCTGTTTCTCGGATTGAGTGAAAATTACGTATACGCCTGAATGGCTCCATTAGAAGAGGCAGGAATCCAAATGAGATATGAGCTTATTACGCAATACACTTTTCATTTTAAATTTCCGATAAAAAAACCACCAACAAGAAGAAAATAAATTGAAATGCTCATTACGCATACGCCGTGGTGTCTTCGTATAGATTTCTATATCGCTTTGTAGGTATAAAGATTGAAATTTAATGCACTATTTAATCTCAAAACTCGAGAATGTTTTTGGGCTACTCGATAGCTTTTTGTTGGAATAATTTTTCGCACTGAAGTTCACACAATTTCGAAAAGGAAACTTTTCTCACTGTTAAAAATTCGAAATATTTGTATTGTACAAGTAAAATTCTTAATTTCTCATAAGCACAAAGCACTAAACATTGACAAAATGTAATGAAAAAAATTCGAATGTAATTTTATCTGAACACTAAATTTTGATACAAAATTGATTAATTTTTTTTGGTTTTTTTCAATGAATCAACAAATTCGATGAAATACAAAATTTTGAAAAGTTTTCTGTGGAAAATCACCATCACACGCTTTGTACTTTGTTATATTTATTTATTTGCCTTATTCCATAAAAATGTATCTATTTATAGCATATTTATAAATTTTAGAAACCTAAAAAAAAGAGATTTAAATATATTCTGCAGCTAATTTCACTTTCACACTTATGGATTTTATTCCACTTATTACTTGGAACACTTTTTCCCAAAAATACGCGAGTACTCCACTCGCTGTGTGTTCTTTCTGCCATTGGGATGCTGGAATGCCCCGAGCTGTTTTTACCGTCAACAAAAAATAAACCAATCAAACAAAACATAACGGAATCGAAAGGAAGGGAATCCTTGGTGCCGTGCCGGAGAGAGGAGTATCAGATGTACGTCGAGACGCGCCAAGCGCGCAACGCAAACTGAATCTGAGCCAAGCCGAAACGAAACGATATTGGGAGCAGAGCGATGCCTGCCCTGAAGATTGAATGTCGCTGCTGCGTTGTGGCAGGATATCGCAAAGCATGGGGCACAAACAGCGACACCGACAGCGACACCGACAGACACACACTCACGGACATGAACATGGACATGCAAAAGGCGCAAAATCACTAGAGCCAGCGGCGCTGGCCTCCCCGCCCGGCTCAGAAATACATTAGCACCACGAGGGGGAGTCGCACTGCTTGTCCTCGCCCACCGTCCGGTTTTCTGGCTTTTCATTCATAAATCCAACTTGCACTTTTGTTTACGTTGCCCCCAAGCCTGCGCAGGCGCGCTGCGAGTGCAAGTGCGAGTGCGAGTGCGAGTCCTACTCCCCACCCCCATTTCGGGCGGACACCTGTTGGAGTTGTGCTTCTGAATTTTTGGGCAATTGGCAGACCCAAAAATTGACTCTGCTGTCAATCAAAATTTGAAGTCTTAAATGACTTAATTGGAGCCACTTTTTGGCAGCTCAGTTTTTGGGGACTATAAAAAGGTCAGCCGTCTGCCAGTGGTCCGGAGAATCGTTCTAAATAAGATGGCAAGTTTGGCTCTGTACCGTCTGCTGGTGTTCAATTTGCTGGAAATCAATTTGAGAGATGTCTTGGTGTTCCACTGCTGGTCGGAGTCGGGTAAGAGGGGGCAGTGGCATACAAAAATATCTTTTGTTATTTATATTTCTCTATTTCCAAGAGGCCTATCCTTTAGCTTCGATGATGAGTGGGAGCCAGATCTATTCGCAATATATTCAACTGCAACAAGATGCTGGTAGCTTGGCCAACACACACAAGGACTACTTGGACATTGATATCACCAAAATGGGTGTGTTCCTTGACTTGGGCTGTCCTCAGGCTGCTTTCCTTACAAATCAAGTAAGTGCCTGCCATTTAATTCTCACAGAAATCGCCTATAGTCTGTATGAATCGTTCTCTTGGATCCAGTCCAGTCGTGCTCGGCTCTATAACCGTCGCTTCCATTGGATGCTCTTTGATGAAATCGGTAACCTTACGAATCTGGCCGAACTCTTTGTCCGTGCCAATATCAGCCTGGATGCCGATGTGACCTACATCGAGCAGGGGGCGCCTGAAGGAACCGACGAGGAGGAAGAACTCTTTGTGCTGCACGATGTCTACAACAAGGGCAGTCACTTGGGGGGCATGCTCAACGTGACCATTGACCAGAGTATCCAGTGCAATCGTACCGACTGCAGGATCAGGGACTACCTCAGCGATCTGCATGAGCGGACCAGGCTGCAGCAGCGCATGGACCTGACCAACCTCACCTTTCGCTTGGCTGGCTTGGTGGGGGGGGAATTTACACTTCAATTTCGAGATATATTTAATTATATATAGCTTGTTTCTGCAGGTATCCGTGATGCCAGCTACCACGAAGGAGGAGATTTTTATGGGGTTTATGACCAGCGAAGACGATGCGCACTTGGACTCGATTTCCCGCCTGGGCTATCGCCTCATCCTCCACATGCAGGACATCCTACATTTCAAGTAAGCTCTGGTCAAAGTTCCAAAGTTCCCTTCGCCAGAAGTTACCATTACTTTTTAGCCTGAGCTACATTTGGGTGAAAGACTGGAGCATCCAGGATGCATTCGGTGGAGCCATGGGCATGCTGGGCAACGAGTCGGTGGAACTGTGCACCTCTCCTTTCATTCCGACCTGGAACCGCATACACTATGTCCACCCCATGACAGAGCTGGCCGAGTTTCGAGCTGTTTGCATATTTCGTACGCCGCACAATGCTGGGATCAAGGCGACCGTGTTCCTAGAGCCCTTCATGCCCAGCGTCTGGCTGACCTTTGGGGCGCTGCTCATCGTCGCCGGGTGCCTGCTGTGGCTCATATTTCGCCTGGAGCAGCACAGGACGAAGCGATGCCTGGAGTTCGTGCCTTCTCTGCTCACCAGCTGCCTGATCAGCTTCGGGGCTGCCTGCATACAGGGCTCCCACTTGCTGCCCAAGTCCACGGGCGGCAGACTGGCGTTCATCGCCGTCATGCTGACCTCCTTCCTCATGTACAACTACTACACATCGATTGTGGTATCCACACTCCTCGGATCGCCAGTGCGCTCCAACATAAGGACCGTGCAACAGCTGGCGGACAGCTCCCTGGAAGTGGGCATCGATAATGTGCCATTTACCAAGGCCTACCTGACGGTAAGTAATCTGTATCTATATTGGGGGGATCCCTATATAATACATCTTCGACAGTCCTCGCCGCGTCCGGAAATACGCAGTCTGTACAAACAGAAGGTGGAGAGCAAGCGGGACCAAAGCAGCGTCTGGTATGAGCCTGAGGAGGGGGTCCTTAAGGTGCGCGATCAGCCCGGATTCGTGTACATCTCGGAGGGATCCTTCATTTACCACTATGTGGAGAAGCACTATCTTCCCCGGGAGATATCTGACCTCAACGAGATAATGCTGCGGCACGAGGGCACCGTCTACCACATGATCCACCTGAACAGCACCTATCGAGAGCTAATCACCCAGCTGGAGGTGCGCTTCGTGGAGTGTGGCCTGACCTCGAAGCAGCGGCGCTTCTTCACCAAAACGAGGCTGCAGACCTACTCCAACAGCTTTGTGATCCAGGTGGGAATGGAGTATGCTGGCCCACTGTTTCTCTCCCTATTGGCCGGCTACTCCATTGCTCTGCTGATCCTACTCGCGGAGTTGGCTTGGAAGCGAACCGAAAGGCAGAGGACTACGACTCTGGGCAGCAGTCTCTTGCCCCAGACGCAGTGAAGAAGCAACGAATCAACGAATCAACGAATAATTATTATATTTAATCGGGTGAGTAGGGGACCTAAAATAATCCATAGATGACCGATTGGCCATTGCCTGTCAGTGTCAGTGGCTCAATTTTGTCTTCTACGAGTATTACCATTAAGTTGTCAATTGTCAAGTTCATGTAGGACTGATGACTGATTTTGATTTGGGGGAGTGGGAGGGGACAACCGACATCCGACAACTACTTACTATACTTTCGACTGTACACCTCCCAGAGAGTCGAATATTTACACTTGGGTTTTTTTATATTATTACTGAGAGTGGGAATTTTGCGAAGAAAATATTTCACTTACTTACAGTTTGACATTAATATGAAAATATTGAATTTAAATTTGCTTTATATTTAAAATAAAAAAAATATATATAAAATAAATATATTTATATTTAAAGTAAATATATCTAATACTTAAAGTAAATATATTTAATAATTGAAGTACATATATTTTCACATTTCAATAACATATTTTCTTATTTAAAATAAATATATATTAAATTAAATATATTTACGCTAAGATTAAACAAATTTCATCCACATTTAATTAATTTTATTATCACTTTTTGTATATACAAAAATAATATTTTATTTAAATATGGCTGTATTTCTTTTTGCTCTTCCATTTTTCTCCAAGTGTAAAAAAAGCCACTAAAGCCGTCAGTAAATATCATTCCATAAATCAGTCGAATGTTAAGCAAGAGCAATACCCGTTTGAGGGGGTTATTCATGGATTGATTCCGACAATCATTATATACTTATATACTTGATGGATTGATTGATTATGTCGCATTATGCTTTGGCCCCTATATAAACCTCTGTGGCATCGCAATCTGTATCATTAGTTCTGGTCTAGTTCTGGTTTTGTTTTGAAATAAAATATAAATAGAAATAGAAATAGAAATGTGGGAATTGCACAGTTTCATACTGTATAATATTTTGCACATGGCCAAGATAAACCATGTCCTGATACTGCATTGCTGGTCAGAGGAATGTGAGTATTCCTCAGATCAGATCAGATCAGATCATATCTATAAGTACCTTCATTAGCTGATATCTATTGATCTCTTTGCTCGCAGCCCTGGCACACTTTGCACTCGTAGCCAACACGGGCAATGTCTTCACCCAATTCGAGAACCTCAGCACAAAAATTCCTCTTGAAGATCAGCTCCTGAGTCACAATATCCTCAAGCTGGGCGTCTTCATGGACAGCAATTGTGGTGAAAGCGAAAGTGTTTTACAAATGGCAAGTATAACACGGATTCGGAGATCAATCGGATTATATATTTATATAAATATATCCCATGGACAGGCCAGCGACAAGAAACTCTTTGGCCATCGGTATCACTGGCTCATCTACGATCGCTTGCCGGGTCTCTCCCGAATGGAGACTCTCTTCAGCACAGCCCAACTCTTTGTCGATGCTGATGTGACCTATGCCATAGGCGATCCCGATCCCGATCCCGATCCTCCCGGCCGAACCCCCTTCACTCTCTACGATCTGCACAACAAGGGCAGACAGCTGGGTGGAAAGCTGAACATAACCGTGGACCAAGAGATCGTGTGCCATGTGCGGGAATGCCGTGTCCAGCGCCATCTCAGTGACCTTCATACGAGAGATCGACTGCAGCATAGAAAATCCCTAACTGGACTGATCATGAGAGCCACAGCAGCGGTGCGTATTGCTCTTTAGCTCCTTTTTTTTTAATTCATATTGATTGCATCCAAAGGTCAACTCCATGCCACTGAATACCTCGCAAGAGATAATCCTGAGCTTCATGGAAACCAGAGACCAGATCCATCTCGATACATACGCCCGCCTGGGCTTCCAGTCGCGTCAGCCACTCCGAGAGATGCTGGACTGCAGGTAAGGAATTTACTGAGTTTATAGACAATCTACAATCTTGTACGGGGATTTCTGTTTCTCCATCTCAGGTTTGAATATATGTTTCGTGATCGCTGGACAGGCGATGGCAACGTGACGGGCGGCATGATCGGTGATTTAATCACAGAGGCGGCTGACCTGTCGATAGCCCCCTTCATCTACTCCTTTGATCGGGCCCTGTTCATAAAGCCCATCACCAAGTTCAGTATCTTTCGCGACGTGTGCATGTTCCGTAACCCCCGATCGGTGTCGGCTGGCCTGAGTGCCACCGAGTTCCTGCAGCCCTTCAGCGGCGGTGTCTGGCTGACATTCGGCCTGCTCCTGATTGTGGCCGGCTGCATGCTCTGGGCGACCTTCCGCATGGAACGCCTCAGCGAATGGAAGCCCTCGTTGCTGACCAGCTGCCTGATCTCCTTCGGGGCTGGCTGCATACAGGGGGCCTGGCTCACACCCCGCTCCCTGGGCGGGCGCATGGCCTTCTATGCATTGATGGTGACCTCCTTCCTGATGTACAACTACTACACGTCGATCGTGGTCTCCAAGCTGCTCGGGCAGCCGGCCAAGTCGAGCATCCGCACACTGCAGCAGCTGGCGGACAGCAGCCTGGAGGTGGCCATAGAGCCGACCCCCTACACGCAGGTCTACGTAACCACCTCCGACCAGCCGGACGTGCACAGTCTGTACTTGAATAAGGTGGCAGGCAGCAAGCAATCGCCGGATCGCATCTGGATGCCCACCGAGGAGGGGGTCAAGCGGGTGCGGGATAGCGCTGGCTTCGTCTACATCGCCGGCGTGGCCACCGCCTACGAGTTTGTGCGGAAGCACTTTCTGCCCCACCAGATCTGTGAGCTGAACGAGATACCCCTGCGCGATGCCTCGCATACCCACACCGTGGTACTGAAGACCTGCCCCTATGCGGAACTCCTTAGACTAAAGTACTGCCCTAGTTGCGCTGCCATTAAAGTGTGTCCAAGTCTATCCCGTCTGCTTTCAGCGAACTGCGAATGCTGGAGACGGGGATCCACTTCAAGCACGAACGCTACTGGATGCGCACCAAGCTCCACTGCTACCATCACAATCACTCGGTGGCCGTGGGCCTGGAGTATGCCACACCCCTGTTCATTCTGCTCCTCGGCTCGATGGTGCTCTGTGTGGGGGTGCTGGGCCTGGAGCTGATATGGCACAGGCACAGGCGCGGGAACGGGCACGGGCACACGGCTCTTGTCCACTGAGGTAAGACCGACCAAGGCCAATAGCATTTATATATATATTTTTCGCAGGCAAATTGGTGCAATTTTAGAACAAACAGCGACTGAATGCTGCTGCTGACAGGCAAATTGATTCCGCTATAATGGCTCCCCTATAAAAGGAGCAGCCACTGGCCACCGGACACTTCAGTGTCAAAGTAAACAATGCAGCTGCAGGTGCAATTGGCCAACTTTCTGCTGGACAATCTGGTCCAGTCGCGCATCGGTTTCATTCTGTTCTTTCATTGCTGGCCGCAACATGAAAGTGGGAAAGCAGAGAACCCTCTTCAATTGAGAATACATTCTATAAATATATAAATAATGAATATATTCCCACTCTATTTTCCTTTGTAGTCCGCGACTTTGCGCAGCAGTTCGTGAAGCCCCTCCATCCGCACCTCATCTACCACCAGTTTCTGCAAATGCACGCCGTCGAGGACTGGGAGGATCTGGAGCTGCGCTTCCTGGACCATCTGCAGCCCACTCTGGCCATCTATGTGGATATGCAGTGCCACAAGGCAGCAGGATTACTAGAGGAGGCACATGACCACAACATGATCTGAATGATTGGGGCATTCATCTGACATTCATCATTTCTCACCTCAGGCCAGTCGCGAGCAGCTGTACAATCAGCATTACCATTGGCTGCTGCACGGGAACCAGTCCGAAGTGGATTTCCACGATTTCTTCGCCCCCTTCAACATTTCCATCGATGCCGATGTCAGCTACGTGAAGGAGGAGCCTCCCAGCCCGGACTACAATTCCTCTGTGGTGGTCTATGCCACCTACGACGTCTACAGCAATGGGAGAATCATTGGCGGCCAGCTGAATCTGACAGCCAACTGTGCCACCGGCTGTGACCTGAGTGGTTGTCAGAGGATGCGATACCTCAGCTCGTTGCATCTGCGCTCTAAGTACGGCAATCGGGAGCAGCTCACGGACGTGATACTCAGAGGTAGGGAGCCCTTAAAGGGGGATCCTAGCACTGACTCCCTCTCTCTCTCTCTCTCTCTCTCTCTCTCTCTCTCTCTGTTCCAGTGGCTACGGTGGTGACCCAACGCCCGCTCTCCTGGTCGGAGGATCAACTGGTTGTGTTCCTGAGTCAGGAGAACGACACACACATTGACTCACTGGCGCGATTCGGCTTCCATCTGACCCTAATCCTTCGGGATCTGCTGCACTGCCGCATGAAGTTCATCTTCTCGGACAGCTGGAGCAAATCGGATGTGGTTGGCGGTGCTGTGGGCGCAGTGGTCGACCAGACGGCGGACATCACAGCCACGCCCTCGCTGGCGACGGAGGGGCGGCTCAAGTATCTGTCGGCCATCATTGAGACGGGCTTCTTCCGCTCGGTCTGCATCTTCCGCACACCACACAACGCGGGCCTCCGCGGCGACGTATTCCTGCAGCCGTTCAGTCCGCTCGTGTGGTACCTGTTCGGCGGAGTTCTGTCCCTGATCGGACTCCTGCTCTGGGTGACCTTCTACATGGAGGGCAAGCGGATGCGGCGCCGCTGGCGGCTCGATTACCTACCCTCGCTGCTGAGCACATTCCTGATCAGCTTCGGGGCCGCCTGCATCCAGAGCTCGGCGCTGATACCCCGCTCCACTGGCGGCCGGCTGTTATACTTTGCCCTCTTCCTGATCAGCTTCATCATGTACAACTACTACACATCTGTGGTGGTGTCCTCGCTGCTCAGTTCTCCGGTCAAGTCCAAGATCCGGACAATGCAGCAGCTGGCGGAGAGCACGCTGACAGTGGGCCTAGAGCCATTGCCCTTCACCAAGAGCTATCTGAATGTGAGTGCCATATCTCTTACACTCTCACACTCTCCCTCTGTCCATCTATGATTCCTCTCCTTTCCCCGGCAGTACTCCAGACGTCCCGATATTCATCTGTTCATCAAGCGCAAGATCGAGTCGCAGTCAAAGAGCCCCGATCTTTGGTTGCCCGCCGAAGAGGGAGTGCTTCGGGTCAGGGACAATCCCGGCTATGTCTATGTCTTTGAGACATCCTCGGGCTATGCCTACGTTGAGCGCTACTTTACGGCCCAGGAGATCTGTGACCTCAACGAGATACTGTTTCGCCCCGAGCAATTGTTCTACACGCACCTGCATCGCAACTCCACCTACAAGGAGCTGTTTCGTCTGAGGTGAGTGTCCCCTGAGTCCTTCAATATACATACATATGCATCCCCCATGGTATTCCCTGTCAGACTTTTGCGTGTCCTGGAAACGGGAGTCTATCGGAAGCAGCGCAGCTACTGGATCCACATGAAGCTCCATTGCGTGGCCCAGAACTTTGTGATTACCGTGGGCATGGAGTACGTGGCCCCGCTGCTCCTCATGCTGATCTTCGGCTACATCCTGGTCGTGCTCATCCTCCTGCTGGAACTCGCCTGGCAACGCTATCTCAACCGGACCAAGCGACTCACTCTTTAAAATCCCTTTAAGCCGCTATGCACAACGACATAGATATACCTATATATATATATATATATATATTCATTCAGGACACAGCGCACGGCACACCTAGAGCATCAGAAAACAAAAAAAAATAAAAACACTTTGGGGTTAAACTTTTCGCCACGTCCGACGAGTGTAAAATTATGCAGGGGGCAAGGGGCGACGAACGCTTTTCCACGCTTCCTGTTTTCCTGCCCGAAAATTGCGGCACGCCTCGTTGAATGAAAGGAAGGAAGGATGCTGAGAACGGGGAGCAAAGGACGTCGTGGATCTGTGCTATGTTTTCATGCGATTTTCGTATTTGCATTAAAAACTTTTCGTGTTTGGCGGTTACATTTTATTTTTAATTTTCACTTTCGGCAATGATTTTATTCATTCTCCCCCTACCTCCCCCTCCTCGTCCTCCTTCGCCGGCTTTTATTTGCATTTTTATGCACCTCTAATGGAAAACTCTATCCACAGTCGCCATGGGCCATGTGTGGCGCCGGCAGATAACGAAAAATGAGGCCTATTAGGCAGCTACCACTACTATTAACTACCAACTTTTCACCACTAGGTTTTCCATGCCACAGCCTGTGCGATTTTCCCACGAAATCAATCATATTCCATTCGCCCAGGCCATGATTTATGTCGATTTAATGAAGTTGGCCTGCGGCAGCAGCAGCAGACATTTTATCGGAACACGGAGGCGGACAGGTCCAGACTTGGCTGTCGGATTTGATTGCACCCATGCCATGTGGGAGAGGACTAAATATATATACATATATTTTGCAGGCGGGGGCTTTAAAGAAAAGAGCTCTTCTATTTCCACCAATAACGTTTCCTATCATTCCTATCATTCCCCAAAAAACTCTTTCTCTTTGCCTTGTCGCATTCCCAACTGCAACTGGCACTAACTGTTTGCCAAACAGGCAGCTAACCGTCTGCTATGCCAGAACAGAACTCTCCACCCATTGCGAGTACCATAATAAATTGACTTGACAATTTGTCAACTCAATCTTGTTGTCAACAGGCCATCACTTGGGCACACTTGGTTAACCCCTCAAGGAGTACACCCCCACACCATCCCCCTTGATTTGGCTAGAACTGTACAGTGTCAGGGGAAATTGACAGGGAATTGTGAATTATTTACAACATTGAACAGAGTTTTCCGCTTCCTTCCCCCAGGCCCTGGGCTGTCATTGAACCATTTTATTTTGCAATTTGCCAGCAACATGTTTTAACTTTAACTTCTATTCGTTGCCATATACATTCGTATGTTTTGGGGGAGGGGGAGGGCGAGTGGGATGGGGTAAGGGAAAAAAGTGTTCCCTGCTTTGCGGCTGCGGTTGGAAATGGTTTTGGCGGTTTCTGTACGTGCTAAATGAGCGCGAAACGAATTCGATTTGAGTGGGAAAGGATGAAAGGAGTGAAAAGAAATAAAAACCTCAATGAATTTATTATGGGGAAAGCTTTCAGCGCCATATGTATTCCGATAATTAGATTTAACTGTTCGCAGGGGAGGGGAGAGTGTTGCTCTCCCCTCTCATCATCTGCCTGATTGTCATGTCTGCGGCTGGCTCTCTGGAGCGCCTCTGCCTGTCATATACTCGAAACGGAACGCCATGCGGCTGACTAGCCGACTAGCTGACTAGCTGACTGATACGAGTATCTTAAGATTTATATGGCCCAATGCTGGGCACATCTTATCTGTAATTTAATCTGTGCCCCCACTTAACGATAATGACACTGTCGATTGCCAACGCTGGCTATCCGGCTCGGTTCTGGCTTCATGCCCGACATGTCCTCAGTTGGACTCCATTCCTCGAGCTGGCGGATTGAGTAGCAGGCGGAAATAGCCCGTACTCTTAGCTTCAAAAGTGTGCGTATCCATAAGGTTGTTGTTGTTGTTGTTGTTGTTTTTTTTGGTTTTGTTGTTTTGAGGGACACTTTATGGCACTTCACCTCGGATTTACGGCCTGCTAAGCAGCGAAAGTGTCGCGCGGAGTGTTTGCCATTCAAGTGAGTGAGACCTCTGTCGGATCGGGTGTGTGTGTTTACGCTGTTCTTAAATTAGCCAGAATTTCCAGTTAATCGTGTTGCCGAAGTTCGACTTGATGCTGTTTGCATAACTGAACAGTTCGTTCTGTATTTACAGCGTGGGTTAAGTAACCTCCACAAATATTACAAATAATATCGAAAACATTGCTCGCAAGGTTTAAAGTTCGTAGCTACGTCTGCCAGAGGCTCGTAGATCAGGCCAAAGGAATCCTTAATACTGAGTCTCTATCCCTATCCCCCGTCTCGTATCAACTCCTTTCATTTGGGTCTTGGCCGTCGTCCACAGGTGTTCTTCTCATTGCGCTTATCCTATATTACGCATACGCCACGTGCCAGTGCTCCCCGATACCGCAACAAAGCCAAACAGAACGCAACAAAAAGTACTGTTGTTCATATTTAGGGGCCAGAACAAAGCCCTGAAAGAGCTCACAACAGCATTATTGCTGTATTACTGGCATACAAATTGCCTAACCGACAACAGCGAAATGCAATTAACATTCGGTTTAACTTTTCATTAACGACAAGCGGCCAACAACAAAAACCATGAAATATTTGAATTAGAACGAAAAAAAAAACTCCGAAGCTTGGAATACCTTAATTCGATAGAACAAATATACATACCAACATACGTCATCAAGCTTATAAGCATTACAATAAAGTAAGGTGTCAAAATATCCGCTTCCATAATTGGCACATTTTTGATTGCCGTATGATAATCGATTCGTTAGCTTTAAGGCTTTAGAAAATTCTCTGAAAATCCACCTTTCGAATCGCTCCGTATCTATCTAATCGCAGGGAAAGACCGATACTTTATCTTTGCTCGTGCTAGAAACCATCGACGACTCTTGCGGAGCTATAAAGAAAGCCTATTCTATGGAGTATCCATTATGTTTCAGAAATCGAATGCCTCTCGATCGATCTCTCTCTCTCTCTCTCTCTATCTTTCTGGGCTGTGCAAACATCTAATCGAAGTGGGCATAACCCTTGAAGAGGGTATAACGAGAGCAGGGAAAGATTTGCCAAAGCAAAAAACGTGACGTTCGCTGACCGGCCTCAACCCTCTGCTGCTCCCCGCGAACGGAGCAGAACAGAACGGAACGGAACCGAATCGAATCGAACAGAATCGAATCAAATCAAATCGTACAGATACTATATCTGTAGACATAATCCGCCTGATCGGCACTTTGGCATTCGGCACTCGGCACTTGTTGCACTTCTATTGTCGTCTGTAGGTTTTATTTTTTATTTTATTTTATTTTATTCTGGTTTTTATGCTGCCGCTGGCAACTCGCGTGATACCTCGCACTTTCGGTCTTTGACGTCCATCATTGTTGTCGGTTGTCGTCGATTGCAGTTGATTGTTGGGCATTCGCTTTGAGTGTTGGGGAGTGTTGGGCCCATTCAGGTTCAGTCGCTCACTGAACGCCCCAACGCGCGAAACGTCGTCGTTGCCGTCGTACCGTCGTACCGCCGACGTCGCTATCCGAAGTTCTAGCCGATTGTTCTCCAAGTGTTGGCCAAATAGTCCAGCGAAAGGAAGTGTGTGCAACACTCGAACGTGTTGCTCAAGATTATAGAAAAACCCACAACATTTTCCAAAGGTTTGCCATTAAACTAGAAATATATAAGCCTTCTCTATAGGGAAGACATGTTGCCAGCTTTCAAAGCGAAGATTCAGTTGCAGAGCGGCCTAACGCCTCGAAAAGGATTGTTACGAAAACGATAATATCCTAGTCGCATAAATCTGATATATTCAATAGCTTGGAGAGTCCTCGCACATGTCTTTCCTCTCTTCAACTTTCTTCTTTGAGAAAAAGAATCAGAATGCGTGAGATCTAATCCACACTATTTCGCCTTCGTTTGTCTCAAGGACTTTCTTTGAATTCTTTGAAACAAATAGGCAAATGCCCCGACAGAAGTGAATGACACGACCCGGTGGTGCTGTGCCATTCGAAGGTAAATGCTGCCATTGGTTTGGGGACTTCTTCTATTCTCAGTTTACTTTCGATATTTCGAAACGTGTCCACATACGTATAGTATTTCGGTGGGGTGTCGAATAGAATTTTTTGGATACTAAGCAAATGCAATGGGGCAACGGACACCGAAGTGGGTCAACAACATTGTAACTGCGCAAATGGATCGAGTACGAGTACGAGTACTCCTCAAAGCCCATCGATGCGTCACTTTCCAGCATAACCCGAAGTGTGTAACTCTAGAGAACCGCTAGTTCTGCAGTTGCTGATTTGGCAAATGCAACCCATGGAATCGAGAGATTTGCTTAATTATTTGCCAGTTTTTGTTCAGGCTCGTTCCACAGCACTTGGTACTAATTTAATATTATTCAAATGTGGTTTTTTTTAAAGCTAATCTACTCGTAAAACAGGTGCAAGGTCAACATAAATGAACTGTGCAAATTATCAGGCAGGGCAGGTCGTTGATCGTGTTCGTCTAAATATAGTGGGGTTAGTATAGTTCGCTTAGATAAAATGAGGATAAAGAGAGGATGATTTCCTTTCCCCATGGTTTCCGGTTCTATGTCTCTTTCTTCTCCCCCTCCCCCCGTCGATAAGCGACAGTCACAAGTTCTGTCGGATGTAAACAAATCAAACGACTTGCACTTTGTACCATATAAACCGTTGCCAATAAACTGATGATCTATATGTGTATATATATCGTTTATATATAGTATACGTACATATGTATATCCGGTGGTGACCAACTCAGTTCATTTCCCCCTCTCTGTTCTGTGCAATCCGTTACCAAACAGTGTAATCTGTAGAGCGATTAAAACCTCAATTCCATCTATTTATCGGAAATAAATATCGTATTCCAAAGAGTTTTTAACATTATTCTTCAGTGCTTAGTGAAGTAAATAATATTCTGAATACTTGATAAAGGAAAACATATGACCTAGTGGAACAGTTGCTTCGTTCTACCTTCAATAATACTCGTGTGTACATATCCTATTATTATTTATCGCACGTATCTCTCGAGAAAACTCAAGTGAACTTTGTTTACGTACTTCCCCGAATGCCAAATGTGTCCGCTCAAGTTCAAGGTACCACCGACAGACATGCACAGCTTAACAAATTAAGCAATCTGTTTAAATTCGACTCAAGAAAATATTAAGACATAGGAAACGAACAACGAACCTCAACGAAAGAGTCGAGTCGCTTTTTGTGCAAAGAGCGAACTAAAAAGAGTCTCGATTGCTCTTCGAAAGAGAAGCAAAATAGTTTAGCAGCCGATCGAAGAGATAGTGAGGGAGACAGCGAGAAATAACCTTACAATAACTGTTAATGCACTGAGGGAAAACTACAATTAAGAATAATTTCAGAAAGTGTCTTAAATATACGATTAACCCGAAAATATAATTAAAATTCCGTTCATATCAGTATATATCGAGAGTATATTTGTCTGTGCGTGCTTTTACAATGTATTTTTTCTCAGTGTACTTCAGTTCAATTAAGTTCATAGCGTTTCCATGACCAAAGGCAATACTAGATTCCGCACTGGGAACCGCAATTAAATTGCAGCGGCAGGTGGACCCCACAATGGTTCTAAATTTCTCATGGAAAAAGTCAATGTACAATAATTATTTATAATCTTAATTATATTCACCATAGCTTGCCTTCCCGATATGACGACCAGCAAACAGCAAGAGGCCGAGGCCGAGCACGATCCTCAGGTTGTGGTCGCACCTGCAGGTGGCCCCCATAGCCCTCGAAAGGATCGTGGCCTCTGGCGGGACCTGACATCCTACTGGATCCTTGGTCTATGCAACAACTACGGCTATGTGGTGATGTTGAGTGCGGCCCACGACATTATCAAGCAGTTCAATCCGGTAGGCAGGCATCCGGGCGATCCGTAATTATCCAAATCAAATTAATATTTGAACTGTGTTCCCTGTCAGGCCGATGACAATGAAACCAGCGAGACGGGTAGGAATTGCCACTTGGTGTCCACCGGCGCCATCCTGCTGGCTGATGTGCTGCCCTCGCTGTTCGTCAAGATGCTGATGCCCTTCTTTCCCTTCTGGGTGAAGTGAGTAGATCTAGATGTGTGGCCTTTGCGGAAGCTCAACCTGATTTCCCTTGCAGCTCTCGCATAGCCATTGCGGTGGCCTGCTCGGCTGCTGGCTTCCTGCTCGTTGGATTCGCCCACGCCGAGTGGATGGCCCTCCTGGGAGTCATCATCACGTCGGCCAGCAGCGGTATTGGAGAGACCACCTTCCTGGCATACTCTTCGCGATATAACAAGTGAGTTTGAACGATCTAATCGTTAGTTGAACCTCTAAAATGTTGCCTTAAATCTGTTTCAGGAACGTCATATCCACCTGGTCCTCGGGCACTGGAGGGGCCGGCGTCATTGGTTCGCTGAGCTATGCCACGCTGAGGGATCTCAATGTTAGCCCCCGCAACACCATGCTGATCATGCTCGTCTTTCCGGCCATTGAGGCCTTCGCCTTCTGGGTGCTGCTGCGTCGTCCGCAGGTGGACATTCTGCCTGTGACCACCGTGGAGTCCACCGAGGTGCTGATCAGCGACGACAAGCCCCTGGTTGGATTCAAGGAGAAGCTCTCCTACATCAAGCATCTGTTCAAGTACATGCTGCCCCTGTGCCTGGTCTACTTCTTTGAGTACTTCATCAACCAGGGATTGGTGAGTGGGATTGGAGAGGAACGCTTGGGCGATCTTCCTCATGATGATGCTTTTCCTTTGCAGTTTGAACTGGTTTACTTTGAGAACATATTCCTGGACAAGGACTCTCAGTACCGCTGGCTGAATGTGGATTATCAGATCGGTGTCTTCATCTCGCGCTCCTCGGTCAACATCTTCCAGCTGAACAAGATCTGGCTCATGTCCATCTTCCAGTTCGTCAACGTGATCTACTTCCTCACCGAGGTCATCTGGTGGTACACGCCCAGCATCTGGATCGTCTTCGTCATCGTCCTGTGGGAGGGACTGTTGGGCGGAGGCGCCTACGTGAACACCTTCTACCGCATGTCCAAGGAAATATCACCGGAACGGCAACAGTTCGCCATGGCCATGGTGGTGCAGTCCGACTCCTATGGCATTGCTCTGGCCGGCTTCCTGGCCATTCCCGTACACAATGCCATCTGCGGTCTGCCAGCTGCGGTGCGGAGCGTTGTCTGGTGATCGTCAGCCAAGAGGAAAGGAAGCATCTGGGATCAGATTATGCCTTTAATGTGTGTGTCTAGCTAATGAGTGTGCGACTCTTTATAGTATTATAAACCTCTGTGTGACTGCAGCTAAGCCAAAGCGGACTTTCGGTAGTGTAGTGCTAGATAGATGTTATGTAGTTATGTAGCCTCTGTTCAATTACTCTCTAAGCTTTAATTTAATAAATCGTTTGACTCTTGGTAGCAATCCGGTACCAGATTAATGAATCCATAATATGAAACTTTCATATCTGCACGAGTTTATTTTGATTTTCGATCTGTCTAGTATTGGCTCCTCCAGTTTACTCAACAGAAGCCAATCAAAATCAACCCAAACGTCTTACATTTACAGCCCGTTGTCGTTGCTGAACATTAATTACATAGTCAATCAAGTTTGTGAGAGGCTGCTAATTTGGGCGAACACCTCGTAACTTAAACAAACTGAAACAGATACCGCAACCGAAACTGAAACAGATCCAAAGGCTGAAAGCGAAGCTGAAATAGAGTCGAGTCGATTCGATTCGACTCTCTCTCCCACCGTCAGTTGCTTGGGAGCTGTTGTGCATAGCGGTACGCAGCACGCGATTAAAAATAGTTCATTAGTTCGGAAATTTAGTAACACACAATGAGAGGCTTATCAGCATTTCTATTGCTTTTACTATGCCTCCAACGGGCGAAGACAAACGAGACACCAGCAGGGCGTCCCAATATAATAATTATATTGGCCGATGACATGGTAGAACAAGTTTCTCAGGCATAAGTCACCGAATTTCCACAACAAATCAAAATTTCTTACATATTGCAGGGCTTCGATGATGTCAGCTTTCGCGGTGGACGGGAGTTTCTAACACCCAATATCGATGCCTTGGCCTTCCATGGACGGATTCTGGACCGCCTGTATGCGCCGGCCATTTGCACTCCATCTCGTGGAGCTCTGCTCAGCGGTCGCTATCCAATACACACAGGTAATCTCTGCTGTCTTGTACAAGTTGGAGTTCAATCAATCAATTTATGCAACAGGCACGCAACACTTTGTAATTAGCAACGAGGAACCCTGGGGGCTGACTCTAAATGCGACACTGATGCCGGAGATCTTTCAGCAGGCCGGTTACTCCACCAACTTGATAGGCAAATGGCATTTGGGCTTCTCCCGTCCGGAGTATACGCCTACTCGGCGTGGATTTGACTTTCACTATGGCTACTGGGGCGCCTACATAGACTACTATCAAAGGCGTTCCAAGATGCCCGTCGCTAATTACAGTCTCGGCTATGACTTTCGTCGAAATATGGAACTGGAGTGCAGGGATCGTGGCGTTTATGTCACAGATTTGCTGACCAACGAGGCGGAGCGTGTGATAAGGGAGAGGAAAGAGCAGGAGCAGCCTCTCTTCTTGGTACTCAGCCATCTCGCTGCACACACCGCAAATGAAGACGATCCCTTGCAGGCACCTGAGGAGGAAATTCGAAAGTTTGCTTACATTAAGGATCCCAACAGAAGGAAATATGCAGGTTGGTTTCGATTGGATTCTATTTACCCTCATATGTTCGCTCCGATTAACAGAACCTTTGCAGCCATGGTCTCCAAGCTGGACCATAGTGTGGGGCGCATTGTCAGCGCATTGAACAGCACGGGCCAGCTGGAGAACAGCATTGTGATCTTCTACTCTGACAATGGCGCTCCATCGGTGGGCATGTTTGCCAACACAGGCTCCAACTGGCCGCTCCGGGGTCAAAAGAACACACCCTGGGAGGGAGGAGTGCGCGTAGCCGGTGCCATATGGAGCGCGCAGCTGCAGGCACGCGGCAATATCTTCACCCAGCCCATTTATGTGGCGGATTGGCTGCCCTCGCTGGCTCATGCCGCAGGCATCGAGCTGCCCAACAATCTCAAGCTGGATGGCATAGACTTGTGGCCGCAGTTGGCAGGACCTGTGGATGCACCGCATGTGCCGCGTGAAATTCTGCACATCTTAGATGATGAATGGCGGGTCACTTCGTTCCAAATGGGACACTGGAAGTATATAAATGGCACCACTTCGGCGGGACAGTACGATCAGGTGCTCACCTACCGTGAGCTGGACGACCTGGATCCTCGTGAAAGCCGTTATGTGGTGGCAGTACGCAATTCACCCACGTCGCGGGCCCTGGCCCGCCACGACATTCGACGCATGACGCAGCAGCGGGTGATGTCCTTGCGACGGTCGGCAGCCGTCCGCTGTGGAGATCTTCAACGTGGATGCAATCCTTTGGTGGAGGAGTGTCTGTACGATATCTCCGTCGATCCGTGTGAAAAAAACAATTTGGTGTATTCCAAGAGACATTCGGAGGTTCTGGAGGCGTTGCGGCAGCGCGTCAATCAGTTGCGCGAAGGAGCCTCGGCGCCGGGAAATCGACTGGGCATGAGAAGATCTGATCCGACTTTGCACAAGTGTACATGGGATGCTTTTGAGGTGGAGAAACCTGAATTGGGTGAGCTTGAACTGCTGCTATTATGAACTGTTTTCACTTATTTTATTGATTTGTAGCGCCCGTGGAATGCAGTTACCATGGCAGCCCCTGTGAATAACCGTTACCCGATGTCGTTGGGCTTACGATGTTATCGAATAAAATAACAACCAGTCTGGTAGCACTGTCCCACATTTAAACAAAATATTTAATAATTAATAGTTTTAAAGCAATCATTCGTTTAAAGTTTAAATTTTAAACATACTCGTAAATACTCTAAATTAAATTTAATTAACCAAAGCGCTCAAAATGCAAACATTCAAATGCCGGTAAAGTGGCGCCCAAAACAGCTGGCAGACACACATGCGTGTATTGCGCATTAACTTACTTCATGGCAAAAATGGGGTTGATGGGCGTCGGAACCACGACAAAGCCGGAGAATCAAACGACGACAGACAGACAACAAAACAAACTATGGAGGAGCGCGCTGTTTTGGCCAATATTGCTTCCATTATTACCAAAGATCTGCTGATTGATCAGCAGCCCAAGGGCGATGGGCCAACAGAGATATCACCGAAGAGTTACCCCCTCCTGGTGGCCAATGATGACGACGAGGCGGAGATATTTGCATTAATGCAGCAAAAACGTGGTTCGTCTTCAAATCTTAAGCGTAGAGAGACAACGGAACAAGCGAAGCCCCAGACACCCCGCAAAATTGCGAAATTGGAGTGGACATATGGGGATCTAAACCTCCTTCATCGGTATGTGGACGCTCAATTCGAATCTTATTTGCATATGCGCAAGCTATCGTTTCTGGTGAGTGCCACAGTCGGAGAAAACACCCCTGCCCCTGGCAACGTCATTTAATTCAAACCACCCTTTGCAGAAAATTCAACAAGCATTGGCGGATATACTGCAGGTAATTACCCTGCCCGGGTACCCGAGCCCTCAACCTCAGACAGTGTTCTCGCTGGCAATGTGGAAGCTAGCCACGGACGAACACTTCGAAGAGATTTCCAGAAAGTATCAGCTGCCGTGGGCACTCTGCCAGCAGGTGGTGCGTAGCTTCTGGAACGTTATATCGGACAACTATGAGAGCTTCATCAAATGGCCCAACTCTCTGGCGGCACAACAGAACACCCTGCAGGGCTATCAAAGCCTTCCGCAACTTAAGTGCTTCAAAGAGCTGTTCGGCATCATTACGCTAAAGCGCCTGGATGTGTTCCTGGAGTCGGAGCATGCCGAGGTTCCTGTTGTCCTGCAACTCATCTGCAATGCCGAGAAAAAGATCATCGACTGCTATGTCGAGCTGGCCCACGAATACACATTCGAGGAGTCGCCGATTGGCCAAACACTTGCGTTGAACCCCAGGACAATGCCAGCCGGCAGCTACCTCATTGGAAACAGTGTTTTTCCACTCAAATCGTATTTGATGCGACCCATCGAGTCGGAATGCTTTCGCAAGGATGCAGTGTTCAACGATCTGATGAAGCCTGCCTTCCAGCTGGCCGAGAAGGTCCTCGACGCATTGGCTCGTCGTTTCAACACTCTGTACGCCCTGGAGGCGCGGGATCTCAACGAAGTCCGTCTCATAGTGGAGAGCATTTGTGCCATGCACAATCTCTGCGAGGAGTTCAAGGATGATTACTTGGAGCAGCTGGCGATTTCTGAAGGACAGACAAAATTTACCTGGGGCGGCATAGTGGATGACATTAAAGGGAGTGAGAGTAACAGCAAAGGACTGCGAAGGCGTGTTGACCTCATGGATGAGTTAGTGGCCATGGAGCCGGGAGATTAAAACATTGGAAAGTTCCATACTCTTAAGAAATTAATGTTAGGATTCTGATGGTGTTTTATTTCGTGATTAAATTTGATGTCGTGTAACAGCTGTTCATTGGTTTATGCTTTTATTCTATTTCGAAAACGAATAAAAACTAAGTTTTCAGAAAAGTAAATTTAGTTCAAAAATAGCGAATGGTAATTTATTAAATCAATTAATTTAATTTATCAAATTAATTGTGTTAGAATTTTAATACATTTTAGTGCCACACAGCCCTGCGCATTACAGCACATTTTGTACACTTCTTTTTGTATGGTGTGGCAACGCTGGTCTGCGGCAAAACAAATGCACGTGCGATGAAATACTAAGCAACGAAAATGGACGAGCATGATATATTTAAACTATTAACGGCGGGAGTACGGTTTGCCAAAAAGCCAAAGGTGTGTATAAAGCGTGTAGATATCAATCAACACGTAGCGACTAATATGCACCCTTGCAGAACCCCATCAAGCCAAGCACAACTGTTGTCAGTTCTCAGACAGAGCTGGAGCCAAAGCTGGAGCAGCCGCAACAAGTTAAGGAAGCAGACGAGGAATTGGAAAACACAGAATTTCGGCTACTGGGAGATGCAGCCGGCGCTCTTCCACCTGCGCCCAAGCGCAAAAAGGCAAAGGATCAGAAGAAACTCTCCGCAGAACAGCAGGAACTGCAAAAGATCACGGATCAGGCGAATGCATCGAGGAAGCAACACAGCATAACAGCGCTGGGCAAGAACATTCCGGCGCCAGTGCTAAGCTTTGATGACCTGATTAGGGATTACAAGCTACTGCCACGCCTACAACAGAACGTTCTCTCGTACGGCTTCAGCCAGCCCACGCCTATCCAAATGCAAGCACTACCTGTGCTGTTCCAGAAGCGGGCTCTGATGGCATGTGCGCCCACTGGTTCTGGCAAGACATTGGCCTTTCTCACGCCCATTATCAATGGCCTGCGCTCCCATAAGACGACCGGGCTGAGGGCCTTGGTCTTGGCTCCAACGCGAGAGCTGGCGCAGCAAATCTACCGCGAGTGTTCGGAGCTGACGAGGGAAACGGGTCTGCGCACTCATTTCATCAGCAAAGTAAGCGAAGCCAAGCAAAAACATGGAGCGGAGTGCAAGCAGAAGTATGATATCCTCATCTCCACCCCGAATCGGGTGAGGTTCTTGCTGCAGCAACAACCTCCTCTTCTGGATCTTAAGGGCGTCGAGTGGTTTGTACTGGACGAGGCGGATCGACTGATGGAGGAGGGCCAAAACAACTTTAAGGAGCAGCTGGATGACATCTACGCGGCTTGTTCACATCCCCAGAAGTGCGTGGCCTTCTTCAGTGCCACCTACACGGTACCAGTGGCCAAGTGGGCGTTGCGGCATCTCAAAAACCTGGTGCGCATCACAATTGGTGTGCAGAACAGCGCCACGGATACAGTCAAACAGGAACTGCTGTTCGTTGGATCCGAGAGTGGCAAGCTGGTGGCCATGAGAGACCTGGTACGCCAAGGCCTTCAGCCGCCTGTTCTTGTCTTTGTCCAGAGCAAAGACCGAGCAAAGCAGTTGTTTGAAGAGCTGCTCTATGACGGCATCAACGTGGACGTGATTCACGCCGAGCGTTCCCAGCATCAACGTGATAACTGCGTCCGCGCCTTCCGCGAGGGAAACATTTGGGTCCTGATTTGCACGGAGCTTATGGGGCGCGGTATTGACTTCAAAGGCGTTAATCTGGTGATTAATTACGATTTTCCTCCCACGACCATCTCTTACATTCATCGTATTGGGCGCACGGGTCGCGCGGGTCGTCCAGGCCGTGCCATTACCTTCTTCACGCAGGACGATACGGCAAATTTGAGAAGGTAACTCGAAAGCAGATGCTGAAAGTCGTACTCTTATATAACCTGTGTCTTTTTCTTAGCATTGCCTTGATCATAAAAAACTCCGGAGGTTCTGTTCCGGAATACATGCTACAAATGAAGAAAGTTCGCAAATCGGAGGCCAAAATGCGAGCCAAGAAGCCACTGGAGCGCGAGGACATTTCCACAAAGATACGACCAGAGGCTAGTTGTGAAGCGACCAAGAAATCTGCAAAGCTGCAGAAGATTCAGAAAACGGAAAAGTTTCTCAAAAAGCGCACGGGCAGGGAAAACGCTACACAAACGACACAAAAAACGGAAAATGGTCTGAAAAAACACAAGAAAAAAGCTGCTGAGCCGAAACTGAAAAAGTTGAAGAAAATTAAAAAAGATTTAAAAGCATAGATAGTCAACAATAGTAGGAGTAAAAGTAGGTTTAAGCTAAAAACAGTAAAATAAATCATTTCTGTTCTGATGTTAACATTTTTTTACAAAATATAAATTCGAAAACCGTGCTCAATTGTTTTGTATACCGACAGCTGACTGTCCTAGTGTTGGAAAAGACCCGACGACATCGATAAACTTGCTATCGACTCTTTTGTATTACATTTTACGTCCGACACGTCAGAATATTTAATTTTATTCAATTATTTGCACAGTTGCCGAATCAGAACAAAAGAAACCCCCAGGCACGCGCTCAGAGACAACAGTTGCAGCCATGAAGTGCAAGCAAGCACACAATCTGTCCTTGCTGGGCTTGGCTTTGGTTGTTTCCATCGCGATTTCCACAGTGACAGCCTTACCCGTGACGCAAAACAAAAAAGCAGACCCCAAGGAGGCTGAATCCAGCAGTACTCCCGCCACAGCTGACGTGGAGACGGCTCTGGAGTATGAGCGGTATCTAAGGGAAGTGGTGGAGGCTCTGGAAGCTGATCCCGAGTTCCGCCAGAAGTTGGACAAAGCCCCCGAGGCAGACATACGTGTAAGTGTGTTGGATGTTGGTGCTGGGGATTTCCCATCTGTTTGCAATAACCAAGGTCTTCTGTTTTTGTAGAGTGGCAAAATAGCTCAAGAGCTGGACTATGTGAATCATCATGTAAGAACCAAGCTTGACGAAATAAAGCGACGTGAGTTGGAACGGCTGCGTGAACTGGCCAACCAGGCCTATGAGCTGAGTAACGACATCGATCGAAAGCATCTGAAGGTGCCTCTGCATTTGGATCACGACAATGAGCACACTTTCGAGATAGACGATTTGAAAAAGTTAATTCAGAAAACCTCGGATGATTTGGCCGAGGCGGATCGCAAGCGTCGTGGGGACTTCAAGGAGTACGAAATGCAAAAGGAGTTCGAGCGCGAGGCCCAGAAGAAGGAAATGGATGAGGCGTCGCGTAAGAAGTTTGAAGCGGAACTCAAGCAAAAGGAGGAGAAGCACAAGGATCATGGAAAACTGCATCATCCTGGCAACAAGGCTCAACTGGAAGAGGTGTGGGAGAAGCAGGACCACATGGACAAGAATGACTTCGAACCCAAGACCTTCTTCTCCATCCACGACGTGGACAGCAACGGCTACTGGGATGAGGCTGAAGTGAAGGCCCTGTTTGTCAAGGAGCTGGACAAGGTCTACCAAAGTGATCTCCCCGAGGACGATATGCGCGAAAGGGCTGAGGAAATGGAGCGTATGCGTGAGCATTACTTCCAGGAGACCGACACCAATCACGATGGCTTGATCAGCATCGAGGAGTTCATGATGCAAACATCGAAGGACGAGTTCCAGAAGGACCCCGAATGGGAGACCATTGACCAACAGCCGCAATACACTCACGAGGAGTATCTGGAGTATGAGCGCCGCCGTCAGGAGGAAGTGCAACGAATGATTGCCCAGGGACAACTGCCGCCACATCCAAATATGCCACAAGGCTACTACTCTGCTCCGCCACCCGGCGGTGTGGCCTACCAACAGCCAAATGGACAGCTTCACTACCAGCAGCAAGATCAACAGCACATGCAACAGCAGCAACAATATGCCCAGCAGCAGCAGCAATACGCGCAGCAGTACCAACAGCAGCAATATGGCAATGGACAACCCGTGCAATTGCATCCCAATCAAGTCTATCAGCATGCCGGACAGATCCCACAACAGCAGCCTGTCTATCAGCAGCCACAGCCTGTGCAACATCAACAACAGCAGCAGCATGTGCAGCAACAGCAGCAGCCCGTGCAGCAACAGCAGCCCGTGCAATATCAGCAGCAGCAACCTGTTCAACAACAGCAGCAGCCAGTGCAGCAGCAGCAGCCAGTGCAGCCGCAGCAGCCCGTGCAGCCGCAGCAGCCAGTGCAGCAGCAGCAGCAACCTATCCATCAACAACAGCAGTCCGGAAACCAGCAATCTGCGCCACAACTACAACAGCAGCAGCCGGCCGTACAACAGCAACAGCCCCAATCCCAGCAATTGAATAA
This sequence comes from Drosophila helvetica, assembly GCA_963969585.1. Lineage (NCBI taxonomy): Eukaryota > Metazoa > Arthropoda > Insecta > Diptera > Drosophilidae > Drosophila > Drosophila helvetica. Next base: position 51,217,022 of record OZ018401.1, on the reverse strand, counting down.
TCAAAGCCCGCCACCTGTGCAAAATCAGCCGCTTCCGGTACAGCAGCAACAGAAAGAGCATCAACAAAACCAACCGATACCACAGCAACAACACTAAACATTCCTTTGATGGCGCATTTGGTATAGAAATCTTATTACATTTTTGGTTGATTCTGAGACCACTGATTGGACTGAAATAGCAACACACAAAACAATATCTCATTATGATTATGTGGCAAGAAATAAAACAATAACCGATTGTCGGATCGGCTGCCACATTGTCTTTCCATTGTACTAGTAAATCTTTCTTTTTTATACTCTTTATTCTTCTCCTGTCCCTCTGCTTTATGCGACATTTTTTTAACGAATTTTTTGTACATATTACTATTTATATAATATGAGTTTTTATGGCAGAGAAATAAATAAATAATTGGGTCAGACCACGAAAGAAAACTTGAAAAGTTATTAAAGGATTCACAGTAGTGAATCAAACTCAGAATCGCTTTAAGAGCCATCGGCATACTATGGGAGTGAGACAGATGAATCTGCATTCCACATATAGATGCAAAAGAACGCAAGTAGCACTATTATTATTATTATATTTCGCTATTTTGCAATCAAGATTAAAACGAAAATATTAATTTCAGATCATCCGGTTCCTACAGCGACGCATCACCACGATTGTGTGTGATTATATAGATTAGTTATAGGTATCCGTTAAGTTTGTTTCTCGTACCACATGTACGCTGTATGCTGCGTTTAAAGATCAAACTATGGCGCGCACATTAACATATCATTTTAGTTAACATTTGCATACCAATAACAGCTACAAATAAATAAACACAAGAAGTACCGTAATTTTTACTTTTTTGTGGATCTATCCATATCAACTCTGACGACGACTTGTCATTCAAACAAAGCGGCAAAAAATTCAAAATAATTTGTTTAGAAACCAAAAAAAAATATTAAAAAAGAGAAGAATATTAAACGCAAAACATGCAGGGACTATTCAACTATCCGGCCCTCGACCCTCACTTTACTGGCCACTCGGGCAGCATCACCTAGTTGTGCTTCAGGCCCGAATTGTCCCAAATTGCGACGTCATCGCTTGACGGCTCAGTGATACTGTGGACTCTGAATCAGCCGGCCCGCTGCATTCGCTTTCGATCGCAAGCGGCGGCTGTGCATGGAGTGTCGTGGTCGCCACAGGGCAATCTGGTCGCCTCCGCCGGCCGCGACCGCACAGTAAAGATCTGGGAGCCCAAGGTGCGAGGCGTGTCCGGTGAGTTTGTTTGTGGCCCACAGCAAGCCAGTGCGCAGCATTGACTTCGACCCGACCGGGCACATGATAATGACTGCGTCTGATGATAAGTCTGTGAAGCTGTGGCGCGTGGTCAGGCGCCAGTTCCTCTCGTCGCTCACCCAGCAGACCAACTGGGTGCGTTCCGCCAAAGTTCAGTCCCGATGGCAAGATGATTGCGACCGTGTGTTATGGAAACGTTTTCTTGGTTGCTGTTTAGACCCAATTACTTAGGACTGACTTATTAACATTGGATTTTCCGCTACTGTTTAAACGTTTGTTCTGCTTCTCTAGATGGGCGCAGGCAAACAAAGCAAGATCGAAGGCGGAAGGTAGAATGATTACAACCGATTAAAAATTCTCTATAAAAACGCCAAATCTTACGTCAACTAATCACAACACTCGGTCGCATAAAGTCGATAAGAGCTATACAGAGCCATACTTTTCAAGACTTTCTAAACTAAAACCAAAATGAAGTTCCTTTTCGTAGTCGCTCTCATTGCACTGGCCATCCAGTTGGCAGCCGCACAGACTGCAACTGCCACCACAACCGAGGCAGCAACGACCACAACGACGACTGCATCCACAGCCACGACCACGACGACAGCGGCATCAGTGACCAGTGCTACCACGAAGAAACCAAAGAGGTTTTGCTGGAGGGGAAACAACTGGTGCAACACCCGGCAGCAGGTCAAGTGCAAGAACCCCAGGAGGTGCATCAAGACCATCGTGGTGGTGCGTCGCTACAGGGGCTAAGCTGCGAATGCAGATCTAAGCTGAATGATATCAATAAAAAACACATACATTTAAAAGTGAATAATTTGTTATGAACAGAAAGGAAGGGCGGAAAATGGCAATAATTAAGTGCGCCTATATTCACTTGAAAACCGGCAACAACCGAACGTACAGGTTTAAAGATATAAGCCAGAATATGACCTGCTGTTTCGTTACCAAAACAGAAGTGGGTTTTGAGCTTGGGGTACAAAGCTGCAAGAACTCTTCGAATTGGGTGCTAATTTCTAAATATAAAATATTCAGTATTCATTTTCCAAGCTATAAATATAAAAACCTGTCCTGTTTTTATATCCGGTACTCGAGGAGTTTAGGGATACATATGTATGTGTATTTAGTTTGGTAGGTGTTAGATGTGGATGTAAGTAACAGCCAGAAGGAAACATTTCAGAACCCATAGTGTATATATATTCCTGATCAGCATCAACAGCCTAGTCGATATAGCCATGGCTGTCTGTTCTCAGAACTACAAGAACTACAAGAGTTAGAGCAACCATATTTTGTGTGCAGACTCTTGTGATATCACACTGAATAAACGTTTCAGACTTACGAATCTGGATCAGATCGGATCATTATTCCACGCGCTTACTCATTCTCTCTCTGTCTCTGTCTCTCCACGCCCTTTCTCCCGCTCTTAATCGTGCAGAGTGCGCCTCCTTTAGAGGGAAGTGAGATAGCAACAAAGCTGGTGTTGGTGTGAGGAGAGAGAGAGAGGGAGATAGATGTAGCGGAAAAATGCAAACTTATAAAATATTATAGAACTCTAATAAAATATGTCAGTAGGTGGAAAGGGGATAAACAATTACCGTGGTGGTACCTCTTCTTCTCTCTATTTCTTTTACCATCCATCATGATAAGTTTCAGCAAAATGGAGAGAGATCGCGAGGAGATCCTCCCTTCCCACATTAACCAACGAATCAATTCGTCCCTTTAAGACACATAAGACAGAGAGAGAGAGAGCATGCGGCAGTCATCGGCTATAATTATAATTAAGTATAAGTATAACTACGTATACATTTTAATATAATATGGGTTACATAAATCATAAGACTATGTACGAATATACTGACTGAGTACCGAGTTCTGAGCATAAAGTATTTCCACTGGAACATTTAATAGTCCTCTGGATATTCAAGACTCTCAACGAGCCAAGAAAGAGACACATTGAATAACTTATTTTCCATGTATGAAAAGAAGCCACACGAGCATTATTACACGGATTATTTAACGGGGCTCGTTGAGTTCCAGCTTCGGTTTGTTCCTCTTCTCATATGTATTATACATACATACATATGTATATGTACATACTCATGTTTTTCCACATGCAAAATACGAAGTAAATGGAATGTGTATCAATACGGAGCAAATACCCAAATATTTGCCATTTGCCAAGATACTGTGTTTGAACAATTGGATAATTTGAGAAAAACTGTAACCAGATTAACCATACACTAGCGGGACAAGGAAATAAAGGTGACTGGCCAAATACCCGTAAGTCTATGAGTTTTAATAGTATTTTATACATTTTCCGACGACTACTCGTCACTTTTGGGAACAAATGTTACTTGGGCTCGTATCTGAATCCACTGATTGAATATTCGAAGCTTACATAACTGGACAAATATTTGCCATTGCCGATCAACCAGTCAGGAGTCATATTGGCTTACATTTTTGTCTGTTTGCAGTAGCATGGGGCAGACCAGATAAATTTCCAATCAAAGCTATGCACATAAATGTTCCAAAAGAGATGTAAACGGAACTAAATGAGACACAAACAATCGAATCCAAAAATCTCTTTAAAACCGGAGAGTCTTACGACAATAAATCATTACACTCGTTTACCTCAGCTCGATAATAGCTCCACAAATTCCCAGTCATTTCATTAAAAAATGAAGTTCCTTTTCGTAGTCGCTCTCATTGCTCTGGCCATCCCGTTGGCAGCCGCACAGACTGCAACTGCCACCACAACCGAGGCAGCAACGACCACAACGACGACTGCATCCACAGCCACGACCACGACGACAGCGGCATCAGTGACCAGTGCTACCACGAAGAAACCAAAGAGGTTTTGCTGGAGGGGAAATAACTGGTGCAACACCCGGCAGCAGGTCAAGTGCAAGAACCCCAGGAGGTGCATCAAGACCATCGTGGTGGTACGTCGCTATAGGGGCTAAGCTGCGAATGCAGATCTAACCTAAAAAGTTTAATAAATATGACATAAATTGAAAAGTGAACAATTCGTTATGTGTAAAAAGGAGGGGCGGTTTGATACTGTTTCAGATCGATCGTTGTCCGCTATATGATATACGATGGATGGCTGTCCAATAAGACCGAGACTTTGTGAATGAAACACAGGTTTTTGGTTGACAATCATTTCATGTTTCAACATAGTGTCATCTTAGCTCCATACACTTTGTCCAACATTTCTCCAATTTTTGTAACCCTTAAAAAACATTTGTCGAGGTCCTTAAAATAGGCTTTGTTTTCGTGAGATGACTTCATCAAATCTCTTTTCACAGGAGAAGTAGCTCCTAGGTGCTAAGTGCGGAGAATGGGGCAATGGGGCTTACGAATGAGGAAGCAATTCGTAAGTTAATTCAAGGATCAAGGATTCGGTAATCTTTATGATACAATTTTGGTATAAATTCGTTTATCACATGCAGCGTAATAATAGTTCGCACCATATGATAAGTAGGGTATGCATCATTCGTGTTCACCAGCACTCAAAACATGATCAATGCGATACTTCACTGATCGCTGATCAAGTTGTGCTGGTGAGCGCGCACAATGGCTGCCAAACACAAACTACATAAATGACGCAGCTTCTTCAAATTTTGACAGGAGTCAACTGACAGAACTGACTGTTGACAGAAACCGTTAATTGGCGGGAAATTAAAGAAGTCAACGATTTATTGGACAGCCCCCCTCATATTGAAAAGATTTTCCATTCCATTTTTATTTTCGCAATATTTTGTGTTGATCATGATAGAACTATTCGATGAAGATATTTACCTGTATTACTAATCGCGAATTGGTAATGGATGCCTACGAGTCCATATATTAACCCCCGTCCGACCTGATGATCCTTTCCTTTGTCCTTGCTCAACAGCAAGCATTCCTGTCCCCAAATAAAGCGTTACTGTTCTTAATTTAGCAAAGCAGTATTTAAATATGTTTGGTTTTGTGCCTTTTCAACTTGTTTGGGTCTATGTTTAAGATTGATAGAGGAGCAGTAGATATAGGAAAAACGCCAAGTCAAACTTATCTGCATTTAAAACACATTTAACATATCCTGTGGGAAACCGAAGCAAAATGCATTGGAACGACTGATTCCTAAAGCGAAGATTGTCATTCTGAGTGTAATCCTTGCTTTTTCAAGACGGTAAGTCAAATAAATATTTATTAATCCTCTGAATGGGATGTCCATGTTTAAGATATCAACGAGCCAAGGACCAACCTCCTTTTCGTGCATGAAAAAAGGCCCTGTTCTCCCACAAGCTTTTAAAAGTACAATTTGTATGCTTTCGGAACAATGGTTTTGTTTATTAGTTGTTATTTTGGAATATTTCGTTTCCTAGCCCCTGAAGCGACGCACCACCACAATGGTCTTGATGCACCTCTTGGGGTTCTTGCACTTGACCTGCTGGCGGGTGTTGCACCAGTTATTTCCCCTCCAGCAAAACCTCTTTGGTTTCTTCGTGGTAGCACTGGTCACTGATGCCGCTGTCGTCGTGGTCGTGGCTGTGGATGCAGTCGTCGTTGTGGTCGTTGCTGCCTCGGTTGTGGTGGCAGTTGCAGTCTGTGCGGCAGCCAACGGGATGGCCAGAGCAATGAGAGCGACTACGAAAAGGAACTTCATTTTGGGTAAAGCTTGGAGCTGTTGGTTTATGTCTGGAGCTGTGCAGGAATGACAGAGTTTTGTGATTGGTAGAAGTGCGAGTCGGATTATTTATAGGGATCTGTTGGGTTCCAGCTCCTATCGTGCTTACCATACATACTTCTTATGTTTCCTCACCTGGAACAGAAGAATGTAAGAGGAAGGAATCAATACGAAGCAAATACCCAAATATTTGCCATTCGCCAATGTTATATATTTGAACAATTGGATAATTTGAGCAAAACTGTAACCAGATTAAGTACTTGGATACATGGAGAAGGAAATAGGGGTAGCTGACAGAAAATATGAATTATACAGGTGGGTTTTCGACGACTTTGGATCCACTGACTGAACATTTAGAGCTTACATAACTGAGCAAATATTTGGCTTACATTTTGGCAGCGTCTTGCAGCTGGTGCGACTAAAAATCGCTAGTACATCGTATAAAAACGCCGAATGCCCCGTCAACTGATCACAAAACCCTTTGACATCCAGTCAAGAAGAGCATCCACTCAACCCAGCAGCTCTCGAAATGAAGTTCCTTTTCCTCCTTACTCTGTTCGTGTTGGCCATGCAGTTGGTTGCTTCAGCCACCACAACAACGCAGTCATCCGTAGCGAAGTGCAAGAACCCGAACAGGTGCATCAGGACCTACGTGATTGTGACCCGCAGGAGAAGCACTTCGGGTTGAATGCTGAACCACTTGAATCCTGATTGCCAAACAAAAACTGAAAATTACCTGATTCTTGTGAGTGCCCCGTATTCGTCTGCGTGTTCGATCGACTGTCTGGATCCCTCAGATTCTGGCAAAGTAGCCCCCGATAATTAAAATAATAATTTTTCTGTATATTATTTAGTATATCGGCTTCAGCCATGATGCTCCTTGAGCCACCATCAAATAGTGCCAATGAAAACCAAAATTCGTAATGCAATTGTCTTTTACTGAGTTCATGGTGAATCTATTCACTGCTGGACAGGTTTTCGGATCCCTCAACCGCGATTGGATCTCCGGCTACGTCTTCCATTAGATCCACGACTACTGGAACGTCCACTGGAGCGTCCACGGCCGCCGCCGCCTCTGCGTCCTCCTCCCCTTTCGCCATCATCACGTCCTCTCCTGCCCCTGCCCCTGCCCCGACCGCCCTCGTCGCGTCCTCTATGATGATGGTGGCGGCGAGGCCTTCTGGTAGATGTCGAGGCTGATGCAGATGTGCTCGAGGCTGCCGTGGTTGTTGCCTCGGTTGTTGCCGTCTCCGTGGTGGATGCTGCTTCCGTGCTGCTGGAGCTCCCGGAGCTGCTGGTGCTCGATGTGGAGGACGCGGCTGTGGTCAGGGGCACGAGAGCGGCCAGGATGGCCAGGGAAAGCACAAAAAGGTATCGCATCGTGGCTCTTGGTTCTGCTCAGGCTTGTCTTTCTGTCCCAATCGTCAGTCAGGCCTTGCTATTTATACCAGACTTCGTATATCCACCTAGAGACACATGGGGAGATTGTCTTCGAGCAGAATAGGTGCTCTGCTGGGGCTTTCCGAGCCAAACGTATACATAGATGGAGATGTTAGCCATTGCATTGTCTCTTTCTTTTTCGACTCTTTTCGGGAGCCGCGAAGTGCGTCAGTTCTTCAAATGAAATATGTCTTGTTATTTATGTGCTTACACTGCGAGAAAAAGCTCGAACTTCAAAATCAACCTTAAAATCTTTTTTTATAATCATTTAGGTAAATTGTTTGGAGCTAACAAATTCTCGAATGAATTTATTTTAATCCATTTCGATGGAAGATCTTTGTGTCTTAAAAGAATCACAAATTCTCAAATCTTCATCGGAATCTTGATGCTAGTTTGATCTTTTTTTGCTCAGTGTAGAAATATTTGCTCTTCTTGCTGAATGCTACGAATCATTTATTGAATAATTGCCTTAGATATATAGAAGTGGTATTTCTTTGAGCTCGAATTGGACCATGGAAATCGAAAACTACATCTCGGAGAAGGAAACTTTCACTGTAATTATTTTACAGTCAAAACATCCCCGTGTGTAATGGGAGGCCAACCTTCACATCATCGTCGGATTATAAAAGCACAAATGTACTGTATGTATTTTCTAATCCCATTGTTCAACAGCTGAAAACACGTGTATTGACAAAGCCGTGCGAGGCGATGGCTGCAGAGCTATGTACATATGTATGTAAATATCTCGCGAAAACAGACACCAGAATCGGTATGTAGATAAGTTTAAGTTAAAGAACGAAGCGTGTTCTGGAAACCGATAAATAAATGAGAATAAGTACCAGTAGTAATTTATTTTTTCTTCCAATTAAAAGAGTTCTCCCCTCCGTCTGTAAGAGTTTTTTAAGGAGATACACCCAATAGAACACGAGGGTATATAAACTGACTCGACAAAATATAATATAATTATGTTTAAACATATCTCTCCATCGTCAGATATTTGCTTCGAGATAATAGAAATCATTCCATGAGACGGATCTTGTTGATCCAATGCCATAGCATACTTTTTGGGTGCTGTTGGGGGTGCTGTTTCGACCATGCTCATTCCCGAAGAAGCAAAGTAGAAGAGCTCCACCCCTTCTGACCTGTTTTGAAGGGGAAGACGCTGGAGGGGGAGTGTCTGGTATAAGAGAAGAATATCTAGAGCTACCCAAGGAGTATGCTAGGAAAACCAGACGGTGCCCTGTCTCGTGCCATGCTAATGGGATTTCCCCAAACATTCACTTACGTCGACCAGGAGCAAACAGAAAACAGTACCATAGTACTGGTAGATACTGTAATTGTAAAGTGATCTCGTGAAAGGCAATGAACTGAATAGAGAGCAGTGCTTGGAGACACATCTGTGTTTGAGTTGAGTTTAGATGCGGAGGAGATTCCGCTATAAATATCCACTCCTTGTCCCACTGCCAGCAACAGTTTCAAGCGGTCCAAGAAAGTACGCACTCACTTACAATGCGCCCCGTTATTGCTCTTCCTCTGGTCGTCCTGGCCCTGCTCGTCCTGTGCAGCCAGGTCTCGGCCTCCGGCTCCTCAACAACTGCATCTGCAACAACAACAACAGCTGCCTCGGCCACCACAACGACCGCTGCGGCGGCAACCACCACCACTGATGCCTCGGCCACGACCACCACAGATGCCTCGGCCTCGGCCTCGGCCACGACCACAACCGCAGCCACCTCCAAGAAGCACCACCGCCGTCGTGTCATTATCAAACGGATCATAGTCCGGCGTGGCGGAGTCCGTCGTAGGGCGAGGGAAAACTCCACCAATGGCGTCGACCGGCGTCGTGAGGTGGTCCGCATCCGCAGGACGGTCCGCCGAAACTAATCCGCTCCTCTATGGCCAATATCTCCAATAATAAAATCCGCATTTTCCTAAAGATTTAGTTTGTATTATGCACATATGTATCTGGAATGTAGGAAAGTTATCAGACCCTGCCGACTGCCGGAGGGTGATCCCCTTCGAGGGAAACTACTGCACCCTCCATAATATATTTCAGCCATAATTCAGTCAGTGCAATAGAAAGTTTCGTGGAACCCTATAAACTGGGAGCACGAAGCTCTGACGGATGTACTCCGTAGATGGGTCAAATAATTCCAAGGATTTGCTAGGTTGCTCTTTAGCTCCGAAATGATAAAAAGCTAATACAAATAGTAGTAGAAATAGTAGGGGCCAATCATACATATATCGAATATCCATCGATTGGCATTGGATACATCCAACCGGCACAGTGAATTGATCGTTTAACAGCCAAGGATTTCTTAAGATATTTCGCATTCCTCCCAAAGGATGCATTTACAAGTCTACTGTCTATGGTGAAGGAGAGTCTTGTGAGTTTGGGTGGGTGAGTGAGTGCCTGCTGCAGTGCCACTTGTCGAAGGTTTACAGTCCACATGGTGCACATGGAAAGCCAAGAGTGTCCAAGAAGGATCCTCATTAACGATCATCTAAGTTTATGCTCATAAGTTGTAGATTTTAGCCTCAGTGTTACAACTGTCAGCATCAGAAGAATGGAAAGTTCTGTTGCTTTTCATAAATATCCACTTTATAAAAGCCCAAAGTTCTTGGATATAATTTGTACTTGTTTATTTAGAAATTCTGTTCTCGGGACTGCAAATATTGACATGATTTCTATTGTTGGCTCAGACAGCGTTAGCCGGAGTGTTTGCTCTCCACTCTCAAGCTACCCAAATTAGCCCTATATATTTGTACCATTGAATACGTTTATAAATAGAATATTGTCAATATGAACATGTGTGGGTACATGTAAATATTATACAGAAACGAGAGTGGCCTCCATTTATCTGAAACTTTCCATTGAATTATTGCCAAAATCATTTGATACAACAATCGCCTACATCAATGGCATTTAAGCTTAAGCGAGTGCCTGGTCTATCACGTATTTTCAGGGATCTCACCCCATCGACCTATAAAAAACCATACTTGATCGACTGGAAGATACAGTCAACTAATAGGTAGCCCAAAGAAAAGCCACGATGCGTCCCGTTGGAGCCCTACGCATGCGCGTAGTGATTATCCGTAGAGAGAGAGTGGTGGATTCGGGAAGGGGAGAGCGGTGGGGTCCTGAGGCTTTCCCGAAGAAAGCTAATAGAACTTTACTAATACGAACTCTGGTATAGTCACGCAGGTTCTATGTGAATGAGACCTGCTTGATTGTGCGTTTCTACTAGCTTTTTTAAATCCAGGTTCGAGGTCGGTTTCGTGTTCATAATTTAAATACGATCACAAAAAATACACCCTGAAAAAGTTCTTAGATATGCGCCTTTTGTATCGATAAGCAGTATCCATATGTTGTGAAATCTCCTAGCGCGTTTTCCACACAGATCGTAGAAAATACCAGTAATGTATTTATTTCATTCCATTCCTTTGCTTTTTCAGTACTTGGTCTGTCTGTTCATTTATATTTTGTTTAGAATTTGTACTTTCAATTTTTTTTCCGATTTACTTCCCACAATGGAGACAACTTTCTTAGACCTTAAGGACGATTGCATCGCTAGCATTTTAAAATACCTTCCAGCCGAGGGTTATATGCCCTTTGGGCAAGTATGCAGCCGCTTCAGAAACGTCTTAAATTATCGCCGAGCTAGCCTGTACAAGCGGCTGGAACTTGTGGACACCGATCAGGATTTGCTGCTGCTGCGAAAAGCTGGCAGACACGTCAAGACTTTGTTTTTGTCCCTTCAAGAGGGGTGGACTGATACGCCAGCCTTGAGAGTGGACGAAACTATCAGCGGCTTGGTTAGCCTAGAGCGTGCCACTCTCAAATGTGGAAGTAGCGTATCCTACAGCGTCTTCAAATGCATTATTCGAGCACTGGAAAAATTACCAAAAATGGAAAGCGTGGGCGTGATCCGAGGGGGTAAGAAGTTAAACGTTTTACAACGAAAATGTATGCCAAATCCATTTCAGTTGCAGATAAAATGCTTACATCTGTGGAACACTATACAGATTGCGACCATTTGCTTTTGAAGTTCAAGGAATACACCGACGAGAGAGCTCTTCAAGAAGGCATGTTCCAAATCGGAATTCTGTCGTTCGGTAATGCTGCCATCGAGAAAGGACTGGCTGATGTGGTGCCACAATTGACAATGGTGCAAGAGGTGCATTTGTGCTTGGATCGTCCATCAAGCGAGTACCTGCCCATTATCCAGATCCCGAAGCTGCACACGCTCTCGATATTTTGGAGACAACTCTCTAAGGGTTCACTGTTGCCCTTTCTTTCTGCTCTGGCCTCCCTTCATTCAATGAATCTGACTCATTTGTTTGTCGGGGTCGCAGACCTTGGAGATGCTGAAGTCGAAGAAATCGCCCGAATTGGCAGCTTGCAGGAACTGGACCTGTACTACTTGAAGCCCAGCTCCATATGCCACTTGACGGAGCTGAAAAACCTTGAACGGCTGAGTTTTACTTCGTCGGACGAGAACATATCTTCCCAGCTGGTGGCCGTAGTCCAAGCATGTCCAAAACTGGCTATTATCCAACTGGGGAACGTGATGCACGAGGACTTAATTTGCAAGGCATTCGAAATGCTGCAGAAGAAACGAGATCCCCTCAACGTAAAAAAAATTTTGCTGATCATGGCTCTTGGACAACATCACGGGGTAAATACATGATTCCCAGAACAAATGAACTTATAAAACTAATTTAATTCCGGTTTTGAACGTGCAGGACATCGACATTGAACGCTATGCACGCATTTTCATCCTTTAAGGAACATCGTACCGAATTTGCATCGACTGTTATTGGAACGGAACTCTGTGATAAATGCAAAGATCTAGATATTTACTTTACTCTGTTTATTCGGCGTAATAATTGAATAGACATCGATCTTTAACATACAAGTACATACAAACATAATGTTAACAAACAGTACAACTTAATGACTACCAAAAAAAACTCCAGGCCCAGCAGCAACTGAACAGAGAACCATCTAATTTAAGTAATTATTAATTTTAGATGCGACATAATATAAAAATAATATAATATATAGTATAATATAATATTTAAGATTTGTATATCATGCTCGTAGGTGTATTCGCTTTTGTGTGTGGTGTGTGTGTGTGGCTGGAGCTCCCAGGTGGCGACTGGCTGGATGGCCTGGATGGTCACAACAGAAACTCCACCTTCCGCTGTCGTTGCTACTTGTTCACACTCCGATATATCATTGGTGCCGAGCGATCGTTGGTCTTGGTGTGTCGCAGCTTGACTGTGGCAAACTGGGAGGCGCTGCAAAAGAGGAAGGCACTTGCCCAGTAGAGAGTGTGCGTGCCTGCGTGCACCCTTCAAGCGCGCCTCTACTTACGGGTCGGGTGGATGGACGTGCAAGCAAATACGTGTGGGATGGGGGCTAGCTGGGCTTTTTTTGTGGCTTGGCTTTCAGTAATCTATTGAAAAGTTGCGGTACACACCGCGCCTGCTAGAAAGGCAAATGACGTTCGCATTACTTTAATTACATCTAAAGGGGGCGGGGCGGGGCGGTTGCGGGGACGGCATTAGGCAATGGGCAATAGGCTCGTGCAAAAGAATTGACCCCGGACTAACAGAGTGAAACATGATGCTAGGGACGGGCTTAGATCTAAACGAAAACAAGTTCAGTGATATGTGTAGACGGGTACGATTATGTGGCTGTGCGTCATCATGCAGGCGACCGAGAATGAATGTAGCCCCACAGGTTCTATGTAATTGAGAGCTGCTCTGATCGTATTGCTATATTATCCTTGAAATCTTTATTATTATAAAGAATGTGGCGAGTGTCAGTAGTGGGATATGCTTGCCGAAAGTGAAGAAATGGTAAATACTGAGCCGGCTCGAGTCCTAGAATGGTGGCTTGTCAATGCCACACTCATCGGGCTTCTTGAAGACGAGCGCGTAGGTTAGAATGGGGTGGACATTGCTGTCCTCGGAGGCAGTTGACAGGAGCGAGTGCGTGGAGCAGGTCTCCATGAAGAGCATCTCCGCATCGAAAGCACTCCAGCGACCACGTGCCAGCTGCTCCTTGACGTACTTCAGTTGGGTATTTATCTGTGGAGGGATAAGGGTCAGATAGGGGAGCGACTTTTGGGGGACCGCTGAGACGCAGACAACCCACCATTGGCACCAGCAGCGGAGTGCGACAGCAATTAAAGAACTCGGCCACAAACTTACGGATGTTCTCAGGCTGAGGCTTCGCATTGATCGCCTGCTGCAGAATGACCCGAATGATGGCGCGAATCTGGTAAATAGGAAGTCACCGGTTATTTACTTGGTTATCATAAGTGAAAAGTCGGCAGGCCGCTCTGCACCTCTGGATGTTGGCAGATATAGTCCCAGTTGCCACGGCGCAGCTCCTTCTGTATGCGCGGTATGGTGTTGTATTTCCCAATTGCATCCGAGTCCCATTTTCCGAGATCCCAGATTTTACATTGGTTTTCTTTCGCCATTTGTAACAGATTTTTTTTTTGTATTTAGGCCTTGTTAAATACGGAAATTTAGATATACTATGCTGAATGAATGATAGATTGATTAGATAGAGCCTTCTTGTTGTAGCTATGTGGAATATTATAAGTCGGCTTGAAAGATGCTGGAGTTTTCATTCTTAGTGTTATCGATCGTGTTATAGTGCTATTAATATCAAAATCGAATATGTTTTTTGAAATAACATTCTCCAGTTAGTCATCGAGTTCGAAAATCAGCTTTTCCAACAAGCTTAATAACATTTGAATTGCGCGCGCTCGATACTCATAAACATCCGATACGTTGTTTAGGTATTTATGTGATTAGCAAGTCCGGTCACACTGCCCACCACGAAAAAGAAAATTTGGACGAAAATTTTTAGAGATTTCCGTTTTTAATTAAAAATAATGAATTAATTAACGCTGTAAATTAACACCATTCACAACTTTAGAAAGTTTAACAGCGCAAAGGCAACGGGAAGCGATGGTAAGCTGACAAAAGAGCGGTGATAATGAAGGAAAATCTGCCCGGCTTGCCCGGAAAAATGAAGTGCTGGTCGTAATAATTGACCAAAAATAGAATGGAGAACCCAAAAATAGCTGCGCACGTTTCTAATTGGACTCGTTGTCCTCCCCGTCCGTTGCAGGCTGTGCTGGGCGCCCAATTGGTGATCACGCTGGTGATGGTCAGCGTGATACAGAAACTGAGTCCTCACTACTCCTTCGCCAAGTGGATACTCTGCCGCACCGGCCTCTATCGTTATCTGCACCCAACGGACGACGAGCTGCGCACCAAGGGCGGTGTGCCCAAGGAGAAACCGGCGAAGGGAAAACACAAGCAGCAGAATGGAGTCTCCGGGCAGTTCCACATACCGCGCAGCATTGAGGTCGACCTGGAGACGTTGCCAGTGCTGGAGCAGGACGTGGTGCACCTGCGCTACTTCACCGAATACCAATGGCTGCTGGACTTTAGTATCTACGCCGGCATTGTGTACGTGATATCCGAGGTAGGTTTGGGATCGCTTTAATCTTGATATTGACCCATTTCATCCGTGCTCCCGCTCTCTCTCCCGGGCAGCTCTTCCACTTCTACTTTCCCCTAAAGCAGGAGATCAACCTGAGCATGGTCTGGTGCCTGCTGGTCATCTTCTTTGCCCTCAAGCTGCTGTCCTCCCTCACCGTGCTGTACTTCCAAAGCGAGGAGTCGATTGGCGAGCGATCCATGGTTATTGTGGCCTGTCTGGTCTATCTGCTGATCGCCATGATCGTGCTGATCATCGACGAGCGCATTCTGGAGACAGGACTGGAGGACGCCTACACCAGTTTCAATGCCAGCGCCTCGAAATTTCTCACCGAGCAGGGTCTACCTTCATCGTGAGTAGAAACAATTTTGTAACCTGTCCATCGTGCTAAAGCCCTTTTGTATTCCCAGTGGTCCGGCCTCAAAAATAGTGGTCAAGTTTTTTCTCGCTCTCAGCTGCGGCGTGCTCGGCTCTCTGTTCACCTTCCCCGGCCTGCGCATGGCCAAGATGCACTGGGACTCGCTGAAATACTGCAGCGGCAATCGCGTGATGCAAGTCCTGCTGAATCTCAGCTTCGTGCTACCGTTTATTTTGGTCATTTTGTGGATCAGGCCCATTAGCCGAGACTATTTGACGGTGCGCGTCTTTCAGGGCATGCAACAACCGCTGTAAGCTCGCGAATCGTTTTATTTTTTCTCCACCACTCCCTAAAATGCTAATTTCTCGTTTCAGACTGACGCCGCATGCCTTTGAAACGCTGCGCCTGCTGCTGGTCGTCTTTGTGGTGGTCATGCGCTTCGCCCTGATGCCCATCTATCTGCAATCGTACCTGAACCTAGCCTATGATAAGATACTGGATCTGCGCAAGGAGGCCGGTCGCATCACCAACGTGGAGTTCAAACAGAAGGTGTGCATGGGCTGCTGTTTCAGTGGGAATTGTTTAACAGCCTGCTCTTTCCACAGATCTCCTCTATTTTCTACTATCTCTGCGTTGTGACCCTGCAATTCGCTGCCCCGCTCATTCTGTGCCTTTACCTCACGCTGATGTACAAAAGCCTGGGCGGCTTTAGCTGGGCTGGCGTCTTCAATGAGGCTGTCGTGCTGCAGCACGAGTGCGCTGCCGGCGACGTGGAGACGGCCGTATCCGGCGGTACTGCCATTGAAGACGGAGAGTTCAATATTATGGAGTCGGCTCAGTCGCTGCAGGCATCGTTCAGTAGCCTTAAAAATGTAAGATCCCACAGATAACGCGAATGAATTTGTTCAATTTTAAGATATATTCTGTGTATATTCCAGGTGTTCTCCACGGAGGTCTACAAGGGATTTCTGGGCTTCGCCACCTGGTGGAGCTACTTCACTCTCTTTGCGACTTCCTCGCTGGGCATTGTCTACCAGTCGTACTTTAACAAGACCTAATGCCTTCTTCATCTAATCGCATATACTCGCTGGAGTTCTCTACACCCAGCTACCGGCATGCTAATCCTAGTTAGTCACTTTATGTTTTATCGTAGTCCATTCGTATCCCATACGCGTTGATATTGTTTTATAGTCCAGTCCAAGTGAAATCACACTGAAAACTTCTTGGTTTACACCGTGTATTGTATATAATACTACTTTATCGATTGTTTATAAAGTTTGTAATAAAGACTTTTAACCAGGAGCCAGCTATCGAGTGTTTGAGTAAATTAAAATCGCCTTCAAGCAGAGATAACCTATCTCTCTATGGATTTCTATTGGCAAGCGGAGACGCAAATATTCTTACCTATCTGGAAATATTGATAATTCTTGTGCCTATTCTCCGAACAAGGTTACCTATTCATTGCGAAATTGGTATTGCTGTATCTGTAATCTAAATTCCAGATGGGGATACAATAACGACTCTAAAATATGAGGTTTCTGGCATCATTTTAACATTTGCTCGTGGATGCCAATCAAGCTCTTCTTAAACCTCACTTGTGCGTTCCGTTCTATTCCGTCTGTTCTATAAATTGTTCTCAATCAATCTTATTACGCCGCGTGTGTATGTTTTAATCAATCATTCCTTTTGATATATGATATACTACAGGATAAAGGAAAACTTAGCTCCCTATGGCTAATAGAAGTCGTATAATTTGAACTCTAGAGCTCGAAAAAAATATCTATCCATTAAATAATTTTATTCCCAATTCAAAAGACGTTTTGTTTAGTTGGTTATTGGTTAATTTGAAAACACCATTTTATTGAACCTCAAAGGTTGTGGATAGAATTAACTTAAAAGACCACAGGCCAAAGTATATCATTTCATATGTAATTTTCCAATAGATAGTGTGAAAGAAGGTAACCCGATATTACTTAATTTTCGTTACCATATTATATAGGTAGTAGTTTCTAGTATCGGTGACTTCCTCCCGCTTAGATCTTGGCGATGCCAATGACACCGCAACCAATACGGGCGCCGGCATTGCCGGTGGTCTTGCTCAGCTCGTGACCACCCTTGCCCAAGTCATCAGCGTCGGCGTGGACGACAACGGTGCGTCCTATGATGCTGTCGGCACCGAACAGCGTGATCTTCGAATCGGTAATGCTGACGGCCGTGGCGCTGTCACCGGCCGCCTGAATGTTGCCCAAGTCGCCCAAGTGGCGGTTCTCGTCGGTGGGGGCACCGTGCTCCTTGTTCTGGGGGTTGAAGTGGGGGCCTGACGACATGCATCCGTTGGTGTTGTCCCCGAACTCGTGCACATGGAATCCGTGCAGACCCTTGGTAAGGCCCAGCACCTCCCCGGTGACTTTCACGGGAGCATCGCTGGTCTGTCGTGGAAAGAGAATGAATGTTGAACAAGTTGATTATCTCTAGCTCGGATTCCCGATAAGCGAAAAGTGTGTGTACAATCGTGACATGTACATACTGGGCCCCACACACACACACTCAGATACGCAGAGCTGCGCACTGTTGTTCGACTTATATAATTTGCATTTGTTAAATGACACAGCAAAAACCGCGCTCGCACTCAATTCTGTACAGCAATATTCAATTCCACAGAGCGGGGGCCGGGGCGGAGGAGACCGGCACTTCGACCTTTAAAATGGCTTCGCTTATTGCTACTGCTGTTGTTGCTGTGGGGCTGCCATTTTTTCTAGAACGTTTTCAGAAAAGTAATGCTATAGTAGGAAAACTCACCTCCTGCTCAAAGAAAACGGTGCCCTTGGCATCGCCATTAATTACACAGACAGCTTTAACCATTGTTTTAATGTTTTTTTTATATGATCAGCGAGCAAATAAATTCTGGTACCGTGCAAATCAGTGTGACCGTTTGACTTCGTATTTATCGATAAAATGATATGACCATGACAATTTCACTTGCCAGGGTAGCTGCACACTCTATCCAGCGTTGCCTGATCTGTAAAATTGTTATTCGTGACATTACAGAAAACAAAACACTCAAAATTGACGGCTCCCAAAACAAAGGATCCAATCCGATTGAGAATCGACAAAGCCAAAATTCAATTTCACACCAGGAAAAATCAATAGTGACAGTCGCAGAACAAAACACACACAGCGGACACCATGTTCCACTTCAGCGGCTTCAACATGATGTTTCCAGAGGGACGCAACTTCCATGCCACATACAAGTGCTACTCGGTGTCGATGCTTCCGGGCAACGAGCGCTCTGACGTGGAGAAGGGAGGCAAGAGTAAGTGCAAACGTAGTGTTTAAAGTGTCATCCCACTCTTAGACCATCTCCTGTTGCAGTCATCATGCCGCCCTCGGCCCTGGACACGCTCACTCGCCTGAATGTCGAGTACCCGATGCTCTTCAAGCTTTCCAACAACAAAAAGTCGCGCTCCTCGCACGCTGGCGTCCTGGAGTTTGTCGCCGACGAGGGCAAGTGCTATCTGCCCCACTGGATGATGCACAACCTGCTGCTGGAGGAGGGCAACATACTGAGCATCGAGAGCGTCTCGCTGCCCGTGGCTACGTTCTCCAAGTTCCAGCCCCACAGCACCGACTTCCTGGACATCACCAATCCCAAGGCCGTGCTGGAGAACGCGCTGCGTAACTTCGCATGCCTCACCAAGGGCGACGTCATCGCCATTAAATATAACAAAAAGATCTACGAGCTGTGCGTCCTAGAGACCCGTCCCGGCAACGCCGTCAGCATCATCGAGTGCGACATGAACGTGGAGTTCGAGGCGCCCGTCGGCTACAAGGAACAACACGAGACCCAGCCCTCGGGGTCCGGCCAGCAGGGCGCCCAGGGAGCAGGGGCCAGCGATGCCAGTGCAACCGGGGCCGCCCTCGAGGAGGTGGTGGAGACGTTTCAGGGCTCCGGCGTTCGTCTGGATGGCAAGAAGAAAAAGGAGAGTCAGATGGCGACGCCAGTTATCAAGAAGGTTCTGCCCCGCGGCGTTCCGGACTACGACTATAAGTTCGGGCAGATCCGCTTCGATCGCAGCATCAAACCAATTAGCGACCGTGGCAACGATGAGGCCGGCGCCCCCGAGGATGGATTGGATGTGAATAGCTTCCACGGCACGGGTTTTTCAATGAAAAAAACTCGAAAGTAGATTATAACTCTTAGTTCTAGTTGTATAATGTTCCCCTCGGCCTGGACCTGGGACATAACTCTATAAACATAAAATGCTTCAAAGGTTTAGTGTCAACTGGATGGCTTCCTCCTTGGGGGTCGGCGGCGGTGCGATTGTGGTCATGGGTGGCAGGCGACGTATCTTGCGGCCGTGCTTTCCCTCCTTACGCTTCCAGAGGCCTGACCGTGGTCGGTTGCCCATTTCGCGCATGCGCTGAGCACTGCCAACGTGTTCCTTGTTGTGCTCGGGATTCGAGAGGCGACCCACGGTGGCCATGCAGATGCGGTCGAAGGCGAACTCTCGCTTGGAGGGCAACTGCACCACGACCTTGTCGTCGAACTTGCGCAGAATGGTCCCGAAGGTACCGGCGGCGTGGATGAGGTGGCACTGCTGGCCGGGATTCTTCTCGAGGCAATGGATGCGAGTGCCTACGGGCAGGGCGCCCAGCGGATAGGCATCGCCCTCATTGGGACGCACTGCGGGAGTGAAAAAATTAGCACTTAATGGACACACAAGCGGAACCACTTACCGGGAATACGCGGAATCACGCGAGAAGTTTTCAGAACGTCGCCTGCCTTCATGTTCTCCGTGGCCAGAATGTATTTCAGCTCGTCACCCACCGCCACCAGGGCCACCTTGGCCGTGCGACAACCGTCGTTCAATATCTCCACGACGAGCTCCTCCTGGGGTGCTCCCTCGCCGGGCCCGTCACGCACCCACTTGACCCAACGATACTGCTGCTTGATGCCGCCGCCGATGCCCTTGGCCACCATGCGCCCGCTGACAGGGTCGCGGCCCGCCAGGTGTGTGATCTTTAGCGGCGCAACCGTGTACTCCTCGGGAAAGTGCACGACCCGGCGGAACTGCTGGCCGGCTCCGGGCCTTGGCTTCTCCACGACTTTAGTTTTGGTGCGCATCTGTTGCAGCGCCAGGGCGGCCGTGACGGCCCGCTGCGGCGGCTGCAACGTCAGGGCGGAGTTCAGCAGGCGCGTCAGGCTTTGCATTTTCGCAGACGAATCGAATTGATCTGTTACAAAACCAGCACAGCTGATCGAGGTGCTGCCAGATTTTTCGATTGAAAACCACATGCACCGCACAGTGGGTCCTTTTCTCAAAACACATGGCAAAACTCATGACTTCTGAACTGAAACGAAAGTTTAAAAGGGTAGGACGTTTAAATGGTCAAGCGTAATTTACGGTCAAGCTCATGTGTGATCCCTTAAAACAAGAAAAACATACATTTAAAACAATTTTATTGCAAGCCATACAAATTTCGTTTAATTGAAGTGTCACACAAGTTTTGCCATATGCAACAACTTTATATCAGATTTTTGCAACGAGTTTTTGCGAATACGAGCCACTGTGCGCCGTTTGTTGCGTCTTTCCTTTTGCTGGTCTTCGAGCGCGTTGCCACCCGGTCGAACAACCGTTCTCTTCTTCTTCTCCTTTTCATCGTGCTGCGGACCGCGCTGCGCTGCAAGCAATAAGAATAGGAAAAATCGCATTAAAATCGCTGAAAAAGTGCACAAATTGGCTTTAAAATATTGTTCAAATACTAGTGTTACGTATATAATAGAGAAGTTTCCGGAATTCGAGCGCAGAACGGCAGAAAAAAGGTACGAAAAAAAGAAAAATAAACAAGGCGAACGAAAAATAATATACACACACAAACACGCAGTGAAAAACGTGTTGTGTGCAAAAATATAAACAGCGAAAGAGAGAGAGAAAACCAATAGCAAAGAGTGAGACGGGACGAGAGGACAAGACGAGAGGAGTAAAATTATAAATATATAAATTTTGGAACATGCTCAAGTGTTGTACACACGCACACTTGCCTGCGCATAAGTGTGGTGTGTGTTGTAGGCTCAAGTATGTGTACATATTTTGATGTTAGGTGGGAAAAAAAAGCGGGCGGAAAGTTTACGCAATCGCCGAGCGAAAAGCGTGAAGAGCGTTGTGAAAAGTGTGCTTTTTGTGAGACAAACATGCACATCTGAATATATGTGAATATGTATGCGCAGGTGGAGTCGGTTGCTAGCTGAAAAATCAACGAGCGGCATTTTTTACGCATTTCCAATACGCTATCTATGTGTGTGCGCTGTGTGTGTTCAAGTGTGTAAATGTGTGTATTTACGTAAAAGAGTATATAGCTGTGTGCGGGTTTATTTATATGTATGTATGTATGGGCGTTTGTTTGCCTTTTGTTGTTCTCGTTAATTTTATTTTGGTTTCATTTTGCATGTTTATGCATGCAAGCTCGATCGATTGATAGGTTGGGGAACGGAACCATGTGGTGGGGTGGTGTTGAGGAGAGTCAGTGCGAGAATCTGCCTTGCTGTTTGTATGTGTGAAGCCCACGAAATAAATAAAGAGCCGAAGTAAGCTCGTTCGATTCTGTTGCTGAGAACCGTCTTCGCGTCGTCTAAGCGAATACAGTGGCTCAAAAATATAGATCCACTTCTGCTTGGAACAACAACAACAACACCTGTTCGACTTTTTTTTTTGCTCTCTTGTTTATTAGTACTTCGTAAGCAATGTGGAATGCTTTAGAGATGTGCGCATATTTATTTTATTTTATTTTTTGTGTGAAATCCCACGTATTAACTTTACAAGCGTATATTTAGGGATCATGTTCGAAACATTGATCTAAAATTTAAAAGCATTCATAAAAGATACACAGAAAGAAGATAGCGCAAAGCGCCGCACCGCTATGATAGAAAAGAATAATACAGAACAGCTGATTTGATGTTAGCGGGCATTTAATTCTCGGTTTTTTGTATGTGCAACGCAGACTTTAGGTCTAAATCTCCTAGTTATAATGAAGTGTTGTGTACCCAAGTGCGAAAACAAGCTTTAAAGGAATACAAATAAAAAACAGAACAATCGTTCTGTTATTTTCTGAATGAGCCTACAAAAGTAGAAGCACGTGGAGAAGGTGACACGAGCACTTTATATCCGAACAATAAAAATATTATGAAACATTATATAAACATCTGTAATAACAACCTTTTCTTATTAGGAATTACTTTAATTCTGTTTAACGTCGATTATTAATAGTTTCTGATGAGGAAGAAACAAAAAATTAATAAAAAATGTATTTCAAATATTTTTGTTCACCTTTTCTTTCAATTTGTATGAAAAACGTTGACTTTTAAAAAAAAAATTGTAAATATCCTTTAACTTGCTGACCCAAGAGCAATGAGAATGAGCGAGATGCATATACATATGCTCTGCGTTTTATGTTTGAAGTGCATTTTGAATCTATATCATAACCCCTTTAACCTGGTCACTAAGACAGAGTGTGAGGAGAGCAGAGCGAAATCCTGTTGTTATGGAAACTGAATGGTGCGGAAATCCAAATAGAAACAAGTTCTGTACGTGAGTCGCGGCACACGTTCCGCGACACTACTCATACCCCGTACTCAGGCAGTATATACACAAGTAACTTTTTGAGTAGTGGGTATGAAAAACCGTAGCTCCGTTTACGTTGTCTCTATAAAGGGGGTGGTGTGGGGGCATTTTCCATTGCGCTGCCTGCTGTTGCTCTCGCCGGCATCACACTCCACATTACGCCATTAATGCCCGGGAAAAGCCGAGAGCGCACGCGTGAACCCTGCTCTCATTTTCGGTGCGCTTCTATTCTGTGTGTGTGTATGTGTTTGTGTGTGTGTGTGTGTTTACTCACGTAGTGTAGCGTAGTAGTAGTAGTGTTATTATTATTTTTATTCTCTTCTTCTTGTTGCCGAGCAAAACACATAGATACATACATGCATGCATATGTATGGGTGACTACGATTATTGTATGAGTGCTTGTGCGGCGGCTGCGGTAGCAAAACAGAGTAAAGCAAAAACCGAAACAGAAACGAAGTGGAAGACGAAGGCGAAGACAGCGACAGCGACAGAGTGGGGGACACAAACTGCCAGTCAGCAGGGAGAGCGGCAGCGGGTGTGTGTGTGCGCCTTCGTGTCTGTGTGTATATATTTGGAAAATATTTAAGAACCTTGGGACAAGCGAAAAATGTGCGAATGCCGCGTGAAAATCTGTGAGAATAACAAAATTAACTAATTTTATTCGAATAAAAATTCGAAAAACAAAATCAAATAATAACAAAGTCCTTCGTGTGAATGTGTGTGTGTGCGTGTGTGCGTGTTTGTGTGTGTATGCATGTGGGGTATTTTTTTTCCATTTACTTTTGCCGAAAATCAATCTTTTTTATTAATCATTATAGGCCCCGACAAATACAGCAACTAAGCATAGTAAAAGTGGGATTAAATGGCCGCCACTACCACAACCACAACACTAGCAACAACAACCACCGGCAATAGTAGCACCATCAACAACAACAATAACCACAGCAGCAGCAACAACAACAGCAGCAGCAGCAGCAACAATCACATTTTAACGGTACACACCGTTCTGAACACTCCCACCAGCATTGCAGCCGCTGCCGCAGCAGCCGGCGCGGCCGACGCCGCCACTGTTGCCATCGCCAAGGACATGTTGCAGCTGCACCATGGGGCTGCAGCAGTGCTGAACAACAACAACAACAGCAGCAGCAGCGGAGCCGGCGGCATCAACAGCTCGGAACTGACAGCCGCCAGCAGCAACAACAACAACAACAACTCAGCAAACCACCCACCTGCCACCACCTCCTCCTCCGTATCCGCATCCGTAGGGGGCTCGGGCACAACACCGCCGTATGGGGAGCTGCGCTTCAACGAGGAGGTGCTGCCCATCACCGATACCGTCACCGTGATCGGACGCAACTCCTCCACGTCGCTGGTGCATTTCAATGTGGCCGAGAACAACCTGGTCTCCCGGAAGCACTTCCAAGTGCTCTATGACTTGGAGGTGCGCGCCTTCTTTGTGCAGTGCCTCAGCAAGAACGGCATTTTCGTCGACGACTTTCTGCAGCGCCGCAATGTGGATCCCATGAGGCTGCCGCAGCGGTAAGTTGAACGATGGAATGACTAGCATCAGGCTAATCCGTTGCGTTAACCTCTTTTGCAGATGCTATTTTCGGTTCCCCAGCACTGAGATTCGGATAGAGTTTGAGAGCTACGTCGCCGCCCTGGCGAACGTTGTTCCTGACGCTGCCTCCTCTCCAGCCCACGCCACGGTTGCGGCTACCCATGCGGGAAACAACCACAATGCCATCGGGAGCACTGGAGCTCATGTCATCATCACACCGCCGCCACGAGATGATCTGCAGCAGCAGCACCATCACAGCCAACAACAGCAGCAGCAGCATCAGCCAGCGCATCATCTGCTACAGCAGCAGCAGCAGCAACAGCACCAGCAGCAGCCTTCGCTCCACCCACTCCCACACGCACCTCTCCACCCGCTTCACCATTCAGCCCTTCAGCAGCAGCAGCAGCAGAGGGGCGGCAACGTCGTTGTGGTGCCTCAAGCAGCGCCGGCTCATCTGATAAGCGCCGGCGACGGTACCGGCATCTATGCACCGCTCAAGATATCCATACCCAAGAAGGAACAGAAGAGCCCCTATCTATCACCAACTGGCAAGTGGAATTTCCCTTTCTCCCATCAATATTTGTCCAATTAGAACCCAAATTCTAGTTGGGTCTAGAATATCCAAGATATAAGTCAGCTGAATGCAGCTGAAGTTCCCCACTGAACTCGTAGAATAGCCAAAGAGAAATTTCCACTTCAATGTGCTAGCAAGCATTGATTTTTTTGGTTACTTAAACCAACAAAAACTTCGTAGACTTTCAAAATCATTTCGTAGGAAAATTTCTTGGAAAATAAACTTGGGGAGTAGCGTATCCATGTCTTTGACTGCCACAATGTATGCGATTGTCTTTACCCAACGCTTGCGGCGGATGCGCGAACAGCGGGCCGCCGAAGATGAGGCTTCCCAGAGTGAACGCCAGCTAGTAGATGGCCCCAGTTCCAACACGACCCAACCGAAGGCTTCAGAATAGGTTGAATAAGTGAGGAAGAATGATTGATATAGAATGTTCGAAAAAGGCTGCGCGAATACGTCTTGACTTTATCTTTTAATGGATCATATTTTTCTTGACTCTCCATCGCAGGTACAATTAGCGCCGCCAACAGCTGTCCGGCTAGTCCTCGACAGGGTTTCCATCAGAATCAGCCCAACAATTACAACAACTACAGTAACAATAACACGGTAGCTATATGAGAGCTTTTATGTGAATAGTATGTACTCATTTGACCCTTATGTTTCACAGCAGGATCTGTTCCAGACTCCCTCCACAGCCAGCTATAACCACAACGAGAAGCCGCCGTATAGCTACGCTCAGCTGATTGTCCAAGCAATATCCGCCGCGCCAGACAAGCAGCTGACGCTTTCGGGCATTTATTCGTTCATTGTCAAGCACTATCCGTACTACCGCAAGGAAACGAACAAGGGCTGGCAGAATTCCATTCGTCATAATCTCAGTTTGAATAGGTACATACCTATCCTGCCCACATTGACTCGGACTTAAACAGAGCCAAGCTGAATCCTATCCTCCAATCCCCGCTCTTGCAGGTATTTCATCAAGGTGGCTCGCTCCCAAGACGAGCCAGGCAAGGGCTCTTTCTGGCGCATCGATCCGGACAGCGGGGCCAAGCTGATTGATCACAGCTACAAGAAGCGTCGCCAGCGCAGCAGCCAGGGTTTTCGTCCGCCCTATGGCATGCCCCGTTCGGCGCCTGTTTCCCCGAGTCACATGGGTAAGTGGGTGGTGTGCGTCAATTGCCATCCTAGTATTAACTCTCTCCATTTGTACATTGCAGATAACTCGCGTGAGAGCTCGCCGCTTCAGGATATCGTGCTGCAATCAGCCCCTGGATCGCCAGGCATGTCGATGGAACAGCGCGCTGCTGATGCCGGTAAGAGGGAGAGCTATTTTAGACTAGTCATTAATGGTTTGGCCAATGCATATAAAAATATCTGGATAGCTTTCAATATGTACTTATAAATGTATTCTAGTTTCAACTGATGTCCGCCGTTCTTTGCTTTTCTATTCCAGAAATCATCTATAATTCTCAGAATGCACACCAGCAACAGCAGCACCAACAACAACAACAGCAGCAGCAGCAACAGCAGACGCTGTCCAATAATTCCAATCAGTACAGGTTAGTGTACAGGGGACATCAAGGTCACTGTTGGCAGATGCTATATTACATATATTGTACTTTCTTGCAGCAGCGGCAGTCCGTACTACGTAACCAATCAAAATTCCGGCGTAGCCGTGCAGCAGGCGCATGCAGAGGGGGGAGTGAATGCAGGTGGTGTTGGAGCCCTGATTGCGCTTAAGCGAAACCATGGGACGGCCGGAGGACCCCACCCGACCACTGCCACGCTTCACCATCAGCAGCAGGCGGCGGTGCAACAGCAGCAGCAGCAACAGCAGCATCAGCAGCAACATCAAGAGATTATCTACGAGGAGTTGCCAACCGACTACAGTGGCCACATCGAGGCCAGTGAGGAGGAGTGCGTCACTACTGCCGATGCCACCGTGGCCAAAAGACCCAAATACGTGTCCGAGGTGCTCTGATGCGTGCGCATTCAGAAGCATAAGCCAAGCAAGGGAAAATAGTAAGAGAAGTAAGAGCCGGCTGCAGACGGACGGACGGACACGGAAACTCAGTAAAAATCAGCAAGCAGAGCGGAGCGGAGAGGACGGAGCGCACGTGAAGAGACGATTAGAAGCAAAACAAAAAGTATCTCCATCTTGTATATTGAATTTGCCAATCCAACAACCTAGAAACCTAGTAAAAAAAGAAAACCCAAACAAAATACCAAACCCGAACGCGAACGAAAAAGTTGTATAAATTGATAAGGAATATTTGATGAACGGCCAGCCATGCATGATTGTTTGTGTGTGCTGAATGTTGGCCGTGCATCCGTACAACGGCATGCACATTTTTCCAAATTCGAGACCCCCAAGCTACCACTTAACCTTACCTTACCTTACAACCCCCTAGATCTGACGAATTCAATATGCTCGATGACGCTACTCTCTAAGTAAAATATTAGACTAAGATTTAAAGCGAAAGTATAATGGCAAACAAACAAAATTATATAGAAGTATATACGATTGATTATGATTATGATGTTTAAGATGTTATAGCTATGTGACCGAATTGTGCAAGAAGCGATAAAGTAGGGGGACAACCACGTGACAACCAACCAACCACACAAGTAACAAACAAAACAAAAAACAAACAGGCGAATGAATATTATTACCTATCTACATACCTTTACCTATATCGATTTAAAAAACATTAAAATACAAAGCAAAAATATAAAATGATGAAAAATTAATAAGAAAATATCTACAAATTTACGGATACAATAACAATACAAACCATCTAGTATATATACAGATATATATATATATATATATATATATAACGGAGGAACGATTGCACTTTATTTCTTATTAATGAAGAAAAATCCCATTTAAGTGTTTGGACATATTGTGTATTAAAGAAACAAAATCAAATGACAATATCTGGTTTTATTCTACACTGGAAATGAATTGCGTGGTATTCTGGGCTTACATTCCTTCGCTGCGATCTTATATAACAAATCATATTTGGACTCAAGGGTCAGCAGCCTGGACCTGCCGGGGCCCTCGTAAAATTCGTGGACATTCATGTTTTCATAGTTAATATAAGTCAAAAGATCCTTAACATACTCGTTATTGACCTTATGTCGCTTTGGCTCTGCGGGGTCTGTACCTTTGTCCGATTCAATGTCGCTCTTGTCGATTTTGAATGGATTCTCGTTGGCGTATACATCGGTTTTTTCATTGGACTGCGAGGATAGGCCTTTGAACTGCCATTTGAATTCGCAAAGGGAGACAAAGCCGTACATCGCAACATACTTTTCAATAGTCTCAAAACGTATGATTTCCGGCAGGGAAAGTAATTTGATGTATTCTCTGAATACGTCGGATCCTAGCTGATAAACCTCACCAGGTACAGGGCCGCGAAGGCAACGTATGGCTTGGGACGCACCCTTGATCAAATCCTCGTTGGTAATGTGATGCGCATACTCAAACACCTTCAGGACATCGGGATACTTCATTTTTGGTATTCTTTGCTTGATAATATCCATGCAGACAGATGCTAAAGTTGGTACCAGGTATATGTTGGCGCAGTCCATCAGCTTGATTAGCTCCCCATTGTCGTAGCCAGCGACGGCCTCCTTATCGTATGTGTACGCAAAGAGACGGAACTGTTCGAACGTTTTGGCCGTAGTGTCGGACAGCCATAGCTCTCCGGAAGCAGCTTCCGTAAAGTCCGCTTGGAATCCGCGCTTAAAGAAGTCAGAGGCTAGTCCTAGAATCACCTTATGGCACTTGAATCGTTTCGACTCGACAATCACGCAACAGTCCGCGAAGTCCTCCTCCACGGTTAGGTTCTTAAAGGCGCTGGCTAGCCTGCGGAACAAGATTCATACGCATGTGGACAGCTTATTTTTATTTTGGCCCGCAAGGAGCTTACCATTTCTCCATGTCTCTCCCAACAACAGAACGCAGCTAAGCCAATAACAAAATATGTTCCAACAATACAACTAGCTGTACAGCACCAGTCCCTATCTTCGATCTACCCAAATCAGTTGTAAAGAGTCGAACCGAACGTCTCTTCAGGAATGTTATCAGTGACAGAGCTATTGGCCAAGTTACTGCGTCGTTTTTCTTCCTGTTTCGAGCTTGCGAAAAAAAAAAACAAATGACAAGCGTAGGGGTATTCTAGCCAATTATTTTCATCTCATCTGTATTCAAGCTTTTTGTTGTGCAGCAGCCTGATTTAAATATGGTTGGAATATGCAGCTTTATCGAGAAAGAAAAATAGTTTCTTCAGTATTACTACATATGTATATCTATATATGAAGGCTATTCACACTGACATGAGCTGCCTATCGATAGTTGAGTTATTTTTCATATTTCCAGCAAAATTTGATAAGTCAACCAAATTATTAAAATGATTGAACGAACGATAAAATTGGTTCAAAGTCTTTGTTCTAAGGATTATTCATATGTATATTTGCACCCCCTTCCCACAGCCATAATTTTACGCGCCAAAATTTGAGTTTTGATCTGCTAGTTTTTGTTGTTACTAGTGGTGATAGTTCACACGATAGTGTTGAAATATTCAACACTCAACCATAAGAACATATTTACTGTATACCGTAAATTTAATTTTTAAGGAAATAGTACAGAACATAGAGTATAGTATAGAAATTTTTTAGTTTTTTTATTTGCGCTCTCTCGAATTGTGCTTCCCTGCATCACTGGATTGCATCATATCCTTGTCATTCTTTCACTTTCAAGCAATTGCACTTTGGCGCGCAGTTTTAATGATTATTCAGTCAACTGGATCCAAATGTGTACATGTTGGTTTACATCTTATTTAAATTTGCCAATCTTGTACAAAATTGATTCATCAATCGCATAAAATTATGTTCAACCGAATATAAAAGTCGAGTAATGTGATTTCCTATCACGGACAGAGGACAGAGGATTAACCCATCGTAGATCAGTGGGTATTGAAATACGCTCCACGATTGTCATTTTTTTTGTAAGTAGAGAGATAGAAGAGGATGTTTCTACAAAAAGTTACAAACAGTATTATTTTCCGGGCGTAACTCGAGCTGTTCACCTGTTTAAGGTGGCTTAAATGGGTTAAGGCTTTTTCATCGATAATTCCGCGGTCACACTGATAACGATACTTCTTGAGCAAAGCCGGTGGTTGCGCGCGACTTCGTCCAACTTAAATATCTTCAATAAATAATTTATTGATTTAAAAAAGTGCTGCTATTCAAGTGAGTACCACAGCGGACAAGTCACTTTAGGTCTGAGAAAAGTTGTCAAGCGCTGGTAGGGATCGAGAGGCCAGGAATATGATTTTCAAAAAGTGTCTCAGATGCTGGTGCGCGTTAGTGTGTGTGTGTGAATATCCTTGTGTATCCTTCAGTAGTCTGGATGGCGCCGCGTGTTTTCGACAGCCCGCGTGGGTGTACGTGTGTGTGCGGCCACATACATACATTTTTGGCGATATATTTCCACACAAATGCAAAATAAATATAATTTCGCTTGGACGCTTTCTAGCTGTAAAACAAATTCAAATTTTTTTTGTGTGTTTGCCTAGAAAAATCAATAGACACGAAAATTGATTCGGCATTGGTTGAAGAAACTGTGAAAGGGATGGTGAGAGGTGGAAAACGGTTTGCTGCTGAATAAGTTTCGTGGCTTTCTTGATGCTTTTTTTATTGTTCGCCTCTGACCCGCGTCGAGTACAGTTTACAGTTGTTCCTTTCAGTTTGGGATGCACTGTCCGCGCCGTGTGCAGCTGTTTTCAGAGTCGTCTCTGTTGTGGTTCATTTCATTGTTGTTGCTTTCGCAGCTGCAGCAACAAACCGTTAGGATTCGACTACACCCTGCGCACACTCACACTCAGGCTCATATATATAGCATACACTCTCTCTTTTACTCTCATCTCCTCTGGCAGCTTCCAGACTGTTCGAGGATAACGGTTACATTCCTGTTCCCCCCCCAACGCAACATGATTCATGTGGGTTCCACCCACTCGGTGTGGCACAGGGCACAGCCTCATCCGCCTGACAGATTTGTTTTTGTTAAATTTCCTACAAGGTGGTTTGGCTCTTTCTTATCAGAATGTTGCTCCTATTTTGCAATTACCGTGTGGCTCAAGAAATTATTGTGTGGTTAAGTTAACTAAACAACCTTTTAAAAAAGTAATTATGCAATATATTTATGGAATAAGACGCAATGCGTTTACCATTTTGTGAAATTTGTTGAAGCATAAAATATGGGCATAAGCGACCCACTGTGCCAGTCTTACGGTTCGTGCGGTGGAGTACAGAGCTAGTGAGAGGAGGAGAACGGCCAAATACTTCAACTTTATGTACAGTTTTTTCGGCTACGAACTAAATATAAAAGCAAAAGAAGAAAAACAAAATAGAACAGCAGGAAAAGGAAAATAAAACGAATCTCAATTTTAAAATAGCGCAGCGGCAAACACCCTACTCTATTGGCTCTAAACCTGCACGCGACCGATGCAGTCACTCTGAAACTGCACAGTTTATTAAAACACCCACGGTATTTCGGTTTTCCATATTTCAATCTTTTCTGCGTGCGTCAAACAATCCAATTTCGAATTGCAAAAAACCAATATTGTCTGCACGAATGATATCACGAGCTAAACAGATTGAGGGGAGAAATGGGTGTGGTGTGGGCGGTGGGCAGCCATTCCGCAAGGTCACCGGATAACCGATTCATTCTCAGCCCCCCCCTGCAGCCTGCTCCCAAAACTGCGAGTACAGTTTTACTCTTTACTCTTCCCCCAGATTCAGCGTCTGTCTTCCTATCGCCGGTGTTCCACAAATCTCTAACAATCCCCAAGCAGTTTGAAATCTCTTTTGGTTGATTTCCAATGCGTCGATTTTTGATGTTGCTTATCTCATTTTTGGCTTTACGTTACTCAATCAGCTGAATAGGCAATTCACTATAAAAAATGATATTATCTTCCGATCGATATGATTTGAAATATTTTGTGGACAGATGTATGGGAGACCTGCGAATCTCTAGAAACTAGGGGCACGTTGAACCCGATACTCTTGAGATTTCTGGAACACATCGCGATCATAGATGCTCTCCTCCTTCCTCTTCGTTTTTGTTTCTGCGATATGGTATTCCAATACATATATATGTGCATATGTGTATAGAATAATTTTAGTGTATCTCTTACATATGTATGTACATATATGTGCGTACATATGTAAAATTCAATGAGGCATCACAGACGCGCGCCGCCTTCTGTTGTTTGTTGTTTCAGCTCCGCCAAAAATTGCGCTCTTTGCTTTTTTTTGTTCTTTTGTCTGGCCCGGGCCGGCACAGTCACACGTTTTTAGAATCAGCCGACAAACTCGTGGTTCGATTGCGGATCGCGTGTGATGGAAAAACCCCAAAAAGAAGTTCAGAAAACAGCTCGAAACGAGATGATTGAGGGGAATGCCAACAGGCTAATTTAAGTTAATGTCCAGAATAGAGAACAGAAGCGGGCCAGCAAATCGGTAATGGGCTGGGCTGGGGCAAAAGTTTGCACGCCAGATCTGGTACAGTCAGCCACACGTGCTGAGCGTTGCGCCGTTCGCAATGTTGTGAAATTGTGAAATGTTGTATGTGTATGATGCAAAAAATTGTAAACGGAATACAGTGATTACTCTCTATCAAGGTCATTCATTGGAAATTTCTTTCCAATAGAGATGCCAAAAGAGATACCCAGAGATTGGAATGATAAATGAAGGTAGTGGGGGTTCCGATCTTGTTGGTTCGCCTAAAGAGCTTTCACTGTACCTACATACATACATATGTATGTACATGAGTGTATCCAGAAGATGGGTTTCCATTCCATTTGTCAGTAATAATTGCCAGAGTATTTCTAGATATTCAGGCGCTCTCTTTGATTTGTTTTGCTAGAAGACCTTCACCCGTTTGATGTTGTTGCTGCTGTAATTTGTTGCACGTGTTTGTTAATTATTTGTTCCTCACACATGGAAGCATTTTAGAATTTGAATAGCGGCGGATTATCGATTGGAATGTGCTCTGGGCTCGCTCCTTCGTGCAGTTTTACGACCACTGGATGAGCTGGTGTTAATATCCAAAAAAAAGCTACCCCGGCCGAATGGATTCGGAGCGTGACCTTGAACTTGCAGCAACCACCCCCAAGAGGGAAACCAACCACCACAACAAGTGGAAACTGTGTTAAGTGTGCAATGGCTGTTGGTCTCGGTGTTACGTTGCGGAGCGCTCTGTAAACGGTACGGGTGTCCGGTCTCTAATGCAACCATCTCTGCCAGGCGGCGCGCCGCGGCGCCTGCTACGATCCGTTCTTGGGATATTACGGAAAATTAAATCGATATTAAATGCAGTATGCCGGCGGCCGTGCAGCCTTGACATTGGAACCAGCAGCAGGTGGGAGCCCAGCTCTCTCCTCCATATCACACTCGGCTGCACTCGCAATTCAATCCATTTTAATTTGCGCTTCCAATTCCATTTCCATTTCCATGTCATGCAATGCTATCCCCTCTCTCTCTCTCTCTCGCTCTTTGTGCACTATTTCGCTATGCCTTAACGGTGAATTCCAATTACAGAGAGCACAGAATTTCCAGCCTGTACATGTAATTTCACAATGGGCTGCAGGGACATTGGGGCGAAATCGGTAATCAATGTGACATACCGGATAGAGGAGCCAGAGAATGAAACTGTGTGGCGGGTAATGGAAGAGCTTTGGCGTAGATCAGAGATCTATACATATATTAGATAATGCTGCATAGTGTTGAATCAATCTGCCCCACTGTGCGAGCTTATTCTCTTTCGATTTATGCATGTTTCATTCAATTGAAATGAAATGCCATATTCTCTCGCGCTCTTTACACTCCAGGCTCGAGGCCATTACACAATTTCCCCGACAGTTTTATTAGCACTGCAATGCTACGGCTCTCAAAGGTTCCGCAGTTGCGTGTTTGGGGTATTTTTAGTTCAAAAGTTCGAAATAGACCAAAATTGGAATTGATTGACGCAGGAGCTCTGATTACATGTTTCATTGTGGAATTGTGGGGGCTCGCAGGGTGGTCTCGAATTGTGGCGCTTGGCGGATGGCTTTGTGTGGATGTGAGTGGCTGTGAGGATTTTTCGCACGCAAATATGGAAATTTCGCAACCATATGTACGTCAGCTTCCGCGTAATCAGGATAAAGCGACGCCGACCTTGTCACGACACAGTGTCAGCCATTGTCCTGGTTACCATACCATACGACCATACCCTTCTGCTTCTGTGTGGCATGGGGTGTGGGCATGGGGTTACACTGGGGGAAAGGCTCTTGCCTAACGAGTATTTGGACACCAAAAGTGTATTGTTCTGCGTGTGAGAGGAGAGACGCTTTTGTTCAGTTGGTATTGTTCCCTGGCTTATTATTAAGGTGCCAGATGGCTGGCTAATTACAAGATGTACGAGTGGGGAATCGATACAATAGATAGAATTCAATTGGGGCTTTCTCTGACATGTCAACACATGCAAATCGTTTATATAACCCGCATCTACATATCTGTGCCTGGCCAGGCCAGCCATTGATCTTCATTCTACACAATAAAAAGCATTGTTTGTTAAATTTACACTGATGACTACAATCTGAACCACAAATGGCAGCAATTGCAGCAATTACAATTTCAATTTCAATTGTGAATTTTAATGGGAATTGCCACGGGCCGTACTGCCAAAAAGGTACTATACGCGGGGCGGGGTGGGGTGGGGTGGGGCGGTTTGCTTTGGAAAACTACCTCAAATGTTCCAATTCCAGTAATGAACTTTCAATTGAAATTTGAAAACGCATTGTTGACCGGTTGTTACCGGTTAATGGCAAGCAGAACGGCATAGGGGTACGCGAATTCATTCACATTGAATCTACGACGAACGCAACCAAATCCCCATAATGCTGTTCCCTGAAACGTAATGAAGCATACGGCAACATTGGTTTCAAGCTGTTTCAACCGGTTCGAATTTCGAATTGATACCTTATGAGGTTCCCTTTCCGATAAATTCGATTCAATTGGCCTTAAACGTTTGAACGATCTGGTCTAGTAGGGGGAATAAATGGTATTTACCGTAGAGGAATGAAAGGATTCAAATAAACTTTGAATTCGAATGAATAATCTATGGTCTGTAATCCTTTTTCTTCCTTTTTTGCAGACATGGTGAACACTTTTCTGCGGTGGAAACAAATTAGCTATCCCAAACGTCAGGTAAGTCAGGTCGCCATAGCCAATCATGTGTTTTACAGACCATTATAAGTATTCTCTGTTCTTCTTTCAGTTGGCACACTCGACATCTCTTAACTCCTATTCAACATAACAAGAAACTCCTTAGATTTAACTACAACATCAACAACCTGATCGCTTAATCCATTCAACTATTTGCTAAAGGGAGTCATCCGCGGGATTAAATGAGAGTGGTTCCTATGTTAAGTCTATAATAACTTCTTAACGAGCTTGAAATTCCAACAACAACAACATCGTCGAACAGCAGGGATTATTCAGGCCAAAAAGGAGAAGGATTTGTTTTTAATTTGGTATATTGTTCGGTTCGTTCGGTGTTTAGTCCTCCGGTCAAATTGTGTATTTTAACTAGGATTTTAACTATTTATTGAATATTTTTAGAGGTAGAGAGCTGATAGAGCTTGAGCTAGAGCTAGAGCTGATCAGATCTTGTAGGGAGAAGGAAACATTTCAGGGCATTAGTTACTTAAGTCACTGAAGCACTTTGTGTATCCCACGCGGCGACTTGTTCACCGATTTTCATTATGAAAATAACGACAATGAAGTTTAAGCGCAAATATGGCTGTTTAGAGAATATTTGAAACGAATTTCTCTCTTATTAACCAATTTGGATTTTTGTTTCGACCATCATTTGTTACGTAGTCTTGTATTTTATAAGTTCCAATCGATTGTTTTGCACCAGTCGTCCATCCATCCAACCGTCACGTCACGTCACGCGTCACCCATCCACCCAATCCGATCCACAATCCATAATTGTTTTCGCCAAAAAGGTAAACGATATTTAGTTAGCTTCTGCGGTGGAAGGAATCCGAGTAGTTTTGAGTTTTGCATCCGACCCCAAAAACCAACGACCACAATCAAGTAAATCATCATGGAGCCATTCTCACCGGACCTACTATGGATGGTCGTCATCGGCTTCCTGATCGCGTTTGTCCTGGCCTTTGGCATTGGAGCGAACGATGTGGCCAACTCTTTTGGCACCAGCGTCGGCTCGGGCGTGCTTACCATCCGCCAGGCCTGCGTCCTGGCCACCATCTGTGAGGTCTCTGGCGCCGTACTCATCGGTGAGACATTCAAAGGCCTGTGAAAAACTCTGATCCTATCTAATCTGTTTCTTTCTTGTAGGCTACAAGGTGTCGGACACGATGCGCAAGGGAATCCTGGAAGTGGGCATGTACGAGGGCTACGAAGAGGTCCTGATGCTGGGCTGTGTATCCGCCTTGGCCAGCAGCGCCGTGTGGCTGCTGGTCGCCACCTTCCTGAAGCTGCCAATCTCCGGCACACACAGCATTGTCGGCTCCACCATCGGCTTCTCGCTAGTGGCACGCGGGGTGGAGGGCCTCAAGTGGTCCACGCTGGGCACCATCGTTGGCTCGTGGTTCATCTCGCCCGTGATGAGCGGCATTGTGAGCATCCTGCTCTTCCTGGCCATACGACGCTTCATCTTGCGTGCCCAGGAGCCGCTCAAGGCGGGCTTCCGCTCGCTGCCCATCTTCTACGGTGTAACATTCTTCATCAACGTCATCAGCGTGGTGCTGGACGGACCCAAGTTGCTCTACATGGACAACATACCCACTTGGATAGCGCTGAGTGCCAGCCTGGGCCTGTCCCTGGTGGTGGTGGTGCTTACCCAGCTGGTGATAGTGCCGCTTCAGCGTCGGAAGATCGAGAAACGTTTGAGGGCCGAGAATCCGGTGAAGTTTAATTTCGAGGACTCCGTGGGTGAGTTTTTCTTTAAGACAAGAAGAACCCCTTAGAGGAGATTCTAAATCCATTTCTTACAGAATCCTCGCCATCGGGCAGCCCCAAGAAGCAGCGTCGTCCCTTGTCGCTGGTCAGCGAGGGAAAGCCGCTGCCCGCCATCGCCGAGATCACCGAGCTGGTCTCGCTGAGCGACAACTCCCCCAAGACCTTTAAGCTGGCGCCCTTTGGGCTCGCTGCCAAGAACAACAATGCGCCCGGGGAGGAGTACAAGATCGATCCGCAGCTGATCAAGAAGGCCGAGGATCTGCTGGGCAAGGCCAGCCTGGACAACACCGATCTCACCATCACCAGCCTCAACTTCATCGACGAGCAGCAGCAGCAGCAGCAACAGCAGCAGCAGAACGGACGCAAGCTTCAGGAGTGCTTCAAGCGCGTTCAGTCGCCCAAGGAGGAGCACAAGTCGCAGCAGCAGGTGGCCAGCGGTGTGCCAGCCGCCACAGCCGTTACGGGGGCAGGTGGCAAGGCCACCAACAACAATCTGCAGGTGGTGGAGAGCGCTGGAAGCCTGGATCTAATGATCAGCTCCACCCTGTCGCCCAACTCGAGCAAGGTGCCGCTGATCGAGAGCAAGGAGGCTCTTAATGAGCAAGAGGACGAGTTCAAGCGGGCTGCCGGTCGTCGAGCCAGCAGCGCTGAGGAGACTCAGGAGATCTCCATGCTGTTCTCGTTCCTGCAGATCCTTACGGCCACCTTCGGCAGCTTCGCGCACGGTGGAAACGATGTGAGCAACGCCATCGGACCTTTGATCGCACTCTATATGATCTACCGCGAGGGCTCGGTGATGCAGCAGGCGGAAAGTCCCATATATATTCTGATCTACGGTGGCATCGGCATCTCCGTGGGTCTCTGGCTGTGGGGACGGCGCGTCATCGAGACCATTGGCAATGACCTCACCAAAATTACCTCTTCAACGTGAGTGGAATCAATTGGAATCGATTGGCCCTCGAATATAAGAATCTAATCCATAATTCATGTTCGTCTTATTTGCAGTGGATTCACCATTGAAATCGGAGCCGCCATCACCGTACTGCTGGCCAGCAAAATCGGCTTGCCCATTTCGACCACACACTGCAAGGTCGGTTCGGTGGTTTTCGTGGGTCATGTGAGTTCATCGGGTCGCAAGAAGACGCCGGCGCTGGAACAGAAGGAGCTTCGCTCGGGCACGGAAAAGCCAGCCCAGAATCCAGCTGTGCCCATGGAGGATGGCAGCGTCGACTGGCATCTGTTTAGGAACATTGCCTACGCCTGGATAGTGACGGTGCCCGTGACCGCCCTGCTTAGCGCCGGCATGATGTACGTGCTCTGCCTGCTGGCCGTGGATGACATGGGTCGGGCCTAGAGAGCTAGAGAGTCATTCAATTATTAATTGTAATTGTCAAAAAAACTACATGTATCGTAATTGTACAAGTTGGAAAACACACAAAACCTAAGGTTAATCACG
This sequence comes from Drosophila helvetica, assembly GCA_963969585.1. Lineage (NCBI taxonomy): Eukaryota > Metazoa > Arthropoda > Insecta > Diptera > Drosophilidae > Drosophila > Drosophila helvetica. Next base: position 51,178,493 of record OZ018401.1, on the reverse strand, counting down.
CAAAAGAAAACAAAGAAGTGAGCAAATCTAAGCAAATTACTCGTCTAACTAAAGCATTGTACTCGTACTTAGCTCCTAGAACGTCTCTGATGCTAACCGATATTAATATGATTTAATATGTATACGCCAAGCATGTCGTGATCATTTTTTGTACAACTACTGCGACTATTTCCAACTAAAAGAAGCGAATCTCCGATTTTTTTCTTAAAGTCCAAGCCCAATTGAAAATGATTTAAAATACTATTAGCTTACGGGTACTCCACATCCACATCCACTCCCCACCCCCAACCCCCCAAATATGAACTCCCAGCAATAGGACAGAGCAAAACACTTGAATAAAATACAAACTATGTACAACAACAAAAGACCTCTATGTGAACCTGGTCGATTATCACAAATTTGTTTTCTACTCAGTTTTATACAGTTTTTATATAAATTTTGTTAATTTTGTTTGCTCCTTAAGGACTGCCTAAGCAACTTCATTTGATCTTCAAGTCTTTTTTTTCTTTTCTGAGATTATTTCGAACTTTTTCGAAATGTAATTTTTTTTGTATTTCATTGATCATTCATTTCGATTCCATTTACAACCAATTACTCAAGAGGCTCTCCAGTCCGTCTTTCATTTACATTCCATTTGAGAGCCAGTTCGTAAAATATTTCACTATGTAGTTATACGAGAAATAAATACAAAGTTACGAAATATACGCATCTTATTATTCGGATAAATTTGTAAATGTTTTACATTATGGATGGCAGGATAGTAATACAAACGAAAGGGTGTACAATGTCATGTTTGGACTGTGGGCTATGCGTAAAGTATTATTGTAGACAGTTTCTTGATCTGTGTCCTAGGAATCTTGATCAGTTAAGTTGGGAACTAGAATAAGAAGCTGCGTAGTCCCGTCGATAGATCTGGAGAAACCCTGGAGTGATACTTTGGAAGAGGACACCGAGGACTTCTTGCCAACTATGATAGTAATTCGAGGATTTCGAATAGATAATTTCCCACTTGGAAAACAAGCAAAAACTAGGATGGTAGGAATGTATTGGTATAAAATCCATTGCCGTCTCTTTGGCTGCGTTCAAATAGCCCCGTCAGGTTAGATTAGATTAGTGTGGATACATCCTGTGTATGGCCTACTTACTACTCACTACTTAAAATATACTTATAATTAACTTAACTTATTATATTTTTATTATAATACAATATTTACAAGTGGGTTGTCATTGTAATTGTGTTGCCAATAAGGCATTCGCCTTAACAACTAATGCAGCGAAAAATCTGGGATTTTCGTTCCTCGCATATTCGCATGCGTATGGATGCAGCAATGCGTTAACCCTCGCAATCACCTCATCGCCGATGCTCTCCAGATTGTTGCTATTGATGTGGCGCATTGTGAATTTTTCGACCGATTGCAAGAAGTGTCGCCGTACCATTTGAGCCAAGTTCATCATTTCCTCATCGTACCTCTGCTTTATTTTGTTTTCCACGATGCTGGCTCTAACGTGGGCCGAATAGGTAACTTCAAATTCCTGCAGTTTTGCCTCAAAGTTTTCTGCCGTGTACTCGCATTCGTACACCTTTTGGCGACGGCTATCAAATTTGGCAACATGTTGTGCCTCTGGACGACCTCCAGCACCCTCTGAACTCCATTGTTAATCACAAATAACCCCAGAACTTCCGTATTGGGGACCTTGAAGGAATACAAAAATGCAAATAATTATAAATAACTTATAACTATGTATAATTAATTAATAATTACTTACCGCTTGTAAGAAAAGGTTTCGTCCACCTTTTGTGCACCTATGGCGAGGACTTTGTATCGGTCCGTTCTAGACCACTCCTCCATTTTGCCCATCTGTAATTGAAAATTATTTGTATTTTGTGTGTGTGTTTGTGTGAGTGTGGGGGCGCTAGTCATATTTAATATCTGATATGATATATTAAATAAATGTACTTACGAAATGCTTTGGGTGGTACTCATCATATGCGATGATGAAATCTACGTTTTGGAAGTACCGCAGATTATCGGTAAGGTCCAAAATTCCATTGGAAAATTCTTCATTGTCCATGGTAGTTTCCAAGAATCGCAGACACTTGTACAAATTCCGCACCATTTGGGGGGACCGGATCAGTCCGAAATCACGGAAGTGAGGCAGTAGAGATGCAGCAGACGATGCAGACATTTTGTAATGCAACTATTTAAATTCCAATTGGAAAACACGTGTTGCTTCTACGCAGAAAAGACATAGATCTGATCTACTGAAACCAATAAACATAAATTAAGGTACGGTACGCAACGCCAATGAGTTCCCATCCATTCATATATATAAATATATTATATAGTTAATATCCCCAGAACACGACATGACTGAAAACGCTTGCACCAGTATAAACATATTGATGAATCTCGCACGAAACGACTAAGCGACAAATGTCTTAAGCAACTGTTAAGCAACTGCACCAGTCCAGGACTGGGACATGTTAAATAACATTAACATAACCGATATCTGAAATTTGAATTTTTAACAGATTTTTGTATGTAATTAACATGTACCAGTCCAAGACTGGGACATGTTAAATAACATTAACAGAACCGATACCTCCAAATCAACCCTTAAGTCTCAATCGAATCGAGTATAAAGATAAACAAATAAAGATTATAAAAAAATAAATCAATCACAATCTGTACCACCAAATTTATAATTATTTCGTTATGTTATATGCAATTAATGATTTTGGAAATGAAATGAACGAAATGAAACAACGAAATGGCGAATTTTCGACGCGACGCTTGCCGGTGTTTTCCAATTGTAATTGTGACAAGTGGTTTGAATCAAGTGCAGTGCACATTCAATAAGATCGTTGTTTAGCCGGGGGCTAAATATTATACAATTGAGTTTTTACGTAAGTACGCACCGCAGAAATTAATGCAATGCAATTTAAATGTATTTGTTAGAGAAGAATGGCACGCATAACGGAACTTTTTTTCCCGCTCAATCTGTGCGCGTTGCGTTGTGTATGGGCATGTGCATATGTATGTGTGTATGTGCGATCGTGCCAAGTCTTTTTTAGTCCTTTGACTAAATGCCCGATACATGTAAATTTTCCCCATATTGTAATGTAAGGTCCGTCAGCATATCATATCATGTAATGTATAGCAGCACACGAGATGAGATGCTAAAGTGCGTCAGGTCAGCTTGAACATACTCACACACACACACACACACAACACACACAATATGACGCGTTCGTCTGCACAGTGCACTATGGGTAAAATTCCAATTTTCCGGGTATTAATTCATAACTTTTAAACTGAGCAAGATTTTTCAATGCGGTTTTTTGATTAATTTTATGTACACCCTTAGAAACATTTTTGAAAAAGTAGGCGTGTCACCGCCCACCTATTCAAAACAATTTTTTTTTTAAATTATATTAAGAAACTTAGTATCCATATTAATATTTATAGACTATAATAATCTTGTATACATAAAAATAAAGTTTTACTATTGGAAAATCATAATTTTGATGAAATTCAGAAGTTAAAGAACCATAGATCATATTTATAGAAATTTTTTGAATTTTTAATTTCTTCATCAAAAATGAAACATCAAATTCATCGTCCGAAAACCTCAAAAATTTGATCTGGGTCTTCAATTTCACATGATGAGATGTTAACAACATCGATGGGAAGGGAAGGGCTTTTTGATGAAATAATTGGATCGGAGGAATCCATTGCGTGATGAAGTCTGTCTTCTTTATAGATTTTGTTGCATGATTCAGATAAATCTCAAGTGAATGATGAATTTAAAAAAAAAGATTTTGAGTAAAGTAAAGAGAAATGCCACGGCAAACTACATGCATATAATCGAGAAAGGTTCTCTGACATTTTAAAAACTATTCGCGCTTGAAAACTGTCGCCCCCTTGACTGCATTTGTTGCAAGACTTTGGACTTTGTTGCGGACTTTGGCATCAGCAACATCAGTTCCAGCAGTTTCCAGACTGCAAGCGGCCGCCGCTGCTGCAGCAGCCGTGACCTCGGATAGCATAGGCGACAAACGCCATTCTCCATTCCCTGTGACGGCGATGTCTCCAAGGTGAAGGTATCCGGCCCCGGCATCCAGCCCACAGGTGTAACTACAGGGAAGCTCACATTCTTCGACATCCTCGCCAAGGATGCGGGTCGCGGCGCAGGGTCGCGAGGTGTTCATCATCTATGCGGACAAAGTAAACAAAATGTGGTTGCGCAATTTAGAGAGCTATATTTGGCGCTGCGAATACATCACAAAAGTGCAGGGCCTGCACACCGTCTATGTGTTCTACGCGGGCACTGCTGTCCCGAACAGTCCGTTTCCCGTGACGGTGGCGCCGTTGTCGCATGTCGACAAGGTGAGCGTCTCTGGACGCGGACTCAAGTCCACGGGCCTACGTTGTGGGAACGATGCCGACTTCAAGATCCATACCGAGGGTGCTGGCGAGGCTGTGCCCGAGGTGCGCGTCAATGGGCCCGGAGGCATAAACCAGAACGTCATCCAGTCTAAGGTTGATGACAACACCTACGAATTCCACTACTACCCCACCAACAAGGGCCCCTACGAGATCACGGTGACCTTTGCCGGGCAGGTAGTGCCGAACTTCCCGTTCAAGGTGGATGTCGGGGGCAAGAAGTCCATTGCGGGCAATGGGCGGGGCGAGACTGGTGTTAGTGCCCTGATCCAGCGATTCGTGGAGAATGGCATGTACGTCGTCCAGAATATGGACACAAGCCAGGCGGGCAATGCAATCTACGTCGTTGTTGTGCGGGATGCGCAAGATGATCCGGAAGTGCAGGAGGCGCATGATGAGTCGGAAGTGCAGGATGAGCCGGAAGTGCAGGATGCTCAGTTGGCCAGCAATCCCGTTAGCAGCGAGACGGCCACCAACTCGCCCATCTCTGGGGTGCCACCCGCTGTTGAAGGTGGGTTTCAGTTCTACCACTCTACTTCATCTCTCTTATGTTTCCTATTTAAACAAATGTTCTTTGCTCTTTCCAGTCAACTATGCAAGCGTTTCCACGACCAATTCTCAAATTGTGTACGTGGGCATCTCTCTGGATGCTGACAAGATTGTTTGGGCGTTTGGTCCCTGGCTAGAGCCAGGTGTGCGCACCAATGTTCCAACCCACTTCAATGTGGATGGCCGGGAGATAGGCGTTGCCGAGCTGAAGGTGCAGATCAGCCATGATGACACGAAAATCGAGGTGCCCTGCAAAATCATCGATAAGGAAGATAGGACATATTCGGTGGTGTTGATAACGCCAGCGGTGGGTGTCTATACCACAACCATGACCTACGGGACCTTCGAACAGAAGACGGTCGTAGAGGAGAGTGCGGTGAATGAGAAGAGCGGCTATGATCCGACACGCTGGAAGGTATACGGCCCGGGTTTATTGAATGGTGTGAACAACCAGAAAACGGTGGAGACCAAGGGCCCCGGTGCATTGGGCCTGGACATTTTTGGGGCCACTGGGGCCACGGTAACCGCCTCAGACAATGGCGACGGGATCATCGAAGTGATTTATTGGGTCACCATTCCGGGCTTTTAAAACATCGGCGTTCTGTTCAACAGCAAGCACTTTCCCGGCTCACCGTTACACTGGCATATCCAATTTTAAAGAAAATACATACCAACGAAGAGCTCACAACTAAGGAAAGGAAATTCATAAGGCTGTCAATGGCGAAATACATCCATGGAAAAGGCATTACGCTGCAATCAATGGAATGCCTGAAACTGACCGACGAAGTCCTGCATCTGTTCCCGGAGGAAAAGGAGTCGATGTGGGCGCCCAAACTTAGGGTAGATGGTAAAAAAAACCTTTGTAATGCGTTCTATTACGCACTAAAACATCTAGGTAAGCGCATTTAAAACCTTGCAATTATGTATTATAATTATTAACTTTTTAATAATTTCAGAAAGAAAAGGAATTAAACGCCGCCGCCCTGGTGTATAAAAAATGGCAAAGGTTTGCGAAAAAATTGAACTTACAAACATAAAGACTTTTATTGAATTTCTAATTTTTCAGATTTATTTTTGTTTCTAATTTTACCTTAAAGTTAAAGTTTCCCCTTAAAGTTGTATAAGGTACGCTTCTTTGCATGCTTTAGTAATTTTGAAAAATGTATAGGTGCGCTCATGCCTTGTGAGTTCTCTCTCTCTCCCCTTCCCGGGAAAATCCACTTTTCGATAAAACCCACTCTATCAGCTGTTTTCGAAGCTCGCGCAGGCAGCTTTTAAGCGCGACGCGAGTCTTGCCGACTCGGCTGCCGACGAGGTTGGCCGGGCGCCTTAGCCCCACAGTCGAGTTTCAAGCTTCGACGCGTTCGGTTGGGAAAAAACTTGCCCAGTTCTGCGTGATTTTGAGTCCCTTTGTTTTTTTTTGGTGTAGTCTGAACACTCGTAACGCCTGCGCGCTTACCGATACATAAAGTCGTCGTCGTTCAGTGTGCAAACTGCTTAAATCATTTGACAAAAACATAATTGAGTGAGAAATCGGAAAACTTGTGCTTGCTTGGTGGAACTTGATGGAACACATTTGGATTTATGGATTCACTCTTGAGAACAGCTTGAAGGTGAGACTTAAAGACTCAAGTATAAACTATAAACTAGAAGCTGAGGTGGAGGAGGAGGAGAAGTACACTTCCTTCCCGGAGCAAGTGCTTCCTTCCTATTCTGATTCACTTTCCGTTCCGCTGCCCAAAGATTACTCGATGGCGATGGAGGGGCACTTGTCTCATAGAGTGTACAAGTATTACTTAATTTCTCAGCTTAATCCGATTTCCGTGCATTGAACTTTTCATCTTTGGGTATTTCTGTTGCCTTTATTTTTGCAACTTCTTGTGGTTTCGTATTTGTTGCTGCTGATTGTTTTTGTGAGTGTTTCTTCTCCGTTTCTTCAAACTGCCTTCTCTGCCTTCCAGCCTCCAGCCTCCAGCCTCCAGTTTCCACCTTCCACCTTCCATCTTCCTCTCTCTCTCCCTCTGCCCTCCTTGGTCTGTTCTCATTTTATTTAATGAGTTCTCCGGTATTATTGTTTTCGTTTTTGTTGTGGTTGTTGCTTTTGTTGTTGTTTTTGTTCAAAAGCCTGTTTTTGTTCAATATTATTGTAGTCATACGTATACGTTTATGGGGGTCTGTAAACGTTTTAGCAATTTAGCCAAACAGAAAATATTAGCAAGTGGATTTGACTTTAATGGGAGACTCTTAGACCGAGTTGCAAGATTTGAAGCATTTGCTTAAATTGATGGAAATTATTGAATAAATACTTGTGCATCCTCTGATGTCTCTCTAAGGCATGTTCTCGTTTTGTCTATTAATTTTAGATACCTTTAAGTGGGATAAATGGGCTATTTTGGTGTGTTTGAATTATGATTCAACTTTTTTTCTATAAAGATGCTCTGCCTATTATTACATACAGCGATTATAGTACTCCCTTCAAATTCAGAAAATACCATAGATTCACATTCCTTAAAACGAGTATGTAAAGTCTTCTTTACACCTTTAGCTTTCCAGTTCAAAGATTGATATACTTGGTATCTTCGAAGAAATGTTTGCTATATTTTTATAATGATCTAAAATGATAGTGGGAATCCTTTTGGCACTTTTGTAGCCATGTACATTAATCATTTATTTCTATATAAATATTCAAAATATTTTGGAGCAGCTTCTTAGACGCCCAAGTCTAGTGCTGAACGCCTCAAAGATCTTCTTTGTAGATCTGTCCGAATGTTTTTTTCCCTCAGTTGTCGGTGTAATTAACAGCCTGGCAAATGAATTACTCTTTTATGCCATGCAAATCGCAGATGAATGCCAAAATTCCGATCTCAGCATGTGCGACGACCCATTTCCCCCCGAATGAATCTCATCGCAATCTCTGAGCGACCAACAGGTGCTCTATGGCTTCCATCGGGTGGCAACGTGGCAACGTGGCAACGATCTCCCGGGGCCCCATTATGCGGACGGCTTAGCGGTATTCGAGTCAAAGCGATGCCGACACCAATAGATTACCAAACCGAACCTAAACCAAACCCACTTACCTTACGACTTTTGGCCAGGCAGAAAGCAGGCGATTCTTTGCAGAACAAAAGCCAAACTATCGAAGCCATTAACTGGGCAAAAGCCAAGCCAAGCCAAGCCAGCACAGCACAGCACAGCACCCGTCCCGGACCGAACCGGCCGTCCGACTCCACTCGACTCCGGTCCAAGTCGGAGCCAAAAAGTCATTAAAGACAAAAATCTATTGAAAACAGCAAACAACACGCCTTAAAAATACTTCGTTGTATTCGAAGGGAGGGGGGCAAAAATATTTGTGCTGCACATGCGAGTCTCCACGGGTCTTGAGAGACGCTTTGTGCCGGGTGGATGCCAGGTGGATGCCATGCCCCCGACCACTGGCCATGTTAATTATGCGCTTATCAGTTCATTACAGCAGTCGGGAGTTTCTCCTGAATCCAGCTGAAACAGAAAACAAAAAACAGCTACTAGTACATATCCTCGATGTGGATGGATGGTCCAACGCCAGCCCGTAATTACACGGTCACTCCACAAACTCCACATACTCCGCACAGTCCGCACAGTCCGCACAGTCCACACACTCCGCAAGATGTTGTCTGCTGGTCAAATTCCGATTGCGTTCTAATTTCTTGGCTCTCTCCCTCTTCAATTAATCAAAATTATATCTATCGGATGGCGAGCATCCCCACAATACATCATTCGTGGGATACTGGTACGAGTACACATGTAATTACTAGATTCTTTGCACTCCACTTGGGGGAACAGCAGCAGCAGCCAGCAACAGCAGCAGCAACTGCCTTTTGCATACACTGAGAGAAACCAAGATAATAATGGATGAATATGGAGAGGATTGGATTGGATAAACCTCTTGCTTGTGGCTTGCTGAGATTCCCTAGAATCCAATCCCTTCCATATTAATCCATAGCTTATTATCGGATAAGATGAACATTTTGTCTAGATCAAAATACAATTATGTCTAGGTTAGGGTTGAGTTAGTCAGAGTCCTTCCATTGAGAGTCATTTCCTTGGACACTTCTTTCCAGCTATCAATTGTCTCCCCCACTGTCCCCCGCTGTATGCTGTATGCTGTGTGCTGTGTAATGATAACCCTCGAGGGTTATTTTTTTCCACTTTCTCTCCAAGGCTCCTTTTTGGCCGTTTGGCGTCGATTGGCCGATCGCTGGCGATGCCAGTGGAGTGCCTTTCCACATGCTCGTGTGGCTCGGGAGTGGCCGCACCCCGTCCTCGATTATTTTGCCTGAGCGATGCATAATTTGATTTGACAATCTATAAAAAAATATTGATGCCAATATACAGTTCGGCCACGAAAGCCAATAGAAATTCAATGAAGCATCACTTCGACGGAAAGAACCAGCTATAACGGAGCTGCGATCCGAGATATATCTACTGAATTAGATGGTATACTCGTATGATTCATGAGGAATATTACAGCTTGTGATATGATTCGGGATTCGGGATTCGTGATTCGTGATTCGTGGGATAAAATTATTCACCTTTTTAATGGATTTTTGTTGATTGATTTATGGGTGTGCATCGTCGCACATAACTGTGCAACATTCGGTTGCGTAAGCAAAGAAGAAAATGTCACCAGAAATGGGAAACGAAATGACTGTTTTTCCGATTGCGTAATATCCCCAAGAAGCAACAGCAAAATTATGATGAATGCAGCGAAAATTTGAATTTGAAATTGTATAGACAAAGAGCGTGAAAAAAGGAAAATAAACTACTGAACGCTGAACACTGAACACTGAAATAATGGCAACTTTCTAACATGGCAACTGCTGCATGGCTGCATGGCTGCTTGGATCCATGGCTTCATGGTTGTTTCCTGCTGCCGCGTGTCCCATGGCTTTCCTTGAATTTCCTTTTTCTGTCCGGCACATTATCGCCCCGAAAAACTCACTTGACAGCCGGGTCCCCCCACTCCTGCTCACCCCCCACACCACACACCTCATACCCGTGGTCCGCATCATTGTCATTGGAGTCGTCGACTCCACGCGGGCTCCTCGACGCCGCGGCGCATGCATTTCCCACTCAAGACAGCATTTCATAAAGTTTATTAAACTTTAACCAAATTGTTAAAACGTCGATTTGCTGCTGCCCAAGCGTTTCCCCCCCGGCACCCACCCCCAGCCCCTCCCAGCCGCGGCGGCCCATTCACTTTTAGTGCGGCGGGGCGGTCGTTGCTGCTGCGGCTGCTGCTGCAGCGGCTGTAGGCGCCCCAAACGAGTCCGTCAACTTTGGCTAAAACAAACGGCCACATTGGCCCGGTCCAGTCCAGTCCGGTCCGGTCCGGTGCGATCCGGCAGAGGCGGAGGTGGAGGTGGAGGCGGAGGACTGGGCGGTGGGGCATGCATTTTCTGTGAAGTGGCAGGCATTTTCCTTGAATACTACTCGAAACACCACACGAGGCATGGCATGGCATGGCATCGTCTGTCTCTCTCCCTGCCTGAGAATCGCAAATTAATTTTCCATTTTGCATGGACTGTCACAAAGTAAAATCTATCAAGCGATTACTTCCTTTCGAGCAGAAAACGCACAAAGGAAATGCAAGGAAAAATTAATGAGAATTATGCAACTGAAATGGGATAGGATCGTAGTTGAATAAACATAGGAAATGTGGTGGGGGGGGGGGGGAGTAAAGTTGACATTTTTGCATTGGGAAGATACTCTTACCATATGTTACCGTATGTAATTGTATCTCTCGCTCAAGCTGAGAACTAGCTCACGAAAGTAGACTCTTTCTTTATTTGGTTTACCAAAAGAAAAAACAAAGTACACCTTAAGCTATAGTTGGATACATTTTTCTAATGAAATCATTAGGGAAATTTAAAGAAATGCCAAAGGAAAAGCGAGTGGCACGTGACAAAGGAAAATTGGCAACAAACGATCGGCACTTTTGCATTCTTTGTGGCTTTCCCCTTCTTCGAAATGACAACTGTTGTCTCCCCGGCATTGTTTGTCGAATTTCGACTTCGACTTCGACTTGGACCTGGACTGATCTGATTGTCAGCTGACAGCCATGTGCCGATCCTGTCGAATGGATCATGAAAGAGTGGACACAGGAGAAATTGTTGGGTTTTTCCTTTTCATTTTTCGAAATAAAACCAACAAACAGGGGTAAAACTTCATGCAGATGCAGATGCGAATGCAAATAGATATCCGTAATTTATTTAAAATATATTACCGCTATATTTCGTGGAAATGACTAGACAGGCACCCTTGAAGGTTGCCACTGCACTGCCTCCAGTCACCTTTCACTTGCATCCACTCGAAGTGGACTTATGCCTGCGTTCCCAACCAGACCATAAAAACCCCCATAACTAAAACTGTCAGTGAGCCTTTGACTTAATTAGGAAATTGAACAAGTGCATAGGTCCAGTCCAGCCTGGAGGCAGCCAGCAGCCAGCAGCCACAGCTATTGGCATTAACCACATTAACCGCATTTTTCCATCAGGCAGCGATATGTCACTACCACTTGACTCTACCTGTACCTGTACCTGTACCCCCACACCCCACCCACTCGAGATGTGGGTTTGCCTTTGGGTGCTGTTGCTGTTGTTGTTGTTGTTGTTGTTGCATTCACATTGAAAGTTGTTTGGCTGCGACTTCAGGCTATGACTGTGGCTACGGCTACGGCTATGCCTTGAATTGAAATTGAAAACCTAAGCAGGGAATCGAACACGAACCAGCTAATGACACTTTGCAATGGCGGGGGAAAATACATTAATTTGATATTGAAATTCACTAATTGTCCGTTGAACCTGTTTGCATTGAAGAAGCTAATAAGATATCCACACAAGAAGTCGGGAAGGTGCTTAATTCTATTTCTACTGCAGCCCAATACAGTAGAAACATATACAATAAATTGATAATAATAATACAAATAATAAATAAATATATGCCATAATTATTTCTAAGAAAGATTACAGTTTCGGACTCTGAAAAGTCCATTTTTGTATAAATTCCACTCAAAAATGTCCATTGGCTTAAGATACATCTACATCTACCCAAAAAACCTACAATTCCACAATCCTTTGCGGAGCAGCTCTGACAATCGTTAACTCACGAATATTCCGTTCAGCCTGCCACCAGATGAAGTCATCAGAAATCAAATGATCTGTGTAATTTGATTTTAATTTTTCATATTTATTTATTGCCCCATTCCGGGCCACTTCTGGACTGGACTGGACTGGACTGGACTGAACACGTTTCTCAGATTCAATTGTGAAATGGAAAGAGCTATGGGGTGTAGCAGTACTTGTACTTGGTAGTGGTATGGAAAGAATGCGGCAATAATCATCGCCAGCAGCAGCAGCAGCAGCAGCAGCAGCAGCAGCAGCGGCAGCAGCAGCAGCGGCCAATAAACATAATTGCTCTGGCAGCGCAGTACTTTGCCAATCACTTCGTGGGCGTGTCGCTGTCTGTGGTTTCTATGGATGTGGTTTCTATAGAAAACTAACCTGCAACTGGAGCTGCTGGAACTTTCATTAAAAAATGCCAAAATGTCTGTGGACAATCGCCGCGGCGGCGGTGGCCGTAATTTGATTATGGAAATGCAATTTCCAGCGGTTTCTTCATCAAATATTATATGTATGTAGCTATGTAATTTTCCTGCCAGGCCCAACGCATGCCAAAAAATAACACGCATGTCGGACCCCATTTCGATAGTATCTTTGTATCTTTCGTTTTCCAACTATCATTTATTTGTGATATTTGTGATTTTTGCATTGAGTTTCGGTGCAAAGTGGAACGAGTTTTGACCTCAAAACCAATTCAAATCGAGCGGCGGGGCACACAGCAAGAGTACATACAGCAAAAAGTAAAAAAAAAAGAAACAGTTCACACCTAAAAGGCTTTGGCTGCGAGAAACGAAAAATGAAAAACGAAAAACAGCGAAAACCCAACGATTTATTTGGGACGGCCAGCCACGAGACGCGAGACGCGAGACACGAGAGAGCACTAGAGAGCACTAGAGAGCAATAGTCCAGCAATAGTCCAGCACACCACACCACACCACACCACACCACAAGTCAGGTCCCAGTATGCAGGTGAATAGCCCAATCCCCGGCTAAGCTGCAGAGCTCCATTCAGTTTGGTTTTCGGTTTCTGTTTCTGTTGCTGTTGCTGCTGCTGTCTCTGTCCAGACCCAATGGGCGACCCGAGAGTCCACACCCCGAGGCGCAGACCCCGCCGCACACAAATCGACTTTTGTGCCAATTTCCAATGCAAATCGCATTAAGGCAACTGTTGCAAACGGCAGCCAGGCAGTCAGGCAGCCAGGCAGTCAGCCTTTGCACACGCCACAGATACAATTTGTAACAAATTTCCTAATGACCAACAAAGCCGAGAGCACAACAAAGTGCCGGGCCAAACGAGATCTGGCCAAATGGAATTGAAGTGAAATATAATGTAATGAATAGTCTGGGGAGACAGGGGGGAGATGGTAAAGAGACTTGAGAGACAGGGCTCGAAATAAATATATTGATCACTATTGAAAGCATATTTTGAACGAGAGACTTGAAGGAATGTATGAATGTATGAAAATAATTAAATACTGATATTATTTGGGGAAGTTTCGATCAGATCGTATTATTTGAGGGGTTGTGGGCCTTCCACAACACTCCCCACTGGTTTTCCATTTAGTATCGGAGAGTAAAAGATAGTAACTCTGCCAGCACACTATCATTAGCTGATTAGTGCTGCACTTATTTCATTTTTCACCATTTTAGCCCCCCCATGCCACCCATTCCACTATCATGCATTAATCTGAGACTTGGTTGGATTTAATTGCCTTTCAGTCTTATTAATCGGCTAATAAGCAAAGTGGCCGAGTCGCAGCCAGGCCTGCAGTCTCTTGTTGGCCAGCTCGATGGACGGACGGACAGCCCCGTGAAGCCGTTAATGCTGATTACGGTCCATTTGCTTTGGCCGGCTGCATTGGCAGTGGCTTTCTGCGGACCATCCCCTGGTCGTTGGCTCTGCCTGGTTTATGGGGGGCTCTTCAACATTTTGCATGTCTCCGCCCATTGTTCACGGCTCCTACTACTTGGTCCAAGCGATGCGAGTTTTGGCATAAGCATTAAGTAAAAGTCATACTTCATTTAACGTTTTTTTCGGGCTTGCAAAAAGAAAAGTTTCTTCTCTGAGAATTGTTTATGCCTTTTGCGAGGTTTTTAGCATAGGTTTTAGCTGAGTTTTTAGTGATGAGGGATGGAAGAGATAGTTTTTAGGTGAGTTTTTGAGATGAGTTATGGGATGACTTAAAAGATGAGATATTTTTCCTATTATCGCGATATAATTACCAAAAAAAAAATACATTGGTCATGAAAGTAGGGAATACTTATACTTAAAACCTTTGTAATTTTTCATAGCATTTTCGGGCATCTATTCAAGGGAATAATAATGGGAATAGTTGCAGAGGGAAACTTAATAAATGTTAAAAATGTGTGGGGATTTCGGTACGAAAATTATATATCCTCCAAGTTCTTTATTCCATTTTATACGAACATATTTTACCTAAATGGGGAAAACATCATTATTTTTGTAGGTATAATTCTGGGAAAAACAAACAAACTGGGATTACAAATATAATTAATACTATTGCGTACTTGTTTGCGACTTTGTTGAGATATTGATGATTGATCATTAATTTCTTTATTTTATTGCCATTTTTTGCACGTTTGTAACGTGTTCCATTTGTCATTCCGCTCGCCGGATGGGCATGGCCTGATCTTGTATAGTACGTACTCCGAATCGTATGTATCTGCGCAGTTTCTATTTTTACTCGTGGCAGAGGTACACACACATGTCTGTGTGGGCAGGGAGGAGGGGGAGGGAGAGGCTCACAAATCAAAAATGCTAATTACGTAGGTAGAAATCCAAAGTTCGGGCCTCGAATTGGCCAGACCATCGACTGCCAATCAACGCGACTCTTTGGCTAATGGAAATTTGGGATTTTGGCCAGAGATTTATGGCAATGGCCACAGCGCAGACGCAGCTCCTTCAAGTTCAATGCGATGGGAAATTTTCAATTAACTGAAGAGATTTCCAAAAAAAGAAAGAAAAAAAAAATAGAAATTGGCCACTTGAAAGCCATCCACCGCCGCAGCTCTGTCAGTCCACAGAGGAAGCGGCAGGCGGATGGCCGGCCAAGATACAAAGATACGCAGATACGCAGATACAGATACTCGGACACAAACATTACAAACAGAGACGGTCTTGTCAACCAACCTACGCTCTGTGCACTTGACCGGCTAATGGCTTTTTTGCGTTTCATTGAAGAGATCTCTCACACACGAACCAAGCCGTCCCTGTCCACGTCCACGTCCACGTCCCCTTACCCGTCCCCGTCGTCGTCCCCGTTCACGTCCACGTCTCTGTGTATGGTATCTTTTTTTCTTTTCACAATTTGGCGGCAGCTCGTTGAAAGTGAAATGTGTGAAAATGGCTAATTAAATGGCCGGGACGGACAGCTTCACAGCTCCATCGCCACCTCCACCTCCATTTCTGACGGCTCTCCCTCTGGCCCTCTGGATAATTCGATTTGCTTAGCCCCACGTCTCACATCTCACATCTCGCGTCTCACGTCTCACCTGCCATTTCACCTTCCCATCCTCGACGGCCCTGGCTAATTATGAAATTTCATTTGTTCCGAAAGTACTTTCCATCTCGCAGCTCACAGCTCACATCTCACATCTCACAGCTGACAGATCTTCCGCATGGAGCAAGTCATTTCCGTCAGTTTATTGAGTGATTTTAACGAGTGCCGACCCCCAAGAAACTTGCACGCACCATTAGTGCATTTGTTTAACTCATGTTTCACTTGTTTCCCTTTTTGTGGCTGTTTTGGCTGTTTTTGGTTCTTCCCTCGGACCAACGATCAACGATCAACAAAATGTTTAAATGCTCAGCACGTAGCAGCAATTACGGCTCGCGTTCGTTGCCTAAGTCTTTTGTTTTACGACTAATTCAAGCCCCGAAATGTAATGACCAGAGCCATAATTGGGGTTGAGACTGTCGGAATATATGTACGTATGGTTTTGATTTAATGTCTGGTCCATTTGGTACAGAAACCTACTTTTTTGCTCGGTTTAATTAGGGGAAAGGGGAGAAAAAAAAGAGTAGTACTCTTGCCGGGAAGGTTAGGCTTTTGTGATATTGTACATTGATTTTGAGCAGATTTTCCCCCACAGATATGTTCAAATATTTCCCATTTAATGGTGATTTGAACCCTTTCTTAGGTAATCTCCAAGTGTCTTTGTCTTTTGAAGTTTGAACTTCATAATATTTGAACTGGCAGTTCTTATGAAACGATCGTGCTGGATAAATGATCTGATTACAATTCTCTTGTTTGAAATTTCTATGGCCAAGTCTGGGCGGGAATTTGTTGTATACCCAATAATCTATGCAAATCTCTGGGACAAAAACCCCAACATGAACTCCGTTCGGAACCGTTGAACTTTTATAGAAATCTGAAACTCTGAAACTCTGAAGCTCTGATTGTGTTGTTGTGTTCCTCCCCGCCCAAATGGAAATGACAGATTGACAATCGCTTGGGGAAGGGAGAAATTTACTGAATAAGAAATGCAAATTTTTGTTAAAAATAATTAATTCTGTAACTGGTTTTCGCTTGTAGAGGAGTGGAATGCAAAATCGAAAAACAGATACAAAACCAAGTTCTAGCACAAATTGAAAACAGGTTTCGAGCGAATCAAAACTGTGTCAGATCTTCAAGAATGCGCCAAAGAATTACACGAAATATTTCGAATTGCAAAATCCAGTGGAGCCGCTCGAGCATTTGTCTCGAATGCCAAAATCGAATAGTTCTCAGACATTTTCGAGAAACTAATTGGGCCTCCGACTGCATAAATAAACCTCGAAGATCGGACCTCGAGCCTCGAAGATTGAAGCTCGCAGCTCGAAGCGGGTCTCCAACCGAAGTTCGTTGACTTTCCATCTAATGCGATTTCATGGTCCGAAGTTTATAACTGTGGCCGCTTTTTCCCCCAAAACGATTAACGAACGACAGAACATTAGATCTTTGGAGACGCAGAAAGAACCAGCATCGGCAACAGCATCGGGACGGGAAAGTTTCGAGTGAAAGGGTGGGAGAGTAGTATACATTACAGATGAAGGCTGAAAGAAAGGCTAAAAAATCCACCAAACGATCTATTCAAAATGTAATGGGTATCTGATGAGTGTACTCCCCTGGCAAAATGCAATCCCAAGCCAAACAAAAAATACCAGAAACCTGTACACAAATAAATCACTTTGAGTAGAATCTTTGGCTGTCTGATTAAAGCCTTGACTTCCACGAACTTTGCCTGTCACATACATATACATACGTGAAATATGAGAATAAATTCCCCCCCATGCCGAATTATTTGCCTGGCAAAATCAAACAAATCGCTTCGACAAGCGAAAAATGTGTACACATTTATTTTTGGGATTCATTATGCTATGCTGCTGTAAATATTCACTTGGGGGATCACTCGAATATAATATACTCGTATAAGAATAATTCCATTGAGTGCTGCACGGCAATCTGTTGATATTTATTCAAGTAATGAGCGGATCGGATCGGATCGGAGATACATACAACTGGGAGGGGGAGGGGAGCTGGAGGAGCTCTGACGCTCTGGAGTTTCTGTCGAGCGTCCAAGGCGGACCTCGAAAGTTTCTAATGGAATGAATAAACTTACTCAACGAGTGGAAAACAGAAAGACAGACAGACAGACCTACAGACAGGTACATTTTATATTGCAACTTTGCAGCCTGGCGGCAGATACTTGCTGAGATACTTGCTGAGATACTTGCTAAGATACTTGCGCTGCTTTGTTCTCATTCAAAGCTGGAGTTTGATCTTTGTTATTTCGGCTTGTTATGGCATTTGCTTTTGTGGTTGAGGCTGTGGTGTGGCTGTGGCTGTGGCTGTGCCCTGCTGTGGTTGAGGTCTCAGTGGCTGCTGTTGTTGCTGCTGTGGTTGCAATGCTGAAAATAAAAGTGAACGCCGCGGCGTCCTCTTCTGTGTGTGCCATGTGTGCCATGTTTGTGTGTGGTTGTGTGTGCTTGTGTGTATCTGACAGATATTCAATCTTCATCTTCGTCAAACGTGTTTTATTGTACGCGAAACTGCGCTATTTTCTGCGTCTCGTTTTCTCTGTGGCAAGGGGCCTGTGCTGTTCGGTTCTGATCTCTCTGGCCGTATTTATGCCTCTGCCTGGCTGATATTTCTTTCGCGCTCTCTGTACTTGTGCTGGTGCTGCCTTCCACTGTCTTGAGTAGCGCTGAGTCTGGGTCTGGGTCTGGGCCTGGGTCTGGGCCCGGGCCTGGTCACGACATCTGAACAAGCGGCCGCCATGCCCGACTACGACTACGACGACGACGACGACAGCTCAAGGTCGCATTCCTTGCGCCTGACGCAGTCGCTCAGCAATTTGTTTTTACTTTGATATTTCTTCAGCCACTCCATGTCCGTATCTCACTCGGTTCTACCAGGTGTATCTCTGTATCTCTGTATCTTTGTATCTGCGTGTGTCTTCCATGTGGATGGAATGAGTGATTGGTGCGGGGGCGGACAAATGAGCTTTGGGTTTCGGCTACCGATACACGACCAAGAGTACAAGTGTACCCCTCCCCCCTCCTCCCACTGACAAGTGCCACTGAGTCAATCAACTCTTTCAGAGTCATCTTGGTATTTGAAATACTTTGAATATATTCCGAATATTGAATAATTTCCGAACGAAATGATGGAATAATTATAGGGGAATTTCTTGATTTAAATCAAGATACAGAATGTTGAATATTTAATTGAATATCTAACATTTTCAACGTTCAGCAACATCCCATTTAATGAGTTTCCCTTGGGTCTGAAATTCCTCAGAAAGAATGTCCATGTTCCTTTATTCGGAATAACAGAACGGAACGGAACAGAACAGAACAGAACAGATTATCCCAAGAATTTTCCACTGTTTTCCACGATTTCATGTGGCACTCCCACTAGGAGTGCAAGCGGAATCCGCAGTTCCTGTTCATAGATGCGATCCCGAGTCAGAAGACATTGCCATTAACGCTCCCAGAGAAACGTTCGTGAGTCGGCAGTTGGCAGTCGGCAGTCGGCGATGCTTTCAGATGCCATCTACACCTAATTTATGATGGGTAGAGCTGCTTCTATAAACAGGAGATGCCGATGCCTCTGCCCATGCCCATGCCCATGCCTATGCACATGCCCCGCCAGATGAAGTCACGACGAAGTCCGCCTGGGAGAGAGTGGGGGAGTGGCAGTGGCAGTGGCAGGGGCAGAGGCTGGGTGTGTCCGATGGGCAGCCGTTAATGGGTTAATGGAACGGCCCGGTGAAGATGATCTGCCACCCATCCAGCCACCCGCTTTTCCCCATCACGAAAAAAAGTGTGCAATGGCAGGGAAAATCAATTGAACGAACCTCAGAGGCCGAGCCATGGCTTTAGCAGACCTTCGGCTCAGGGCACAAATATGTGGCTCTCTGCCCGCTATGGGGCTTATCTTTTTATGGCATGCATATGGCATGTCGGATGTCGGATGTCGGTCGAGATGTCTGCCAGTCCATCTGTCAGTCAGTCGTCAGTCGCCAGCATCTCTTGTGCGGTTCGACAGCCCACAGATGGAGAGAGAGAGAGAGCGAGACAGTGAGAGAGGGAGAGAAATAGCTTAAACTTTTACTTTCACTGCCAATTTGAGTGAACGAGCAGCAGCAGCAGCGGCAGTGGCAGCGGCAGTGGCAGCGGCAGCGGCAGGCATCGTCCCTCAATTTGCATGGCTAACCCCTTTGGATGTTGGGGGTGGGGGGCAGGGTGATGGAATGGGTATGCAGGGGATCCCAACAATGTTATTGTGTGTGTAAGTCTCATTTGAAAATGTATCTGGCGGCAATTTAGCGCGAAGATACGACTACGAGTACAACAAGACATGTGTACGAGTATCTGTAGTATCTCCTCTCCGCTCCATTGTCTTCGGTCTTTAGTTTAATTTCATTTTCACAACAACATACACACACACACACACGCACACACACACATACTCATGAACACACGACACACGTGTACTCACATGTGCTGCAATTCGATCGTCACGTCGAGATTGCAGCCGCCACAGCAGCAGGCAGCAGGCAGAAGGCAGCCAATGTTAATGATGAGCATTTGATAATAGTACTAGCTCTGGCTCTGGCTCTTCCTCTGGCTCTTCCTCTGCAGCTCCATCCCACAGATGTAGCTTCAACTGGTGTTGGACAAGCTGCTCTGCTCTGCTCCGCTCCGCTCTGCTCCGCTCGCAAAAGCAAAAGCAAAAGCTGTTTACCCGATTATTTGCATGCATCTCGAGTGGCAGGAAAATGGTCGTTGACTGCTCGTCTCTGCTCTTCCATTCGGCGAAAGTTTCGCCAGAAGATCGAAACCAATTCACGAAAAGGGAGGATGCGCCATAGATGGATGGCCAAATTGTTTGGGGGAGGGCATTCAAAGAGAGAGAGAGAGAGATATCCCCAAGGAAATATATTGTAAGTGCTGAACCAAGAGAAGGAGAGTGCGAGAGTGGCTTCTGTGGCTCCCTTAGAAACCCCCTCCCAGAATACCCCATTCGAATCCAGTAGCAAGAAACGTTTGCCAACTTTCCAGATGGATCTCTTCGATATAAAAATAGATCGAAATAATGACACCTCTCGAAAACAGTCCGCACTCCCTTCCCCCCTTTGCTTGCCATCTATTGTGGGCCGCATGTCTCCGATCTGAGATCTGCTCGGATTGTTGACTTTTACCAACTTAATTGTGGAATTCTACCAGCTGGCCAGCTACCATTGAACCCTCGCGGAGCCACGGTCCCCACGAACCAATATGTCAGCACTCTCTGGCCCCAAGCGACTTTCGGATCGGTCGGCAGGCCGAGGGGTAGGGGTAGACGATTACGTAGGCACACGCGTCTTCCCAAAAGAAATTTCCAACATAAACAGAGCTGAATGGAGACTAAATGAAATGGTATCCGACAGACGAAACGAACGCATTCGAATCTTACGAAATCATCGTCGCGACGATGTCGCATCTCGATATTTAAGCAGATGCAAGATAAACACACTCGAGATAAGCCCCCTTTCAAGTGAGAGTGGAGGGAAAAGAAGAAAGAAAGTTGGGCCTATTTCCACTACCATTTCTATTAATTTGTGTGGATGGGTTTCTTTGGCTACGTGCCGGCTGGCTGGCTGGCTGGCTGGCTGGCTGACAGGGCACGGCCACGCCACGCCCCACAGCCTCGCTTAGAATCAAAAGACTTGGGCAACGAACTTGCAGCTGCTTTAGCTGCTGCTGCTGCTGCTGCTGCTGCATTCCTGAGGTTCCACCGGCTACCAAGGTTAGCAGCGTCACTGCTGCGGTCAGGTCCGAAACCCGATATCATATCTTAGTGTGGGCCCCCACGTCTCCATACGTCTCCATACGTCTACGTGAGTGGACGGCACTTTAATTGCGCCTCTGCTGTGGAAAATCTATGCAAAAACATCGCTCGTCTATTAAGAACAAGGCCAACATCTGCTGATGTCGGCCAACATTGCTTAACACAGCAAAATTCGAACCAACCAAAGCGAATGCAATGGAATATCATAATCCGAGTGCAACTAAACAGAACTAAATACAGCAGATGTGACTATGTGGCAAATCGAATGCAATTTGAGGCAATCCACACCAAAAGATCGATGCAATTCTTCATTAATGGTATATTTACTAATGGTAATCGATATTGTAAGATAAACTGTGTGACTAGTGCCTTAAATATAAGTTAATCTTGCAGCACTAAGTTGAAGGAAAGCCAAATAAAATAAGGGGATATCTTTGGCCATTTCTTTTTGGCTTTGATTTTCATTGAACTGAAAATATATTTTATTCAATCCAATGAGATATATCTCTCTCTCCTCTGAAAGCAGCAACAGCCATTGCTCAGAATGTATTCTCCGACCTCCCAGCTCCATTATGGAATGATTTTCATAGCACTCATTACTTGATCACTGAACTGGAACTACCATATAACTTTAGCTGACTTTGCTTGGTTCTAATGTCAGTAAGCCAAAGTTCCATCTATTGGAGTCTTTGAATAGCTAACGCTCAGATATGGGAGTAGACTTATACAGAATCCCAGTAATTTGCTTTATTCTACTTTCTGCATAGAAGAAAAACTTGAAGCTTTCCATTCTGACATTCTGAAATTCTGAAATATGGTTTTGTTTTCTGCATATATTTTTTTGTTGTATGAAAAATCCAAAATCAAAATTTCGCTCTGCAGCTGCTGCTGCGGCTGCTGCTGCTGCGGCTGTGCGTCTGTGCGGCTGCGTCATGCCATCTATATACTCGTAAACTTGATATTCAAAGTGAATTTTCAATTTCTACGCGAATAGATATTTCCATAAATAAACCGCATAAATCAGAGCTCTACACCGCGACTGACAGCCGCTCTACAGCGATTCGGCTCATTAGTAATCAAAAGTTGTGCACGGACGCCACAGACGCCACAGACGCCATGGACAGGCGGCTCGGCCACTCGGTGCCACTCGGAGCCACTCGGAGCCACTCCACTCCACTGAATTCTCGACTTGCACAAATTGTTGCACAAGTCCCGGAGCGATTCGTGGGCTGACTGGCTGACTGCCACTGGAGCGATGTCGCCAACGCATCGACCTGGCCATCGTCCCCAGACGGGAGTCCAGACTCAGTCCAAGTGGGGGACCACCGAACGACCGAACGAACACAGAACTCCCTGTTAGCCTGTTTACCTTGTCTTAATGGCCATTTGTGCTGGCCTGGCCTGGCCTGGCTTGCTGCTGCTCTACTGCTGCTGCTGCTGCTGCTGCTCGGCGGCAATTTAAATATTTTAGCCATTTCGTTGTCGGCCTGGCCAGAGCCGCCACTCGAGTCGAGTCGAGTCGAGTGTCGCCGCTGCCTGCTGGGGAAAATATCTACAAAAATTTCTACTCTTTTGCGTTTCTGCATCTCTCAGCAGCGCGGCACATTTTTGGAGACCTGTCCGAGCATAGGGTTTATGGTAATTGGCTTGGCTAACACACTTTTCGAGCCATACTAATGGCCATTAAGACATGGCCAAGAAAAGACTTGTACAAGATTTGAGCACTTTTCACCATCATTTAATGGCCGAAAATGCCGAGTGAGTGCTCAGATAATTCCATCTATAGGGTATTCTTCCGAGCATATTTTCGGATATTTGCTCAAGTTCCTTTGTTGGTGGAGGACTTCTTGACCTTGATTTTGGTGCCAGCCACCGAGGACTTCTTGCGGCCATTCAGCTTGGTCTTGTTCGTGGTCATGGCCACGGGCTTCGGCTTCACGATCCTGGCCTCGACTCTGATGTACAGATCGTAGTTGAAGTCGCCACAAGACTTGCCTGAAATCAGAGATGGCATATAGATACAGAGCCAGATATAGATATAGATATAGATTGGGTGTCCGACTGACCGCAGCACATCTCCTCGCCGCAGGACTCGCAGGTCATCAGACGGGTCTCCACGATGCCCGACTTGTTCTTGATCTTCTTCACGCAGCTGTTCAGAGCGAACTCCCGCCGGTCACGGGCCTCGGTCTTGAGCTCCAGCTTGCCCATCTCCACCATGCGGCTGAAGTACTCCTCCTCCTGCTTGTTCTTGGGCCGCAGCGTGGTGAGCATCTTCCAGTCGATGGGCACGGCACAGAGCTCCATGAGCACCACGTCCTTCATTTCGGTGGGCACGGGATCCGCGTAGGCGTACAGGGGCTCCCGCTCCCCGTTCGACTTGAGCAGCTTGCGCATCTCCTTCTTGGGCATCTTGAAGGCGTAGTCCTTGTCCCGGAGCTTGATCTCCTCGGCGCGCACCTTCACGGGACGCATCTTGTAGTCGGGCACCTTCTCGAACAGCCGCTTGAACTCCTCGCTCGTCTGGATGTTGCTGCGGCTCAGGTCCAGCACGGGCACAACCGTCTTTTTTTTGGCCAACAAATCGTCCAGCTTGCTCATTTTTAAATACGTTCAAATACGTGGCAAAGTGCAGGAACAACAGGAAAATCCCCAACGCGAATATCGACCAAACAGTGAGTGTGTTGCCAGGGGCAACAGAAGGATATTTCCCCTCCCATTGAAGGATATTTCTCTGAGCTGTTGCCTTACTCATTCCTATTCTCATTTCGATTCTCTCTTTTTTTTTAGATCTACAAATAACCGAATCACGTGTAACACCGGTGGAAATTGGTGATAACAGGCCGTGCAAACATCATCGTATAAAAGCGGCCAAGAAACAAGAAACGATTCACAGACCTCGCTCGAAACCCGTCCAGAAGTCAAACAGTTGGTCAGAAGCAGAGCAGAGGCAGAGGCAGAAGCTGAAGCAGAAACAGAAACAGAAAGCCGACTACAACCAACACATTCGGTTGGGCCCGCTCTCGGCGTGCTGGCATTTCATTTACCTGGTTCGCGGCGTTACGTTACGTTACGTGGTTCCGATCTGAGCTTTGGGTCTCTGGGTCTACTCTACCCGCCAAAAAGAAAGTCACGACAATACCCGACAGTGCCCGTCTGCGCCTGCGTCTACGACTGCGGCACTAACGAGATTTCCAAGATTCTGCAACGAAAGTCAAAGTTACAAGTTTACTCCAAATTCGGGTTTGAGTTGGGGTTTGAGCTGGCCCGGTTCAACGTCTTTCCGCTTTTGGGTCGACTCCGCCGCTGCTCCGTCTGGGCCTCCTCTGTGTGCCACATTTAGAAAGTGAAAATCGAGTGCAGCCAGTGGCCGAAACTGAATCTGAACCCCAGATACGAATCCGAATCCGAATCCGAATCGGAGTCCGAGGCGCTGCAGTTGAAAGTGAATTCGAGCTGCAAGTGATTTTCGGGCCTTTGTTTTGTTTTGTGTGTGTTTTTTTTTTTGGTTCGATCCATCAGCAGCCCAGTTATTTGGCTACTTGGAGCCGCGCTGCCACTGCCACTAGCACTAGCACTTCACGTCCCATTCATTCGATCGACAGGAACCGAACCGGCATTGGAGACCAGCAGCAATGGAGGCCGAAGAAGTTACCAAACTCGTGGATGGCGTTTACAGGGTAAGCTTCTTTTCCTTCTGTGCCATAAATATAAATTAGCTTAAGACGGGGTCATATAGTTCGTAGAATATAACCAGGATCAGCGGATAGGATAGCGACGAAGAAATCAAGGGAAATGAAGAGGGGGACAGACAGTCATACACGGAGATAGACCGATTCTGCACTCCGATGGCTATTGAAAATATTCTTGGGGCAGGGCCAGAGTAGGTCAAATATAATGGCAACGTTTTCAATTGGAATATTTACAGGTTTTTGTATCTAAAAATAGTTGAAAATATTTTCTATTTAATGATAGAAACGTCTTGGCGCACAAATTAATCAAATTTGAGATATTTTTAAAGCTTAAAACGATCCGTCCCTGGTGTAAATTATAATTTCTAATTTGAGAAGAATTCCAGCTCTTTCCTTGGGCTCTCATTAGTTCGGGGAGCTATTATATCGCATTATTTCGAAGGTTAAGCTACAAACGTCTGACATAACCCTAACGCTGTCAGGCTGACGGCTAAACGATCTAACGGTGCTGTTGCATGAAGGCCATTTCTATTAGCCATTTGCCACCAACTTACTGTTGCGCTCATAACGATGTTTACCCTTTTGGAAAACAATTTATAACGATAAACGTTTTCTCTGTAAACTAATCTAATCGCCACACGCGATCGCCACGAAACGAAAGCCACAAAAAAGTTAATCTACAAAAATGGCATACCATCATATATGTACATAAATCTATACATATATGTACATATATGTACATATATGTACATATGGATAGTACCCTTAAAAGTTCACAAGGAAATCGCTGCGCAGGTTATGGAGGTTATCGATTTTAATTGCTCTCGACTTAAGTTTATGGCTTGTGGTGTACCTACTCCTATGTGTGGAATTTGTACATATATACATACGTGTACCCTACTAAAGTGTTTTGTGGCAACATCTTAGTGATTTTGCATTTTACAAAATAGTGCAAATATTGGGAAAATCTTAAGGAAACTTTTAAGATTGATTCTATGGAGCATAGATATTGCCCAAGACCAAAACTCGCGTAATTTCGCGCCAACAGACAGCGAAAACTGTGTCTTCTATTTTCTATATTTAATTTTGAAAATATTTAAATATTTCTCTGCATTTAGACAACCCTTGAGACTATCGCAAGAATGGGAAACCTTAAACTCAAAGGTTAATCCAAAAATGGGCATCATTAGCCCTGCATTGGGCTTGCCTTTTGTTGGCAACAAACATCATCTGAAATTCAAAATGCTCTTACGAGAAAAAAGCCATATAAATATTAACAAGAAAACCCGAAAATATCGTACGATTCAAAAAGGCTAAAAGACATTTGAAAGTGAATTTCTTGTGGGCCTGTTGGCCGTTGGCCGTTGTCAGTTGGCTGTTGGCTTTTGGCTGCTGTAAAAATATCCAAAAATCCAAATTTGGTCACGACATAAGGCGGCTGTGTTGTTTATTTTTTTTGGCTTACTTTCCTGGCCATATGATACGTATCGTATCGTACAGACGGAACCAATCCGATCCGAACAAACAAGTTCAATTGGAGATTTGATTTGATTTGTTTGTTTGCTTAACTGCGACACCACCAGCCCCCCCCCCCCCCCCCATGCCCCGCCCTGCCGACTCGAGTGACGACAGCAGCAGTCAGGGAAAGAGAGGGAAGCGGAGATACAACATATCTACAATGGAAAGAGGGGGGAAGACATCGACTCCGCCTTGGGAGTTTGGCAAGTTTGAATTTCGGCTTCTTTTTGTGAGCTGTGTTTTTGTGTTGCAGTTGCATCTGCCGGGGGCACGGCACACGGGGCCACGCTGTGGCAGAGGCATTGCACATTTTTCGCGCATCCATTTCATTATGTAACTTGTAGTTTTTCTTTGGAAAACTTGCTGGTGCTGACGCCACAGCCGCAGCCACTGCCGCAGCCACAGCCACAGCGGCTCTGCGGCTTGCAGGCAGCTGGAAAATTGCGGAAATTTTGTTTTCGGGTTGCTTCCCTGCCGCGTCGCACGTCGCACGTCGCGCGTTGCACATGGCTGCATTTTCTCGGCCGCCATTTGCATTTTTCCCGCTGCGCGCTGGTGTGTTTTGTTTTTTTGCTATAATTTTTTTTTAACACTGTTATTGTTTATTTGTGACAGTCGCAGGCGAAGAAAATCGAATAAATATGTGGACTGTGGCTGCGGACTCATTTAATTAGTGGGTTATGGTTGCGCCACTCGACAATCGACCAACGACAAACGAAAGACTCAGGAAACGAACTTGCCCGCGACTTGCGCGACTTGCAGGAGTCTGAAACTGAATTGGCGAGAGAGCTTCGCATCAATCAACATCCCATCCAGCAGCAGCAGCAGCAGCAGCAGCAGCAACAGCAACAGTGAAGTGACTTCCTCTAACATCTACTATGCATGATTATGACTTAATTCCAAGTGATTTATTCGCAATTGTCTGCTGTCAGTCCACCGATCCATTAAAGCATTATATATTATATTGCGATGCTTTTTCATATATTATAGCGTTATATTGAGTACATTCAGCTGGCCTGGCCCAATCGATTGTCTTTCTGTACGGGGAGCTGTGTGGCTGTGAATTCACTTCTGGGTTCGGCTCCTCGCAGCTCTTAAACGGGTTTTAATTAATGCGATATCTCGTTCGGTTTTTATTTTCTATTCCATTCTAAGCTCGAAGCCCATGTGCGGTCCGTTTTCTGGCATATCTCTAATGGCCGCCCGACGGCAGTGGCCTTTCTAAAAATTCGTACACCCAACGGTTGCCCGGGGTGTTCCTCGGAGTGCGGGCTTGCAAATGAGTCTGCGAATTTCAGCAGAGATTTAGCTAATTAATTGGATTCTGCTTTATCTGGATCTGGGCTTCCAGCACTCGCTGCCATAAGCAGCATAAGGAGTTGTTTTGATCCAGTATTAATTTTATAAAATTACATAAATCCCATTTTGCCTTTTCATAATTTTACCGAGAGATTTATTGCAAAATTAACAAAAATTGTACGCTCATAAATCTCTGGCTCCGCTTAAAGATAAATCCCAAGTTGCCAACAAGTAAATTACGAGCATGTGGAGAGATGTACAGTACCCTTGATTTTATTACAAAATGCACTTTCACTTTTCCATTTTTACTTTGCAAGTGCTCAACGTGCTAAAAGTGTCCAGGGGACTCAAGTAGAAGTCAGAAATTGTCCTATACTTTCCATGGAAATTAACTTAGAAATTAAATAAGCGATAAAGGGGTGGATAGGGATATACGGATGGATGGATGGATGGATGGATGGATGGATGGATGGATGGGTATTCCTCATTACATATTTGATTTAAAATAATTGAACGTATGCGAGTGCTTGCCGCAAGAGTATGCCTCTCTTCTACTGAATGACATCCCACATTCATGCCCGTTAATCAAGCATCTTATACATACATACATACATACATACATACATACATATATGTATGTAGTACCCATTCGTTTTCTTGAGTGAATAGATTTTTTTGAGTGGTGCAAAACCGCAGCCAAGTTGTGCCGTCAAGTCGATGTTCAGAAACGCATTTCATTCAAACAGCTGCCATGCCATGCATGCCATGCGGTGGCGATGAATGACTCCGAATTGTTTGTCATTCGCTTAGATTTATGGCACATTCTCCGGCACATAAATCGAAGCTGAAGCTGGCTGAAGACTGGCGGCCTGGGGGCTAATGCCGGGAGCAGCCTGCTGCCTGCTGCCTGCCGCCACTGATCAGATCGGAGTGACGTTCGGTTGACCACACAAAGGCCAACCTGCCCGAAGGCGCTGAAGGAGGCGAAGCCCCGCAAGAGCCAGGCACCCAGCACCCAGCACTCTGTGGGATGGGACGGAGGTGTCCGCAGTGTGCTGAAACTGCAGAGAAAAAATCAGCCAGGGAGAAGGCGACACTGAACGAGAGGGACAACCAATGAAAATAAATTAAAATTGCAGCCACTGACGACGACGACAGCGACAACGACGCGACGGTGCCTAATGCCAGGGTATTTGGGTCTGGGGACCGGGGTCTGGGTACTGGGCACTGGGCACTGGAGCTGGGAACAGGCACTGAGGCACTGAGAGTGCGGACAGCAGACAGCGGACAGCGGACAGCGGACAGTACCCATGATTGCCATGTCTGAGGCATTTCTAAGGCTGCTGCTGCTGCTGCTGCTGCTGCTGCATTAGAGAGGCCGCCGCTTGGAACGATGTCACATCGCCTGGGCTGGCGCTGCCGTTGGCCCCTCCAGAGGAATGGGAATGGGATTGTAAATGGCTAAGAGAGCTTGAATATGAGCATGGAACTAGGCACTGGCACTGGCACTGCCACTGGCACTGCCACCAGCACCAGCGCCGGCATGGGTATGACCATGGCAAATGGAACTGGGTTAACGTCCGACTCGGACGAGAGAAGCCCTACCAATCATACTTTGGATCGTTTTGCTTATACCCTAACCAACAGGACAGGAGGATGGGATGGGCTAGGCAAGTTGCAAGATTCAAATTAAGTTTAAACTCGGTTATAAGATTTCTTTGGGGCTTTAATGCTCTTGAAATTTGTAATTTGTTCCTAAATTCTGCCACCATTCCGTGCTAAGCCTCAAGGACATCTGGTCTTCGCCTTTGCCCCGGGCAGAAATATAATTTCATTGCAGCTTTTCCCGCAGGCCTGGGAAAAAGTCACGCAACCGAGAATTACGTTGCGTTTAGCATTTTTCACGCACTTTGCGCTCATCATCCGTCGAGCGAGGAGAGGAGCGGAGTTTAGCGCCCAAGGGGGGGCCTTAGGGTACGGAGTGAGGCCACTCCTCGGCTGAGTGCCACCACAGTGCCGGCCGCCACTCCTCTCTGCCACTAGCTGTGTGGGCGTGACTGGTTGCGGCCTGACGCCTTCCAAGTTGAAGTTTTGTCAACAGTTGGGTTTTCGTTTTCGTTTTCTTTTTCTTTTTGTGGTTGTTGTTGAAGCTTTTGTTGGAATTTTTCTCGTTCGGCTGTTGTGGCTGTTGTTGCTGTTGGAATACCTGTTGCGTGTGGCGTGTTGCTTTTTGCATTTGTTGTTTTCTAATTGGCATAATTGCGGCTTACGGTTGTTGCTCGTTGGCCTACCCTTTTCAGAGGGTATTTCCGACTCTTGTCAAGTGTTTGCTTCCAATGCAGTGAGGGAAGGAATGCACATATATCACAAAGTTTTTCGAAACCTCATCCAAAATATCAATGAACAATTTCCAGTTGTATCCGAAAATGTGGGGTTTCTTGAGGCGCTTTTTTTGAATTTATCGAAAAGAAAACTCTTGCAATGCAAAAATATTTGTTTTATTATATTTATTTTTGGTTTATTTATTCCTGCTAAATGCCAGCGGTACAAGCTCAAACTCATTGTTATCACATCGAAATGGAAAAGTTATTTCCTTGAATTCAATTGGCATTTTTATTCATTTTTTTTAACCCGATTTTCCTGTGGATTCAATGGAAAGATCTCAAACGCATAAATCCTGAGTGTCAGGCCTTATTTTGTCGATCCTCTTTCTATCCATTTTGTATGATATATGTGTGCTAATAGTTGTAAGGGTATCCGGCGCCTCGGTCCCTGCCGAAAGAGCCGTCCTTTGTGGTTGTTGGTTTGTGGCTGCATTCTCGCACGCCTCGGAGGTGGGTGTGTCGCTTGCTGGCGTCGCTGAATTATGGCCTAACCTGAATGTGGCTCTCCTTCGCTCCGTACCTCACATACCCTTCCTACCCTGCCCGCCCCGCCCCGCCCCGCCCACCCTTCCACAATTCCGCAATTCCGCCTCGTTGCCTGCCTAAGCGGGAGGGACACACAAACACAGAGAGAGGTAGAGGTAGAGGTAAGGGTAGGGGTGGGGGTAGAGGTGGAGGTGGAGGTAGAGGGGGATGGTGGGTTAGTGGCTCTGTTTTAATTAAAAAAATTACATATGTGGCGCTCACTGCCTGGCGATTTATGTTAAGCGACGATTAGAGGCAAAGACACCCCACTCTTGGGTCGGGTCTTGGCTTAGATTCAGACTGGGGCTAGCATCTGGCCCCTGGGTGGAGGGAATGGAGCGCATGGGAAATGGGCAATGGGCAGTGGGCAATGGGCAATGGACTACCTCAATTAATTTTGGGTTAAGTGCGGCTGTTGCCGCAGACCGGGCAGATTTGCGGGCGTGATAAGCGGTTGCGTCAGCAAGCCGAATTTCTAATTGCCCCACGGATCGGGGGAGTGGGTGTGGGTGTGGGGGTGGGGGCATACGGGTATCTGGCTAATTGCCGAATCGAACGACCAGGAATTTGCTAAACAGTTAAGGCAATTACACACACACAGATAAGATCACAGAGGAAAGGGTACATGATTCGGAGGGGGGAAAACGACTCAGACAGAGCTGCATACAGGCTCAGAGGCCCAGAGGAATGCTCTTACGAGGAACAAATTTTCCATACGTAAGCCCCTCAAGATATCAGCTCCAAATGAATTTATTCCTAAACGTTCACTCAACAATATTCAGAGTTCAGAGTCCGTTGGTTGTTGGTTTGCTGTGCTATCATTATACCAAGGGTATAATCAATTCATGGATCCCCTGGTGGATCTCGGATCACAGTCGTCGGGTATTTTGATAGCTCCAGTGGCCCGAACGTTGATTGCAGCAGCCGCAAATGAGCCGCAAGAGAGGCGAACAATTAACATTGATAGACCCATGACCGCTGAGCCCCCCCGGAGGCCTACCGAGGCCTTGCACATCTGTATCTTCAGAGTGATTACGGCACGAGTGTACGGGTGTACGGGTGTACGGGTGTACGAGTGCACGAGTGTACGTATCTGTATCCATATTAAATGTAAATTGTAATTGCAGTGAGGTCAATCGGCACGAGTGCACTTGAGGAGGGCACACACACATCGGGGGCCTCTGTATCTGTGTCTTCGAGTGGAAGATAAAGATAAGTCTAGCCAGCCAGCTAGTAGATCATAAAAGCAAACACTCAAACTCGGGCAAGTTGAATCGTTAAACAGCGGCGACCTTCGGGCACGAGTACTCGAGTATTCAACTATCGGAATGACTGAGTTTTCCAAGCTCGTGGCGACTCGATTCGACTCTGCTCAGCTCGATTCATTCCCACGCCTTGATGCCACATTTGCGGCTAATAAATTGTTGGAGCAAACAGCTCTCTGGGCGTCATATCCCCCCAGCACAAGCGGATTGAACTGTTCCACAGAGAGATACACATACTTAGAGATAGAGATAGAGAGAGAGAGAGAGAGAGAGAGAGAGGGAGGGAGAGAGGGAGATCTCTATTGTTTGCACTTAGATTTTACGATTTGTATTTTTTTTTTTGACATTTTGTTGCTAATTGTTTTGTGGCGGCCACTGACCAAACGCATATCTGAGAAGGTAGTCATTCGGATCCAGTGAATGCTGGGCTTTTGATCAGCTTAAGGCCGGCTTAAGGCGGGCGGGGCAGCCGGAAATGATTGACCACCAAAGAATTTCTCAGTAATGACAAGAACACAGCCCAACCATCAGTTATGCCTGGCCCCCCGAAAATATACATACGAGCATCTAACGAGTGTTTAAACCTTAAAGACTGGCTCTCGGAAAGCCGCTTCTTTGTCCCGAGAGACAGCCAGACAATGAAAACACTTTGTGGCCAGAGACAATTTCAGTTTTGTTTTTCGGCTTTTGGTTTTCGGTTTTCGGTTTTCGGTCTATGGCTTTGCGTGCTAAGAGCTCGACATTGTCTTCTGCGGGTGGTGTTTGCGGTGCGGTGCGGTGCGGTGCGGTGCTGTGGGTTGGGGCCAAGCCCAGGACCAATGTGGCTCTTTGTCACGACGGTTTATGGTGTCAGCACTCGCTCCACGCTCTACGATGATGTCACACATGTGAATACGGTTCACGTCATCCCAGATGCACCTTCTGTCCCAGTCCCAGTCCCAGTCCCCATCCCATCCCCATCCCATCTCGCATTGTATGCAAATCTTTTCTCATCTGTAAAGTTGTTAATTAATTGTCGCTTAGCCGTTTATTATTTTTGCATTTTCCTATCATGAGGATTACTGATGATCGAATGATTCATTTCCCAGTACAGATGAATGATTCAGTGTGGCTTAAGTATTTATTCTAAACATATTACACATTCCAAGGGGGAGGGTTTCCATTGGTTATTGAAATTAATTATTTATTCCTTACCAATTGAATGTTTTGGGAACCTTCTGTAGGCTGGATGCCATTTAATTGTGGTCTGGCAATTCTGGCTTCGATAATAAATTCCATATCTTACCTAGTCTGGAATCCAGATCATTATTTCCCTGACAAAAACTCCACTGAATGTTGATTGAATGAAGCATAAACCGGTGCGGAGTCTGGTTAGGGATCATGTCTTACATATTGAGGCATTACACTGCATTTCGACTATGAGATAAGCCTACGCCAATGGGAATGCGGGCTTAATACACCCGGAATCCAGATGGAAACGGAATCCAGTTCCTAATTGGCGCACGACTGGTCCAAGCATGACTCTGCACTTGAGGCAAAGTCCCGCCGAGTGGCAAATCTTGTGCGGAATTCGATTTTTACTTTATTGAATTCACTCGAAATTGCAGACACAGATGCAATTGCTCTCTATGCGATTCTGAGCATTGAGATCTCGAGACCAGAAAGTTCTGCTGCTTTCCCAGGGGCACATACACACAAGTATATCAGGGATTGGAATCTTAATTATTAATGGGCTGGACTGGCTTTCATTTACACTCACCGCCACACAGGTAGATACTCGTAGATAGTCGTGGATACTGGTGGATACTGGTGGATACTCGTGGATACTCGTGGATGATAGATTGCTAAATGTTCAATTAGCATTACGAGTGCGAGACTGTGTTTTGGTTTGAGCAACAGCCGCGTGGCGTAGTTACACGGAACTAACGATGTCTCTGGCTCTGTCTCTGGCTCTGGCTCTGACCACAACACAACATTGTCTCGAATCAGCTTATACAACCAGAGACTTTTACTACCCGCGGCACAGCGTGGAAAGCCATTCCATTACCAGAGATTTGCCTGGTTCCCCGGTACAGCCCAAGACATAATGAAATGGAAATGTTTGGTAAAGGGAGGGAGGGGGAATGCTGGCTCATAGATTACATTTAATTATATATGTACGTATACGATATGCGAATGCGCTCCAACTAACGACTGTATATATCATCGATCTGTTCGATCTCTTCGATTCCGTTGCAGAACATACTGGACAGATTCAATCCGGGTGCCAGGCAGCTGATCGCCGCGGGCAAGAGCTACCTCAAGGCGTTGCATGGTAAGTAATACTCTCGCATCGCCTCGCATCTCGCTTCTCGCATCATAATTGACCACACAGGCGATCGGGGGGGAGGGGCCCAGGCGGAGGGGAGGGAGGCCCATTGTCTGCACTATACAGTTAACTAATTTGCAATGCATTCCGTGCCATTTCATGCAACAGGTGCCGCAACCGCCTCGCGTCTATTCAATGAAGCATTGGCCAAGATTGCAATGAACGCCCAGCAGAGCGGAACGGGCGATATTGGTAAGACTCGACTCCATTCCAGCAAAGCGAGACCCGCCAAGGGGGGGGGGGGGGGGGGGGGGTGGAAGGTATAGCTAGACCGAGTGATAAATGGATTCTGTTCTCCGCTTAGGTTCGGCTTTGATGAGCGTTGTGAACGTCAACAAGGATATACAGGAGCAGCAGATGAATATTGTGAGTACAAGTCGATTGATTCGATTGGATGCTTGGGGCCCTACAACAGTCCACCAAATATACCGAATACTTGCAGCTGAAGGCCTTCTATGTGGATCTACTGGTGCCATTGGAGACGAACCTGGAGAAGGACACAAAGGTGGTGCAGCACGAGCAGAAGAAGTTCATGCAGCAGCACAAGGTGCGCATGGACAGCTACCAGAAGGCCGTCTCCACCATGAAGAAGCAGCGCAAGAAGAAGGCCACTCCCGAGAACACCGAGAAGGAGCTGCGGGTGAGCACATAGGGGGGAATTCTATCGACGAGATCTAATTGCGGGCTAATCTAATTGCGTTCCCCTCCCCTTGCACAGAGCCTGCAGGTGCTGGAGGACCAAAAGAAGAAGCTGGATGTGTTCTGCGATCAGAGCTACAAGAATGTAAGTTCATTGGCTCTGGCCCGGCCTGGCCCGGCCTGGCCTGGCCTGGCCAAATCTTTGTGTGCCTTTCGTGCATGTGCGTGCGGTTCCTCCTCCTCACGACTGATTCTCTTTCCTTGCCACTTCCGTTCAGGCCATGACACAGGAGCGACGTCGCTACGGGTTCGTCTTGGAGCGCCAGTGCTCGATCGCCAAGCACTGGATGGCCTATCACACCACCGGGAAGACGGTAATTGATAATAATTTTGAAAATTGGCAAGAAATTGCCGCTTCTCGTGAGATCATTCCGCCGTCCGCGTACGAGAGCGGCTACAGCAGCAGCAGCAACAACAACAACAACAACACGAACATGAGACGCCTGGTGAGCAATGCCCCATGCTGCATGCCGCATGCCCCATGCCCCATGCCGCATGCCTCGACCGATTGGGCGCTAACAACTCTGTTAACCATTCCCCAGGAGCGCATCAAAGACGGAGACGACGACCAGGTCCACACCCAGCTGAAGAAGTCGCGGAGCATCGACGCCCCCTACGGGGACATGCGCACCCTGCACGAGCGTGAGAACATCGGCGGAGTGGGGTCATCGCACTATGCCCAGAACTCGCTGCCACGCGCCAAGTCCGACTTCAACCTGGCCCTCGTGGGCACTGGCCTAGGCCCTGGTAAGTGGATAATGCTATATGCCCTATGCTAGCTGCTGGACCACTCGAGGATCTCATCCCATCCTTCCCTTCGATCCGCAGGCAACAAACACAAGATTATCGAGGAGCAACTGGCGCCACACAGCGACGACCAGCGCGGGGACCAGCGGCCGCTGGTCAAGGCCCTCTACGCCTACATGCCCTCCGGGGAGAACCAGCTGTCGTTCGAGGAGGGCGACCGCATCGCCTTGGTGGGCGGCAAGGCTAAGGGCTGGCAGTTCGGCGAGAATCTCCGCACCCAGCACTTCGGCTGGTTCCCGGTGGCCTACACAAATGCGGTCGACACCGCCGGCGAGCTGGTGCCCTCCACCGGCAGGCGGTACGAGAACATGCACATGAGCTACGAGCGCAACGGGGGATCGGGGATCGGAGCCGGAGCCGGAGCCGGAACCGGAGGTGGTGCCGGTGCCGGTGGAGGAGCCCTGCGGAGCTACCACGACCAGAAGCAGCAGCAGTACATGTCGGAGGCCCAGCTGGAGCTGATGGACAACGATGCCACATACAGGAGGCGACGCAACCACAGTGCCGAGGAGTCCTCGCCCACGCGCATGTTCGGGGACACTCTCAAGCAGCAGAAGAAGTACCGAGCCGGCTCCGGGGCGAATCCGCGTCCGGGCCCACCGCCCACACTGCCGGCCCCAGTGCCCACCGGGCAGCAGAGCCAGTCCTCGAGGATGCTGAACAGCTCGCAGAGCTTCTGCGCCACCAACGGAGTTCCGGCCGCAGTCGAGAGACGCAAGCAGAAGCTCCTGAACGGAGCCCAGGTACGGATGCCGGCTGGGGATCGGATCCCTGATTCCAGTTAATCTTCCCTTTTTCCCCGCACAGAGCTCCATGAGCCATCCATCGGGCAAGTCTGGAGTCGCAGCGAAGACCTCGCTCCACAGCAGCAACGACAGCGGCTTCGCCAATGAGCCGCCCCCGCAGCCGGAGGTGGACTACTCGGACGAGGAGACAGCCACGCAGCGGGTGCCCATTCGGTAAGTGAAAAAGAAACATGCCTATGTGGGGCTTGGAGAGCAAATACGGGCGCAGTATGTGATTCCGAATTTGGACATCAAGGAGGATCTTGGATCCGATTCTGAAACTCCTGCGACCTGTCCTGTGGCTCCCAGAGGCACTCCAGACTGCGTAGTTGCTCTCCAAAAGGACCCGCAGCATTCCCTCTTTCCTGTTGGCTGTCACTAACCATCCCTCGTAACCATCCCTCGATTCCATTCCATATGTGTACATATGTATGCATGTGTGTGTGCCTGAGTTTTATCGCTAAATTCGATCGATTTAATTTATTTTCGTTTGCTTTTTTCCCTTCTTGTTTTGATTTCATGTATCGCCATCCTTATCCTTTCTTGCCATCCCCTGTGCTAACCCCCGCACCCACACCCACACGCCCACACGCCCACCCAAACCAAAACCAAACCAAAACGACACATCCGCCCACATTCCCGCATCCCCTCGCCACGAACGACGTACGTGCCCCGAAGGCGCCGAGCCGATACCAACTCGCACACGCACACGCACACGGTGCCCCGGGATGTGGCCTCGTGGACCCTGAACCGGAACTTCCGCAACAGCGTGGACAGCCAGATGGACGACAAGAGCATGCACCGGCTGAGCCGCCAGAACGGGATCGGAGCTGGCAAGATGCGATACGATCTGATTGCCTCGGACGACGAGATCCTGCAGGCCTCCAGCGCGGGCCTGAAGCGGACCAAGTCGTTCTGGAAGTTCGGAGGAGGACGCAGCGGCGAGGATATCCTGGCTGGGATGTCGCTGTGGCAGCACCGCGACCTGGTGGCAGCACCAAATCTCGAGGAGATGAGGGACCGCGACGAGGCGGAACGCCGCTCGGACGAGGAACGCAACGTCAATGGAAATGGCACTGGCAATGGGAATGGCAATGGCAATGGGAATGGAACGCTGACCAAGTCGCACAACTCCAGCTCGTCGCAGGAGAAGCGGGGACGCAAGGATAGCCTCACCAGCACGGAGGCGTTCGGGGATGAGGATGAGAACATCTACGGGGTCAGTCAGCCGCCACAACAGCACCACCAACAGCAACAGCAGCAGCAGAGGAGCAGCTACACCCCCAAGTCGCGCATGAAGATCATGAAGACCATTGAGATTGACATCGAGGAGCCCACGGAGAGCGAGCGGCTGAGCACAATGCGCCGTGGCCAGTCCCAGTCCCAGATGCAGCAACATCAGCAGGCACAGCCACATCGCAAGTTGGACAAGCAGGGCTCTGGGTCCTCCTCCACGCTCCAGCACAAGACGCAGACCCTGAGCCGGTCCAAGCCCTCCCAGCAACAGCAGTTCCCCCTCTCCACCGACGAGGGCGAGAGCGATGAACACGGAACGCTCAAGCTGAGCGACGTGAACAACTTCTTCGACGACATGCAGCACGACGGAGGTCCCAGCAAGAATGGACACGGACACGGACATGGACACGGACATGGACACGGCCACGGCCACGGCCTGGTCATGAAGACGGTGAAGCGCCAGGACATACTCAAGCAGTACTACACCAGCGAGGACGACGAGTCTGATGCCGAGCTGAAGTCAACCAGCTCCGATCCTTACGACTGCATCGTCATCAACGATCATCTGGTGCGCAAGGACGACAAGCTGCGCCGCCAGCACCATCAGCAGCAGCAGCAGATGGAGTTCCACACCTTCCGCTCCTCCACCTCTACCACAGCGACCAACACGCTTAAGAAGTCCTCCTCGAAGGAGCAGGACAGCACCTTGACCCGCAATTCCGCAGTAAATGCCA
Source organism: Drosophila helvetica (assembly GCA_963969585.1). Taxonomy (NCBI): domain Eukaryota; kingdom Metazoa; phylum Arthropoda; class Insecta; order Diptera; family Drosophilidae; genus Drosophila; species Drosophila helvetica. The sequence continues at coordinate 51,139,689 of OZ018401.1, read as the reverse complement.
GTGCACCCACAGCCACCATCCTGCCTCGCACACGGCTCCTCAAGTCCTCCTCCACCAGCCACAGCAACAACAACAACAACAACAGCAACATCAGCAGCAGCAGCAACAACAACAACAACCACAGCCACAGCAGTGCCACGCTGGAGAGGAGCTCAAAGACCCTGACGGGCAACAAGAGCTACGGCCCGTGGTACGATTTCTGGGACCAGGAGCAGCACGGCATCACCGGGCAGAAGTCGGCGAGTGCCAAGCTAAAGTGAGACTGGTCCAGACTGGACTGGACTGGACCAGGGCCATGCCAAGAGAATGAAGTTTCGCCGCTTTCTTACCGGATAAGAAAATGAGCAGAGAGCGTGAAAGATGGTCAGGAATACGAGAATACCGCTAGCGAATTCCCTAGGGAGCCCATATTTCCAATTGTTCTCCTATTCCTGCATCGTTCTGTTTAAGTTTGAAGATAATTCTTGCATATATTCCAATGCCAGACAATCTTTTACTGGCAAGGCAACTTTTGTTTTTTTTTTTTGCATTATGTACATACATATCTACTTAATATTATGTTTTAATTGTAAACTGTATCTAAAGAACCAGTCCATAGGGAGGAAAATGCATGGGTAACCTGGGTAACTCCTCATTGCAAACTTTCTTCGCTTTCTGTGCAGCAAGAGCGCCCACAGTGCACCGTGGGGCAACATTCATTCTCGGTCGCCTGCATGATGACGCACAGCCACATAATCGTACCCGTCTACACATATCACTGAACTTGTTTTCGTTTAGATCTAAGCCCGTCCCTAGCATCATGTTTCACTCTGTTAGTCCGGGGTCAATTCTTTTGCACGAGCCTATTGCCCATTGCCTAATGCCGTCCCCGCAACCGCCCCGCCCCGCCCCCTTTAGATGTAATTAAAGTAATGCGAATGTCATTTGCCTTTCTAGCAGGCGCGGTGTGTACCGCAACTTTTCAATAGATTACTGAAAGCCAAGCCACAAAAAAAGCCCAGCTAGCCCCCATCCCACACGTATTTGCTTGCACGTCCATCCACCCGACCCGTAAGTAGAGGCGCGCTTGAAGGGTGCACGCAGGCACGCACACTCTCTACTGGGCAAGTGCCTTCCTCTTTTGCAGCGCCTCCCAGTTTGCCACAGTCAAGCTGCGACACACCAAGACCAACGATCGCTCGGCACCAATGATATATCGGAGTGTGAACAAGTAGCAACGACAGCGGAAGGTGGAGTTTCTGTTGTGACCATCCAGGCCATCCAGGCCATCCAGCCAGTCAGCCAGTCGCCACCTGGGAGCTCCAGCCACACACACACACCACACACAAAAGCGAATACACCTACGAGCATGATATACAAATCTTAAATATTATATTATACTATATATTATATTATTATTATATTATGTCGCATCTAAAATTAATAATTACTTAAATTAGATGGTTCTCTGTTCAGTTGCTGCTGGGCCTGGAGTTTTTTTTGGTAGTCATTAAGTTGTACTGTTTGTTAACATTATGTTTGTATGTACTTGTATGTTAAAGTTCGATGTCTATTCAATTATTACGCCGAATAAACAGAGTTAAGTAAATATCTAGATCTTTGCATTTATCACAGAGTTCCGTTCCAATAACAGTCGATGCAAATTCGGTACGATGTTCCTTAAAGGATGAAAATGCGTTTATAGCGTTCAATGTCGATGTCCTGCACGTTCAAAACCGGAATTAAATTAGTTTTATAAGTTCATTTGTTCTGGGAATCATGTATTTACCCCGTGATGTTGTCCAAGAGCCATGATCAGCAAAATTTTTTTTACGTTGAGGGGATCTCGTTTCTTCTGCAGCATTTCGAATGCCTTGCAAATTAAGTCCTCGTGCATCACGTTCCCCAGTTGGATAATAGTCAGTTTTGGACATGCTTGGACTACGGCCACCAGCTGGGAAGATATGTTCTCGTCCGACGAAGTAAAATTCAGCCGTTCAAGGTTTTTCAGCTCCGTCAAGTGGCATATGGAGCTGGGCTTCAAGTAGTACAGGTCCAGTACCTGCAAGCTGCCAATTCGGGCGATTTCTTCGACTTCAGCATCTCCAAGGTCTGCGACCCCGACAGACAAATGAGTCAGATTCATTGAATGAAGGGAGGCCAGAGCAGAAAGAAAGGGCAACAGTGAACCCTTAGAGAGTTGTCTCCAAAATATCGAGAGCGTGTGCAGCTTCGGGATCTGGATAATGGGCAGGTACTCGCTTGATGGACGATCCAAGCACAAATGCACCTCTTGCACCATTGTCAATTGTGGCACCACATCAGCCAGTCCTTTCTCGATGGCAGCATTACCGAACGACAGAATTCCGATTTGGAACATGCCTTCTTGAAGAGCTCTCTCGTCGGTGTATTCCTTGAACTTCAAAAGCAAATGGTCGCAATCTGTATAGTGTTCCACAGATGTAAGCATTTTATCTGCAACTGAAATGGATTTGGCATACATTTTCGTTGTAAAACGTTTAACTTCTTACCCCCTCGGATCACGCCCACGCTTTCCATTTTTGGTAATTTTTCCAGTGCTCGAATAATGCATTTGAAGACGCTGTAGGATACGCTACTTCCACATTTGAGAGTGGCACGCTCTAGGCTAACCAAGCCGCTGATAGTTTCGTCCACTCTCAAGGCTGGCGTATCAGTCCACCCCTCTTGAAGGGACAAAAACAAAGTCTTGACGTGTCTGCCAGCTTTTCGCAGCAGCAGCAAATCCTGATCGGTGTCCACAAGTTCCAGCCGCTTGTACAGGCTAGCTCGGCGATAATTTAAGACGTTTCTGAAGCGGCTGCATACTTGCCCAAAGGGCATATAACCCTCGGCTGGAAGGTATTTTAAAATGCTAGCGATGCAATCGTCCTTAAGGTCTAAGAAAGTTGTCTCCATTGTGGGAAGTAAATCGGAAAAAAAATTGAAAGTACAAATTCTAAACAAAATATAAATGAACAGACAGACCAAGTACTGAAAAAGCAAAGGAATGGAATGAAATAAATACATTACTGGTATTTTCTACGATCTGTGTGGAAAACGCGCTAGGAGATTTCACAACATATGGATACTGCTTATCGATACAAAAGGCGCATATCTAAGAACTTTTGCAGGGTGTATTTTTTGTGATCGTATTTAAATTATGAACACGAAACCGACCTCGAACCTGGATTTAAAAAAGCTAGTAGAAACGCACAATCAAGCAGGTCTCATTCACATAGAACCTGCGTGACTATACCAGAGTTCGTATTAGTAAAGTTCTACTAGCTTTCTTCGGGAAAGCCTCAGGACCCCACCACTCTCCCCTTCCCGCCTCCGCCACTCTCGCTCTACGGATAATCACTACGCGCATGCGTAGGGCTCCAACGGGACGCATCGTGGCTTTTCTTTGGGCTACCTATTAGTTGACTGTATCTTCCAGTCGATCAAGTATGGTTTTTTATAGGTCGATGGGGTGAGATCCCTGAAAATACGTGATAGACCAGGCACTCGCTTAAGCTTAAATGCCATTGATGTCGGCGATTGTTGTATCAAATGATTTTGGCAATAATTCAATGGAAAGTTTCAGATAAATGGAGGCCACTCTCGTTTCTGTATAATATTTACATGTACCCACACATGTTCATATTGACAATATTCTATTTATAAACGTATTCAATGGTACAAATATATAGGGCTAATTTGGGTAGCTTGAGAGTGGAGAGCAAACACTCTGGCTAACGCTGTCTGAGCCAACAATAGAAATCATGTCAATATTTGCAGTCCCGAGAACAGAATTTCTAAATAAACAAGTACAAATTATATCCAAGAACGTTAGTCTTCTATAAAGTAGATATTTTTATATGAAAAGCAACAGAACTTTCCATTCTTCTGATGCTGACAGTTGTAACACTGAGGCTAAAATCTACAACTTATGAGCATAAACTTAGATGATCGTTAATGAGGATCCTTCTTGGACACTCTTGGCTTTCCATGTGCACCATGTGGACTGTAAACCTTCGACAAGTGGCACTGCAGCAGGCACTCACTCACCCACCCAAACTCACAAGACTCTCCTTCACCATAGACAGTAGACTTGTAAATGCATCCTTTGGGAGGAATGCGAAATATCTTTAGAAGTCCTTGGCTGTTAAACGATCAATTCACTGTGCCGGTTGGATGTATCCAATGCCAATCGATGGATATTCGATATATGTATGATTGGCCCCTACTATTTCTACTACTATTTGTATTAGCTTTTTATCATTTCGGAGCTAAAGAGCAACCTAGCAAATCCTTGGAATTATTTGACCCATCTACGGAGTACATCCGTCAGAGCTTCGTGCTCCCAGTTTATAGGGTTCCACGAAACTTTCTATTGCACTGACTGAATTATGGCTGAAATATATTATGGAGGGTGCAGTAGTTTCCCTCGGAGGGGATCACCCTCCGGCAGTCGGCAGGGTCTGATAACTTTCCTACATTCCAGATACATATGTGCATAATACAAACTAAATCTTTAGGAAAATGCGGATTTTATTATTGGAGATATTGGCCATAGAGGAGCGGATTAGTTTCGGCGGACCGTCCTGCGGATGCGGACCACCTCACGACGCCGGTCGACGCCATTGGTGGAGTTTTCCCTCGCCCTACGACGGACTCCGCCACGCCGGACTATGATCCGTTTGATAATGACACGACGGCGGTGGTGCTTCTTGGAGGTGGCTGCGGTTGTGGTCGTGGCCGAGGCCGAGGCATCTGTGGTGGTCGTGGCCGAGGCATCAGTGGTGGTGGTTGCCGCCGCAGCGGTCGTTGTGGTGGCCGAGGCAGCTGTTGTTGTTGTTGCAGATACAGTTGTTGAGGAGCCGGAGGCCGAGACCTGGCTGCACAGGATGAGCAGGGCCAGGACGACCAGAGGAAGAGCAATAACGGGGCGCATTGTAAGTGAGTGCGTACTTTCTTGGACCGCTTGAAACTGTTGCTGGCAGTGGGACAAGGAGCGGATATAGCGGAATCTCCTCCGCATCTAAACTCAACTTAAACACAGATGTGTCTCCAAGCACTGCTCTCTATTCAGTTCATTGCCTTTCACAAGATCACTTTACAATTACAGTATCTACCAGTACTATGGTACTGTTTTCTGTTTGCTCCTGGTCGACGTAAGCGAATGTTTGGGGAAATCCCATTAGCATGGCACGAGACAGGGCACCGTCTGGTTTTCTTAGCATACTCCTTGGGTAGCTCTAGATATTCTTCTCTTATACCAGACACTCCCCCTCCAGCGTCTTCCCCTTCAAAACAGGTCAGAAGGGGTGGAGCTCTTCTACTTTGCTTCTTCGGGAATGAGCATGGTCGAAAACCCCAACAGCACCCAAAAAGTATGCTATGGCATTGGATCAACAAGATCCGTCTCATGGAATGATTTCTATTATCTCGAAGCAAATATCTGACGATGGAGAGATATGTTTAAACATAATTATATTATATTTTGTCGAGTCAGTTTATATACCCTCGTGTTCTATTGGGTGTATCTCCTTAAAAAACTCTTACAGACGGAGGGGAGAACTCTTTCCATTGGAAGAAAAAATAAATTACTACTGGTACTTATTCTTATTTATTTATCGGTTTCCAGAACACGCTTCGTTCTTTAACTTAAACTTATCTACATACCAATTCTGGTGTCTGTTTTCGCGAGATATTTACATACATATGTACATAGCTCTGCAGCCATCGCCTCGCACGGCTTTGTCAATACACGTGTTTTCGGCTGTTGAACAATGGGATTAGAAAATACATACAGTACATATTTGTGCTTTTATAATCCGACGATGATGTGAAGGTTGGCCTCCCATTACACACGGGGATGTTTTGACTGTAAAATAATTACAGTGAAAGTTTCCTTCTCCGAGATGTAGTTTTCGATTTCCATGGTCCAATTCGAGCTCAAAGAAATACCACTTCTATATATCTAAGGCAATTATTCAATAAATGATTCGTAGCATTCTGCAAGAAGAGCAAATATTTCTACACTGAGCAAAAAAAGATCAAACTAGCATCAAGATTGCGATGAAGATTTGAGAATTTGTGATTCTTTTAAGACACAAAGATCTTCCATCGAAATGGATTAAAATAAATTCATTCGAGAATTTGTTAGCTCCAAACAATTTACGTAAATGATTATAAAAAAAGATTTTAAGGTTGATTTTGAAGTTCGAGCTTTTTCTCGCAGTGTAAGCACATAAATAACAAGACATATTTCATTTGAAGAACTGACGCACTTCGCGGCTCCCGAAAAGAGTCGAAAAAGAAAGAGACAATGCAATGGCTAACATCTCCATCTATGTATACGTTTGGCTCGGAAAGCCCCAGCAGAGCACCTATTCTGCTCGAAGACAATCTCCCCATGTGTCTCTAGGTGGATATACGAAGTCTGGTATAAATAGCAAGGCCTGACTGACGATTGGGACAGAAAGACAAGCCTGAGCAGAACCAAGAGCCACGATGCGATACCTTTTTGTGCTTTCCCTGGCCATCCTGGCCGCTTTCGTGCCCCTGACCACAGCCGCGTCCTCCACATCGAGCACCAGCAGCTCCGGGAGCTCCAGCAGCACGGAAGCAGCATCCACCACGGAAGCGACATCCACCACGGAGACGGCAACAACCGAGGCAACAACCACGGCAGCCTCGAGCACATCTGCATCAGCCTCGACATCTACCAGAAGGCCTCGCCGCCACCATCATCATAGAGGACGCGACGAGGGCGGTCGGGGCAGGGGCAGGAGAGGACGTGATGATGGCGAAAGGGGAGGAGGACGCAGAGGCGGCGGCGGCCGTGGACGCTCCAGTGGACGTTCCAGTAGTCGTGGATCTAATGGAAGACGTAGCCGGAGATCCAATCGCGGTTGAGGGATCCGAAAACCTGTCCAGCAGTGAATAGATTCACCATGAACTCAGTAAAAGAAAATTGCATTACGAATTTTGGTTTTCATTGGCACTATTTGATGGTGGCTCAAGGAGCATCATGGCTGAGGCCGATATACTATACAGAAAAATGAGTATTTTAATTATTGGCACAGCAGAAAATTCAGTTGCTACTTTCCCAGAATCTGGGGCATCCAGAAATCATCGACCGACATTAAAATCTCCATTACAAAAATGAGCCAATCGGTTGACAGGACTCTTTTGATCACGAAAAGACATGCCAAGACATGTTCAGCCGAGATATAGCTGAAGAGGAAAAACAGAAAGCAATAAATATATTTACTTATTTATTTTGGAATTACATAATGGTTTACAGAATCCAGAATTGAATATTTCATTAATGACAGTTCTGCGATAGAATTTTCATACCAAAATGTATGCCAAAGTCTAGAAATTAGTTTCCTTTCACACCCATTTCGTTGACCTTAAAGGCAAATAAAAATCAAAGTCTATGGTCGAAAACTGCTGGAAGCTCTAGAGTGGAGACTAAATAAATTTTGGAATTTTAAAAAAGAGAAATTTTGCTCGAAATCTAGAATTTTAGTAGTGTTTTTGTGTGGTGCTGAATTTTTAAAACAAACAAAACAGACTAAAAGATGAACATATACAGGCGTCGCATCACGTCATAGAGGTACTTGAGTAGCAAGCTCGGTGCCTGCACCTTTGCTGGGGGGCATTGCTCCTCCCTGGCTGCTTCGGATGATTTCATCAAGTACATGTTTGTGGAAACGTCCCCCAACATGACCAGGAGCAGGAGCCCGAGCAACAGGAGACCAATGAAATCATTAGCCTTAGGTACATTTACAAGGCGAACCGTCGACATATCATCGATTGCATTGGCATCCAGAATCGGGGCTCTGTGGTGCGGAGGACTCAGCATCTGAGGGCGCGGCTTTAGGGCTGAGAAGCTGTACTTACGTATCGGGTACTATATCATCCATATTTTCATCAGTCTCATTATTGGAACGTGGGGTCAGCGAGGATTCTGAATTATCATCCATCTCTTGGTTGGCCTCATTGTCGGAACTTGGGTTATTGGAACACGGGATGGCCATTGTGCCGTTTATATTTAATCGGTAAATTATTACGAATGGAATGTAAAATGTGACAATTGTTCGGGAGCCCAGTTTGATCTCAATTGAATGTTCTTTTTGAAGTCCAAGTATTGTAGAGTACACTTTGTGTGACGTTTTTAAGGAACCTGCTATATTGAACTCTGTGATTCAACCATTCTCTAGGGTTTCATCTAATGTTTTATCGAACCACAATGGTTAGCCATTAAAAAAAGTTAAATACAAAATTTAGATGGATATTTAGACACATAAAACTGCTTCCGTTTCACATTTACATTCTGTAGAAGGGCAGCACCTGAGCTTGAATTAATCTATTTGAAATATGCCGCTGTTTTAGTGGTATGCTATAGTGATCAAATGCCGATAAGTTCCGCCTATCGCATAAAAATATCGTACCTTTGTCACCCTACAAATATATTATCAACAAATCGGTATTTCTGGTATTTTCTATTGAAGTCTGTGAAAAACGCGTTATGCCATTCTTCCATATTGCCGGTGGGGTCAAAAAAAAACTAAACAAAACCGACTAGGAAGCAAACTCAATCGAAGGAGCCAGTTCCGCTGGCAGCAGGACTAATCATGAGTGGATCCTGGAAACTGGTCTTGCCAATGGGCTTTGTGATGTATTCGCTGCCTCTGTTTCTGCGCGTCAACGGTACTTCCAACTACATCATCGATGAGGAGTTTCATATCCCACAGGGCCTGGCTTTTTGTCGAAAGCAGTTTGACGTGGTAAGTATTGGGCAGAGACTTGTGAGCCACGCTCGTACTCATTGACTCACTCTCCATTTTCAGTGGGACCCGAAGATAACGACGTTTCCCGGCTTGTATCTGATTGCCCTCGTCTTGAATCCATTCAACTACTGCACAGTGACGGGCCTACGCTTGCTGAGTCTTATCGGCGCGGGCATCAACATAATGTTGCTCTACAGGATCCGACGTCGAACGTTGGCCGGCACAGGCGGCAATTCCTATGCTGCGCACGAGGCAATAACCCTATCGGTCCTGCCGCCACTGTACTTTTTCAGTCACCTGTATTACACGGACACCCTGTCGCTGACCATGGTGCTTATGTTCTACCACTTCTGGCAGCATGAGGCACACTTGCCCGCGGCTGTCTTCGGAGCTGCCAGTGTGCTAATGCGCCAAACGAACATTGTGTGGGTTTGCATGGGCACCGGAATCACTGTGCTGGACACGCTGGTCCAGCAGTGCGCCAAGAGGCGTGCAGTGCCCAAGGGACACATCAGACTGCTAGGAGCAGATGTAGGTAGCACGGTGTATTGTATACATATTTCCATTAATTAGGTGTTCTGTTTTTGCAGATGTGGCTGCAGCTGTTGGGCAGTCCCCAGTTGCTGTTCAGCTGTATATTGAGCATTCTGGCCAAGTGCTGCTTCTACATATCCGTCATACTGCCATTCGTTGGATTCCTCTGCATCAACGGCTCGATTGTAGTAGGTGACAAGAGCGCGCACGAGGCCTCCCTAAATCTGCCGCAGATCTTCTACTTTACCATATTTGCCGCTGTTTTTGCTGTATCCAACACATTACGCCAGCTTCGTCCCGCGGTGGAGATGCTTCGCCGCAATAGAATCTTCGCCCTTCTGGCTGTGCTCTTGATACTTGCGGTGATCCACCTGAACACGGTTGTGCATCCGTATCTGTTGGCCGACAACCGTCACTACACTTTCTATGTGTGGAGCCGCCTGTATGGTCGGTTCTGGTGGTTCCGCTATGCCATGGCGCCTGCCTATCTGTTCGCCATGACAGTGCTCTACTGCGGGCTGCGTCACATGCCCGACAGCTTTAAGCTGATGTTTCCCCTCAGCCTTGTGCTGGTCCTGTGCTTCCAGCGACTCCTCGAGCTGCGATATTTTCTGGTGCCCTACATCCTTTTCCGGCTGAACACGCGGCACACACGCAAGGGCTACTCGGAGTGGCTGGAGCTGGGCGCACATCTGCTCCTTAATGTAGCCACGTTCTATGTGTACTTCACCAAAGAGTTCTACTGGCAGGACTACACCACCCCGCAGAGAATCATTTGGTAGACCCAGTCCCCAGACCTCGATCCAACCGCATATTCTACACCATTCCCGAAATTTCAAAACCATGGCGGAGGCACAGATTCACAGCCGCAATATCCGCAAATGATGTGCATTTGGTTTGAGCATTTATTAAACTTCTGCGTTTGTTTTTCGATGCGCGGAATGAAAATGCAAAAAACCCTTGCCATTTTTAATATTGCTTTTTATTCGTTGCATCGCTACTTGAGTAAGAAATTGCTCTACGTTTTCAGTTACAAAATATGGGGAAGAGTTCTACGCATAGGTATGGTATATATATATAGTAAATATAAAATGGGGGCGTATGCCCCTAAATATTATCTGATAAATACATATGTATATAAAATCTTACAGGCTATTAAATCGGACTCAAAAGATAATACTGACTGCCGAGGCAAACATAAAGAGAATACACTTATCGAGGGGAAAACACTTTGAGCATGCTGAGAAAATCTACAGAAATCTATCTGGTAATGATAATGATAATAATAAAGATAAAGATACATAATTAATAATGCTGATCAGATTGTTAAGTGCGAAACTAGGCAAGATATGCTACACTCTACTGCTAATAAACTGAGCGTTACACACACTTTGAGCGTTACAGCTGCGAGCCAAAGCCAAATTGTAATCTAAGTTTGGCACACAACTCGATGGAAATTGTCCTCCTCCGCGGCTGGGACCCCCTATTCGAAGGCCACCTTGCGGGTGAAGGAGGTGAGCGAGGATATCTCACTGGGGTTGGAGTCGGAGGGCAGGTTGCTGAACTCGATTTCCTCGCTGGCCGCTGATGCCACGATGTTTTCATTGGACTGCGTGGTCTCGTCACTGTGGTGCATTGTGGGCCACTGCTTGTGGCTGGGAGCGTACAGGATGAGCAGGGCAAAGATGTAGATGTTCCACATGCCATATACGCCGGTCAAGAAGGCCGAAGTCAGCTGAATCTCAACGTCATCATTCCATTTCCACTGGCCCTCGGCCATCTGGCCCATGATAAAGCCGGTCACGGTCAGAGCGGCGCAGAGAAGTGTGGCGAGCATAAGGAATTTGAAGCGGTAGATGAGTCCTGGGTGGATAATTGTCGGTTTTATTTCTATAAGGTCTCGCAAACTACTGTTACTCACCCTCGTAGTGCAGGCGACGCGCCTGTGACATTGACGGCAACGAGGTGCGCTTGTCACCAATGTTCTTGAAGACCTTCGAGATCATGTAGCACAGAAACAGGAAGTATACGGCCGCCGAAACCCCCGCCAGAAGTATAAAGCTCATGGCCACCTTGGCACCCAGCGGGGTCGTCCAGATGGAGTAAAACGGATTACGCAGCTGCACGCCACGTTCGGAAATGTCGAAGACAAACAGCGAGATGCATCCGACTACGACGGCGGAGAGATGCTTCCAGTAGCGCGACCGAATGGTCGATTTGTTGGGGGAATCTTGTATCAGCATGTGTTCCCCGGCAAAGACCAGCCAGAACGAGAGCAACATGGCATAGAAGATGCCCTGGCGAATGTCGCTCAAGAGGAGCATGTAGGGCATCTCAATGGTGAGCGACAGGTACTCCAAGGGCAAATTGAGGAATGTCAGGGCGCCGCCGAGATAGAGGAGCATGTACTCCAGTAGGGCCGGTGACCTTTGCAGCAGATGAACCCTGCGCCAGAACCAGACCATGATGCCCACCACAAAGGGAAAGAGCAGGGTTTTCAGCATGAGCCAGACGTGGGTGAAGCCACCGTTCTGGTGGATTGCAGTTAGCGTGAGGTCGTGCATATGTCCAAACTGGAGGTTCATTTGCTTGGGCGTGTCCAGCGGGAAGCGTAGATTCAGTAGATAGAAACTGTGATGCAGGGCACCAAGCTCAAAGAGAGGTATCATGTCGCAGGTGTAGAGCGTCTCTGAGGTACCGATATGGGCGGCAACGCAATCCAGATAACGATGTTCCACGCCGTGCGCGTACAGCTTCCACGCGTGGTCGGGATCCCCCTTGTTCCGGTAAGCCAGGCGCATGTCGATCGTCAACTGCAACTCCTTGGGGGGTTCGCGCAGCTCCGAGGAAGAGTCATATCCGAATTCCACTTGCAGCACACCAATGAGGTTCTGTTGCCAGCGCGAGTAGTCCAGTACGCGACTGTCGCGCGGCAGGGGCATCTGGAAGACATGCACAATCTGGTTGGCCAGCTTCATCGAGTCCTGTTCCACCTCCTCGCGGGTAACCTGGGTGCAGGCTCCTTCGCCACGAGAGTACAAAAAGAAGCTTGTGTCGTTCTGACGAGCATGGTTTTCCCTGCACAGCGAGCCAAGCACGTTAGTATGGCCGGCGGGGACGGGCGCGTACAGCCCACCCAGAAGGAAGCACAGCACTTGACACAGCAGCAGGCTGCCCACCAATATGGACAGTTTCCGTCCGCTCAAGTTCTCGAGTATAGTTCCCGACATTCTGACTGGGGCGAAGACTAATGGCGATTCGAGTTAGTGAGCTAATGAGCTGCGCCTCCTCTGCGTACACTTCTGGCTAAGGTAAACAATTTGTTGCACGCTAAAAAAAACTTCAAACGCACCGCTGCAACAAACAAAGCGGCGGCGGCGGCGTTCGTATACAGAATAGCGATGGCCGATTAATCGATAGTCAGCAGCCATCGATATTTGAGAACGATGAGAAAACAGCTGTTGCATCTACAGTGGTTTGTTGATAAACGCCACACCCCCCCATTCCACTGAAACTATTAAAATACGACGAATAAGTGGCAGCAGATGGTCATATGCCTCAAATAAGTGGATAGTACACTCAGGTAAAAAGTGTACAACATTGGTTTGTTCGTGGGTGCTGCCACAGGACGTACCAGCGCTCATTCGCTCATGCGAGCGGAAAGCGAAAGCAAAAGGCTCGATTATTGCTCGTCTTAGGTCCTCTTTGTCTGACCGCTCCTATCATAGTATCATAGGGAACTCTGATCTCTGTTCGGGTAAATGACCAATTAATGTGCTTGGCGATCCTTTATTAATGTTTCTTTATTTAGCGCATCCAGAAAATGCCGCCTAAAAGGAAAATCCGCACTAATGCGTCCCGTGGAAATGGAATGAATGCAAATGGTTATCAAAACTGGGACAGTAACGGCGGCGAAAAACATGGCAGTAACTTTGCATTGGACCCTAGTTCCGGCTCAGACTTTGAGGTTGTTTTGACTGGGAAAACACATCGAATTAATGGCGTAAGGACGAAGCCCAAAAAGATGTTGAAACTGGAAAGCTGTGAGGAAAGCGAGCGTCATAATCCATTGGAAACTGAGCCGGAGGGTGCCACCGACTTCGATTCAGGCTTGGGACAGTTGCTTTCGCTCAACAGCATTTTATACAATAACGTATTAAAGGGTAAGCTTTTTGTATTGGTATTTCCATGCATTCGGATATCACACATTTCCACATTTAAAGAAATGCTAGACCGTCTTAAAAGCATACAGAAGGCACAGAAAGCCATGGAGGAATGGCAGAAAGATAGGGACGAGGAGATCTGCTCGAGACTCGACAAAATTGATAATGAACTGGAGGCTCTGCAGAATGGTACCCTCGCGATAAGAGCAGCCAGTGCGGACAGTGTTCAGTGGGCCACAAAAGTAATACCGCTAAATCCACTTACCCTAGTATCCGAACTTGAGGCATTGGAGAAAAGCCTTCACGACGATGAAATTCTTAAAAGAATAGTAAGGCGAAAATGATTGATACCTCTTCGTATTTATAAAACATTCAATTGTGTACATCAGGTCAAAGAATTTGAAAACTTGAATGCCAGCGAGTACGAGAAATACATTCGAATGTGCTGGCGTAAAATATTTGTGGATGAGCTGGCGGAGAAGTATTGCTGGAGGGGAACCACGACAAAGATGTGCATTAGGCCCCTCTCCATTACACTGGCTATTCGAAGTGAGAGTTCATTTTAAGTGTAAAAACATTTCTAGATAATTATCCTTGTTCCTTGCTTGTACAGGTGCAGCTAGAAAAAAATATCCCGATTTCGATGAATCGGTTTTCGACAGGGCTTCGCAAAAGTTCTTCCAATACGCCCATGACCGGCTTATGAAACTGGCAAACTATGTGACGAAAGCGAAGAAAGTTAATCACGTCGATCCCTTGGCCATTCCAACCTCTGATAATTCTTAAACCACTCGACAGTTTGGGGTTGCAATATCAATTCTAAATTTAAGTGTTTTTGAAGTAGATGGAAGCAGCTGCGTAGAGCAGGAAAGGGAATTGAACAGATGTCATGAAAAATTTCATATGTACACAAATAGACGGCAGGCCCGGTCAACCACTCATCTACTCGAATCGGGTACACCCCTACTCTTGGAGTACAGGGTATAACAAGTCTTGATCAAGAACGGAGCCTCCTTTTGCAAAAGAACGCCCATATGCCGCAGTGCCTCTTTGAAATATTTGTCTGAAAGTCCCTTTTAATAATTATAGTTTATACAATTCCAATTAAAAGAAAATAGAATAAAAGACAGTTCGGTTTTAACGAAAAATATATTCTTAAATTAATGAAAAATCGTATGCAGGCAGAAGGACATGAATTGTTTCCAAGTTCCTTTCTGGAGAATTCAACGCATCACAGATTGACAATGCAAGAAGAACCACAAGTGCTAGCACAATGGAAGTACATTTTAAGCTGCAGAACATACCACACCTCAAAGATCTTATTCTAATTCTGTATGCTACTCGCGGGCACTCAGAACAGATATAAGTGCTTCGCTGCGTCTTTTCTTTTCGGAGGTGCATACGGATTCCGGATCACTTTGTCCAGCATTCTGCCAAGAGGTAGGTCAACGCTCAGCATCCATCTTAAGTCGTCGCTATCGTTGCTGCTTGCCCGAGAATGGATGTGCGTTTGGGGAAAATGTACCAGGTTTTTACCGCCTTAATTCGAACTTGCTAACGTTTTTCCACTTGTGGCACCACTGTCCAAGGAAAACAATTTTACTCAGTATATGCAAAGATTATATAAATACTATAATATATTATAATCTATTATTTATATTTTCCTTGGTATATGTATATTGAAACATTTTTGTACGATTTTCATTGGCTAAGAACAAAAATCACGTAAAAGTTTCCGTTAAGAGTGTGCGGGGGAGAGAGTAAGAACGTGGAAGGCGTTGCGTAGCCTGTTTCATATTCTGTATATGTTAATAGGTATTAAAACTAGATAATAATAATAGATATATTTGTAATAATGTAAAAATATTATACACCCATGTTTATCTAAGCTGACCTGGAAAATGTTGTTCTCCATTTAAATTTTAAATTATAAATTATGGTAAGTTAAGTGGCTAAACTGAAACTGGAAAATGTTGCCGGACCGTCGAAACATTTTCAGCTGTTCGGCGACAATGATAACAGGTGTCCACGGGAACAAAACTTTACAGTGTAAAGTTTACACTGTGAACTTTGCTGAGAGAACATGCGGACAGCTCATGTGAGTACATTAGTAAACATCATCAAATGAACCCTTCTGATCCTTCCTATTTTGTGGGCCACTAGCGACTGCAGCAAGTCCTGAAACTGGGCAGCAGGATTCGTGCGATTCGACGATTTGGCAGTCAAAGGCAAGTTACCCAGAGCAGTGAGCGGAGATCGTTTCCCATTGGACGGGTGGGCCTGGTCCTGGCCGGTGTCGGCGCCATTGGCTATGATGGAATTGTCAACGACTTTACGTACTGCGGGGCGTCGGTGCGCTTTGTGCGCTCCCTGAAAACAGCCGGACTAATTGCTGCAGACTATCTTTGGCTGGACGAGAACGGGGACGAGTACGAGACCAGGCTGAAGGCGTTGCACCAAAAGAGCGCCGAGCGCCTGCTGGAGACGTGTCTGCTCAATGGCGGCCTCTATATAAAGATGGGCCAGGGCGTTGCGGCCATCAATCACATACTGCCGATCGAGTACACCAGCACGCTGTCAAGGCTGCAGGACAAATGTATCCCGACGACAAAGGCGGATGTGCAGAAGGTGTTCCGCAAGGACTTCGGCCTGCTGCCCGAGCAAATCTATGTGGAATTCAACTACGAGCCGGTGGCTGCTGCCAGCCTGGCGCAAGTGTTCCAGGCGAAGCTGCCGAGTGGTGAGCAGGTGGCCGTTAAGGTGCAGTACAGCGATCTGCAGAAGCGCTTCGTTAGCGACATGGGCACCATCATGTTCCTGCAGGACATCATCGAGTTCTTCTTCAAGGATTACAACTTCGGCTGGATTATGAGGGATCTGCGCCAGAATCTGGTCCAGGAGCTGAACTTTTTGCAGGAGGGCCGGAACGCCGAGCGTTGTGCCTTCGACATGAAGAAGTTCCACTTTGTTCATGTGCCAAAAGTTTACTGGCCGTACACCAAGACGGTGAGCTCCCCATTTATCCTGTCCGAATGCTCCAGCTAACGTCTTGTCACTCAGCGCGTTCTCACCCTTGAGTGGATGGATGGCTGCAAGATCAACGACCTTGAGGCAATAGCTTCCCGGAAGCTTTGCGTGCGGGACATCGATGTGAAGCTCTTCAAGACGTTTGCCGAGCAAATCTTCTACACCGGCTTCGTGCACGCCGATCCGCATCCCGGCAACAGTGGGTAACAGGGCCGGCTCCAGCCAACAGCCAAAGCTAATTGCATCCACCTTCCCTCACAGTTTTTGTGCGTAGAAATGAGAGCAGTGGAAGGGCCGACATCATTCTGCTGGACCATGGCCTGTACGAGGAGCTGCCGGTCGAGGTGCGTGGCCCGCTCTGTGAGTTCTGGGAGGCCACCGTCCTGCGCAACGAATCAAAGATGCAAGCGGCCGCCGAGAAGATTGGCATCGCTGACTACATGCGCTTCGCCGAGGTTCTCTTCCAGCAGCCCATTCGCATCCGCGGTGGCAGGATCCGAAGCAAATTGTCGGAGGAGGACATCCAGCACATGCAGGAGGTGGCGAGGAAGAATTTCGAATCCATAATGGGCACTCTGAAGGAAATGCCGCGCAGCATGCTGTTCGTTGTACGTTTCTTCTCGAAAAGAAGCTCTGCAGCTAACCAATTAATGTCGTCCCTAGGTCCGCAACCTGAACACCGTGCGCGCCATTAGCCACCAGCACGGCGATGTGGTGAATCGGCCTCGTGTCATGGCCCGCTACGCTCAGCGTTGTCTCTACATTCAGCACGGTCGAACGTCCCCGTACCAGTACGTCCGCTGGCTGTGGCGTCGTATCTACTTTGAGTATTGCCTGTGGGAGTCGGCCTTCAGGCTACGGCTCATAAGTATGTATTTCAATGCACTATACCTAATGGGACGTGCCCCGGCATCGGCCAGGACGGCTATGCGTGATATGCTGACCCAGCCAGACAGCTCCCCGATGCCAAGCTGAGAACCCACGGCATCTGTTAGTAATTGAACCTATAAATTAAGCATCAAATAAGTAAGTTCTATGTTTCTATGTAGGGATTATTGTGTATTAAATAAGGTCTATTGTGTTGTATATTGGGTGCAGGAAAGAACCAGAATTTTATTTCGGGGCGCTACATCGCCAATGGACCTCCTTGCATAGGGCTTTTGTGCTACATACTGTACATATGTATACTAACTACTGTTCTTCACAGTCCGTGAGCCAATTAAATGTCAATCCAAGTTAACACTTCACGAGCTACTTAGCAACTGACAACTGCCCGTCGTAAACTGATGTGAACACCTTCCATCAGACGCTGCTGGGCTGTCCTTCATCACTTGGTTGGGCCGGGACTTACTGTCGCTCTGTTCAGGTGTGCATGTCAGGGTCTGCCCTTTAATGAATCGCAGGTGACGGGCCCAAGGTTATAACCGAGCAGCCCACCAGTCATTTGGCCACTTTCACTTCCATTTAGGCCCTCCCAGAAACTCAACAAATCAATCGCATCGCCATAAGTACAGTCTAAAGTGCTGTCTAAATTTAAAATTGCTCAGCCGATGCGGCTCAGAATAATGCGGTGGCCGGTGAAATGCTTTGGGTGCTTCATTCATGGGAATCCCTCCCCCCGCCGGGTGTTAACACGGGCACACGTGTTCCCGCCTCAAAATGGGCGTCAACTACATATTTCCGGTTGTGTGGAGCGCTCTGACAAGCTTCAACATGCCAAATTCCTGCAGAATACATATATTCCACATATGGCCAAGCCCCAGCCCACTCCCAGCTCCACTCCCAATCCCAGAAGCAGTCTCTGAGCCTCTCCGTAACACTTTCACTTCTTGTGCCACATACCAGTGCATCGGGTTTCGTGTGCCGCACACAGAACTAAATTCAATTCAATTTCATTTAAAGTTACTTTCGCTGACTGACAGACAAGCGAACGACCCTCCAAAGCTAATCCTAGGCCCAGCACAGTGGGCCAAAATCGGGCAGCACCATGCAGAAGAGTCCTGTGCAGTCCCCGAGCCTGGTGCCAGGCGGCTGGGCCAGTTCAGTATGTGTGGTGCCCATTGTAGGGTGGCTGGCATTGCCGTGAGTCCTGGCTGACTGCTGGCTTTTGTTTCGCTGCGCATACGCCCCGCCCCGCCCCGCTCGCCCACGGCTAAATATGAAATTAAAAATCCATTCTGAAGTGTGAAATACCTTATAAGCAGCTGTCTGCCATGCCCATTCCCAGTGCCAACGTTGTCTCAGGTGCGACCCGATGCGGACCCAGCTCCAGCTCCAGACAGGGCCCAGAACTGTGCCTCGCGAGAAATCATTCGCCAACGAGTCGCAGAGTGGAGCAAAGGTCTCTAGCGGAAACAGAAATCCTCCAACGGAGCACGGTATCCCATTAAAAAATGAACAAGGAGTTCATCACACAGGGCGGCTCGCCCATAACATCCGAATTGGCAACGGTACGCAATTGGGCATTGTCCTGCCCATTGTCCACTTCCGTCCGCGATGCAGTCTGCAGCTGATGTCTGTCCTGTCCTGTCTTGTCCCATCATTTAGGATCTGCGCAATCTGATCTTCGGCACTGCCGCCATCCCCATGCGTGCCGAGTGGCTGCAGACGTCCTTTGTCTTTGGAGCGCCCAAGGAGGAGCTTGCGTACGGCCTTCGCTCGCCCCGAAACGCCACCCGGGGCCTGCTGTCCGTCGTCCAGGGATTCGTTCTCAAGTATTTGCTCTTCGCCCGCAAGACCAGCCGGGTGGCTGCCCTCACCGAGTGCGTGTCCGAGTCCCAATCCCTGAGCACAGAGCTCAGCTCATCCCCATTCGCATGTGTGTTCTTGCAGTCCGCTCCTGGCCAACGCCGAGATGCAGCGGGAGGCCCTCTTCTGTGCCCTGGTGGAGATCCTACGAACCATTTCGGACAAGGGAAAGGTGACCATGGTGCTGCCGTCAGAGGACGAGGTCTTTGTGGATCACAGTGCCAGCTACTTCCACGACTCGGTTACCGAGAAGGTGATTTCCTCGAACAGACCACAGATTGCCTAGAAATTGCATTCCTAGCTCGTTGCAGCTCTATGTGTTTACCCTGTCGCCCAACGAGGAGCTGGAGCATTTTATGAAGCGCAATTTCAAATACGTAAGACCCAGAACTTGCACAATCGAATCATACACGTCTCTGATCGAAAAGTATCCCCTCTAACCCGCTTCAAAGTTTTCAGAGGAAGAGACCCCTGGCACTCTGCTGTTTCTTTATAGCGCCGTCCTCACGCGATCCATGGGAAAGTAAGATTTCAGATTTCAGCTTTCAGATCTTCAGCTGTACCCGTCATATATCCTCTGTATCAGATGCATTCCGTAGCCCATAACCATTTGCTATTCGGCGGTGAATACTTTTCCATTCATTGCAGAGTGCGCACGGACCTGGACTCCTCCAAATCCTCGCCCCTGACGATGAGCAACCACGAGGAGGGCTCTCTGATGATTGTCACCTTGTTGCTGACGGGACGTGCCACGCCCTACATACACAACGGCGTCGTCAATGTGGGCGATGAAAGTAGCTATGTGTGTAACCCGAAGAAGAAGATACATACATATATGTAGCTCCGGACAGGCTCCATCAAAGGTATTGAGTTTCCCATTTGTTTTCAGGCTGTTCCGCAGTACGGAGTGCTGAAACGATGCATGATCGGTCTGCTGCTGTGGGACATCGAGTCCTCTAGCGTAAGTATGGATTGTACGCTCTTCTTCCATTTATTTTATACTCTATTTGTACTCCTAAACTCTGGCAATCCGCGTTGTATTGTATCTATTGTTGTGTGTATTTTACGCCGAATACAGGCAGCGGTCAATCAATCCCGACAGCCAGGCTCACGGCTCAAGACGCCCAACTATCCCATCTGGGTAACGAGCTGCACGGGCCACTACGGCGTGGTGTTCAACCGGAATCCGGACCTGCTGCGCAACTACCACGCGGAGTCGCGCTTCGATGTGAACTACTACAGCTGTTCGGGGCATCAGATACAGATGACCATCGACAATCGCACGTACAATGAGCAGGCATTGGTCATGTTGGAGCGGCAACCAATCACACCGGAGGGTACCTCGATGGCGGGAAAGCCAGCCGGAAAGGATGGGGAAGCGAGCGGCGCTGCTGCTGCTCCGAGTCCGGGTGGAGGTGCTCCTGCCGGTGGCGGTGTGGGTGCCGCTAGCGGCGGCGGTGTTGGTGGTGCTGCTAGTGGCGCTAGCGGTAGTAGCGATGTGGTCGCCAAGGAGGAGTCAACGCTCAACACGCCGTTGCAGCGTTTGATTCGTACCAAGTGGGAAGAGGCAACTATAAGCTTTCACGTGCAGCCATCGATGTTGAGTTATCTTTTTAGTACCACACAGTAGAGTGCACTCCAGATCGAATCGAATCGAATCGAATGATGCCCGATACCCTGTAGGAGCTGTAGGATCAGATCAGCCCGATTCCTTTCAAAGCCCCCCCCCCCCCCCCAAGTGATCTTATCCCAAATGTGAATTTCGCAACAGCTTTCGTTTCGATAGATTGGAAATTCTCCCGTTTCGAATAAGATCCCTGCCAGTCTTGTTGTCCGCATGTAAGCTTGGTATGTTGTCTCTTGATCTATGATATAAATCGGCTTTCTTGGCGAATGACCAATGCACATACACATGTAAGGTTTGATTCTTAAAGCAAGTACAAAAGTTCCAACTAGGCACCATAGATGATACATAGTTTTCTTATTTGAAGCTCTATTCTACTAGAATTACAAAGTTACAAAGTTACAAATTATAATTAAGTTTGAATACTTTACTATTCGCTAGTGATTGTCGTTCGAAGAACGAACCCCAAGGGATTCGGTTAGGATTGTTAGACAATAGAGTGATCTAGGCCAGAGAAGGTTAGGAAGGATCTACTACAATATAATAGATATAAAAGTAGTGACCAGATTAGTGCCATTCAATGTAAGCTTTTAGATGTTGCACTGTCCTCTCATATGTAGTACTCTTACGATTATCCCGCACTCTTCCTAGTAGAATCCTACTGTTGCTGTGCATCCGATGAAAATTCCGAATTGGTACTTTAAAAAGATACAAACAAAAGAAAAGAAAAGAAAAGAAAAGAAATATGTATATCTGCAGAAGCAGAGATTAGAACTTGGTTTCGAAGTGCCTAAACAGCGATGGTAAATACACGTAAAATATTGCAAGTATCTGATCGAATGCGAACCAGCTATGGCATATTTCTGAACAGTTGAGAAAACGTTCAGCAAATCTGCTGGGACGAGGCCTCTCTTTACGCAAAGAGCGACTGCAGGAACTCTAAACCAGTTGATTGATGCTGCCGCCTGGAGCCACTAGTCGATAGATAACTCTAATGTACAGTAGATCGCCAACACGCTTCGATTACTCAACTCCATTTGCACTTACCGACTTATAAGAATATACGAATGTGTGTAGCTTTGTTTCAAATAAACTCCATGTACTACATTTATAGATACATACTTGATCGATCAGTTTGTTCTCGTTGTGCTTAGAAGTATTCATAAATAAAAACAAGAGAAGAGAAGAAGAACAAGATGGCAATTATGTATGTACTTTGAAAATGGTTTAGAAAATCGATAAATTTATTGAAAGTTATTTTGCTTAAAAAATGATTGAAGTTCTGTCAGGTTTAAACATTTTATGTCGTAATTTACTTGAATAAGAGAATAGTTTTAGACGTACTCGTGTACTATTTCTGTATCGTTTAGTATTCTGGGGAAGATTCTGAGATATCTTGATTATTTATCAATATATACTCGTACTATAAAGTATAATTAGTATATTAGTATTTTGTTGTAAGATTTTGTAAGTACCTAACTAATTGCTTTGCTGCTTATCGTATTCCGTATTCCATATTCCGTTGTATAAATTGTATAAATTTTATAATACCATTTGTCATAGTTTCCTTAGCTCCATAGCTTCCCGTACCATATCGGGATTTGTAAAAATTTGGTTACAATTTTTTGGTGAATATATTATGTACACGTAGGCGTATTTCAGTGCAGTTCATAACTTGAATATAGTACAATACAAATGTATTTATCTTTATCGCTATCCTTATCTTTGTAAACTTAGCTTATCATTATCATTCTTAGATACTTAGATACTTAGGGATAGTGCGAAAGTGTTGCATTTGGAAACCTAGAATTCGAAACTACTCGTACAACAGATCCTTAGAGAGAGAGAGAGTGTGTGTGTTTGTGTGTGTGTGTGTGTTGAATGGACAAAATTCAACAAACAAAGTGTGCATAATTTCTACCGGAATTGGAATTGCTGTTGCTGTTGCTTTGCTTTGCTTTGCCAAAACTTTTGAGTCATTGAATCCCATTAGCATATAGCAAACTGTTTGCTGTACTTCTCGCCGCCGCATCGACTGGCATGCAGTTCGGCACGCGATTCCGGAGGATCCCACAGAGCTCGGTATGCTTTTGGGGCCAGTCCGTGCCTTGAGTTACGGTAGTGGTAGTAGTGGTATCTGTGCCGCAGGCTCGTATCTGCCTGCAGAACATACTGTGTCAACATGAATTATTGAAATGGCTGCGGCCCACATTTGAGCTGCTTTTTCGGTTGGTTGGTAGGAGGTTGGTTCCTTAGGAGTATTCCGGGAAATATATTTCCAGTTGACACCTTGTCCCCATTTACACCTTTACCATTTACGAATATTTGTCGTGGTTGAGAGGAGGCCTTGACCTCGCACATTGGCTGTCTTGGGTCTTGGGTATGATTGAAAAGGTTAATGGAACTGAATGCACAATTTGTGGGGTATCTTCTTGTAGCTTTAGGAACATCCGATCCAATTCGTTGTGGCTGAGAAATATGAGAAATTTCCACTCAAACCAAAACAAAGGTATTGCTTAAACTTAAATCAAGAATTGCGAATATTTACAAAATAGTAGTGGTAGTTGTCGAGGACGATACGATACGATATGATTTAGAGTAGAGTAGAGTAGAGTAGAGTACTTAAGGTGTGATTACAAATATGTATGTTTATGTATATGTACGTACTCTTATGCATGTACTATGTATGTATGTAGTAGTGGTGTCTGGTGCCTGGGGTCAAACAAAGCCTGTCGGTGTCTGTATCTGTATCTGTATCTGTATCGTAGGAGAGTGCGCGCTTAGAGCTAGCTAACGTATCGTATGATTATGGTAAGAATGTACACCTACTGGATCTACTGATCTGATCAATTCTGATTGGTTCACAGTCCACAGTAAAGCGTGGAAACGTGACTTTAACCCAAGGTTGTACCTGTACAACTGGTCAAGTCCATGGACACTTTGTGAGCTCACTCGCTTTCCTAAACGGACCCCCGTTTAAGCCCTGTGCGGGTTCATCTATATCTATCTATATCTAACTACAGTCTGACGTCCTTACGGACGCACCAGCAGCTTGTCTATGTGCACCAGGTTGGTGTTGCTGTAGCGCGTCTTGTTCAACGCCTGTGCGGGGGGATTCTTCTTGGTCTGCGTGTGCCAGGTGAGGATCTGTAGAGGACAACATAATTAATTCAATGATTCATTCAGAAGGCAGGCAGACAGGCTGGCAGGCTGGCAGGCTGGCAGGAAACACTCACATCTCGGCACTCGTCAGCCAGCAGATCTATTTCGTCGTTATCCAACGGAGCCAGACTCCGCAGGAAGCCGTCCTCTTCATAGCCCGGCTTGAAGGGCATCTGCGCGTGGGGTCGCTGCCTCAGGAACTTGACGTTCACCGCGAATCCGGCCATGTCGACGGGATACTTCCGTCCCCCTATCCAGCCATCGTAGTAGCCGTCCAGCTTACCGTTCCGTATAATGGGGCTGCTGACGCCCGTCTTGGTCACGAGGCCCACGGGCCACATGCCCACCTTGCTGATGTACCGCATCTGTGGAGGAGGAGGAGCAGTAGGAGTAGGAGCAGAAGCAGAAGCAGAAATAGGGCAAGCCCAGTCGTCAGTACTTAATGGAGTACGGCCCCTTAATGTCGATGGCATACCTGCTCGAATATGCTAATGTCATAGGTATTATCATCATCGGCAAAGTAGAGCACGCCCTCGGTGGCATGTTGGCGCAGATACTCGAGGCCCCGATTCCTATTGGAGACGCCGCGCGGCTTGGCCTTTTTCGTCTGCTTGTACTTCTCGGGCATGGGTGCTGTGAGTGGAGTGGAGTGGAATGGAATGGGATGGGCATCGTAAATATCACTCGAATGGGGCCTGGACATGACACCGGAGGACAATACTCACCCACCATGTACTCGTACGGCACCCCGATGCGGTCCAGGGTGTGCGCCACCAGCGGGTTCGTCTTGTTCGCATCCTCGATGACCAGCCACAGCAGGTTGGCCACGTGCTTCAGCGTGTATCCGAGGCGCGTCAGCTCCGCCAGCTGCTCGGGCCTCCGGTAGGTGGGCGTGATTATGTACAGGGGCGGCTGCGGGGTCAAGTGTTTAAGGATAGGATTATCTACGGCCGTACTCTCAAGTGGAAGTGCCAGTGCCAGTGCCAGTGCAAGTGGTGTGTGTGCACTGCACTTGTGCTGGTTAGTGGGTGGCAAAGTGGTTCGTTAGGTGAGTAGTGGGTTCGGTGGGGTGATGCGTAACGCGGCGTGAGCTTCTCTTTATGAGCAATTATGCAAATTAATTTACAGGCGAACGGATCGACTTGGACCACATCCGCCCCCATTCGCAGATGCGGGGCTGCATGTCTAGACCGCATTCTCGAGCCGCGCAGCCCCAGTAACCGACATACTGGCATATAATAGTACACCCATTTTCATTTCCATTTCCATTTCAATTCCCATTCCCATTTCCAGATGGTGTTTTGTATGCATGTAACCCCATGGCCCATTGAACGACTGACGTTGAAAATAAATAAGCCGCCGCACTACTTTGCAAATTGTCCATTCCCTGACACTCATACGCGCACTCGCACTCGCACTAGCAGAGGAAAATGCGGGTGGAAAGTGCATTCAAATTCAAATTTACTTTGCAAAATAAACCCAGATATTTGAATAAAGAAAAGAGATAGATTGGAACGGCGCGGAGCGGAACGGGACGGAACGGGACGGAACGGGATCATGTGTCCATGGCAGCCACTAAGTTGGACAGATTATGGGCTTAGCTGAACAGCAAGATCTCCTTCGGTTGGACGCGATAAATGTGTTCTAAGAAAATGCCACTCGCTGCTCAACACTGAACCTGCTTTGCTCAACACTGCACTGCATTGACCAACACTATGCTGGACTGCAAACTGCAAACCCTAACTGTATCCCTATCTCTCACAGAGTAGCTTAGCAGTAAAGGGTGAGCTTGCATGTCGGGCCCCAACTCTCTCTCCTTGCCGATGGGCCCAACCTCTGACATTGAGTGTAGGGCGCACGCAGAGGCCGCAGCAGGGGCAGAGGCAGGGGCTGGGGCTGGGGCAGTGGCAGGGACAGCTGCATTGCTGTTAGTGGATCCAACTACTGCTAAATGACAGAAACCAACAAATGCGCGTGAATCTTTTCAATTGGCTTGCATTTTGCATGAATCTAGAAACTAGATCAGCCACCACACCACCCACCCACCCACCAGAGCCTTTCAATGCTAGTATAATGTTCTATATAAATAGTATATATATATGTATATGTACATCAATTGTTGGTGTTGCTTTTGCATTTGCTTTAGCTGTAGGCGGCTGGCGGCTGGCGGTTTCGGTTTTTAGGCTTCTCTATCCGTATCCGTATCTGTATCTGTATCTGCATTTTGAGCAATTTTCAAATTAGACTCATGCAAAATGCTGAATGGCAATCTTTTTGTTTGCACATCATTTTGAAAAGGATGTGGAACAGCTGAAAGGGTGCGGGGAATGGCTGCTGTTAGCTGGAGGCTGGAGGCTGGTTGCTGGTTAATGCATGTGATTAACCCAGAAATCGTGTTACTGATGGACGGCAACCAATTTGCGCATCGTGTGGCCAACAAAAGTTGGTTAGACAAACATCAGCAGTACAGCAATACAGCAATACAGCACTACAGCAATTGCTGTCTGTATCTGCCTGTATCTATATCTCGTACCATATCACCCATTTATGGTCCTAATGAGACTATAATTAACATGCAACGAGTGGCTCCATTCGGTGTATTGTTTGGTGACTATGGAATGCATTTGTCGAGTAATTTGTTTGTGTGTGCAAATTGCACTCGTTGTTTGCTCAAACGACTTTCAAGTGCCGCAAACCCTCATTTCCGAACGAGGCTTTAATAATTTCCTGAAGGCAAGCTTCCCTCCCCCTCTCGCTCCAGCTTAAATTGAAACTTGTTAGTACTACATATTTTTCCCCGCGCTTTCCATTAAGTTCTGTTTATGTGGCCAACAGTCAACAGCTCACGCTCTCAATAATTGTGCAATATATATGGCGTAATGACGGCCAAGTGCAACGCATTTGCGACAGCCACCGATGCAGGCCACGAAAAGCAATTAAGGAAATTGTAAAAGTTAGCTCACAGAACGATAAGAGCCCAAACAGAAACACAAGAAAATGCAGGAAAAAAGCAAAGCACAACCCAAGCAGCGGCGCCACCAGATCACATCTTTCATAATTAGCAATCAAACAAACAGAAACATTAATACTCGTACTTTGTGCAGAGAAAAGCGGAAATTATAAGCCGAATGCACTTCTGCAAATTACAAAAAAAATGGAGATAATAAAAAGAAAGCACGGCTTTACCTTGCGGATGCTTGGGGAGTGCAAAAACACTTTGATAACCTCGGGGATGGATCGTGTTTTAATGGCACTAAAATACTTATTTTATATATGGAAAACGGCCATATCTGGGCCAAGATTTTGATCTTTAGTTGGCTTTAGAAGATCCATCTTTGGGCAAAGGAAAAGCATATAAAGTGGAAAGTGGACAGTGGACAGTGGAAAAGGGAAGCTCGAACACTACAATAAGTACACACATACATATATGTATAGCTGTATCGTACACATGTGGGGCATCCACATTCAGTGCAGTGCTACGAGGGTACAAACGGAAAAAAAACACACACTACAACTACAACTACGATTACGACTACGATTACGTCAATATATTTACGGGCTCTGAAGCGGCAACGAATGTTGTTCGAGTTTTATGGGCAGCGTCCAGCTGGGACTGGGACTGGGACATGGATGTGGATGTGGCCAAGGCTCTGGCGGCATTCGCTGGACCTTTTTTGGCGCTTAGATTGGCTGCTGCTGCTGCCGCTGCTGTTGTTGTTGTAACTGTTGCTGGTGGAGTGGTTGATGTGGTTGTTGTTGTGGCTGCAGTCTTATGGGCGGCGCCACCCGCTGACGCCGATGCCGATGCCGATGACGATGCTAATGTGGGTGGGGTGGCTGATAATGAAACCGTTTGAATGGACCCAGAGGATGATCCCTGTCCCACCTGTCCCACATTGCTTACAGTTGCTGTTGCTGTTGTTGTTGTTGTTGAAGACAATGTTGTTGTGGTTGTTGTTGTTGCATTGTTGCTTGTCGAGGAGTTGCTGGCCATTAGCAGGGACATGGGTGACCACAAATATGAGGCGATATATGACGATGATGATGATTTCTCTTGATGCTAAAGTTACGTTTTTGTTTGCGTTCAAATTACGGATGGGAGATCAAGTGGAAATAGAACAAGAACATAAAGGAAACAATTACAGATAGATATAGATAGTTAGATAAGAGAACATACATAGATGGATGGCTATTAACCCAACTGAAACCGCAATCGGAAACAACAATCAGAAGATACAACTATTCTAAAATCTAAATGCTCCAACTCTCACCCATAAAGATAGAGATATGTATGTGGATGAAACAATAGTTAAGGCACGTACTATGGTAGATATATCAGTCGCTGTACAGTGTACACCTGTCACAGTATCATCTATCATTTATCTTGCCTCCTTCAACACCCATTTGGAGGCACACGCCCCTGGGCTGCGCTCCGTACCGCTCTCGTAAACGATTTCTGCCGTCCCTTCGGATCCCATTCAAACATTCATTCATCAAAGATAACATGTTTATCTTGTGCTGGCTCCTGCCTGCCTGTCCGATTAGTTTGTTCTATCTAATAACTGTGATATTAATGATCTCCCCTCGTCGTAGCAGTGACATTGCAGTGGGTGGTGGACGGTGGGCGATGGGCTGTGACGACAGTTGTGCAACACAGTGTGCGAGCGGGAGAGAAGTGTGCTTAGAGCTCGCTCTAGCTAATTAACAAACGGTATCTAATTACATACATACATACATATAGACATACTATATAGAGAGACATAAACAGAAGAACAATACATTTGTATAACAGATAACGAAATGGAAACAAAACAAAAACAAAAACAAGAAATAGAAAAATAGAACGAGCAAGGGCCGGCGGCGACAACAGCAATCAACGAACGGTTCCTTAAGCCCGTATGACACTTACTGGAACTTTCCAACTGCAGGATAAATGCAGTGAGAGCGAGAGAGAGATGAGAGGTATTACTGCTACTTAAAACACTCAATTTACTGCTCTCCAACTCTAACTGCTAAAAATGCAACTGCTTTGCAGCTGCATCGACTGCTTTGCAACTGCTTTGTAAAGGAAACTGCTTGTCAGTGAACGGATCACTTCTAACCACTTTAAATGGTGCAAATTAATTCCTTTCAAATCGATTTCACTCCTTTATGGGTCCGTTTTGAAAAGTTCCATTAAATGTCAGGCTAACTTTATCATTCCAAGAGCTGAATCTCAGCCGATGTCTTTCAATCTTAACTTTAACTTAAAGAATAGCTCTATTTTAGTTTGAAAGCTCCCATTTGGCTTACCTTGCCGATTTCGTTGGGTGAGGAGGGTTCCCGGGACATGTGATACTGATACAGCACCATGTAGATGCAGGTCGTGGCTATGAACATGGTCAGGTACATTTTAACAGATTTGCCCAGCGTCATCTTGCTGCCGCTGCCACTGCTGCTGCTGCTGCTGCTGCTTGAGCCAATGTTGATGTAGGCGCCGCCGCCCTTCATTCCACAATGCAGTACTCGTGTATGGAGAGCACTGCACACATATGTCGTATGTCTATGTGTATGTGTATGTATATTGGATGGACCTCTGTTCTACGGGGTTCTCTCTGGCTGCTGTTGTTGTTGTTGTTCTGTTGCTGTTTCTGCTGCTGCTGCTGCTGCTTCTGCTGCTTTCTTCCGTGTTGGTCGTCGCTTTACTCTTCTTTGGTGTTTTGATTTCATTCCTTTCGTTTTTGCCGTTGCTTTCGAATGTTATTTTCCGCTGATTTCTCTGTATGTCTCTGCTGAGCGCTCTGGCTCTGGCTCTGGTGCTGGTTCTTGTCGCTGCTCCTCTTTATTTGCTTTGTGTGCGGTTTTGTGTTATTTTTTTGGCCTTTCTTTTTTTGGGTGTTTTATTTCGTTCGATTTCTGATTGTCTTACCCAGTGGGGGCGAACCGGGGGGGCCTGGACGGGACGAACGTCGATGGGACCCCGACGTCTACGCAACGATATCTGAAATATTTAATATTCACCAAATGGATTTTATTTTTGAACATTTTTCCAGTGTTAAGTGGTCAGTGGATGCATATGTATCTTTCGCTTATATTTACATATTTTAAAGGATTGCACTTACATTTCACGGCAGCGATTAGGGGCATTTGGAAGCTGGAATTACATATAAGAAAAGATTATCCCATTTTAGTAATTGATTTATTAACATATTGATTACTGAACTTCTATTCTATGAGAAGGATGATAGTGTTTCCCTGGCGGGAAAAGAAATTATTCCGTCAATATTCCATTTATTTTCGCTCTCGAGAATTGCTTTTATCGGGGGACTGCCATTAACTAAATTAAATATTTAACACACACTTTGGGACAGGGAAATGTACTCACACCCACACACAAAATGCACTCAAACTAAAGCAGCTTTTCGTTGCTGTTATTATTTATTTTTGTGTGCAACTGCATTAATTATGCATTCGAATGCGATTACAGAAAGAGACCCTGATAAGAACAACCATGTACAAAAGGCACGAGAGAGAGCGAGACGACTACATATTTATGGTATAATATTCTCTGCCACAATATCCCCATATTCGCGGAATCTCTGGGCTCTGCAGCTGTTGGGCTATCCATAATATATGGAAAGGAAATATAGGGATATATGTAGGTTATACATATGGTTAGATTAACGAGAAATTCCATTTCATGCCAGGTGTTTTTTTTAATGATTTTGTATAATTAATTGAGTATATATTTATCTTTATTTACTTTTTGCCTTAAATATTAAAATAATCTTTTAGATATTGATGGATTGCCAGAGAAGGTACCTCGGTATTCATACAGCGATATTCGATATATTATATAATACATAAGTATATGTACAGCAATCAACTGTTAATAACTCGGCTATCGATTATGTATATATTTATGGCTTTTGAGCCAACCCTCAAGCAATTATTGATGTCTAATAAAGCCTTTCTACACATATACATATGTGCATATATCTGATAAACCGTTTCCAATGCGAAGATTAAAACGGTTATATCACAAGTGTGCAACAAATTGTAAACTATTTGCAGAAGAAATCGCGCTTCCACTTTTAATGAGAATTAATCTATGACATGATTCTAGATATCTAAATAATATATCATTTATTAGACCACTGGAAAACCACAAAATCATATTCTCTGAAATGTATTGGCTAGGTTTCTGATTTATTCATAGATCAAGACCATTTATCCACCAAATAAGTAAACTCTTTGTGATCCCAACAGCTGCTGGATCTCTTTGTAATCATCAAATAAAGATAAAGAAAGATCAATGAATGGATACAACCGCGTAAATAATATGTAAATCGATTCTGGGAATCAATTTCTCATGGGAGTGCAGTCGTTGTTTTTTTTTTGTAGGCCCCGTGCCGTTGCACGCTAATCGCTTGCCCTTAAAGCAACGACCTCCTAACCACTTTGATTACACTTTCCACTTTTCGTTCCTCTCCTTTCCCCACTGTAATTTCCACAAAGTTGTTAACAACCGCCCCGGGGGCAGGTGCGCCGCAGGTGGGGCTGGGGTCCCGTCCTATATCAGCTGGTAGCGGATGTACTCGTACGAGCCATTATGTGGCGGGGGCGTGGGCGGAGGCGGGTCAGGGCAGGGGGTGGCTGTTGTGCGATTCTTACAGACATTTCCAATTATGACGGGGCGCGGTGCTCGCGTGTTTTTAGCATTTTAAAACCCATTTTCGCCCCGGTTCTGTTCTGGCCGTACGCTGTTGGCCGTTTTCTGTTGCTGCATTCTTTTTTTTTTTGTTTTTGATATGAAAGTTCAATGGCCAATTTTTAAATGTGCTTGGCTTTGCATGATTCCACCCCGCACAAAAGTTGGGCGCCGTTTTGTTTCACCTTGTTCTCGCCCCTCGATCTGCATGCAATTAAGTTTGCACCCACAGTTACGGAAGCATTATTCGCCAGTCACTCCTCTCCCCATTTGGACAGGTGTTTACCCCTCCCCTCCCCATCCCTGTGTAATAGTTATCGATTTGAATGGTAGTACATCGAAATACATGTGCAAATTTCCAATTTAATCAGATCTTTCGGCTAACTTTCTTTTTTCGCACAGAGTAGATTTAGTATCCTTGTTCTTAATATTCTCCGGAATCGACTGCATCGGTGGGCAGGCAGGTCTGCCTGTTTTTGCAATCTCGCGCATTCTCTTCTTGGCTTCAGCTGGCTGGCAATTGGGAGCAAGGACGTGCCGATCTACTAATCTTTTGCAGAACCTCTTTGAGGTTCGTTTCTGTCAGCTGATTTTCCAATGAGCAAATTAATCCGATTCGTGGAACTATAGTGTTGCAGGTGTAGCTGTCTTAGGGTCGAAGTTGCAATTTCCAACGAACAGAATTCTATCAGTTTCAATTATCATTTGATGATTAGATATTTCCTTATCGTATTTTATATAAAAATCCCTCTGGCAATAGCAGTGAAATAGTTTCAGTTCATTGATTCGTAATCGCAGGCCTCTCCACCCACAATCGCAAAAGAAAGAGAGAGAGAGAGAGAGCTTACTATTACTTTCTGTTATTGTCTCTCTCTCACTCTGTAATATTTTAATTCATTTTAAAAGTGCCCACCGAGCGAAAAATGTTCTCTAAAATACTATAATCCATTTTATTTAAATACCATTTCTGTGGTCTGGCACAGATTGCAGGACGGCACAAAGGACTCTCTCTCTCTCTCTCTCTCTCTCTCTCTCGCTCGAATCGCAAATCTCGAAATGCAATTATCAACAAAATTCTGCAAATCCCTTTATGCCCCCAGGCACCGATTCACAGCCATGGCTTTTCTTGGTTTTGGTTTGGGTTTGGGTTTGGTTTCAGTTTTAATGAAAAAGCGAATAGGGATGGCAAGGATAGGGATGCGGGTGCGGGTGCGGTTGTGGGTGTGGGTGTGGGTGGAGGCGGTGCTCTGGCCAGTCGGCCGAAAATGAGAAATCATGTTTTCCGAGCATCAAAGCAGAGTTTACAAATGAAAAATCTCTGGGACGAACAATTTAATGTCAGAATTTAACCCATTTACATGACAATTCCTGTCGCCCTGTCGCCAACCCCCTGCTCCTCCCCCCCCAAGGAGGGCGGCCACAAATAAACCTAAAACGGAAAAGGAAACAAAAGGCATCCCAGACAGACAGACAAAGAGAGAGGGAGAGAGAGAGAGAGACAAATAGACAGGAAAAGGAAGAGAGGAAATAGGGGGCAGAATGGGGGTCAGGATGCAGAGTGAGAGCGGGAGGGGGAGCGGGAGAGTGTAAGTGTAAAGCAAAATACCACACAAGTGGGTGCCAAGTGCTGACAGAAACGAATCCCACCACGAATGGCGGATGGCGGATTGCGGATGCGGATGCGGATGCGGATGCGGGGGCTGTGGATGTGAATGTGAATGGCGGGATGGCGGATGAGAGTGTGTCATAGAATGGAAATGGAACATTCTGGCCATGGCCAGGGCCACAAGGGAGCAGCAGCGGCGCCAGTCGCACGGTGCCCGGCGCCATGGAGCTGCACTCGAGCCACTGCCACTGCCACTGCTACCTCCACCCAGCCACCCAGCCACCCACCCGGATGCCATTTTCAAGCAGTACCATAGCAATGCGTCCTTGAACGGACGTGCCTCCCCCCAACCCGACGCACATTGGGCGCCTCAACTGAACTGTGGGGCAGGCACTGTGGAACATACAGATACATGTATGTGACCATGACGCAATGCCAGATCCGATTTTCCATTTGTCACGTATCGCTGTATGGCAGGCATGGCTCCTCTCCTCTACAATATTCCGATTAACATTTGAGCAGCAGCCTTTTTTATGCATGGCCATAGTTTAGGCTGCTTTAAGATTAAGCATTAAACATAAAAAAAAAAATATTATTTAATGCACGTAAAGCATGTCTGTCTTATAACGGTGAATGCTAGATCTCTTTTCCTGCTGAGAGTGCAACGAGAGAGCGCCCCAAACAAGACGCTGATCACCAGCGAAACGAAAGAACAAGAAACGAAAGGGAGAGAGAGAAGCTGCTGCTTATACAAGTCGAGAGCAGAACAAAGTTTACTGTTGTATTGAGCAAAACAAGAACCGACAAAGAGAGCGCCTTGCATAATTTTAGCTTGATCCGCCCCCGCAACGCGCTCTCTTTTCGGGTCTTTTTCCGCTCAGTAAAAGCAAACTTGATTGTGAGTGAATGTGTGTTAAATTTAAGAGCATGGATAAGACCCGAAAGAGAGTAAGTGGAGCGCCTTGAGGTGGAAACGAGTTAAGAGAAATACACAAATAAATGAGAAACACCTGGAGATGGGCTTAGAGGCAGTGAAATGCAGGAAACGATATTTCATATCGGAATACCCTTTACTGCTTTATAAAAGGATATCTTTTTGGTACTCTTTTGCTCCGTAGAACCAGTAGAACCGCTTTAGACCACTGTACCACTGTTCCACTGTTCCACAATAACAGTCGAAACACGCTATAAACTACAGCTGCAGCTGGAATGCATAATGGCTGAGTTTGCGGCAATAATAGTAGCATTTAAGAGTCGCTTTTCCAATATCTAGTTGTATTTTATTCGATTTCAATTTCTGTTTATTTCGGCCATAATCCCGGACGGCTACCGAATGAAAGCGTCCCACTGTGAGGGCCATCAAAAGGACGCCGGGCATCGCAATGCTCGCCCCCGCCCCCTGTGCTCCTTTCAGCGTGCGGCTGGGGCTGGGACTGAGTCTGTGTCTGTGGCTGTGTGTGTGTGGGGGGGGCAAAAACAATTGCATAATGTTGGGGCACGTGCTCTGTGGCAGAGTGTGGCTGGGGGCGGGGGTGGGAGGCCAGAGAGCAGAGTGCAGAGAAATGGCAAAAGTGAAACCGAGTTCTTACCATTTTGATTTGTGTTGGCAGCAGAAGCATCCAGCAGCTAGTAGCCAGCATCTCTCTAGGAGCTTGACACATCGGCATCGAGGCATTACCCCGCCGAATGGCATTTATCTAAATGTAAGCGGGATTTTCAAGGGGATCCCGGGCATCCCGGGGATGCCAGTGCCACCCACAGGAACATATTTCAAATTTA
The DNA here is from genome assembly GCA_963969585.1 of Drosophila helvetica. Lineage (NCBI taxonomy): Eukaryota > Metazoa > Arthropoda > Insecta > Diptera > Drosophilidae > Drosophila > Drosophila helvetica. The sequence continues at coordinate 51,104,570 of OZ018401.1, read as the reverse complement.
ATGGATTAACGAACCTTTTCAGCGGGCAGGGGGAGCGCCCTTATGGCCATGTGAATTATCGTGCATAGCGCCATATACAACTCGTACTGCATCCCATTCCCCGACCCGACACGGCGGAGTCATCCCTCCAACGCCATCAATGGGAAACGTGCTGAAAATGCTTGAGAGAGCATGGCATGGCATGGGTTCTTCTTATTGTATGTTCACTGTTCAGAGCGGAGTTCCTCGTGCCTGATGAAGTGGCAAAGTAAGTGCATCTACGAGTATGTACTACATATATTAATGTCCCGGCGATACTGCGATACTGCGCGCCCTGGCATGTGCTCTCCGTACGGCACTGAAGCCCCTCGAGCTCGAGGCAGCTCGTTTGAATCGAGACTTAAAGTTTAAGAATTCATGTGAATGTGCTTGTATTCGTTTAGAATCGATTTATCTACTTCTGCTGTTAATCGAGTAATAATCGATATTAATCGTTCGGGAGAATCGATTTATCTCTGCAGAAAATCGATTTATAGCTCGGAAAGTCCATGTACACAGCGAATACATATTCTTCCCTATTTCTATTGTTTAATCGTTACTTGAATCGTTCAATGGAATCGATCTATTTCGATAAGAATCAATTTTGAACTTTTTGAAAAGCCTGAGTGTCTCAGTCCAGGGGCTTAGTGAATAAGCGATTCAGCAATGGAAACACTCACAATTCCCGATAATCGCACTTCACTTCAATATACATATGTAGTATGTCTGCCCGATGTCCACTTGACTAACAGACAACATCCCCGACCCGACAAGTGGTTCCACTCAATCGATTAGAAATGCTATGGATCTAATTAACAAGCAAATGTTACGGTTACGGATTCTTGCACCCCTAAGATACATGCATACATGCATATATACATACGTCGGACTTTATAACAAATATCGTACAGGAACTTGTGGCGTGGATTTAGATAAGGAGTCGATTTTTGTGGACACTGCAGCTATTTTTTACTGATGAATAGTCCAATCCACTTTCCATGTGTGACACGATTCACATTTAGTTAAGAGTTTAGTTGCCTAAACTATTATATGGTATGTACCATCTGCTGAAGTTCGGACCCACATTTGAACACAATTCTCTGTGGAAAATCCCTAGACGAGCACTCTGGATTGTCTGTTAGCCCCTGCTGTGATTTCGAACAACTGAACGATGGAGCCAATTACGTTTGAGGTATTATCTTATGGCCCAATATGGAAAACCCGCAATATTAATTAAAGACCTCGCCAGCCATTGCGTGGTATCCCAGATATGTATGTATTTCAGTCAGAGAATATAACATTTATCAATTCATGCGCGTATCCGTGTGGCTGTCTATATCCGAGCAATCCGTTGTGATATGCCCGTATTGTGGCCCATATAAAAAGCAACTTTACAGCATATCCATAAAACTTATGACAACAAATTAGTGTCCTTTCGCTAATGGTCCTGCAGGCAGGATGGGGTTGTATGGAAATGGGATTGGGATTGGGAATGGGAATGGGAATGGGCTTTTGAAATGGAATTGGTCAAGGCTATTAGGCTATTAGGCTAATGCCAATGATTGGAACAGTGGGTAGGCTCCAGCGCTTTTGTGTACACAAATATGGTTATTTAACAATCAGTTTATGGACTGGCAAAGAAGATTCAGCCTGGCTAATGATTCATCTTTGTATTCCCTTAGCTACTTTTGCTAAATATAATCCAATAGATACGTATATTGCTGCCAACCAGAACAGGTAGAACTCTGGGCAAACACAAACACAAAGTGTGTGCCTTTCTGTAATATTTGCCAATAAAACTTTATGGATTGTCGGGACAGTTTACAGCACAACACAGAGACAGAGACAGTGACAATGGCAGTGGGGGACAGCTGTTCAAATGCATCTACAACCTAGAGAAAGAGACAAACTGTGTGTAAAACTCAGTTTGAACTTCAGATACGAGCACGACATTCCATCTGTTCCAGCTGTTCCGTTCCACTGTGCCACTCTGCCACCATGCCACTGTGCATAGCATTAGAGGGAACGGAGAACCAGGCCCACAGCGGGAACGGGAACGGGCACGGGAACGGCAACTATCAATCGTTAGCGTCATCAATCGAACTCACGCAACCAGCAGGACACCCCATTAGAACTATGGAGGGGGATAGGTGGGGGAGGGGGAACCTGAGGCAACTGTTGCGTGGCACTCCCTCCGTTGGCTTTGGGGCAGCGCAACAGTTGATAGATTAAAAGTTAAAGTTTTCGACCCGAATATTCGTTTGTCTGGGTGGAATCGTTGTCGCAACATTCCGACTGAATCACTCTCGCGCTTTGTTTATTTTCTCTTCTCTTCTCTTCTCTTCTTTTATTTTATTTTTTATTTGTTCTTTCCGCTCCCCGTTATGCGTAACTAATTTATTTTCCAATATCAATTAATAAGCAGTTCTGCCAACTTCTGCCCTTAATGAGCTTCCGGCACGTGAGGAAGTTTTGATTTTTGATAATTGCCGTGTGATATGTTTCAAATATGCTGAAATCGGGTGTCAAATGAGGGAATACAGCACCAGTCGCGGGGAAATAGGAAACTCGGAGTGGGAAAACGCCCCAAAGCGAGCGAATTGACTGTAACTTTTGAACGTGTTATTCGAATAAATGCTGTAAATATAGTATTATATTCACCATAGCAATTATGTCATGACTGGTCTCATTTGTATTCAGTTATTGGCTATGGGAACAGTATCCCCACCTAATTGATACATATGTAGTTCAATCGGATTAGTGCTAGTCGCAGCGATCAATACTCTGTAGACATTTGAGGTTTCGAATCCCTATTCTATGTACGAATTCCCCATAAGCGAGCGGATGGTCCATCGAGAGCCTGCTCCACTATAGATTCGGGGTTTTTTCGTGATGAAAATATGCGCTTAGTCTTAAAATACTGCTAGTAAACACCATAGAAAATACCAATGGTGAAAGTGATTTGAAAATATTTGATCTAAATATATTTCACATTTATATTTAATATAATATATTTATTGAACCAAAATAAATTCTATTAAATTTTACTATGTTTGTGTTTAAAATCCACATATTTAATTTAAATATGAGTGTGCCCGGTTTTACGATGCCATTTTTCTATCAGTGTATCAACGATATCTGAAAGTATTCCATCAGTAGTATTATTTTGGTTATATTTCCCTCGAACGCTACGTTTCTTAAGATAACATCCTTCCTGAAGTTCTTCGCATAAATATACCTGGACTGGCGACTGATCTATCTTTGCCCTCCTGGGTGTACCCAGTGACCCTGGGCTACAAAGGACTTCCGCAACAACCTCTACTCCCCATTACTCTCTCCACAGAGCTCTGCAAAGCCCAAACTATTATCTTCTTTCTTTTTTTAATTGAAACTAATGGTTCGGCAGGAGAGGGAGAACCTTGGCTATTATTGGGAAGACAAGGCATTCCTCTAAAAGAAGATTATGCTCAAAGGTAAATAAAGTATAGTATTTATTTCCATTTCAATAAGTGGCTTTTTCCAACCTGCCTCTCTGCCTCTCGCTCAATCCGGGTGCGCCCTGTCATGTAAATTCTACCCAAAATTGATCGTAAATGTCGCCGAGTACTTAACCTATAATTTATGTTGCTGATAACAGCAAAAGCAGAAAAAACAGCCAACTGGTATGCAGATAAACCATAAATAAAGACACACATACTATGAACTACGAACATTTGTAATACATTTGTACTATATGTTTTTGTATATTCGATATGCATGCTTTTCTGTGGCCTGTCGCCTATAGCCTATCGCCTATCGCCTGTGCGTCTGGGACTATGGGTTTGGCTTTGGGCGTGTGATAACCATATACTTATGTACATACATATATATTTATCATGGGTTCTACAATTTTTCTGCCAGTACTCATTGTACTCCATATACCAAATACCATATACATACATACAAATATAGAGATATGTACATACTACTCGTGCACAAAGTGATTTCCATGTGCTTCTCCGTTTTGTTTCATTTCGTTTCGCTCTCTTGATATCCCGCTTTGGCCCTGCCTCGAAAACTCTCAGAATTTACAGACGGAAGTCTCCGAACCACGAACATTTACGAATATGATTCATTCATTTAATCATTCATTCACTTATGTAACTGCTTGAATACTGCTCGATCGGGTAAGCAAATATTGTAGCAGGTACTTGTTTCAGGGAACCTGTAAGCTAGCTGCTAAGCCACACTGGGCAAGAGAAAGAAAGAGATAGAGAGCGAGTTTCTCAATGTTCTGTTGGATTACTCCTCTAACTTAATTCTAACAATATTATACTGGTTGAAAACCACATAAATTAATTAATTAATTAATTTAAATTGCGGAGGAAACACAGGAAGCTATTGGAAACAAAGTAAGGCTCTCCCTTACCCATCTCAAATGAAATCGAACATCCTCAACTCTTCTTTCTGCCCAAATCTGCTCTCAAAAGAAGAGTGTCAAAGGGAAATACATACAGATGGCCTAGAATCTGGAAAGTGTCTGGCCAAAGCATAATCAAATTGAGTTTTGCCAAAGATTCCATCCGCATTCAAATGGCCCAAAGGAGAATGTATAAAAACATTGTATTTTCATTTTTCATTTCGTTTTTGGTCAAATTGAGATTGAGATTGGCCCCCAGACAAAGGACGACGAGCAGGACAAAGTTCATGGCTGGCTGGTAGCCAAAGGGAGCGGGACTGTGAAAAATGCTTGAAAAATGGCCAATTAAATTACAAAAAGAAAAAACCTTTAAAAGCCAAACAGACTTCAAGGAAAAGAGTAAAAACCAAGTGGGAAAGAAGGCAAAAAGTCTGAAGGCGGCAAAGAAAACTTAAAGTACAGTCTGAAGAGTCCAGAGAACGAAGCTGTAGCTTGAGGATCCCAAAGAAAATAACGAAACAGTCGGAACACATTAAGTTAGAACCAAACCTAACGGATATGCCGGATTAGGTACAGTCCGTGAAGATTGAAGAAACCTAACGGTACAGCCTGTAGACCTGAAGGAACGGAACGAAATGAGATGAAACGAAACGAAACGAAGGGAGTTCAAGTGGAGAGTGGGAGAGTGGGAGAGCAGCCCCCACTTAAAATGGCATTTCCTCAGGAATTTGCGGCTAGGGACTGGGGCGGATACCACAGCTGATGCTCCCCCCCCCTCCCCCTGCACCCCTTCTCCGTCTGGAGCTGCGAATGTCCCAAGCAAAACAGAACCCCAAAAAACGCATTCTCACTTGGCACTGGCCATGTGCCGGTCATGAGGGGAGCCGCCGCTGTGGGGCGCGGCAGGGCAGGGCAGAGCGGGGCAGAGCGGGGCTGGGCACATGAGTTTTCCTCCGAAAGAAAAAGTAGCCAGTCAGGCGCCGGCCTGGCACTTGGCGCCGGCTTGCCTGGGATCACTGCAATGACGACCCGACCCACAAAAAAAAAAGGCCAGAAACACATAGAAAACTTGGTAAAACTTTCTTTTGCTTGTAGATTACCTTCTAATCGTCGATTAGCCGGGTATATTGGGCTTTGTAAAAGTTTATGCCAAGCAGAAAAGTATTTCCGGACTAGTGTGTTCTTCAGAGAGTTTCCTCGACTCTTCTTCGGCCTTAAGTTCTTGCTACCAGATATTTACATATATGTAGTACGTGGCTATTGTCTTTTATTCGTCCAAGGGCTATAGGGAATTCCCCTCAGCATTCCCCTTTGTTTTCCATTCGTTTTGTGAGTTCTGTGGCCTGCCACTCCGTTCATATTCCATCTGTATCTACATCCACATATCTGCACACACGCACGGAGACTACGAATCTTGGTGGCGGGGTATCCTAATGGTCGGAATACCGCTCTCGACTGCTGGCATTCCTTGCAGTTTTCTTTGGGGCAGAGCCGCAGACAAAACTTGCCATTCCTTGGCCGCAAATTCAATTTACCTTTATTTGCGAAAATATTGCTTGTTGTCCTACGGGTGCCTACGGTCCTGCTGCTCTTTCTTCTCCGCCTGTTCTCTGCTTTCTATTTCTATTTCTCTTTCGCCTTTCCCCACAGCACATACTCTAGTCCTTGTACTCGTACTCGTACTCGTACTCGTCCTCGTCCTCTTCCTCGTTCTGCCAGACAGTTGGCATTTTTAATTTGCACTGCCGTTCGAAATTGCTTTTGAAATGGCATTTTAAAAATTTAATTGCCAGGCTCCCTCTCTTCACTCTTTCCCCAGTGCCACTCCCCCCCGCCACTTCTTGGCGGAGGAATGGCTCGCGGCAAAGAGTCTGAGGAGTGTCCATTAAGGCAACTGCCACTGCTGCCCCAAGTTGCAAGTCAGGAGCTGTGGAGCGACGTTCTCGTTTCCGTTTCTGTGTCATGTTTGTCAAATTGACTGAAGACCCGACCCCCTTCATTCCTTGCCATTCCTTGCCATCATTCCTCAGGCCTCCTTGATGTCCTGCCGCAGTCCTGTCCGCGTCTGTTTACGCAGTTGTTGGCTACCTCTCCGTGCCGCTGGCAAAAAGCTCCTCCTCTCCCTCTCTCTCTCTCTCTCTCCCGCTGAAAAGGAGGAGGCGCTGGAGTCAGAGGAGACGGAGTGCGGCCATGACTATCTCATTTCCGAGGGTTTCCCAATAAAGATGACGGTAAATGTTCGGAGGAAATGCCACTAAAGCGGAATTAAAAAGACATTTGCCATGGATACAGGATGAAGGATGGATTGCTTAAAGTCCAGCCGTCTTCCGAATGTTGCTCCATTATTTGAGGATCTTCCAAAACAGTTCCATTAGCAGCATTCCGGTTCAACTGTTCCATGTTCATATTCATGCGTTCCATGCGAATGGTCTGCAGAGCCACTCGCTTATGGTACATTTTTAAATCGTCTTTCTTTTGGCGGAGTCTTTGGGAACGCCATTCATCTCTGGATGGTTCCGTTCCGATCTCTGGACTATCTAATGTTTCCTCATCTTGCACTTTTTCCCAAGAAAGCTGTCAAACTTTTCACCGTTTTCCCTCCAGCCTTCCATTTGAGAGTAACGCAGTCTGACAGGTGCTGACGCAGCCCAGGGATGCCTGAAATGCGTTTCAGAATCAGAGTCCGTAGCAGCATCAAAGTGGCAGAGCAGATATCACTGCAAATGGCGTTGGACATTTCACTGACATATTTTGTGCCGCTTTGTGGCATGTTGAACCAAGCACTTGACGCGGCGGCTGACAGCCGAAGGAGACCAAAGTGGAGACGCTTCCAAGGCTGACCAATAATACTCCCAATAGCAATTATGGCTGCAAGTGATTGATAATTGATACGGAAATTCATCCAATTAGCCCGTTCAAATGATGGATGACAGATGATTGCCCCGAAGGAAATTCCACAAAAAAAACCATATAAAATTAAACTTTAAATATTGATGTACAATTCTCAAACTCCCCTCGGCATTGTTAACGACCTCAACAGAATTGATTGATATGTGCCCAAGCACCTGAGACCCATCCAATTTCAGGTGATTCATGAACAGTTATACCCAACCCACAATGCGTTTTGGCTTAAAATTCGATCATTTCGAATGGGAAATTTTGAATAGATAACGCTTGATAAATAGGTTGCAAAAGGAGAAGGAAGAACACACATTAGGGGTCTATATTCTTAGATCTATCAATATTCTGCTGAACAAACCTAAGACCTGTGGGTTGCGCCATAGCTAGAATAAATATCTCTCTCTCTCCCTCTCGCTCTGTTGCCACAGAAACCTCCTGCCTTAAATTTGGAAACCTTTTAAAGCGGAATACCATACCTTTACCATATGCTCGGTTGTAAAGCGACTTTATTCCAAGCAGTAATCGCCAAACGACACGACTCCTGTGTCCCTTTAATTATGCACACGAGTACTCTCGTGTCCTGGCAGTCGGACAAAGGCTCCTCCGCCGCTGTGCCCTGCCGTTGGAAAAGGGGCTTACAAAATAAACCCTTTTAAATACCAAGGAGAACGCAACGCAATCCTAATTGTCATAATCACGGAGCAGCGCGTCCCAGAGACACTCGAATGTCCTTTGCGGCGTCAAAAATTAAAACGTGACACAAATTACTCGCTCGAGTTTCAGGCTTGGGCCTGGGGGCTGGACGGGCTGGGTGGCCTGGGTGGCTGTCCCTCCTCAAATGCCATTAACCAGTAGAGCAGCAGCTGGCCCTCTCAAAGGGAGGGCTGGGCCTTGTTTTGACAGCCGCACTGCGCCTGTCCTGAGGGGGCTAGGCTCCGGCTCCGTCTCTGTCTCCGTCCCTGCCTCTGCCTCTGTCTCTGTCTCCGGTTCGGTCTCCGTCTAGGTCTGCGCGACGATGGATGTAATTCCCCATGTGAGTACGGTTCGTCCCATTGCCCATTCCCCAATCTTTAGCCGCACCTCGGGGAGCCTTTGTTAATCATTTTTTTTGTTCTCTCTTTTTTTCGCAGATTTCGCACGCACGCACATGTCCTGCGTGAAAGGAGGGGCTTTCACGGGGTCTTCGGGGTCTTCGGGACCCGGGCACTGGGCCACATCCCCATCATTTGCATATATGTACTATATGTACCTCGGACGGGGCAGCACCTGCCCCGGGGGCAAGCTCTGCTGCTTTCTTTTATGATGATTGCCGGAATATAAATTTGATTTAGGACCCTCTGTGTGTTCACATAACGAGGTCCTAGGTCCTAGGTCCTCGGTCCTCGGTCCTCAGTCCTAGGGTCACTTTAGGCGACAGATTCCGAGTGTCCGTCTGTCTGTCTTTGGGGTCACATCAAATTGATGAAAGACAGGAAACTGATTTCATTTGAATAATAAATACAGAATTATCGGATGGAAAGCCAATTCCAACTTTTAGGATCATTAAATACTCGTATATTCCCACATAATTGACTTAACCACTGAATAAATATTCCGAATACATATTTAATAATATATTTACATACGAGTGGCTGCTGCTGTGTTTATACACCATGTACATGTACATCTATATATATATATGTAGTATATATGCTCAGAGGTTCAAGAAGTCGAAAGAAAATGAGCTTCCACCATATGTTGGTGGCCACCACCATATGGAGAAGGGGGGGGCATGGGTATGGAACTTTCACACATGCTTAGATCTCCCTATTCCCTAAATGGCCTTCCCGCCCCCCTGCCCTCTGCCCCTGCCTCTGCCTCCGCCAGTTTTCTTTTCGCATTCGCTTTTTTCACAGGCCAACGCGCGCCATTAGCAGCTGCTCGGGACCGTGTTCCTCTCTGCGGGCGAGTGGCGACGGATAAGGAACACCAGGCGCCCGCCCGTTTTCCCGTGTTCCGTTTTCCCGTTCGCTAATAGAAAACGGCAATCAAACTGAAAGTAAACTTTACTTTCCAACCCGAACTTGGGATGCCCTAGCGAACGCTAGGGCGATGCTCCAATGCTGATAGATTTAAGCGAAGAATTTAATAAGAGACTAATAGATCGACTCTTTGGGTGGCCTTCCACTCTACGTTGCCAAACACTGATCAAAGTTAGCATACCCTCTTCTGGCATACAACAATACCCTCACCAGCATAAGAGGAGTAGGGCAAAAGGCCACTGTGCACTGAAACTGTAAACTGTACTCACCTCTCGTCCTGGGCGCTTCAACTTGTTAGCGGCGCGGAAGGACACGGCACACGGAAACGCCAAGATCTCTCCAATCACATCCGAGTGGCGTCTGCGGTTGCGGCGGCTCATCAAAGAGGACGGCGAACGCTGGCTGCCAGACACTTTCGGTTTTATTGCCGGCTAAATTCAGAGTTGGCAATGAATTGGATTGTTCTGCCGGCAGGCAGCAGGCAGTCTGGTTGGGTTTTCTTTTAAAGAGAAAATTGAACAGCATGAGAGAAACTCGCCCTCGATACTGTTGTTGCTTTTGCCCTAACGGTTGCCAGCGCAACTTCTGGAAGCAACAAAAAACTTGGCCAACAGGAACAACAAGGACAGCAGCAACATCAGGTGTGAGATGTCAGCCGCCCCCAAACGCGCACTCACTCACTCACTAAACCACACACACACAAAAGCACACACACACACACACACGCACACATGTACGCCCCCACAAGGAGTCGAAAAGTGTAAATAGAGTAATAAAAAGAATGTAGGGAAATGAAACAGGAAAAGAAACGTGTGTTCTAGACAAGGTGAGCCCAGTGCCATACAGCAGCCAGGAACAGCTCTAGTGGGCATACCTTGCCGGAAAAACACCTTGCACACGGCTAAAGGAAGGAAGGCAAGAGAGAATGAGGAACAGGAACTGAGAGCGTTAGTGAGTGAGAGCGAGAGAGGGCCTGTACGGTGGACCAACAACAAACTTTCGCCTTTTTGTTTATTTCACAAACAGAAACACACACACACACGCACACAAAAAAAACTAAAGTCAAAGACGCTTTTTCCAGGATGCGGCGTTTTAAAACCCTCAAAAATGTGCATTTCCGCATTTTATTTATATCATTATTTTTTTGTTTTTCATTGATATCCAGCGCCACGATAAACCAAACTGTGTCTTTATCTTTGTGGGTGGTTTTTTCTTCATTTTCTAGCTATTTTTAACACGCACTTGCGTTATCCAGGCGCAGGCGGCAGGCCAGAGAGACCAACTGTGAATCAACCGCGCAACGAAGCCCGCACCGACTCTAGGAAAAACGCGAATGGGCAGACGAAACGGAACGGAAACAAGAAGCCGCTGCTACGACGACCAGTGACGGCGACGGCGACAGCGACGCCACAAAGCTCGCAACGAATGGCCAGACGGAGACAGAGACAGAGGCAGAGAGAGCACGGCTGAGTGCAAGTTCTGCTTGTGTTGTGCATATGGGGGCCATGGGGCCATGAGGGCCTCTGCTGGCACGCCCCAGCTGTTCTAACAGCGCTCTGTTCATTTTCTCGCTCTCTCTGCGCCTGTTAACCCGGCACTGTTGGAGGCGTAGTGTGCAAGAGTCGAAGAAATAACGGCTCTTGAACAGATAAGAGTGGATGCAGTTACTGTGCTGTGGAGAGATTTGAACTTGTACGAGTATGAAATGGAAACAAACAGAATTTATAAATCATAAGAAATATGTATCTAAATATAAACAAATATTCAATGCAGATAATTACATATCCAACGTCTCTTTCTGTGTGGAGGATGTAATGGAAAACAACCGTTGTTTCCTCTGTACTCTTCTTCACTGCAACATCGAATTACTATACTTTTGATAAAGTTCGATCTGTGAGCATATCTTACAAGGTTCCTTCTGGTTTCTTTTACCAGGCTTTGGAAATAATAAAATTCTTCTTTAAAACATAACGCCAATTTCAGAGAAAACTACATGAACCGTACCATTGCCATAGAACTATCGGGAACTATAGTTCGAAATTAATTCGAAAGTATTTCTTTTGGCAAATTTAAAGAACTATCTATCCAGAGATAAGTATTGATATTAACCGAATTAAGTGTAAACTTTTTATAATTGCATTTATTTGATTGCAGACTTGAACACGTTGAATACGTTATAAAAAAAACTTACAATTAACTTAGGTGTTAAACAGATTCTTTTTAGGGACTCTAAAGCTATCGCTCTCAAAGTAGTCGGGTATGTAAAATCTTCAAAAAATTCAGACTGGCCGAAAACCCCCGACTTCTTTTTCTGGGACTTTAACTAGATTTGATCGGGTTTTGTTCGAGTTTAGGATACACAATTCTTTGGAGTGGCCGATATGGCAGTTATGATGCATATAGTAACCATTAAATGCCCATTCGAATCTCTTGTTTGGGATTGCCGCCCATCTACGTCTACGGATCGATGAAGGAGATCATGATGTAGCGCGTGCCCTTGGTCACCAGCAGTCCCTCGTGGTAGTGGGTCAGTCGGCCAGGGTGCATCAGCATCCAGCCCTTCTTTGTCTCCGTCACGGAGCAGTTGTAGCGCAGGAAGCGGCACCCGCCTCCCTCGTAGTCGGTGCCCACCTGGTTCATGGCAATGTTGATGGTGTAGGTCGAGGCGTCGTGGTGGGGCCGCAGCGAGGGCTGCTCGTCGGGCCGATAGCGCACCATGAAGTTCATCAGTGCGCGAGGAGGCTGTGGATGGATTGGGAATCCGACATTAGAAATCCGATCTCTTGGGATTTATCCACGAACTTACGTTATGATAGTAGCCGGTAAAGACGCGCTCCTGCAGGGGTCGCACAAACATCTCCAGGAACTTCAGGTACAGCACCTCGAGGCCCACCTGCTTCATGTGAATGTCGCGCGTGGGCACTGCCTCGTAGCCCCCCTCCAGACGATTGTCGTTGTTGCTGCCATCAGACCAGGTGCCGTGGTTCTCCATAATGGCCACCAGGTCATCGCAGAACGCGTCCGTCACGATCGCCATCCAGTAGACATCCGGACACGGCTGCTCAATCACCGTGCTGTTGTTCAGCTGGTCGGTGTAGTTCGGATGAATGTACTTCTCGGTCCAGTCGTACCGATTGCTGAACAGCGTGTAAAAGTCGGGACGTGCCACCTTAGTATCGAAGTTATCGGGATTTACCAAGTGTCCGAAGTAGCGTTGATTGCTAATGAACATGAATATACCCTGCAGAAAAAAGCCAGAACGTGGATTAGTATGCTTCGTCTAAAGCACCCAGTTCCGCCGATAAGAGGGAGAGATACCGGAGGAGATCGGACCATCAATTGTGGAAAAATAATGGAATATGTCTGTATACCAATAGGACATCATATCTGACAAAATCTGCATTTACTCGAGCAGTAAACATTTTAGAGCTTTAGAAGGTCTCTTTTCGTATTAGCCAACATCATTTACCGTTGGTTTATTGCTTTACAACGATCATATAGCTATCATATCATACCATAAAGTACTTACCGCATTTCGTAGCGATTGGCACATGGCCATATCGGCGTCGTATTCGCTGTGCTGGAAGCTGAGGACGTCGAAAGCGGTGCTCTTCACCAGATAGATGCTCGTCACATGGGGCACGTTGAACATGCCGCTGTCGGAGAGGAGAAGCGTAGAAGAGTGGAGAATGAGAACGAGAACGAGAACGAAAACTGATGAATAACCAGCCAAAAACAGGGCGAGCCAGTGAACAGCACAGCCAGTGAACGAACAACAATCATTGCGCAGTGGATTCGCAACAAAGTTGCGAAATGGAAAGTGGCGTCGCAGCCCACAGATCTGATCCCCCCATTTGCGGGTAATTCAATCAAATGTGCCCGCAGCCACGCTGAAGAGCAGAGGAGCGGGGGAAGACGGCCCACGATGGGATCGGAGTGGAGTGGATAACGTGCCGTGCAGATGCAGAGCGCAGTATCAAAACAACATTCCCCGTTGACGATCACCGATCGGAATCACGCGGCTCGACAATGACCAGTCTCTGTGGCCTCTGGAGCTGGAAGCTCAAGCAATTGTCTCTCCTCGGCCTCTGCCTCCTGCTGCTGATCAGCGATCTTGGCCGCGTGTCAGCCCAAAGTGAGTGATCCACGCCATCCCACCCATATCCATATATCCCCGCTGGATTCTCAACTGTTTAGTTATTTCCCAGGAAGCACGGGCGGCAGGAACGTACTGCGACGCAACTATACGGGCAAGAAGCCCGTGGTCATCCAGCACCTCTCCCAGGATGCAGTCAGCTACTACGATCATGAGAATGTGAGTGCCGACGTTCGCTAGAGGTTATTATAGAGATACTATATACATATATGCTGTGCTTGTAGGGTGCCAAGATAATAAAGTCCTCGCACTTCGAACTGGACTACACGCTGGGACGCAAGATCACCTTTTTCTGCATGGCCCAAGGTGAGTTGAGTGGGGATCCTGCTCATTGGAGTGGTTCACAGATGAATCTTTTCCAGGCAATCCACGGCCCACCATCACCTGGTTCAAGGACGGAGCTGAACTCTACCAGCATCGCTTCTTTCAGGTAAGCCTAGAAAAACACTTGGAGATCCCTTAATTGACGCTCTTTTGGCTATGCTATAGGTGCACGAGTCTCACATAGAGACGGATATTATCAAGAGTAAAATGGAAATAGATCCCACGACACAGATGGATGCGGGTAAGTTTCATGGCAATGAGGAAATGTACCAACTTGAGGCATATATCGTCTGTATATTTCAGGCTACTACGAATGCCAGGCGGATAATATCTATGCCATCGATCGTCGAGGCTTTCGCACGGACTACGTAATGGTTAACTTTTAGCAGAGTAGAATGAAATCTAAACATTGATTGCAGTACAGCTAAAGTTAATAAATGAAAATGTATAAAAATACTTTTTGCGTCTCAGTTTCATGGAAATTTAAATTCTATTCTATTCTATTCATTTCACGACCTTATGCCTCCCTCCATGTGTTTTGTTTGCGGCTCTGTGAGGGCGCATCTGTCTGTATGCGTGGCCGACAAATTGGCTCAATTACCTAATTCAAATGATTTTTTTGCATTTATTTTATTAAAATGTGTGAAAGCAAACCCCACACTGCATGGCCCACAACAGTGGCTTTGAAATGTCACCCCACAGGCGCACAGTGGGTCGAAGGCTGGCAATAATTGTGAAGGCAAAGCCCCAGCAAAAAGAAAACCATCATATTTGGCAAAAGTATGATTCAAAGAATAAGGGATACGGAAAGCACAGTCGAGACATCTGCTCAACATCATCTCCCTTTCAATGGACCCTTCCCCACTGTGCCATTGACCGTTGACCGAATCGCAGCAAAAAATATCAGGAAAAGGGGTGACAAGGGCTGGCTTCCCATTTGCAAACGAGCGTCCCAATCAAATCAAGCGATGAAATTGAGTGTGGAATATGGAAATGCAGAGATGAGGAACCATATCCCGGGCCAAGTCCGAAAAGATTCGAGAGCGCTCTTCCACTACTGCACAGACCACGGATTATATGGCGACGCCAATTGTGGCAAATTACGTGGGGCAGGCAGATTGAGGCATCGAGCAGGGCCCACAGCAGAGTGGATCAGTCGCCGAGCAGACGAGATTCGCACAGCACCGTCGGGCGGAGCCATCGCAGGAGTCACAGAGCACACACCACTCATCGCACAGCGCACATCGCACCACTCGCATAATGCAGGTCAAATGCCTGATCATCTGCCTCGGCCTGGGCCTGCTCATTCTGGGCACTGGGCCCGTGTGCGAGGCGCGGCGTGCCCGTGGTCGCGGACGCACCAAGTCGAGGGTCCAGATCGGGCTGCCCATCACGGGCAAGTACCGCGATCCCGAATCCGATCAGTACTACAACAACAATAACGTGAGTTGACAGAGAGAGTTGAGTAGTGAAACATCCCGATCACGATTGATCGAATTTGGGTTTGGTTTGGTTTGGTTTCCCGCAGGGAGCCAAGATCTTGCAGGCCTCACACTTCGATCTGGAGTACGTGCTGGGCCACAAGATCGCCTTCCTGTGCGTGGCCAAGGGCAACCCGCGGCCACACATCACCTGGTACAAGGACGGGGCCGAGATCTACCAGCACCTCTACATGCACGTCCACGAGTGGACCATCGGCGATGACAGGGTAAAGTCCAAGATCGAAATCGACCCGGCCACACAGATGGACGCAGGCCTCTACGAGTGCACCGCCGACAACATGTACTCCATCGATCGGCGCAGCTTCAAAACAGATTTCTCCATTGCCTTCGACTGATCGACTCAGTGCGGGGCGTGGCTCCCTAGGCTTAAGCAATAAAACCGATGCACCTAGCATACAATATGTAAATGCGAGAGTCTTTTTTCTTGTGCTTACATCAGATCCCGCTTGACAATGTCCACGTAGTCGTGCGACCGCGCATAGAAGCCGCCCTCCGACAGTGCGCCCCAGAAGTTGCTCCACAGCTCGTGGTGTCTGGCAAACAGCGGCGCCACAAATTGCCTGCAAAAGAGGATGGTGGGGGGCATCATTATTTTTCGGTGTTCAGTTCAGAGTTCGAGAGCCGTCCGGCCGTGACTTACTTGTTCAGTTTGAGCAGTTCGCGTAGCACTTCGCCATCATCGATATGGGCGTCTCCATCGATGAAGAAGATGTAGTCGCTTTTACGGACCTTGGCTTGGTCGCTGGAATGGCAAAGAAATCATCGTTAATATTGAAATATTTCTGGGGCGAGGCGAAGATTGAAGTATTCCCATCTGTAAATCCATATCTTGGATAAATATGCGACTGTTCAGAGTGCGTTTTCTCTTGGATGAAGCTTGTAAGAAAAATATCTATGTTTGAATACCAATTTAAGCCATGGATCTGATTGAGGAGGTCTTAACACATTCCTACTTCTGAACTAGAGTCTCTGCTGAGTGAATATAACCTTCTCTGTCTTTGAGAAGAATCAATCCTTCACATAATGTAAGTATATCCATTCAAACAGTCAGCGCATCTTCACAGAAGAGTAATTTCTAGTTCCCTTAACTACTTACAGGGCCAACTGCCTGCCTTGACGCTCGTCCAGCTTATCCGTGGAGAGAGTGAACTTGGCACTGGCGTATTTATCGCCATGCTTGTTCACAAACGACTTGATGTCCGCGTCATGGAGCTCCACGTTGCTGTAGATGAGCAAATGGAGGTTCTGCTTGGGGTAGTTGATCTTCTCGATGCCCTCGAGGAATTGGTCAAAGAAGGGCACCGCCATAGGGACAATCACAGATAGGGAGATCACAGGCAGATGTAGTTCCTGGAGGAAAATTGAAAACTGGATTAAATCTACTCCGTTCAGGAGATGGCCAGCACTTACGTCCAGTTCCAGGAGATACTCCTGGCAATAAGTGCAGATGCCGTTGAATGTCTTGGCCAGATAGTTGCCGTAAGCATTCAGATCGACCTTGCTCAGGCCGTTGCCATGGACAATGGCGGGCGTGGTCAGAAAGTTAACGTTCTGCAGGATGCCCTGGTTGCTGTCGATGTCCACCTTCAGCTTGACGTCGTTCTTGGCCCCGTGCAGGTTCTGGAACAGCCGTGACTTTGTGTCCAGCTTCATGCCCAGCTTGGCCCGCTTAGCCTCGTCCAGGAACACCTTGGTGTAGTACAGCTGATCATCGTCCATGTCGTCGATGGCCTCCGCCAGCAGGGCGTTCACCTGCGGGGCATAGCCAATGAAGGCGCCCGAGTTGAGGAAACGCGAGGCATTGCCCTCCACCTCCGGGTACGCATCGGTCAGGCTACTGTCCGGCCAGCAGAACTTCTCTGCGGAGAAGAGCAGCTTGGCTTTCGATTCCTTGAACAACTCAACAATCTCCTCCAGCTTGGCCGTGATGATCACATCATAGCTATGAAAAGTCAGGGATTTATTTTGGGTTTCTGTGCCATCTTTTGTAGGTGCTTACCTGTCCGTAAAGAGTACGATTGTGTCCTTGTCATCCTTCAGGGGTGCAACAGCTTTGCGAAGGAGATTGACCTTGAAGCCGCCTCCGGGATGCTGCATATCACCGCCCTTCCACTGCTCGCCCAGGCCCAAGGTTGTGACCTTTTTGGGAATTATAAAAAATAAAATGAATCTTTAGTGGGTTTCATAGCTTTTAATTGGATTCACTATCTTCTTAAACATGAATTATTTCTCTAATTTTGTTGAATGTGATTTGGGTCCGGTTTCTTATTGATAGTAAGATCATCTCTTTTATAGATAACCCAAAACCATCTTGTTATCTGCTTGTACTGATTTTCAGAGTATTCTGAAAGGTTTAGAAGTTTCCACTATATATTAGGTTTATAATTTTGGCAAAATACGACTAATATGGCTTAGAACTCCACTGGAAATGTTGCTGGAAGTGTTATTAATTGATTAATCTCGGGCTTTCCCAATTTTGACAAAATATATACCTAACACAGAAACAAACAAATGGAAAGCAAATGGAAGCACATACAAAACATGAAACCGAATGCCCCAACTCCGATCCCCATTCATTCTGCAATCGCTTGGGGCTCACACAGTTCTCCGAATACACAAAGAAACCCAAGACAAAGCGGCATGGGGTTGGGGGGACATGGGAGCATCAGGATGGGGCTAATCAGCAGATTTTCGTATACCCTTCGAAATACCGAAACATTCAGAGGGCGGCTCGACAAATTCTGGCCACCATCAGAAACTGTCATCGCTGGGAGGGAGCAAATCGCTGATAAGCAGAAGTCAAACCCCCTCCGTATGCGATGGAAGATGTGATTGGAAGAAAGTTCCAGAAGCCGAATGAAATATAAACGAATCTCTCTGTTCTAATAACCCCCAGCAACTGCAATGGGGCTGGACTACGTGATTAATGCCGCAATCAAGTGAGCATGAGCATGGGCATGAGAATCCGAATACGAATCCGAATCCGAATAGGAATAGGAATTTTAACATGTGTGCACTAGATGTTGCCGGTGGCCCACAATGTCCAGACAATCTCTGGGCTGGGGTACACACATCAGATGCCACGCCGGATGCTTGGCCGCATACATATGTATGTATGTACATACATTGTATGTACCCCATAACTCGTACAGAAAACAGACATAAAATAAAAACAATACAAAGTTATGAAAGTGTGCCACAAGCCGACCGACAACCGGCGATTCTTCGAGATCTTTGGAAGACCCACACAGCACAGACCCGACGAGACTCCTTATCTGTCACATACAGCATGTACATACATATGTATATAGTAGAAATCATGCATATATAGTATAGTTTGGTTTTTAGACAAGTTTTTATGAACAACAGATTCTGTAGACAGACGTCAAATTAGAAATTCATCAATAAAAACAATCAGCTCTCATTTGCATACGAAAGAATTGGTCACAAAATGTTGTCTAGAATGAATTTTGTTATATGCTTTCGAGTCCCATGATATTCTATGGACATTTATGAGATCTATAACTAAATGCTACTATCCTTTAGATTTTGAAGGAGAATCTATTGGTATTCCTTCATGGAAGACTTTTCGCTAAGAGCTGTAGTAAAGGGATCCACTGTTTATCGCCAGTGAAAGCGGAAATCCCTTTGCCCTCTGATATCCTACAGTTTTTATTTGTATTAGATGGGATATTCTTGGTCTACGAGGCTTTTCTCCTAATGATTTACCCAGAATTCTCAATCAGCCCAAACTCTTTGATGGAACTGCTTCTTTAAACAGTTCTAAATTAAGAAACAGGTCTCTATAAACAGGCCTTTGATCCACCCCACAAACATACTTTATGGACTAACTGTGTGTCGCATCTGTTAATCTGTCGATTCTTTTCTATCTTCTGGCACTCATAACGGTTCTTGCGAAACCGCAGAACCGATGCCAAGCTTTTAGATATCGTGTGCAAATGAAGCTAGACCCTACCCTGGACTGGACTAATCTGGACCATATAGATGCTAATATGTAATAATATGTACAGAAATATATCTCACCTGAACGTCGTAAATTCGTGCAGAACGGATGAAGCGGTTGTAGCCATCGGTGGGTTCAGTGGCCACCGTGAATACTTTGACCTTATCTGCGGGATTGAGAGATGAATATGTGGATTAGTGGATTGGCTTCATCGGATTTTATGAGGGACCCCACATATAAGATATTGGTGTGCCAAGTCTTTTTTCTTTTTTTGTTTTGTTTTTGATGGCAGATTAACTGGTTTTTTTTTGTGTTTAATCAACGGGTTGAACGCGTTTGAAGGAAATGAATAATGAATTGCGATTCATTCTGATATTTCTGCTATTTCGGTAGCGATCCATGCAATTCCAGTGTGAACGGCCCCATCGCCCCAAGTACATAGTCCATAGTCCATATTTCGACCAAAAGATACCTCCGCTTTACCGAAATGTGTGCCCAGGATTTGTCCCACATCCTAATATTTAAGGAATAATTTATAATTGCTCTATATTCGAGGCCTAAGGGAATACCCGTACAGTATACCCTCTTCAGCTGGACAAGTACAGGGTAGTGGCAGCAGGAATGCAGGAAGGAGGGGCATGAGAACATAAACAAGACAAAAACACAGATGGGAATGGCGATGCGATGGGGATGGAGGAAGCCAGCCAGCCGCCTTTGAATGCAAAATAATTTTCCATGTCGACTAATTCGAGAGATGCTCTCACTCATTGCAGTGGTGCAGTAGAAACAAACCATTCAAATCGGACTCTGCTGCAGCGACGTCGGCAGCAGCATCTGCCGCTGCGCCTGCATCTGCGTGGGCTCCTTGCGACGCCAGAAGCAAAAACAATACGGGCAGCGCTCCAAGGCGCAACAACAATGTGCGCTCTTGTTGTTTTTGCATTATGCTGGATCTTACTGTTCTGTTCACACACACGCAAAAAATCACACTCTCGCACACACGCGCGGAATAAATTTGTTAGGCACTTTGGACAGTAGATATAGGAAGCACTTTGCGTTATAATTGTTGCATGTTATATTCGTTGAAGTGCACTAAATTCCAAGTGGAACAACTTTTTGATTCGAGCCGAACCCAAGAACCCCAAAAAGACGAATGAATAGCATAGCGTAGCCCCCAAAGCGTCCCACTAGCAGGGATCTGACGCCCGCATCACAGCTGACGCGGCAGTGTTGTACAGCGAGACAGCGATAGGTCGATAGGCATGGAAGAAACTTCGACTAGTTTTTTTTGTTTCGCGCGCACTTTAAATTTATTAGTAAAACCTCCAGTGCTTGACGACCGAAATATATATATATTAGTTACATGGGTGACAATACAGATAATGCTATAGTACAATATATTGGTATAAATATATATTTACAATTAACTGAGCGATAAAAGAAAGAACAGAATGGTAGGGGAGTTTCTCGAGTGTTTACCGTTTACCGTCGTGTCCGTTCATTATTTTAGCTTGCCATCGCGCCAGAAATTGAGCATATATGAATGTATATTGTCTCATTTGAACAGGTTGTATCAAAAATAAATGGCATAACTAAACACAAAAATAAACACAAAAACCCAATAATTAATCGTCTTCGTTCTTCGTTCCTAGAGAGGTGGTATCAGTTACGATGCAATTGGGCCCAGACCCGAGTCCCTCTACGGCCTACAGCATGCCGAATCCCTTGGAGTAGTTGATTGCCTTCAGCAGGCGCTCCTCCAGCTTCTCCTTGTTGCTGTACTCCGGCAGCAGCAGGACATTGAAGCAGGTGTGCGAAGTGGGCAGCCGATCGCTGTCCGGCCCGTGCCGCGTGATCAACAGCCGCAGACACTTGAGCCCCCCGACGGGCACCCGGGCCGATCCCGTGGTGAACTCGAGCAGCTTTCGCTTCGACTCGTTCGGCATCGCGTGCACAATCGTCCAGAAGTCCAGGATTATCTGCGTCTCATCTGTGTAGCCGCCCTCGTACTCCGTGGAGTTCTCCAGCTCCACAAAGTCGAATTCCTGCAGAGCCCGAAGAAAAGCTTTCGGCATCATTTGCTGATCGTTGAACCTTTGTTCGGCCAGAGTACTCACCCGACTGCCGCAGACGAGCATCTCGATCTCCTCGGGACGGAAGAGCAGCTTCAGCGGCGACTCGTCGGTGACCATCTCGAAGCCCTTGCGGAAGGAGTTGAACTGCTGCTGGATGTTCTTGTTGAGCAGAAAGTCTGCGTACAGGTCCACAAACAGCTGCTTGTTGTGCTGCCCGACGAGCACCACCTGACCGTGGGGCACCAGCTCGTGCTCGACCATCTCGCCGAACACATTGCTGTAGCTGATCTTGAACGTCTGATCGAAGACGTCCTCCATGTTGTCGCCCTCAAAGTCGAGCATTGCCTTGAGGCTCCTGTACAGCATGGGACTGTAGTCCCGCAGATCGCAGAAGGTGCCCCGATAGCCCAACAGCTTGCGATAGACCACCATCGGGAAGTTCACGGCCAGGATCACGTTGTTGTAGATGGCCAAACCGATGATAATACCAATCAGAGTGAACTGAGCCCCATTCTCGAAGGGTGTGGCATTGAACCTTTTGAACGAGGGACGAGGGACGAGGAAACGTGAGAGAGGGGCCACAGAGAAAAGCAGGGCGTCTGGCACTCACCACATGTTGTTGGTCTCCTCCTGCTGCACAAACATGCCGAAGGCCGGATTGAAAATCTCCTCAACGATCAGTTGAAAGAACTCTTTGGATACGCCGCCCTCGTCGATGCCCTGCTCGCCGACAAACTCCACGACCAGCTGCTTCTTGAGATCCTTCGGATTGCTCATGGCCACCAGTTCCAGCTGCAAAGCCAAACCCCACAGTCCCCCCCTGTTAGACGATAGATCTTTTGGTAGGGACCTCTGAACCAAATGCTTTGCTTACCCCAACGAGCGCATCGTTGATCAGCTGATCCCGTCGCACGGTCAACTTGAGATCGGGCCGGTGGGTGGCGTCGGGCCCGTCCTGGCCAAAGTTGTTGATGAGCGAATAGAGCGTGGAGTAGCGTTCGCTGTACATCCGCATCCGGCTGTCGTAGTACAGGGCGTCCACCTTGGTGGCTGGAGTCAAGATGAACGCGTACAGCATGAAGGAGAAGTATTGGCTGTGACTGGAGCCCACCTCGCTCTCCATGGCCAGCGACTTGTACGAGAGGTAGTCGTGGTGCATGTGGATGTGCTCGCTGAGCGCCTCGTTGTAGAACTCCTCGAGCGGCACCAGCGGCTTCCGGCAATCGATGGCCGACACCTTCAGCGCCTTCTCCATCTGGTCCTCGGCGAACTTGGGCATGTGGGGATGCACCACCTGGTTATACAGAAAGAGGTCTTCCTCGAGGGCCGCACCGTCCTCAGAATTCGCTTCAATCTCCGCCAGTTCGTCCAGCGTCACCCGACAGGAGGGACGCTCCAGTTCGCTGGCCAAAATGTTGGCATAAAACACAATCTGCGGATGAAGGTGGGGGCATGAGCAAGGGGAAACCTTTTGCGCGGGGGGCCGGGGGGGTAATACCTTCAGAACTTTGGTCACGCATATGATGTGCTGGTTTTCCCGCACCGCATCCTCGTCCAGCAGGACCTGCAGGGTGATTTGCTGCTGGCAGGAGGAGACCAGCGTTTGCAGCTGGTCCGCACAATGCGCCGCCCATATCCGGGCCAGACGCGCCTGCGCCTTGACGGACATGGAGGCAGCGGCGAGACACAGCTTGGGCAGCACCCGATCCAGGTAGTCCATGTTGTTCGCTGCAGAGTAGAGGAGTAGAGGGGTGGGTGGGGGAGTATATCAACGGAAATCCTCCACCGATAAATGGGTGGGGAGGGGGCTCTACTACTCACTGTTGGTGGCCAGGTCGAAGCAGATGACCAGACAGTGGACGACCTTCTCCCAGTCTGGGGTGTACCGTCGCATGTAGTGGATCCAGTCCGCCAGCTGGATCACGCTGCTGGTGAGCTTGTCGGTGACACTTCTCGCCTTGGAAGCAAACAGGAGCCGCTGCACGCGTCGCAGTCCGTCAAAGTCCACCAGAGTGTCGCCGGTTATCGATAGATCCTTCTGCTGCGCCTTCGACTTTGACTTGGGTGCCGGCTCCATGGGCACATCCTCATCATCGGCATCCTCCGGGCCAGCATCCTCGTCATTCTCTCCATCCGCGGCTGGCACTGCTTCGGCTTCTGTGTCCGTATCCTCCACGGCCTCCCCTGCGCCCGCCTGCTGAGTGCTGTCCTCGTCTTTGTCGTGCTCCCCCTCCAGTGTGCGCAGCTGCTCCTTGTTCAGGGGCTCTGGAGGCTTGGCCAAGAAGATCGGCCCGATAGCTGCCACTGCCTCCTCCTCTTCCGTGTCCGGAGTACGCACAAAACTCCTGCTCAGTCGCTCCACGCACGAGAAGACATCCCCGACGGCCTGGTAGAGCTTGTCATAGCTGTCCTTTTTCGCGCACTCCTCGTACAGGGATATAAGACAGCTGGCCTCCAGGGATTTGACTGCCGAAAGGTTTGTTGTTGTGCAAACTTCAGTGCTGGAGGAGGATGTGGAGGAAGCGGGGACGGGGACGGGGGCAGGCGCAGGGGCAGGCACAGAGTCAGGCGCAGGGGCAGACGCAGGGGCAGGCTCAGGGGCAGACGCAGGGGCAGGCTCAGGGGCAGGCACAGGGGCAGGCACAGGGGCAAGCACACGGGCAGGCACAGGGGCAAGCACAGGGACAGGCACAGGGGCAGGCACAGGGGCAAGCACACGGGCAGGCACAGGGGCAAGCACAGGGACAGGCACAGGGGCTGGCGCATGGACCATCAGTTTGGGCTGCTCCATTCGAGGCGATACCGTTGCTATGAGGCTTGGACTTGGACCGGGAACTGAAACCGATTTTGGACCCGGAGCGCCTTGCGACTTGGCGCTGTTTGTTGTTGTGGTGCTGGCGGAGGTGATCGTGCTGGTGGAGCTGTTGCTACTGCTGCTGCTCCTGCTGCTGCTGCTGGTGCTGCTACTGCTGCTGCTGCTGTCGTTGGGGGAAAGCATGTCGATATCCCGAGGGCTGTCGGGTGAGGGAGGGATTAGGTGGAGCAAGCGAATGACTGTGAGGATCCTACCTGATCTTCGCTACTATAGCGACCCGTTGTGGCTCCGGTTCGGGTCCGGATTCGCTTTGCAGTTGCGGTTGCTGTTGCTGGTGCTGTTGCGCAGAATTCATGCATAGCTGGGCCTCCTGTGAGAATAGCTGGAGTGCGCGGGCTGCCACATCGTTGGGCGCCATGGGTGTCACCTTTCCGCTGGATGCGCAGTTGACATTCGTACAGTGATCATTGCCGCATCCGGACTGCAACTGGTGGAAATATCGCTGAATGAGGCCTCGCACTGTCGAGCGTTTCACCTCCGGGTTGGACCGCTCACCGGGCTCCGCCGAGGCCGACGTCGATGCACTGCAGACGACAGACGAAATCGAACAGACAAATGGGGTCTGGGGTCTGGGCATTATGCATGGGCGCACAGCACCAAACTCACCTTGAGACGCCTGGCAACGGAGACGGCGACGGGGACGGTGACGATGACGGCGAAGCTTGCCGCACCATCGGTTGCTGTTCGCGTTTCTCCCGACCGTCGCTCATTATACGACTGTTTCGAATCGTCACACGGCTCTGTGAACTGTTTGGGCTGCGTGTTGCCTGCTGCCTTCTTCCTGGTTCCTGGGACCACGCCGTGTCCTTTGTGTGCTAAAATGCGACGCGAGTTATGCACAAAAAAGGGTGCAAAAAAATCGATGTGGAGGTCCCTGTCGTTCTCTCGCTGCTCTGCTCGAATTGTGGTTTGCTGTGACTTCTTTCACGTCGCGGTGCCTCTGCTTACGGGGCATTGGGAAATTATTATATTTATTCGTTCTATTCACTATTTTCACTTTTTAAAACATATCTCAGAATTTTTACTTTTAGCAGTAGATATAGACATAAGTGTGTTTATAGTTCGCAGGCCAGGGCGAATATTGAAAATCATCAAAGACAAGTGTTTCACAACACTCTTTTGTCCATAACAAACATATAACAGTATATATATATATATATATATATATAAGTGATGCAACGACATAGAAGGTACCAACAGAATTTGAATCAAGAGCTCCCAAAGGTCTTCGGCAAGCTCTACGACACAAAATTCTAAAGTAAAGTATGTGAGCTAAGAAACCAAAAATGAAATTGAAATTCCAGCAATCATAAAACGCATGAAGCGCATCTCTGTGATAATATGTCAGCAGGCATACATTAAAATATGCCGAATCCTCGAAACATAAACGAAATCTCAAGCGCTATTATATATTTTTAAAATATATTGTGGGTGAGAGCCGGTTCACATGCGTACATTTCCTACGTAATGCACGGCTGCAAGATCACATAACGCGGCTTGACCCGAAAATAGCCGAACGCGAGAATTCCCAGCCAAAGCTGAGAGCTCCCAGAGTCGTAGACCGTTCGTTGTATGACTGCAAGTGCTGCAAAACGCAGCACGCCTTATTGATATCGCCGCCAGATCTATCGATTTTTCAAATATGTATGTCCTGGTGATGGTGAGTAGTCAAAGAGTAAAATAAAATAGTTATATTTTTGTGGGAAAAGTACGATGTGGAGAGAGGTTTTGTAAACTTACCAATTCGTTGGAGCTCATTGTGTACGATTCAATAAATAGATTATTAGTAAACCGAAATTATTCGAATGAAACCTAGCCCATGTGGTCACGAAAACAATCAGCAGGAAATTTCACACAAATGCCTTGAGACTAAGATAAAAATAAGTTACATATTTTAAATTTGTCTATACAGTTATTGCCAGTTCTGACATGACCTATCGTCAGTGCTGGAAAACACCAGAGTCAGGCGGTTTTTATCAGCTGTCGCTTTTCCTCTTCTTCCAAATAAAAATAAAATAAAACGCAACGGCTAGCAAGGAAAACGAGGTAAAGAATAGAGCAGTGCCGAGTATTGAGAAGTGTGTGCAATGGAATGAACTAGTCCAGGACAGGACCAAGAGCAAACCGAATCCAGCGGCTGGCAACAAGATGACGGAGAAAGACGAGATGGCCAACGGGGGCAACAACAGCAATTGCCAGGCCCAACTGCAGCTCTGCGTGCGTGGAAATGTGTCATGGCAGCAGCTGCCCGTGCACCTGAGGTCGGTGCTGCACAACAATCAGCGCGACTACGAGAAGTTCGTGTTCAACTACAGCCTGAAGAACCAGCTGCGCTTTCGGGGCAACCTGGCCTCCAAGGTGTTCCGCCAGGAGCAGCGCTACTACGAGCTGCTCATCCAGAAGAACATCAACGGTCTCGGGGTCTTCCCCTACCACTTGGCGGACATTGTGACCAAGGGACTGCGCGTCACGCCCTTCAACTACTATCTGGACGTGCTCAGCCAGCTGCTGCGCAGCGACAAGAGCTACGACACGCTGCCCAACTTCACGGCGGCCGACTGTCTGCGGGTCCTGGGCATTGGCCGCAACGAGTATCTGAGCCTGATTAGCGATCTGAAGACACACACCACGCGCACTCTGCTCTTCAGCGCCAAGCCCAACCCGCAGGACTTCTTGCCGCGCTTCCCCGTGCTGGTGCACATCGAGCCCTGGTGGCGCCTCGACATCGGCTACGTCCTGGAGACGGACATTCGCTATGTGTCCTCGCCGGAGCGCAGCCTGCTCGATGACCTTATCGATTTCGGTGCCCAGCCGGCGGGCAAATGTGACTACAATGTGGTGCACAGTCTCTACCGCAAGGGTCTCATATATCTGGACGTGCCCATCTGCGGTGAGGATCGCATCTCCATTCCTCCGCTGCGGAACTTCGTGATGAACCGCGTCAGCGGCGATTACTTTGAGAATCTGCTGTACAAGATCTTCGTGAGCGCCGACGAGCACATGACCATCGCTGAGCTCGCCCACATGCTGCAGCTGGAGCTAGACTGCGTCAAGCAGGCGATTTCGTTCATTTGTCGCCTGGGATTCGCCCATCGCAAACACGATTCTGGCCAGGACCAAGACCAGCAGCCAAACCATCCCAGCTGGGAAGGCTACAACCTGCATCAGGTGCCAGAGACGCCCCAGATCACGCCGCTCAACTACAACCTGCACGCTGGCAGCTTCGACTTTGACCAGCAGCAGCAGCAGTCGCAACCGCAGCAGAGCCCCAAGTCCCCCAAGACCCCAAAGGCAGTGTCACAACATCAAGAAAAGGACAAGGATAAGGACAAGGACAGCAGCTCGATTGGCTACCTCTCTTCGGATGGGAACACGAGCGACTTTAGCTTTGCCAATCTGAACACCACGCCCACGGGGACTGGCCCAAACGCCAACAACAGCGACGAGCAGGATGTCAGCTCCGAGCTGGAGGATGTGAGTGAGCGCACCACAACCATTAATGCCAAGATGCCAATGGCAGCAGCAGCGGCAGCGACGGCGGTGACGGTGGCTCCCAAGAGCGGCAAGCGCGTGGGTTTCCTGTTCGACTCGACGCTCACCGCATTCCTAATGATGGGCAATCTGTCGCCGGGGCTAAAGAATCACGCCGTGACCATGTTTGAGGTGGGAAAACTGTGCGAGGAGAGCATGGACAGCTTTCTGGCCGAGCTGGAGCAGGTCTCGCTGCTGGACGCCGAGGGCGAGGGTGATGTGTCGAGGTACTTTGCCCATGCCGTGATCCTCAGGTCGACAATCTGTTCGCTGCGACATCTGGTGCCCGGCGGCCTGGATCTGTTGCGGCTGGAGTGCCTCGAGGGACTCGACAGGCAGACGCGCGATCGTGTGCTGGAGAAGAAGTACAAGTTTATCATCTCGGCCTCGCCGCTGACCGCTTCACTGAGCCACACCTTTAGCATTCCCTTCTTTGGACAATTCCTGCGCAGCTCCGATGTGGCGCCGATGTGGTGCAAGCTTTTCTTCAATCATATCACAGGTGCGGCGCAAGCAATATCCCCCTCCCTCCTGGCTTTGTTCCATAGTTTTCTTTACATTTCTTTACATTGCAGGCTATGGTCCTCCCAGTTTGCTGCTGTGTCGCGGCACCGTGCTGAAGACCCTGCCACGCCTCTTTCTGGGCTATGGCAAGCTGCTGGTGAACATTTTACACTCGGACTCGTACGTCCTCAACTCGGAGAGCTTTCGCAATCTGAACGAGCAGCTGAAGAACGGCTGTGTGCTGCTCCAGGGCTATGGGATCCGCTGTCCTGGCACCCTCCACTACGAATCGTTTCCATTCCAGCCCTCTGATGGGCGCCAAGTCAAATGGGCGGCCCATAGGGCCATCCAGAAGCTGAACGGCCTGCTGGACCTGCGACAGCAATGCGGCTACATCACATTCCTGAACACGGGCGTGCCCGATCTCGGCTGCGAGGAGTACGAACTGCAGGTGAGACTGAAGCCGCCGCAGCGCAAACGCTCCTCGCTGCCAGCCAGCAAGCTCATCAACCAAGTGCCAAACAGTGAGGCGACGACCCCCGCCACAGAGCTGACCAGCTACCAGCTCAAGAGTCCCGACGAGAACCACTTTGCGGCCACGCCCGAGCACGGACCGGCCAATGAGTTCACGTCGCCCGACTGCAGCCAAGTGCTGGCCAGCGAGCTGGCCAAATGCAGCCAGTCGTCCCGTCACGCCAGTCGCGCCGACCTGCTCTCGCAGAGCTCCGTGGAGATACCCATTGCCATGGAGGATGGATCCGGGGAGCCAGAGG
The DNA here is from genome assembly GCA_963969585.1 of Drosophila helvetica. Lineage (NCBI taxonomy): Eukaryota > Metazoa > Arthropoda > Insecta > Diptera > Drosophilidae > Drosophila > Drosophila helvetica. The sequence continues at coordinate 51,075,527 of OZ018401.1, read as the reverse complement.
CCTCCACAGAGGAGTGGACCCTGCTGGACGTCAACTTCGGGGTTCCGCTCTTCGATGTGGACACCAACACAAGGATTTGCGAACATCTAGTGCATGGCCTGTGCAGCGACGCCAATCTGGAGGTACTGTCCAATTCCGCCCAGCAGACGCGGGCACTTTTCCTCGAGTTTGTGCGACAGTGTCTGTATTTTGAGGATGATTCGTCGATGTCGGACCAGCTGCTTGAGCCGCTCCAGGCGGCCAGACCACTGCCCCATCCGCGCATCAATCTCGCATTCGAGAACGGACACGTGTGCTATTGGAACGGGCGTTAAATTAGTGTATCCAGTACCCAGTACCCAGTGCCAGTATAGCCCCGCACCGCCCCGCCCGCAGTACATGTCCAGTCCAGCTTTTAAAGAGTATTCTGTGTACTTTCCAAGTTACTTATCAGTTCAGTTTCTGTACAGTTCCAAGAAGACGCAACGACGAGATAAAGCTTTTACCCAACACACACACACAGCCACAGACACAAACCCACACACACACACATCCCAGATCTATATATATATATATATATGTATACGTATACACCGACCGACTATATATCCATACCCATCAACCGTGTGCGCGATAATTGCAACAGCTCCGCGGCATTAGTCAGCGTCAAACCCAAAACGCCAGAAGGTTTTCGTTAGTTTTTTTTTATTATTATTATTAGCTCTGTAAGTTCTGTTCGGGGAGACAACAAGATTGGCAATATGCCTCCAGAGGCATTGAATCCTTATACCAACATACATATGTATGCATGCATATATATTAAATGCATAACTATATATAAATATATGTATATGTACTTGTGTCTGAATAAACGCAATTTTAAAACATAAACCCGTCAGCTTTCCGTCTACAGAATTCGAAAGGCCGTTACCATTGAAACATTTTCATATCGGTACGATGTGAAGTTGGCTGCTCAATAAACAGAATGTCCTGTCTCATCCCAATCGTATAAAAGGCTCGAATATTTATTTTTTTATTATATCGACCGCTTGTTACGTATCGGTATCTAATGTCATTTTTTGTTTATAAATGGTTTTTATTAATAAATAATTAACACGAACTTGCAGGAGAATTAATTAATGAGGTTAATATATTTGAAATGCGCGCGCATAGTGTGACCAGTGCGTGATCGATCGTTGTCACAGCCCTGGTGATATATTGATAACATAAAACTCCAGCTCACAAGCAGTATTGCCAGAAAATCCCTTCACATAAAATCTAGCTTTTTTCAAAGTTAATTAGTGGGCAACGAGAATTCGATTTTTGTTGTTGGGGATCGGAAATGCTTTGTTCATGCACTTACATACATCTAATCGAATTAAAATAACTATATTATCTTTGAATAACGGTCATAAGTATAACAATTATCATCAATTAGTTTCAGCTAATTTTTCAGCTTTGATTTGAATTCCAGCTCTTTTAAAGCCAATCTAGCTTATATTTAATAAAAAATACTGGCAGCACTGGAGAGCGCAAGAGAACGGCAATGACACTGAGGCTCTCTTTCTCTTTTTCTGATTGGCACAACAAACCCAAAACTTGCGATTCCCTGGCGTCGCGGTTCGCGCTTCTTACAGCAAGTAAAATAATTTTGTAATTTGAAATATTGTGCAAAAGTGTGATTCAACACGAGGGAAGGCTCTGGCCGAAAAGAACAAACCAGTTGCAGTTGAAAGAAGTGAAAAATATTCAGTGAAAAAGTCAACAATGAACAAGTGCACACAGGGGCGTTGAAAGAAGAAAAAAATTATGGGCCAGCAAATGCCAATACAAAATACATTTGTGTGTTGGGTGTGGGGGGAGGAAGCATAAACGGGCGAGAAAGACAGAGAGGAGCGCGCGCATTCTCTGTCGTACGTGTGCTGTGCTCTCTCTTATCATTTGGGCGGCAATTGTTCTTTAAATTCCTAGCGTTCTTTCAGACTTTTAATATTTTAGTTCATTCTTTTTTTGTATTACACCTGTTATGTTCAGTTGAAAGTAAGAGCGTGTACAAGTGTTTGATTTATAAATAGCGTAAGCGACGCCACCCCAAGGCCACCACCTGTCGAGTGCATTGCTTAGTCGAGCGTGAATTTGCCGTAGGCCATTCGTTTGCATAATTAACGTTGATTTGATCGTGAATATTCATTCGATCTGTGAACCCAATTCGTCTTGCAACTATCAGTGGTTTAATTGTCTTCTATTAGACGGAAGTTTCTGGCCAAAACAATCAATGCTGCTTTTTGAGAGAGCACAATGAGAGAGCGAGTCAGAGCACAAATGAGAGTGATTGGTGCTGCCAGACTGTTGAATTTCGTTGCAGTTTTTAATTCCCAAATTTTCTTTTATTCCTATAATTAGTATAAATGCGAATGCAACGTTTTTATACCATCAAATATTTCACAAAGGGTTTCCTTTTATGCTGATTATAATTTGATTATTTTTTTGGATAATATACCCATTGCACATGGCTGCTCGACAGCCTGTGCTGGCAACACAGCTGTTTGCTGTTCGCTCTCTGCACAATTGTCGCGTGCTCTCGCTCCCTCGCGCTTGTCTCTCCCTCTCACCATCTCTCTCTGCACTTTTGGCCATCACACGAACACGCACACACACACTGGCACAGCCCCAGCGACGGCCGTTTTGTTGTCTGTGACTCTTTCTGACGCCGTTTCTTTTCAGTCCTAACTGTATTAGCGTGAGTAAGCTTTTGGCCGGACAGGCGAGCGCGTGTCTAGTAGAATCGAGAATCGGAAAAGTGAGACACAGAGATAAAGCCAAAAGTTCATTATCAAATGCAACAGAACGAACGGGACAAAGAGGCAGGGAAAAGAAGAGTGAAAATTAAAAGTGAAAAAAGTCCGAGCGGACGCTGCCCTTGAATTCGTGCGTGTGTGTGTGCATGGGTGTGTGTTCGTGGTTTTTTTTTTCTTCTTTTTTTGCGTGCGTGCCTTTGCTTCCAAAATTGTTCAATGTAAAAATAAACATTCGATTAAGTTTTTAAAACAAAAGCAACCTTGAAAAGGCACCCAAGAAGCATCTACGAGCGGACAGCGCTCTTTTGGCTTTTGCTTTCGACACGGCCGCGGCTATTTTCGTGTGAAAGAAATGCCTGCCCTGCCGCTTGAATCGCCTGAATCGCATGAATAGTTTTCCCAAGTGTCCAATCGGAAAAGTATTCGCCGAACAATCGGAAACACTCGCACCCGACCCGTGTGCACCTTCCTTAACCTGAAATTCGTTAATATTCCGCGGCGGTTGCATCCTGTGTAGAATCGCATGCTTGAATTTATGTAACCTCCATCTCCATCTCCTGTCCTGTACCATCCACAAAAGGAAAAAACCACGTTCAGGAATTCGCCGGAGCACGCCCCACGCACAACAATCCGGTCGCAGCGGTGGTGGTGGCAGAATGGAGTAGAAGAGGCACGCCACGCACGGTACAGCGGAGCAGGAGCAGCCCGGAAAGCGGCGCAGGAATGAAGCGCTAATGAATTAACTAATTAACAAGAGAAAACCGGCGAGAGAATAGGCGTTAACCCGTCATACAATCCGTTAGCGAGAAAACCGGATACCATACATTGTCTCCTGAAATAGCATCGATAGATACGTTACGGCTCCGTGGCTCAGAATGACATCATACGCAAATGACACAACGACAACCACGACCACCACAGCAGCAGCAGCAGCGGCTGCCGCAGCGACTGGAGCAGGAAATGCAGCAGCAACAGCAGCAACCGGCGCAACACAGGCGGGCGTAGGAGTAGGAGTAGGACTGGGAGGCGTGGCTGGTGCAGTTGAATCATCGAATGTCAAGGCCAAGAGCGGGGATACCCTGCGCATTGGCTCTGGTGGCCGATACAGCCACGAGCACGAGCACGAGGACGAGGACGGCAACAGCTCCGACGGACGGGAGAAGGCCGATACCACGCCCGAGAACATCAAGAAGATAGCCGAGATCATGGACCAGAATGCGGATAAGGTTGTCACAGCGCCGGCCACGCCCCAAACGCAGGCGCCGCCGCCTCTATCGCCCCGCCATCAGCTGCTCAGTCAGGTGAATGTGAATCCGGGCTTTGTGGGCCTGGGCGCTGCCATCGATGAGTCAAGCGGCAAGTTCTGTCTTGGCAAGCCGCCGCCGTCGCCGGCCGAAAAAGGTGAGCAAAAATCGAGTAAGAAGCAGCAAAAACAACAACAACAACAACCACTTTGACAATTGGCTAATTTGCGCATGTTGTTGCTGCTTTTTATTTTTTTTTTTAGTTGTTAATTTGAATTTTTAATGAAGTTATTTTGTGCGAGGGGCGAGTCTTTGGCCACGGCTAAGCGCAAATATTTATTGCAATAGTCATGCCTGCTGCCACACACACGCACACACGCACACACCTTGATTGTGTGTGAGCGTGCGTGTGTGCACAGTGGGACAAATTCTGGTTTCTGGTTTCTGGTTACTGGTTACTGGTTTCGGGAAAGTGGAATGGGATCATCAGCCTTCGCAGCGCTAGAGGCAAGTGACATCAGCTGTGCTGTGCGATTTTGTTTTGTTTTAAATGAGAATTTATGGCTTTTTGAGGCAAAGGGAAGCCTGTGTACAAGTACAGTGAAAACTCGCTTGTGGGGACTGCTATCTTGAGGAGAAAAACATATTACTTGGGTGGAGACAAGTGCTGGAAGATGTCTATATATTGTCTATATATTTTCGCTTTAAACAGCTTTCACAGTAAATGGAATATGCGGAAACAAGATGTGCAGAATTTGGGTTACTTAGTAATCGTTTCAAGAAATATTCTGCTAAGAAATCTTTTATAAGTAAAGATATCAAAGTAGAATATATTCAATTTAAAGATAGTTCTTCCATCTGAATGGGTTTGTATGGGTATATGGATTCCTTTGTAGGATTTATAATTTCTCCTTTTTTTTTTTTTATGTGATCATTTCAGTTTCAAATCTATTTTGTATTCACATTCTCTTTGGGTAATATGTGAACTGTTATTTCCTTGTTCAGTAACGAGTCAACGAGTGCCAAAGGCGCTTGCCAATGCCTCAACAACAGATCCTTAAAAGGACAAGGCAACGCGGCAATGAAGAAACGCAAATTTCCACACACACGAACGCCTGTTTAAGGTAAACAATCTCCATAATTTGGTTAAAAATATAAACGAAAACAATTTCAACGAATATTCAGCAGATTGCCCGTGGAGCTGGAAATATTTGTATCTGGGAAATTGCCAGCTTTTCTTTGTTTTCAATTAAATATTTTTGTGTTAATACTCGTATTTACAAGCCCGACCACATGCAACAGGCAACATTCAACCATGTCTGTGTCTCAAAAACCTCCAATCGATCAACGATCAGCGATCAGCTGCCGCGCTGAGTCATCCCACATCCCCATCCAGCGACAGACAGCCCCGAGCAAATCTTGTCTTTTTTTTCGCGAATGAATTGCGTGCATGGAATATGGGCAATATGAAAATGTTGTGTGTGAGATAATGGCACGGTGACTGCTGGAATTGTGTAAGACTTGGCCAAGCGCAAAAGAAAATAAACTGATCAAAAACCAAAACAAAAACGTTTGTGAAATGTCAGATTTATGGGAAACAAATTGGAGCACCTACCTTTTGAAGGAAGGAGGTGGAGGTGATCGAGGTGCTGCTGCTGCTGCTGCTGCCTTGAAGTACGTGTACGGCTAACAATGGGGCCAAAAATGGATTATGTCATGCGGGGGACAAGTGACTCATTGAGTATATTGTCAGGAATGTAGCAGCTGAAAAGGGGGTATCTATAGGTGTCTTTGTTCTTTGAGGAAACGGTCGAAGCATGTTGGAATATTGACTGTCACTTTGTAATGGATATTTCCCTACAAATGTCGAACTCTTTGATTTATTCCTCTGGGCAAATGATCAGCTATGATCGGTTATCGAATGGTTCGTTTCCAAACTCTTTTATCTTTTTATTATTCCTCGATTGGCCGATGGCAAAGTACAGCAATTGATAAACCCAAACCACATGGCTTTAGATATACTATATGTATATTTTGTTTATGTTTTCTCTGTTACCTCTCTTTACCTATCCGATCCGAATCTTTATAAATGTGAAAAATTAATTCTTGGCATACCTCCAAAGGGGCGGGGTGGGGGGTGGAAATGCCTCCGCTGTGGCCTTGTTCCCGAATTGATAATGTTTTTAGGCGTGCTTAATTGGTTGATCAAAATGTATCATTAAATTTGTATTCTCTTGTCAGGGAAGGAATGTCTTGGGAAATGTGCAGAAATATTTCAAGAATTTTGTCAACTAAGGTGTCACGAAAAATACATACATACATACATACATACATATATCTACATAAAAAGTGTCTCAGAATATAAATAAAATTCAGAACTTTCTATGTTTCGATTTTGATTGGAAGTTGTGTGGGTTAATTTAGATACATTTAATTTGAGATACATTCCCAAAGATATGCCATTCCACATTTAGATGTCTCTGTCAGACAGTAAAAGATCGCATTGAACCACTTCCCATCAATATTCTCGTTCAAGAGATCTCAAGTGTATAATGAAACACTCCACACACACACACACACACACACACACACACACACACACACAGAGCACACACCGTCATCAGCCAAACAATCATCGATAACAATAATCACGACAGACGACCGCGAGTCCGATGACCTCATTCAGAGATGACAGATGATGGTGCTGATCGGCGGCCGATGGACGATGGACGCTTTCTCCGCTGAACAGATATAAATATACATGCATATTCCCAATAACATTTATTTAAATGTGAAAAGTTAATTCATTAGGCGATTGATTTTTGAACAGTCGCACAGAAAGCACTGCAAAAAGTGGAACTAAAAGCCGAGCCAAAATCTTGTTGATTGAATGGTCGCGCATGACGTAAGACGCGGGCAATGCAATTAGCAAACCCAATTAGAAATCAATTGGAACGGACATGTGGCTTGCCCCTTCGATTAGCAGCGTGTGAAATCGTTATCGATCGTCGCTGCGATTACCGCAGAGCTGCATTCGAAAATCACACCAAACAAAGCAACAAAAAAACGATGGCGAAGGCGAAGGCAGCGGGAGGTCGGACACACAGTTTCCACTGATCGACTTTCCAAAACGGCAACAAAACGGCCAAACGAAAGAAACCGAAACCCAAAAAAGGAAAAAGAAAAAAAGTATTGCACTATAACTACGTTTTGTTTTATTTATTGCAAAAAAAAACAAAAAAAAGTAAAAGCGGCAACAAAATAAACCCCAACAAAAGACTCGGAACGAGCCGCTACGCGCGGCAATGGCCAACAGCGCTAATAATAGCAATAATAGTAATAGTAATAATAATAATAATAACACTCGCAGTAATACTCGACATTTGTATGAGCGTGCCATTTGTGCCGACAGTTTTCAATTGTTGGTTGGGCCATCGACAACGACGCACGATAGGAGATGGAGAGAGGGAGAGAGAGAGAGAGAGTGAGGGTCCATAGAGAGGAGAGGGAAACGATAACTCGACTGCAAAGACATTTTATGGCCATGCACAGTGGGCAGCGTAATTACCGTTAGTCGGTTCACCCATTGTGGTCTATTGTCTATCGGTGATTGCTACTCTTTATAGCTCTGAACTGTACTGTACTGTACTGTACTGTACTGTACCACGTACTGTAAATTGTAAATTGTAAATTAAACATTCGAGTATTTCGCTATTTCCTGCCAAATTAGATTGCAAATTTTGTGATCTAACAAGCGCATAATGAATGTCGTTCTACTTTTGGTCTGGAGATCTCAGCCAAACGAATCCAAGTAATCAAACGAGTAATGGAGGTTCTTTGAACCAAGTCAATGGAATTTGAGATGTCTCTCACAATAACCTTCTACTGATTGCTGTGTCTTTTTACAGTTCTGAAATATTTCATATGCAATTTAGACTTTTATTTGGTTCAGAGCTAGTTCCAAGATGGTTTCCAAGATGGAAAGCTGGGATCACTCAAGACCTGATTAGCATCAATGTTTTTCCACTTTGGATTTGAATTGAGATTCCTTATAATTGGGAATATTTACTTCTAACGAGAGGAAGAACTAAAGGGCGATCTATTGAGGCTGATGTGACGGAATCTATTGCTATATTACCACTATGAATGGACAAATAATAATAACTACTTGGTTGAAAAATATATAGTACAATTATATGAATGGTCAATCGAAATAAATGAAGAGCAACATTTTTGTTTTCAATGCTAAAGCGGAAATTAATATCCGAGAATCTTTGTTGAAGGTACAATTATTTTAATGATTTAATATGCGCTTTTAAAAAACGATTGTGAAGCCTGTGGTTTTTTTACATGAAGATTCAGTTTTAGTAGAAACAAAACACTGAAATTAGTTAAAATGAAAACGGGGCTTATTAGCTGGTTAATTGTATGCCATTAAGGTCTAAGTATGATTCTCGTTTAGCTGTAGCATCGGATGTGGCTTATGTATAGTTTTCAGCCACTCCTCTAAGCCATATTGCAGCTCATAGCCATGGGCCGAATATTCTCCTTAATCCTTCAGACTAAAAACATAATTAATAAATATAAACATAGACATATGTATGCGTTTTCGTGAACAATTTGAAACACTTTTGGCCCTCTCCGTAATAATATTAGTCGTGACATTATCACCTTGGCTCTGCGCTCTGTTGCCCATCTACTTGACGGTAATGGCCAATGTCCCATATTCGGATAACCCTGTTTATTCGCAACAAATTAACAGTAATAATTATGGTTCGCCCAAATATGGTTATTGATTTTTCGTGACCAGAAACTACATATGCCACTTTAACGGAAACACACACACACAGACACAGACACACACAGACATACAAATTGTGAATATTGTGAAATGTTTTGTTGAAATGGACGTCTTCCAAATACATTTCGTGGCATACCGAAAACTGTTTCAAACGAAACGGAAGCCACCTGCAAAGCGGAGCCAATGTCTGCCAGAGCGTGAAACTTTTGTTTCGACTGGGGACCGGCCTCCGCACACACCCTTACCTGTACCTATACCTGTACCTATACCTGTACCTGTACCTGTACCCATACCTTTACCTTTACCCTCACCCCAAAAAGTACAAGTCGAAACCTACAATTGACCGAAATCAGCGAACTCTAACCTTCACTTGGCGGGGAGCATGTGCAGCAGGGGGCAGCCCCACATACGTGCACCAACGACTACCGTCAGACGCGGCAGCCACAAGCCATAGATCACGATTCTGAGAGATAGCTGGGTCCCTCGATTCTCGACTCTCTCCATGGAGGCGGTGGCAGGCATGGAGAGCGTGTGCCACTTGGCGTGGCAAGACCTGAAAGCAAATTGTTTGATTTTCTTCTTTGCTTCGGGCTTCGGTCTTCGGGCTGCGGGCTACGGGCTTTGGCCGCGGAAATGTATAGAAATTCACTGAACGGAAGCAGGGGGGGATCGTCGGGGACTGCAGGTGGGCGGGCGTATTTTCTTTTGCTTTCGGAGCCCTACAATCGGATGAACTTGAGGCCGAAAGCGATGTCCATCCGGGGTGGGGGTAATTTCTTTATTTGTATCGGCCTCTGAGGTTCCCCATAAAGAGAGTTACCAAGTTAAATCGGACCTTAAATGGTGCCGAAATGGTTCTAGAGAACATTTAGTTGGATCTGTAGATGAAATGAAGATGAGTACATATAGGGTAAAGGTTTGTTTCCTTTTAAACTAGTTGCATCCTGTATAAGTCTTCAGAATCTGTGGTATAGATCGCTCGTTTGTGGTGGGGGCTCACATAAAGGCATTCTCTATGGGTCTTTCAACTTGTATAATGATCGTGCATCATATAACAGATGGTATTCCAAATTGAGGGGGCACTTCCACTTCTTTGAATGACTCTCTACTCTTTTGAGAGCAGAAACGATCTCAATTGCAGCCCCTCTTCCAGTGGGGTGGGTGGGCCCAACACCCTCGATTAATCAGAACCGTTCCTGGGTTTCTCCATCTATTTTCTGTATCTCTCTCTGTTGCTCGCCTTGCCACTTAATGTTGCATGGAGTTCAGTTTAATTTACTCTTGCCGCTTAGTTTCGTTTTCACCGCTCTTAAATGATAATAAAATAATAATAATAACTGTGAATAAATGCTAATTAAATTGTTTGTCTGCTTCTGCTTCTGATTCTTCCTCCTCCCTCGTTGTTGTTGCAGCGGCGGCAGCGCAGAGCAGAGCGAACCACCAGAAGCACCAGATCGGACACGCTCGCTCCCACAGCAGCAACAACAGCAACAACAACAGCTACAGCAGCAAGAGCAGAGTGTGCGCCGGAGAGGCAGAGGAGGAGGAGGAGCAGGAGGACCACTCGACCGAATCCAACTCAACGACGACTGCCACGAAGCAGGCCCTGGCCTTCACCATCGACCACTTCGAGGCCTCGGAGAACGATGCTGCGGCTCAGGCGGCCCGCTACAAGAACATGATGGAGCGCTTCCAGAACCGACACAAGCGTGGGGCCTCCATGTCCAAGCTGGAGACGGAGAATGCCACCACCACGACGACCGGGACGAACAGCGGCGGCGGCAGGCACTCGCAGAGGAGCAGCCTGGACGCCGGCAGCAGCATGGGCGACGACATGTCCGTGGCGGCACCCACGCCCACCTCCGAGCAGGCGCCGCAGGTGAGGCTCCGTGTGCGCGACAGGAGTGCCTCCCGGGTGCGAGACGCCTCCAAGCGGCACAGCTGGTCGCCACGCAGCTCGGGCACCACAGCCCCAGAGCCAACGCCCACGACTCGTCCGGCTAGCAAATCGAAGCTGCCGCCGCCGGCCTCTGCCAAGGGAGCCGCCAATCTGGTGGCCAACCGCACCGCCAACCAGTTCACGCCCCGCTCCACCGCCATGCAGCTGGCCCTGAGGCAGGTGGAGATGCTGTGCCCGCAGCCACCGCTGGCCGATGGCAAGCCCCTGTCGGAGGACGCCGTCAGCGAGGCGGGCACCTACACGCTCGACGGCGACAACTACACGGAGGAGCAGAAGGATCTCATGAATATCGACCGCAATGCCGCAGCGGCGGCAGCCAAAGCCGCAGCCGCAGCAGCAGCGGCGGCGGCAGCAGCAGGAACCACGGCGGAGGTAAAGATGCGACCCAAGCAGCTGCCGGTCAAGTCGAATCGAGGCAGCAATGTGCTGGAGGTGAACTTTTACCACGAGACGCCGCTGCAGGAGCATCCGCCGCAGCACCAGCAGCAGCAGCACCACCAGCACCACCAGCACCAGCAGCAGCAGACCCAAAAGAGCAGCACGGGGGCCTATCTGGATCAGTTGAAGAGTCGTGTGCTGCGCCAGCAGGCGCCCCTGTCGCCACCCACTCCGCCCTCGCCGGCGGCCGATGTGGGCTGCTTCACCAGCGTCACCACCAGCGGGGTGCTGGCCAAGCAGCGGGCCCTGGACACGCATCCCAACAAGCTGACGCGGCACAGCCACAGCCACAGCCTGTCCACGTCGCAGATCGACAGCTCCGAGTACGTGAGCAACGAGGCCAAGCTGCGCCACACCCAGGCCCTGTCCGGCTCCGCCACGGACCGGCAGAAGGCCGAGTACCGCCTCAATGTGTTCACCACCAGCACCACCCAGCAGCAGGCGCCCCATCAGCACCAGAAACAGCAGCAGCAGCATCAGCATCACCAGCTGCCGGAGACACCACCCACGCCCACACAGAGCTCCGACACGGCCCTGATGCAGACCGCGCAGACGAAGCAGGACTGGATCCAGGAGTGGGCGCGCAACGCGCGGGCCCGCAGTCTCGCGCAGGATGTGAGTGGCACGAGTGCCAGCCGACGCCAACAGCAGGCCCAGGCCCAGGCACAGGCGCAGGTGAGCAGAGAAACCGCCCAGAAATATCAGAGGGAATATCAATTGGGATTATCCCTGGGATCCCCCTCAGGTTTTTCTTTGATTAATTGTCTCGAACAACTCATTTGATTTGCACATTTTTGGCTCGTATTCAATGAGTGAATCATCCTTAACGAGGGCCTAAATTTCCATTTATTTGGCTCACCCTTGACATTGATTTAGTGGGGATCCGTAGACGTAAATCAGAAACTCGAAACTGTGGTGCTAAGATGTTAAAGGAGTCATCTAGTGTTCTATTGTTTTCTGTAGATGAGGCAGTGATTCATTTTTAATGGTGGAAGACAAACAGAGAACAGATAGTAATCAATATTTAATAATTTAATTAGCTTTGGTATTGAATATTGATTAGTTATCGCAATCATTCGATTAGATTAGCACCCGAACCCCATCTCAGAGGTTTTCCGTGCGAAATAGACAAATGTGGATCTTTCTAGGGCATTTTTTCCCCACTAAATGCAATTTTTAATGATGGTTTTTATACAAATTTTTGTATTTTAAAGAATTTCAACCAACGGAAACTCTCTACACAGAATATTTCTATTTATACATACATATATGCTACACATACCTGTGGATATGTATTTGAATAAATGTTCGACACACCGTTTTGATCTAAACAAAATGTTCAATAATTTGTACCCACAATTATAATATTGCTCTGTTTCAGAATCTCTAATTTTGAAAAGATTTCTGCATTTTCTTGGCCTTTCTCGCGTTTCATACATGAAATGTAAAAACGAAGACACCCTTAGCAGAGACACGAACCCATGTACATTATCATGTAAAAAACGAGTGAAATTTTCATTGGGTGCCGCGTACCACCATTTTAACATGCAACGGCTAGTCCTGTTATGCACGCAAATTGTTTCAAATCAGACAATCATTTTAATAAAGTATTAAACGTATTTGGGATAGCTAAAAAAATGTACAATTTTGAGACATATGCGTCGCCACGGCCACATCTAGTTGGGATGTAGATATTTTGTAGCAGAAATAACAACTACATTTCTATTTAATTCTTGTTTTTGGCCGAATATCACCGCTTTCTATGGCTTAAAAAGGGCATGGCATGCCTCTTTGCCATCCCATGAATATCGCCAGTCCATCTGGGGATCAACCTGTGACAAATATCTTGAGCAAATCACCTGAAATGGACAGGGAATCAGTTCGCACCCTTCAGCTCCCATTAAATATCCCAAATAACCGCTCTCCTCTTCTACCCGCAACAGCAACTGATGACACGGAGCTACAACTGCTCGGACACTGGCGGGGACTCGCTCACCGACGACAGCCTCAGCCTGTACAACCAGCAGCGGCAGTACGCGGCCGCCGCCAAGCTTAATCGCGGTCTAGCGGAGCGCTACCGGCTGCTGGGCGACTGCGACTACGCCAGCGATCCGGCGTTGTGCAGTCACGGGGGCGGCGGAGGACTGGGGCCGGGGCAGGCGGTGGAGCCGCCGTATAAGCCGCCCAAGAGCCCCAGCAAGATACCCTCGCCGCTGCACACGCTGGGACGTGCGCGCAGTGCCAGCCGGTCGCGGCCGCAGACCGATGCCTATCTGGAGCAGACGGCGGCGGCCATCAGCAACCTGCAGCAGTCGCTATCCCGCAGGAGTTCCGTGAAGTCGCCGGCACAGAGCAGTCCGCAGCACAGCCTGGAGGCAGGGGCGGGCGGTGGCTACAGGAGATCGCCGCTGCACCGGGCGCTCATGACCAGCAGCATCAACGAGGCGCAGCTGCAGCTACTGACCAGCGGAGAGTACCTCCTGAAGCAGCTGCGGCGCCGCAAGAACTCTCTGGACGATGTGGAGCACGTCGAGCACTTGTACCGCCACGAGCACGCGTACGAGAAGTCGCCGCCCGAGGCGGCTGCCCCGTTGTCGCCGCTGCGTCGATCGAGCAGCTTCCAGCAGCAGCAGGGCCAGGGGCAGGGGCAGGGGCAGCATCCGGTGCGGCAGGCCCGTCCCAACTTCCAGAACCTATACACGCCGCCCGCGGCCCGTCACGCCCACGCCCTGAGCATGGTCCAGCAGCTGAAGAAGTCGGCGAGCAGCAACAACTTCGACCAGGCCTACAGCGACTATGACAACGAGCTGCAGTACTACATCAACGACGAGGACGAGCTGGGCACCACCGGCGCCTACTACTCCAGCAACGAGGAGGACGAGGTGGAGGAGTCCCAGGGCTCGGTGCCGCTCACCAACACGCGCATGAACAAGGCCCTGCTCATGCGCATCGAGCGGAGCAAGCAGCGGGTGGCGGGCACTGGACAGGGACAGACCCAGGCCAAGCCCTCTTCAGCGCCGGCTGGCAAGCTGAGCGCTGCCCAGGCCGGGGCCGGGGCCGGGGCCGGCCTCGTGGCGTGCCCCAACACGCCCGAACTGCCGCGACGCGGCATCAGGAGTGCCTCGCGGGCGGCTCCCGGCTCTGGGCCCAAGACCCGCCAGTCGATGCCGCGCGAGACGAGTTTGAGTCGATTGGCCCAGCAGGTGCCCAGCTCCCTGGCCAACGCCAAGAAGCAGCTGCTGCAGACAGCCAACGCCAGCGTCGCTTCCAGTGCCAGGGAGCAGCGAGTGCAGCCCAAGTATATGGACATCTCCAAGTACAAGCCGGCACAGTCCAACAGCTTTCTGCGGAAGAACGACGCCAAGAGCACGCTGAAGCCGGCGGACCAGATGAAGCGCAGTCCCAGTGCCAGCTCCATGGGCCTGAGCCGGGGCGAGGGCACCCGTGCCAGCAATCGCAGTGTGCGGAGCACCGTCTCCGCGATGAATACCAGTACCACGTCCCTGGGCGGCAACACTTCCGGTAACCGGGCCTCTTCCGCTGCCCGACGAGATGCCTCAGGTTAGTGGATCTCCTTGCATATATGCCACGATTTAAACAATACTAATAATGGTTCAATCGTTCAGTTAACAAGCAAAAGGAGGCCGAGATGGCCATGTGGAAGCGACGTTCGACATACGACCCCATGAAGGCGGCAGCCGAGGATCGTCGCAAGAAGGAGGAAGCCCGTCGTGCCCAGAACCAGACGCAGAGTCAGCAACAGATGAACGACGAGGCCGATGAAGTGCCTTTCGAGAGGTAATTTAGATGGTCCGCCAAGTGGCAAGGCGTCCAAGGGTTTCGTTTCCCTTACTCTAAAATAGATGATATCTGTAGGTGATACGAAATTCGTAAACCCCCAAATCGTTTGTTCTTTGTTCCCCCACCCCCAAATACCAGAGTGTTTTGTTTTTACGAATTAGGATTCAAGAGGTGTTTCTTTTTTATAATAGTATAAGAACTAGGAAAAAATGTTACAATTAGTTTTTTTTTAAGATAATCCACAAATTTGATGTCCAGGCATAATCTTTTACTAGTTAATGTTCTATTCTTACAGAAATAAGAAAGAATTTTATGGTTCAAAGAATATGGCGTCAGGAATGAGAAGAGTTTATACTGGTGAAAGCAAGGGTGTGCTTTTAAAAATATCGAAAACGTCCAAAGCAGTTCCTTTGTTGAAGTCTTTAAACTTTTGACTACATTATCAACAGATCAATTATACTTTTTGAAATTGAAGAGTTCCTTTATAAGGTATCAATGCATATCCATGAATGTGTTTCCTATTTGGATATTGCTCCTTGTAATTATGAAATTTTACAGATACGAGAAAACGAAAAACGAATTATCCTAGAGAATGACCTAGCAGATTTCTAAATCTGGATCATTATTGTAGCCTGAACCCCTTCCACACGCTTACTCATTTTCTCTCTCTCTCTCTCTCTCTCTCTCTCTCTATCTCGTGAGCGCACAGGCGGAGGTAGCAACACAGCCGCTGTTGAAGAGAGAGAGAGAGACAGATGTAGCGTAGAAATGGAAACAGAAAATATATATTCTAAAATCTGAATAAAATAGGATATTAGGTAAAAAGGAAGAAACGAGAGTAGAGCCGCGGCCATGGCCGCGTTAAGGTTCTAGTCTAATTTCGAAGGCATCAGGAGATAATTTTTTCTTAGTTATTAATAGACTCGTGTAAAAAGAAATAGTCCAAAGCTTATACTAGAAAAGGCAAAGAGGTCCGTTTCGGGATATAACAAGTGTCTTGAATCGCTCTTTCTGTAATCGTTTAACCCTTTCGTACATTTTTAACAGATCAATACTATTTTCAATTGAAGAATTCCTTTAAAAGGTATCAATGAATATCCGAGAATGTGTTTCTTATGAAGATATAGCTTGAAATAATAGTTCATCTTGTTTAGTTGTATAATTAAGGAATTTCTCTAGAGTCTAGATCTACAACATCAGGTTGCTCTCATATAGGACTTTAAAGGAAGATCCACACATAGATATAGTTTAGCTGCTTAGATTTCATCCAACATACATGCAGTAGTATTCGCGTAGGCATAGCTCCCGAAATGGAGTTTCAGATTCCTAGATTTCTGGTTCATTGTCTGTCATCATTATTTTTATTCTCTCAAAACATACTTTTCTCTGTGGTAAATATGTTAACTTTAAGCAGACTCTGCTGGATTTCCTCGATTTGATTTGTAACATTATTTATTTTGGTTCTTTTACTATTAGCCTAAGGTTGTGGGTAATATCGCGGCTAGAGGTAAAGGTGCGTTTCGGCCATAGCCACTCAAGTCACTTTAATACGTATAGCTATCCATTTAATCCTATAACTACTATACATATATGTACCTCTCATGAACCACCCTTAGCTTAGATACTCTTATGATTTCCTTTTGTTCCTTTGGTTTAATCCCAGTAATCGCTACAGAGCGCACAAGCAGCGAATCTGAATCGGAATCTGAATCTGAATCTGAAATCTGTATCCTAACACCGCTCAAATAGGAACTAAGTCGTAAATGAAGCAACATTCTGTAATTATTGTTTCGCTAATTGATTTCTTTCTCTTTTAATTTCTGTACACCCAACACCCAACACTCGACACCTACAACGAATCGTATCGAATCGAATCAAATCGAATCGGTAGACCATCACGCTCTCACTATCGCCGTGGACAGTTATGACCTGCGGAGGGCGTGCTAGTTACCGACTTCTGAGACACCAAAACCACAACCAAAACCAAGAACACAAACCACAACCAAACCAAACATTCAATCAGCTATCTTTCCACCAACCAACCAACCAACCCAAAACGAAAAACCAAATACTTTCCACTACCAACACATGCCACATGATCTAACACACGCACGGTGCGAGAGCAGAAGCAGAAGCAGCAGCAGCAGCAGAGCCAACAGCAGCAGCAGCAGCAGCGAGAGCAGCAGCCAGAGAGCCACAGCAGATTGGGACACTAGAGGCAGTTCTAGTGCTAGCCTCAGTCACCAAATCGAATCGAATCGAATCGACTCATATCGAACAACGATCAATATATCTATCTCGTGGTGTACACCAAATACGATTTTTCCATGCAACATGCAACATGCAACATGCAACACACAACGACAGCCACAGCGATAACGATAACGATAACGACCCTGAGAAGCCGCGCTGCCAGCCATGAGCCAATGTAATGAGCTGCCAATGTAATAGAGAAGTCGCTCAGAGAAACTGTTTTATAAATACCGTTGACTCTTATGCATAAATATCCATCATTTTGTTGCTGTTTGCAATTGTTTTGTGCAATTGTCTCTCGACCAGTTTGTTCTGTTCGTTCGTTCGTTCGTTCGTTCGTCAGTTCTCGTTAGTTTCTTTGTCTTGAACGCGCGGCTTTCATTTGATTATTATTATTCCTATTTTTTTTTTGTTTGTTTGTTTTTGGCTGAGCAACCGAATCGCCAAGTGCTCTTGAAGATCAAACAACAATAACCAACTGCATCAGCTCTAACTCTAAATAAATACATAGATATGTATACCATGAAAAGCTTGCATAAATATCTCATGGTTTCAATTCTGATTGGCATGCAGATTTATAAATTGAAGGGTGCCCCCCTCTAAAACATTTCGAAATTTGTTCAAATTAGAATCATTCAAGTCCCAAGGCGATAATTGGGATTCCCTCACAGAACTCTCCATCAATCCACTAAAATATTGCTGCAACTCTTCTAACTATCTAACCAGCTAGCTAGCTAGCCAGCCAGCCAGCCAGCCAGCCAGCCAGCCACATACGAATACGAGTACATCTAGTTTGTTCCCTAATAATACTAAAAATTGTTTGTTCATTTTCTCAAAACTTGTACAAATGTTTGTCCTGTTTGTAACTTAACCGACATCACATCACACACCATGCCACACACACCCCTAACATTATTTAAGCCAAGTTAACACTCTAAGCCATAAGGCATAAGCCATAAGCCATAAGCCAGCCAGTAGACCAAGCTAACAACACATACTCACCCAACCACATACTAGACAACGATTAAACGCTTTCTTTAGACCTCTCTGTAGAGGTAAACTCACCCGAGATCGAGTAAATACACATTCCACCCATCCAAATTGTTTGCATTTCCAACTACTAGACACATATATACATATATTTAGCATTTAGCGAAGCTATACTATACCACAGTAATATCCATTTAAGGAGATGCATATACTAATCGCAGCTCTTTGTGATCCACAGTGTGCTGCGCCCAACCAACAATATGACTATCACGGGCGGGGGCCACGGCTACAGTCCTCGAAACTCTGTGGAAAACGACGCCTGGACGCTTGGTGAGTCCTCGGAGTATGGCGAATATGTGGACGACTATGATGAGAACGACGAGGCGGAGGCGGAGGCGGAGGCAGACGAGGAGCACGACTATGTGGGCCAGGAGTCCGATGACGTGTTCGAGCGCGAGTCTGCCGAAGCTGCGGCCCAGGGCAGTGCCGAGTAGGAGGCCGCAAGGACAAGAACACAAAGCGAAACCAGCAACAGTGATATATAGATTCGATATATACATAACTATATATATATATATATATGTACAACATATTGTATTGTATTTCATAGCGACCGATGATGCGACATAGAAATAACCTTCTCTGAGTTGGATCGTACTGCAAAAGTAGATATTTCATTCTGCCCATTCGATTTAATTGTATGAAGTTTTTAGTTTTGAATACCGCGAGAATCATCGAATAACCAAATAAACTGAATATGCCTAGCGATAGAAAGTTCAAGCTGTCCAAAATGCCATAAACAGAAATGTTTGTTCAAAAGATAGAAATTGTTTACAAATGTTTATCCAAGAAGGAGATTTTAAACAGAAATTTGTATTGATTTTAAAAGAACAAGAACAACAGAACAGCATCAGATAATACCCAAGCAAGCGACACCGTTTTCGAAAACAAGTTCAAGTTTCCTCAATCGTTTTGCTTATGGTGCAATTCACTCTAATGAAAACTAATACTCAGAAGTGGCCCAGAAGATATTGTCAGCGGTTCGAGAGGCAGCAAGTGCTACATAAATATTTGTATTATAAGAAATATGCTGACTCCCCCCATCGGGGAAAACGGACCACAAGGAATTGAATTAATTTGTAATTTGTGCTAAGATCAGTTCTATCTCGGTATCTGACCTGGTATCTGCTAACAAGAAAATGCAAGGAATTAGTTCATTTTGTCGTAGGATTTTGTAGTTGCCCATGAACTAATGTTTGTAGGTTTTTGATATATGTATCAGTATGTACGATTATGCACGTATGTGCGAACAGAACAGTGGAACGCAATGGAAGGTGGTAGCTTACATAGCTAATTATGATACGATCTAGTTTTATATATGAACATGCAATGGAAACACTAGTTGTATTCTACAGAGATCTAGTATATTTACGGAGCATATGTGGTATTTGCTTTTAAACTAATTAAATTGTTTAAGTCTTTTTTTTTGTTTTCGCAACAGCAAAACGGAATTAGTGTAACAGTCATCCGGTGGTGTCGGTGTCCATATATTCGCAACTGCTCGTGGGCTTTTATCTGGAACCATTTTGCGCTGGGATAGCGAAATAGATTTTAACCGAATAGAACTGAAGGATTGAAGCTATAAGACCATGGAAGGTCCATGGAATACCGAAGATACGTAGTTTAAAGTTTAACACGAATATCCATTGAAGGGGTTCCCCGAGCAGTTGCCTGATTTTAACACTCGTCTATTATTTACTATTTTAAAGAAAATTTAATTTTAATACAAAGAAAAGTAAAACTGATCAACAGCCGTCTAAAACATTTTTAAAATTTGTATATTTTAAGTATTTAAACAAAGATGAACGAATTGTTTACCGTATTGTGTCCTATTTCTTGTTATTTGATTTCGCGAATATTTTTAGATAAACAAAAATAAACGAATGAAAAATACTATACACATTTGCCAAATACGTTTTTGTTTGAATGGAATTTATGCGGAGAGATCAATGAATTTGTTCAGCTCTACGAGGGTTCTAGCAAAGACAATATAAATAGTAAGATAAATCTCGCCATACAAAATTTTTGGAGTCCATTTTGGCTGGATGTCTTTTCGTATGTCTTTTCACAAACAGAGAGAGACAGATAGACAGAGAGAAAGAGAACGAACCGCTCTCTCGTCCCATACGTGAGGCTGAGATTCAACTGTACGTGTGCACACATGTTAGCTCTGCTTGTTTGTATTGGTTGTTGACGACGCCGCGCTCAACGAAATACCGAATACCTTAGAATTCATTGCGGACTATGACACTATTTGAAGTCGCTTGCTCATAATACAAAAAAAGTAGTATTTTGTATACCCCTTATATGCAAATTTTGTTTAATGTACTATACGCGAATATAATGAAGGAATGTACCTATGTAAAAATACATAATCTATGTGATAAATGACTTCACATTCGATAAAATGTCTGTTGGGTATTTGTGGGTCGACTTTATAAAGCAATGAATTTTGAAGTTCTTATGCATGCATGTATGTGCGTTTGTACGTAAACTTGTGCAAAGAAGACAAGACAATTTGATACAATTTCTTGAAAGGCGAATTGCGTTATAGGGGTTGATTTTGCGATTGAACAGGTTGGATACATATAACCAAAAATTGTATTGTCTATTATCATATCAATATTTAGTCTCTTAGTAATATGTATTAACTAAAATATAAAGAAACTTCTTAAATTTATGTACATATGTATGTATTTGTATATTAACTATTTCATATATTAAATATAATAAATTATATAGATATTATGTATATTACCCATTTTTAATATTTGATAAAATAATAAAAAAAATATTAGCTAAATGATTTTGTGCTATTTGAATTTGATTTTTTTGCGCGCGCTTTTGTGTGGAAAACCATAATAATTGTATACCTAATATCAAATGTTCAAAATGGGTCATATATTTAATGTAAATATATTATATTAGTATTAGTATTAGTATATTAAAGAATTATATTATTATTACTATTTAAATGAATAATGCAATTTTATTATCCAAATGTCAATCGCCAACGAATTTTTTTCCCCCCTCCCCAATTCTCAGCAAATACATTTCTGTCTTGTTTACGTCTCGTCAAAATTCGGCAGCTCGGCACAAATACGCACACATAAGTGCTTGCAGCTCTGTGTGTACTCACACATGCAAACTCATTCTCTCTTATCTTTTTCGTGCGAGCGAGACAGCGCGTACTCGAGCATTCACAGAAATCAGCGCTGCTGACGATTGAAATTGTATGGGCGTTCGGCATCTTACTATTTATATTGTCTTTGGTTCTAGGTTATCTTTTAGCCTTCAAACAAAATGAATACATCAATGGATAGCTGAGATACTGCTCTTTTCGTGTCGAAAGGATAAATATCATGCAATTCTGGAATGCAATTAGCGGAATGGACTGAGCTGGATACCCTTCATATGTTTTGAAATATTTCATAGATATTTTTAGTTAGTTATTGGTTGCCTTCTATTTGGTCACGGTATATTGGGCAACATCAATCCTAGACTCTCTCTTACACCTCCAAGTGGCAATAATACATACATATATGTATGTATGTATGTATGTATGTATCTCTAGACAATGGAGCCCCACCACTTAGTTCAAGGCTAAAAGTGTAACGAAAGCAAGCGCAATATGTGAATACGTGAATACGTGAATACTCGAACTCGTAAAAGTATGAATGTATTTTGGATGAAAGTAAACAAAGTACCAAAGTGGAATTTGTAAAATGCGAACTCTCAGATAAACAATATTTGAATTTTAATTACAGAACAAAAACGAAGCAACATTTCTCTTATACATTATGGGGGAATGTCAGACTGGAGAGTGGGTGTCGTGGAGGGGGGCGTGGCGGGATAAAAAGGAAACGTCAATTAGATTTTGTGTAACATCGAAAGCGCAAAAAAAACAAACCAAACAAGCGGAAAGAATGATGCAATGGGAGGAGAGGTGGTCCAACCTATGGATACTCTGTACTCTGTACTCGTTTGTATTTACGATTAATAGATTTATTTTACTGTATTGTATCTCCAAAATACAAGGAGGAATCGATCTAGACGTAAATTCTACGGATTCTGCTAATGATATTCTCATTTTCCATTCCTATATTATAAATGCCATGCTAAAGCCTCAAATACTCCTGTATCTAATGGGTAGCAAGTGTGAATAACAAGAATTTCCCTAACTCTTGGTGTGAGGGTAATGCGGAGACTGGACGGCCCCATGATGGATGAGATATGTATATGTATGTATAGAGGGAGAAACATAGAGAGGGCGAGGAGAGGAAAATGGAGGGGCCAACAAATAGCACAATAAAATGAAGCAAAACTAATTAAATTATATGAAATAGAAATAAAAACAACGAACTCCAGCGCTAAGGCAAAACAAATAAAACACCCCATAAATATTTATCAAAGGAGAAACAAAACGAAACAATTTCACGCTGAAAAAAGCCGTTTCCAAGCCCAGAAATAATTAAATTAAATATTTTGCAACACAACTAGTAAATATTTTAACAAATTCGTATGCATTGAGGCAAAAAAAAAACAAGAAAACATTTTAGAAATGATTATGTATAAATGTTTGCATACGTGGTATGGCATTAATGGTTATATCAATTAGTAGGATTATTTAAATGGATTTAAACGGACGGCAATCAAATAAAAGAGAAATAGAGGGATCCCCTACCAAAGAAACAGTTTTGAATGGATTGAAAGGACAACCATTTCAACAATCCTCCTTATACCACATACCATAAAGAAACACTCTCTCTGATCTCTCTTACCTTTCGGTCCATAATCTTTGGCCCAATCTCTCTTAAACTTCTTTTGCTAATTGCTATCCCATCTTTGATCCAACACGATTTTAGCAATAAGGTGACGTCGTCCGCTGTGGTGGGGACCATCCACGCTCTCTGGGCACTCGGAGAGACAAGCGCCAGAAAGAGATCGCAAACGTTTTACGATCTGCACATGTTCATGCATTGTGACAAACGGATGGTCCTCGAAAGAGAGAAGATGTGGTGACGACGTCAGCTTATTACCATATTCATATTGCTCTGCTTCTTGTCTTCTTCGTCTGCACAGGGAGATAATTTATGCTTGTGTCACCTGTTCAGAAACAACTAGTATTTGAATTATTTTCACAGTCGAAAGATCGGGACAAATAAGGACAGATCGGGAAGGAACCTACTGTTCCAGGGTCGTGAGGATTGTGCCAGCATGTACATACCCGTAAACGCTTCTCTAGAACGCGTATCACATATTTCGTAGTCTATCGTTTTATTTAATATTTGTTTGATTTGTGAGAGAAAAAAGAACAAAGAATTATGAAAAATTGCTAAAGAGATGGCCAAACAAATGCTTATTAATTATTATGATTGTTATTAACCTTTGCGTTGTTTATGGATTAACACGTCTGGTTTTCTGGCTACCTCCCATTCCCCATTCTGATTCCCATTACCATTCCCGTTCCGATTCGGATTCTGATTCTGATTCTGATTATAAAGTGCCTCCGAGTGCCCGCACAGCACCGCACTATCCGACGATATCTCTCCATTCTGTTCTTGAGAGGGGCATCGATTTTTATATAGAAATGTTTGGGGTCTTTGTCTGTTTGGGGTTAGTCCGGCACTTAAAAGCGGCTTATTTATGGGCTTTTAGCATTTAGCATCCGATTGGGGCATGGAATCGGAGGATTTGTGATACTCGTACGCTGAGTCGATGGCCATAAACAAATAATGCCTAATGTGCACTAACTCATAAACAATGCAAATCATTATTTACGAAAAGTGATTGAAGGCATCGCAAAGCTCTTGGAATTTATTCACCACATTGCTGGTACTTGAGGCCACTTGTTCTTGAGGCCCGTCATGATATATGGCATTATGTCCATCGCATCGCATCGCATCGCCCATGGCCCATCCCCCAAGTACGTACAAGTATTTTCCTCTCGCTATTTTCGTGGTGCGTCAATGAAGACTTTTCAGCTTTTCAGTTTTTCAGCTTTTCGATTGCCATGCGGCTTCGAGTACCCAAAACATTTGTCATCTGCCGCTGGTAATTATAAGCATTGCCTCTATATCATCCCCTTATGGGCGGGGGTGCTGGGTGCTACTGGATTGAGTGCTTGGGCAATCTCCATGTAAAAATACCCAGTCTGTCTTTCACATATCGCTGAATTTACATGACAGAGAATTTGGGCAATTCTATTGAATCTATGGGTCAAAAGCGGGGTTCTGCTTGTCGAAATTCAAGGGTACATACGATGGCTGTGCAATAGGTTTGTGACTGTTTGAATTTCCCGCCTCTTCACTGGTATGGCAACACTGCTTCTGTCAACTGGCATCTGTCAGCCGATTTCTGTCAAAATTTGAAGAAACTGCGTCATTTAGTTAATGTTTGACAGCCATTGATAGCAAACTTCCTCGTAATTGTGAGAGAAAATTGAACACATTCCCCTGTGCTCATAAAGCATATTTTATTGTTATTATTATTGCTCATTACACACGGGAAAAATCCATGAATTAAGCTACGAATTGCTCTCTCACCCGTCCTATTCTCCGGATATAGTTCCGAGTGACTATTTCTGACGAAATAGATCGCCGGAGAGCGTTTTGATTCCAACAAATTAATATGTGCTTATATAGGTATATTCCATATTTATTGGTCTGGATAGAGACGCTTGAAGTTATAATACAGGCTCGGATTGAGGACATCGTACATGGGATGCCTCATGATGATGTGCCTGAAATGCCAATGCTCGACCAAAAGTGCCAAGATCGAAGCAACGTATCCAATCCCCAGGGCCACAAAGGAGCTCCAGAACTTGGTGAGATTCATGAGAGCTTCCTGCTGGGCAGGTGCCTCGGCCGGCAACCGCTTCACCGCATCCTTGAGCCATTTGGCTATCAGACCTGCAAAGCAAAAGCAGAAGTGAGGCCTCTCAATCGGCGGAGCATCTGAGCAGGACATACCGCCCTCGGTCATGTGCTGCAGGGAGCTGTCGACGCGCTGCTTCAGGGCGGAGTTCTTTTCCATCGCCAGCACGACGGGCATGTGGACGACGCACTCCCTCATGATGTGCAGGGCGGATCCCACGCCACCGGAGTCGCTCTCCACTCGCATATATCGCAAATAGAACTCATTGTCGTAGTAGGAGCACTCTCCCTTGGCGATGCGAGCGGTCTGCGAATCAATAATACACACACACACACACATACACATACACATACAAATACAAATACAAAAGAAAGCCTTTCCAAACTTTGATCAGCGGGTGATCTCATACGACCTTGCTTATTTATGAGCGATTCCATAGGCAATATATTTGGTATTGCTTGTGTCAATTTTAAAGTGATTTGTAGGCTGGGAAGATCTGAAACTTTCCAGTATCTGATTATCGCAGAGATAAGATACGATAGTAGCTGTTATTAGGAACAGGCTCAAACTGGTTTTTGTTTTGTTTTTCAAACTGAAGCGCGACGAATTTTGATAAAAATTGGCATTGCACATTGTATATCATGCGATAGATAGTGCTGGGTCTTTGGCAAGGCTCAAAGGTGACATGATCAGTATTGGAGTTGTCAAATGGAATCAAGATCTTATCTGATATGGTATTTCCTATTAGCTGACCGAATCCAATAGGACAAACGTATATTCTTTCTGCTTACCAGATCCTCGTTGTTCTCCAGAACATCCATCTTGGCGCCCACTTTTCGGGCCACTTCATCGGCGGCATCCAGAAAGAACTGCTTGTTCTCGGTTGCCCCAGCCTTGAGCGGTATCCCCGAATGCAGCAGATCCTCCAGCGTGTCGATGGTTACCCTAACCATCGGACCACAACCGTAAACCGTAAGCCGTAAGCCGTAAACCGTAAACCCAATTCGAAATTGATTGACCTTCTTACCTTTCCGCCGGGTTGGCCAAGATGGCGGTGAAGCTGGCGCGGTACGTGGCCACCAGGAGGATGCAGTAGATCCAGTACCAGCCAGTAAGGACACGCAGCGGCCAGTTGCGCGGCATGCGCGGCAGGGACACGTACAGCAGCATGCTGTAGGTGAGCAGGAAGCAGGTGGCATAGTCGTCGAAGAGGTCACGGTGCTTTCCCACACCAAGCGGTGGACGATACCGGCTGAGGGCCACGCGGAAGCTCAGCCGACGATAGGTGCTTGGGTCCCGCGACTGCGGGTTCCTTCGGTTCCTGCGGCAGCAGCGGGAGAAGCCCACACGGCTGCTGTTGCCCGTGAGGATGGCGTTCAGGAAGCTAATGGCATAGAAGACGGTCCCCACAACGAACAGGGAGAGCAGTACCCCGGCCCACATGCCACCGCTGAAGGGCAGTATGAAGGTCTGCCAGGAGTTGTCCGCCGAGGACTCGGGCGTGAGGAAGGTCAGGCACTCGAAATTGTGCGGCAGACTGAGCTCCACCAGCCGGAGATAGACCACGAACAGGTGCAGATCGCCAATGGCAAACCGAGCGCTGTGCAGAGCCTGTTTGCAGGACGGTCTAGACTAAAGCCTTTCTTAGGAAGTGGAGATTGAGGTCTGCTTACCACTTCCCCAATCAGCTTGGAGTCTATGCGGGTCCTGTTCTCCCCAAACGCCTCGTCCTGTGACCAATCCGTGGCCTCGCTCCCGTTCGGCTGATAGTACACCGGCTGGAAGTTCAGGGCCTGGCCCAAAGCATTCATGATGTCCACCTCCACGCCCTGGTAGCTGTTCGTTGTGTTCGACCACTGGACCATGGGCACATGCTCGACAACAGCCACTGGCAGTGCGGTACCTGGCAACGGGATGCCCCTCTTATGGTACGTATTATGGTTTAAGTTGCAAGAAAACTCCTTACCCCGTAGATCGCTTGTGCTTTCCACAAACAGAATGCTTCCGTTGATGCGTTTGCCCAGCTCCCAAGTGGCGAGAGTTTTCAGAACCAAAACCCCACTCAAAATTCCCGGAAAGGCCACAGTGGAGATTTGGAATCTGCACGAGAGGAGGAAGACACCGAATTAAACAAGGAATCAAGCAATCCACTGGAGGATATTTCGGAGCCACCTGCTATCCAACTGCCGCTTGAGGAAGACACTGCTCACAAGGACGGTCCACAGGTGGTGCATGTCCGGGGAGAAGAGCCGCGAGTCGTGCAGCAGGAGGAACTTCCTCTGCATGTTGAGGGCCCTGTTGTCGTAGACGAACCGGAGGAGGCCCTGCACCTGCCAGCCATTGAGAATGGTGATCACGTGCAGATCGCAGTCCCTGGCCTTGATGGCCCGCAGCACGAGCTCCACTTCGCCGGACAGTCGGCGGAGGTCCTCGCTGGCATTCACTCGCACCACATAGAAGGGGACCAGCTGGCGACCCACGGCCTCGAAGTAGCTCCGATCGTAGATGGGATAGTGAAGGTCGTCGGTGATGACACCGACGCATCTCTTCACGTTCGCCGCCCACAGAATCTTCTGCAGCAGCTCCTTCAGATCCGCCTGATAGCCATCCAGTGGCAGCAGGTGACGCGACAATCCTGTCCAGCCCTTAGCCAGTGTCAGAGACACATGTGCCACGAGGAGCGCGAGGAGCCAGAGCCAGCGCATCCTTTCAGCAGCAGACACACACTGGGTACCGATTCGGCTATCGGTACTGACAGTTCGTTAACCTGCTTTTAAGGACAGGGACATGGACATGGACACGGGCACGGAGCGGGTTGTTCATTCCGTATGCAGATCTAATTAAACTTTCCCGAACTCTGGACTCTGGGGTCGCCCCCAACTGTCAGTCAGTCGTCGGGTTGGCTGACCTGATTTACTAACATTTAAACTTTCGACTGAGTTGGGTAATCTAATTAGGGTCTTGTGGCTGGCCGGCCAGCAGGACTGGGGGAAAATGTTGGCCAACTCACGTGTTCAAGGTTGGTGGGAGTTCCTGCCGTTTCGGGCATTCCGGTATTCGAATTACCTGAGACTTTATGCTTCCTATGAATCGTAAGCTAAGGCTTGGATATCTTGGATACCTCTAGGAATATGCACACATCCATGTAAAGTCGAGATCTACCATCCACCATTCGAAATTATTCTTTTGGTGACCCCGAGCTCGAATATTTTGTACATCTTTGTATATCCCTTTCAGACCGCGATACATCGATTGTGCGGGTGGGTTCTGTTCTCAATAATTCCACTTCAGTTTAACGAATTTTAATGAGACCGATTTCTATTCCGTTGTGCACATTAAAAAGTAGTTTGTGTCGTTAATTCAAGAAATATAAATAGTGAAAATTGCGAAATCTAAACATCTAGATTCTAGAATATTTGCATACTATAAGATATCGTTACCAAATATTCAGTATTTTAGCGTCAGGTCGGAAAGGGCTAACTTATCGTAGCCATAAAAGCCATGACTTAAGGTTACGGATTCCCTAGATACATACCTAACCAAATGAAAGTGAAATAAATGTTACTTTCCTGGACAACAAACCGCAAGAGTCCTGGCCGGGCCCAACCTACCTGCTGATCCGATCCGATCCGATCCGTTCCAGCCTTATCCGAACTGCCAGTGTCTTATCTAACGTTACCTCATTCTCATTCCACTCAAGCAAACAGAACCTTATCGTGCCGTACCGTATTCCAAAAGAACCCACACTCTATTCTATCTATTCTTATCCATTCGAACCAGAGAGGAGACAGCCAATACCAATACCAATGGCAAATGCAGTCCATACTTGACTGCAGATCACAAAGAAATATGCATTAATTTAATCACACTTAATGTCCCTGTCCCTGCCCCTCCCCATCCCCATCCCCCTCTCCCTCCCCTCGAAGATCTACATTGAAAGTAGTCGTTAGTGCTGCGATCCGATCTTGTCGCTAATTCGACGACTGTCCACTTCCCCTGTTGTCCGACTGCAGGCAATTGGATCGGGCTAATTTATCATAAGACCATAACTAATTTGTCTGTCCGTCTTCATTAGGAAGGAAGACAGACCCAGACCCAGACACAGACTCGGACTCGGACTCGGACCAGAGCAGGCCAGACCATACCAGATCTCAGAGCCAAGCCGCTCGCTGATGATAGTAGCAGTAGTCGTGGTGGTAGTCGCGAAATCAGTAAATTGCGATCATCCGCATGGGGCTGCCGCTGACTGACGCTGCCGCTGCCGCTGCCGCTGAAGCTGACTGAGTCAAGGCCCAGACGCTAATGATAATGTGGACGACGTGTCACCGGGCATCAGTCAAGCAAACCGATTAAACCGGCAACCAGCAACCAGAAGCCACATTCAAATACCCATTAATGTCGGCTTAAGTCGACTCCGAATGCAAAGTGCTCTATCCTCCTCCTCCTCCTCCTCCTCCTCCATCCTCATCCAAACGAACCAATCAACCAACCTACGGATGTGGATAGGTGGATGGTAAGGTCTCTTATGCGTTGGTGTTCAGAATGAGACACACACACGCTGAGAGAGTGAAAGAGAGAGAGAGAGAGAGAGTCGGGGTCTGAAGCTGGAACGGAGACCCAGAAGAGTGGTCTTTATTGTCGTGTAATTAACTTTTTCCGAATCGTCCGGATTTGGAATTGTTTGCACATAATTGCAATTTAATTATTTCTCTCTCTCTCCCTCTCTCCCTCTCTCTTTTTCCCTTTTTGTGTTTTTATGGATTTATGTTGGTCGCGCGGTCGTCTGGCCATTAGTTGCAAGGCACAGGTAATACGTATAACACCCGTCCCGTCCCGTCCCGTCCGTCCCACTACCACTACCAGTCCCATCCCATCCCGTCCCGAAACCAAAACCGAACCGATCTGAGCCCCGCAGGTAGACCAGAAATCGATTTCCACCGCCATCCCACCGCTTCCCATGTCCAAGTGTCAGCCGGTGCCGCTGCCGTTGCCGCTGCCATTGCCGGTGACGGTGACGGGTCTGTCCTCTTAACGAGTCCATTGCATGCGATGGGAACGAGCCGGGTCTATAGAGAGTTAGCTGGTGATAGCGGGAGGGACTGCTGCCGCTGCTGCTGCTGCTGCTGCTGGTCCAGTGGACCTTTTATGGCCCAGATTCACTTGGTCCACGACGACGATCCGGTGTCGATGGCCAACACAACACAACACAAGCCCAAACCCATAACCATACCCATACCCATACCCAAACCCAAAAACCAACAACCAACAACAGCGGCGAGCCCCTCTGCCAGTTATGGCCAGGTCTCTTTGTCGCTGCCTGTTTGCATTGACACATTTTCTATTTTTGTTTTCCCTCGGAGATTTTCTCAGCATGGATTTATGGGTTCCTTGAGGTTTCGACCAACGACACACACATGTCCAGGTCTATGTCCATGTCCATGTCCATGTCCTTCTGCTCCTCGACTCCTAGCATTAGATATGCTTCTGTTCTAATTTCCTCACAATATTTTATGCGAATTTTGCAGTTTATTGTCTACGGCTTTGGCTTAGAGTGTGAAACTGTAGCAGCCCCTGTCGCTGTGGCTGTCCCTTTGCCTTTCCCTGTGCCTGTCCTGTCCTGTCCGAGTGTGCGTGTGCCCTGGGAAATAATTCAACAGTTTTCCCACCTTCTGCTTATCGGCAAGTTTGCTACGGCAACAGTTTTTCCCCCTGATTTATGGGCCCAGCTGTGTGTGGGTCGGGCCGGGCCCTCGTTCTCTTCCTAGGACTCCATCGCATCGCTCTCTGTGCTCTCTGTGCTCTCTGTGCTCTCAGGATGTGTGGATGTGCGGAGCTTTTCCAGTTACTTACAGTTTACAGATGCAAAATGTAATATATTTCCAAGTCTGTCCAACGTTTTTGGCTCCACTCCTGCCCGATTAGTTAGTTCATTGACAAAAGTTCGGTTCACACGCTCCCAGCCAGAAGATATTTATGGATCTCTCTCGATTCCTGATTAGTGAATCAATATGAACCTGTTTAATATGCAAATCGAATTTTGCCAACTTCATATACGTTTATTTTGTGTATATTTATTCAATTTTCGATACAATGCATGGCCCAGCCTGTTAATTTATGGAGCTCTCCCCCTGCAATCTATAATTGGATATTATCAAACCACATATACATACATGCATACATACGAGTATGTATGTGTGTGTGTGTAAGCCTCTTAAAATATTAAAATTAATTCTAATTATATTGTTGGGCGTAGATTTTCACAAATTAATGCCCATCAAATGAGATTAAGTTGAATAACGTTTCCGTTTTTGATTCCTCACCACGGAATGGTATCTCAACATACTCGTAATTAGTCCGCTTAATAAGGAAGTCTGTAAAGATCAAAGTCCAAAGACCAATGAGTGGGTGTGAAATTATTAAATAGACCAGAGGGGGGAATATACATCTACATACGTATGTATATATAGAAATTAATGTACGAGTGCTGAGGCGAGCGATTTATTGTAATACGAAATGATGTATTTCGTGTTCTCTAAAATCAGATTTATATATACAAATTTCATGCTATATCCCAGTGCTAAAAGCTTAAACTTATTGTTATTTTATTTTATTATTTGATTATTTTTATTATTACAAACTTATTATTATAAAATCGTACATTAAAGGGCTTCTAATAGGAAATAAATATGACAATTATTTTATATATATATATTTTATAATAACAAAATAAGTATTTACTTTGATATTGTCAATGCTCTGATAGGATTCTTATAAATACTAGATTGCTGGGAATTAATGTATTTATTTCCCAAGTAAATTCAAATGAATGATTGAATAATTCTGAAACTTGAATGTACATACAATGTACAATGTACATATTGGTTACTATTATTTAATTATTATTATTTGATTTACGCACAAGCGTGTATGTATGTATGTATATGTATGTACATATGTTCTTTTGTAGGTCCTTTGCCTCAAGTCTGACTATAATGAGGAACCAACTGGCCTACGATGTGGGACTACATATACTGTGAATTTATGCTTATGCAAAGCGTACAAGTTTTTTGAACATAGATCGACCCGATATGGGAAGCAAGAGAGATATGGACAGCCTTTTCAGCTTTAAGCATGCTAGAATATGCACTATGCATATATGTATGTAAATGTACATACATATGTATGTGTATAAAACCTATTCTAATCAAAGTGTATGCGGCGTACGGCTGTACTATCTGGCCAGTCCGTTGACTATTTGAACTAATTTCATTATCTTAATGAGGACGTTATTAAATTATTCACGTTTACAAATGCGCCGGACTGGATGCGAGCACGTTGTCCCAATATCAATGACTAATCTGCGAATCTATGCACGGGGCCGCCACACATGGGCATATGCACACACATACATACATACGTATACGTATACGTACGTATACGTACTATCCCTATTCCATTGTTTTATTTATCTCCCACAACTCTGTATGGGAGTGCTCTCAGTGTAACTGTAGCTGTGGCTGTGGCTGTGGCTGTATCTGTATCTGTTCGTGTGAGTATCTGTGTGTGTGTGTGCTCCATTGAATAAAACTTAATCAGCATTTAATTAAATGCACAGAGAATCAGGCAAAAGGGGTTGGCTGTCGTGTGGGGATGGGGGGCGGGATTGCCGGAGGGAGCGAAATAAAAAGCGATTTCGTTGATTATGTAAATCAATTGAGCAGCGAGATAAAAACGCGTATTTTTCCCTCTCCCTCTCCCTCTGCAGTTTCTCGCTTCTTTTTTTGCTGATAAATCGAAATCGTTCTTTGGCATTATTCTCTGTTTTCTTTGCCCCTTCTTTGGGTCTTTCTTTTTCCTTTTTGCTCCCCTTTTCCCCATATTGTGTTTTTTTTTTGTTTTGTTTTTATTTTTAGCTCGCGGCTTTGCTGGTAACGGCTTTTATATAATCACTTTGCCAGTTGCTGTTTGCCTATCATTTTATTTTATTTTATTTTATTTCACTTTTCCGATACACTCATTATTATTTCCCAACTCGTATATGTGTGTGTGTGTGTGTGTGAAAATCATGACAGCGCGAGCCTCTTTTTCATACCCTTGCCAAATGAAGGGTTCCATTGATATTTACAAACGTATTATGCATTATATTTCGATTTACCATACATATTCAAGAATATTCCAGTCATGCCTATCAACAGTCCGATCTTTGACGCATATCGGCACGAGTGCGCGAAGCGAGTGAGCTGGGGTTGCCGCACGAGTGAGGCGAGTGCTCAGGGGGCTTAATATATCATAATATCAAATGGAAAGATTGCATATTTCGTTAGATATGCGCTTTCTACCGACTATAAAACGATAAACCCTACGCTTCCAAGATGCAGCTTTTCTTATTTTTGCCCATTCTTTATTTCTTGGGATTTCTTCTAACAAACTCTCAAATGGCCTTGATTAAATATTATTTCATAAGCTCATTAGGTTTTTCGACTTACTAAGCCAATCGAAACCATCTGCCATTGGTTTGAGAACGGGCGAAACAAACAGACTTTTATTTTTAGTTAACAATTAATGGATTCTGGTGAAATTTGCAGTGTATTTAATACTTCACTTTCAAGCTCTCGCTTTGTTTCTTTTGCTTTTGTATTTATAGAACAATAATGGAAACTAGAAAAGCGCTTTGATTTGCAAAATTGAGACGGATAATATCATGCGCTCTGTGGAGTCCAGATACATGTACATACACATGTACAATGATACGTACACATATGTATATTTAGATATAGTCCTCCATTGAGCAAATTGTCCACTGCTGGGGGTACTATTTCAGACGAACCGTGCAAATGAAACTGTTTTAACAGTTCTGATATTGCATAATGGACACTGGATAGCCATGAAAACGTTTTGTGTTTACATAGGATTTTTATATGCAAATATCTACTCGTGTTACCCATTCGCACATCGTGTTTTGCACTATAACAGAACTATATGAACTTTCGGAATTCTATTGGCGCACTTATGTATGTATATAATATAGCAAACAAATCTTTAAGATGTTTACTTTTCGGGAATAACAATGAAAAGATTATAATATTTAAATACATCACCACCAAGCCAAACAAAAAATTGTAAGTAAATACCAAAAAATGTCTATATACCTATATCCAGATATTTGTTTCTAAATTTATTGAAAGTTAACTAACTAAACCAATTGACATGTAATTTCATTAACTTTGAAGTGAAAACCTATTAATCTATTTAACTCCTAAATAAAAGATGATTTTTGATAAAAGTTGTTCCTAAAATTATCTCTAACACAATGAAATATTTTTTAAAAAATCCCAGAAGATATACCCAATTCCGCTAATTTGTCTCTATTATTAATGTTTGTCAGATGCACCCACGGACTTATAACAAAAAACCGGAAAGGTTTTTATATTAAATAACTTGGTAAATTACACTGAATACTTTATGTATGTATATTATCACAAGAAATGTACTACAAATCGTATTTCATTCTCGTTTTTAACATTTTTTCGTACGAACGAAACGTAACGCCAGAATGGAAATGCCCATAAATAAAATATATATAATACATCGGCAACTAATAGCAGATATGTACATATATCTGCTTGATTTCCCATATTCTTAACAGATGTGCAGAAGGATCAACCCTCTTGGAACACAGACAGTAGAGATTAAAAAGGAATACTAAATCTAAATACTGCCATAATTTGTATAATCTACTTTAAATGGTGAAATTATTATAAATGCGACAGTTATCTATATAGAATCTGAAATGTGAAAGCCAGAATTAGCAAATAGCCATTAAAAAATCATACGCCGGAGAGTATTTCGCATCGAAACCGAAAGTTGAGTCACGGAGTCAGCTGTTGTTCGGTGGCAAGGCTCCCATTGGCTGTGGGCTCGGAGGTTCGGAGGTTCGGCGGTCCGGAGGTTCGTTCGGTGTCTTACGTAAATGGATTTCTCCCTTTGAACAGCACTATCGCTCTCCCATCGCTGACTGTCTGGCGGGGCTGACGTGTCCCTCCACACGAGCCCCACACGGCTGATGAAATACGCAAGACGGAGCGAAAGACCCATCCATCTGTGGGGCTGAGTAATGCGAATTGGGTTGGTTGTCATGGGCCCTGGCTCTGGCTCTGTTCTGGCTCTGTTCTGGACGACTGATGCAATCCACGACCGATCTGGCCAGTGTTGTGCGGGCGCACTCTGTGACTTCCACTTCCTGCCCCGAAACGGAGGCTCGGCGGAGACGTGACACACTTTCCAGCACGCCACTATCAGTCGCTATCAGTATCGTGTTTGCCCAATGATCTAATCGGGGCCCAAACGAAGAGTCAGTCTTTGTTCGCGAAAGGTTGCGAAACTGGGCAGACGCTTTGTCTACGCGGTCTGGGACATGTCGGCTGCGTCTCGGTGGGTGGGTCCTATGGGGGCAATGGAACCACGCCATTTCAGCGTATCTGAAGTGCAAAATGTTGGCGATAAAACACGCGACCTTGCCCATTCCACACCACACACATACACACACACACACCAAAGACAAAGGGCCATACAACTAGGAGTCAGAGGGAGAACAGAGTGCTATATAGGAACGTGACGCATATTTTCCCTAGCACCGTTGAATATTGATTTAATATTCTTCTGATATACACACACACATACAGCCATATACAGGTACACCTATCCAGCGCTCCTACACTTCTTTATACACATACTTGTACACGAAATCAGTCAGACGATTCGTCGTCGTTGGAGCTAGTTGCTTGGGCCTAGATAAGTTTTCTCTGAAAGGGGGTATGGGTTGGAGATGGGTGGGGGCATAGGAGGAGAATGAGAAGCAATGAGGGCAAATATTTGTTGCGAAAAACTGTTGACTGATATTCAGACAATCGCAAATTGCAGTGTTATCGCTATCGCTATCGTATTTAACATCTGGTAGACAAATAGGCGACAAAACAACGACCCCTTCCACCCCCCACCCACCCACCACAAAAGAACTGAGACTGAGACTCCTTGACAGACAGACAGTGGGTTAACAAAGGGACGGGAATGCTTAGAATGATCTACGACACCGAGCGATAGACAGACAGTTGGTTAACAAAGGCAATACCTGCCATACAATGGTCTAGACATATATTGTATTTCAAAATTCTCTACAGCGACTAGCCTCATCTGGGGTACAATGCTCTTCGATAGACTCTTGGATTCTAGATTGTTGGCCATCAGCTACATACATATATTATTCGCATTTCAGAAGGATTTGCCTTCAAGGGCCATTCTTTTTTTTTTTGTTTAGTTATTAGAAGATCTAAATGGCTCTTTTCCTCAAGTGTTTTTTATACTTTTGGTTTTTGTTACCTTGTTCCCCCCCTAGTGTCCTATGTTTTGCTGCAATATCCATCGCTACTTCTAAATATTTATGTTTCGGTGATTTTTTCGGTAGTTTTCTATCCATATATCCATGCAGAAAGTTCTCGAACATTTAAAGGAACTTTATCCCTTATCCAGAACCCGAATCCGAACCGCCTGCTCTTATGATAAATATATGCATGTATGTATGTATAAGCACTTGGCTGCTATGTGAGTGCATTTCGAGCGGGTAGCATTGGAAAAACCCGTCAAACAATTCATTGTGGAAAATTTGCGGATCATTTGGGCTGGCTCGTCCTCTCTTCTCTCAGGTATGGGCCTGGAAAACCGAACCTGATTAGGAACTCGAACTGGGCGTCAGGTAGAGGCAAAGATGGACGGAGACGGACGACGACACTTCTGGCTGATGAAATCAATTTGGGAAATCAAGCAACATATCTTCTCGGTCTGGGCATAAATTACGGCCAGCCCATCCACAGCTCGAACGGACCCCGGCGAACGGGGTGACACTTGGCTGCCGATGGGTTGTCGAGATGTGGCTGTTGCTGTTGTTGCTGGAATGCTAAATCTATTCAATAGACTCAATTTTGTTTAATTGATTTAGTACGACATGACCCGGGAAGCGAGATGATGTGCTCTGGCGAGCTCAGGGCTATTTTTAGTCGATGGGTGCCAACCGACGACTCCCTCAATTCGGTTGTCCCGGTCTCGGACCTCTCGGAGGGAGTCAACAGCCAGAGCAGGGTCATGCGTTTTGAGTCTTCTGTGTCTAGTCTTGGACGGAACCGAGCAGAGCGGAGCTGACCTTCGTCTTGGATGTCGCACACGCAATTTTAAGGGTGATTAGCGTTCAGATGTTGGGCACATGGTACGATACGAGTATATGTACTACTCGTACCTTCCCTTACCACTCTCAGACCCACTCCCATTCCCATCGAAAGTCGAGAGCTGATTCCGAACTAGTGCTAGACCAGGAACAGGGACAGGGACAGAGACAGGAACAGGGACCAGGGATAGGGACAGAGACAGACACAGGGACAGGGACTGGGTTGAGTGCTAAATTGATAAATTGCCTTGATTGGAAAGGAAGTTGTATGTTGGCTCGGGGTTGCTATTGTTTTCCCTCGTTTTTCAGCGTTTTTTTGTTGTTGTTTTTTTTTTTGTTTTTCGTACGGTGTCCATTTCCCTTTTGGCATATTACCGTACCGTACCGACTCCAGCTGAGAGTTTTGTTCTGAGCTCTGAACTGTCCATTGAAGAGTCGAGTGCCTATTATGTGCATCCCTAATTGTGGAGAGGGGAGGGTGGGTGGGGTGCTTGATCTTGGCACGGCAAGGGGTTACGGAACGCTTTCCTCTCCGTTCTATAGATTAATGCTCTGAGAACTAGAAAGATGAATTTCCTCCAAAGGGTATACGTGTCATAGCTGTCCGAATGGGAACTAGCAAACTTCAAATGACATCATTAATACATATGTATATGTATGAATGTATTTATTTTTTTTTTTCTAATTGAAGTACATTTGATAAGACTTTGCTTCAGGTACAAATTTCACATCAGCCATGGAACAGAGAGTTCTTTATTTATGAGTGGTTCACCTGTCATCTGGAATTAGTCATATTCCCCTTATCAGAATCGATCATACGAGCACTTTTATGACTATTATCAGTGCTATCTTTGTCCAATAGGAAGTGACATCTTAGAGGTCACAGATCGATCTTTCTAGAATCTAGAACCATTGCATTCTCCATCGAATGGAGCTTTCACTGTACTTGTAATTGGTTCGAATCGCATGATGTTTATTCTTTCCAAACCTCACTCTCCCTCTCTCCCTCTCTCTCTCTCTCTCTCTCCCTTTCACACCCACCATACATCTCTTTTCAGCTGTTCTCTGGTTCTCTGCTACTCTTTTCAGCTGGATCTCATATGACAGGTTTGTCACAATCGGCCTCCAGTTCCATCCATCCAGCAATACACACATGTATGTATGTACATATGCATGTACATATGCATGTACATATGTACATACAGTACTCGTTCTGATGCTCTATCTGCACATATTGTATCAAATTTTGCATAGTTTTCCCGTGAAGCTAATCCACAGAAGGCGGTGCGGCGGGAAGACAGTTAGCATAGCAACAAAAAAAAAAAAAAATGATACGAGGGTGTAGGTGCAGATGGGTGGAAAGAGGAGAACTGCCTCCCAGAACACATGCACGGAGGTATGTCCAGTAATTTCATCATTTCTACGTTTTCTCCAATTTCATGAAACTTTACATAGTCGAAACGCGAAGAGAAGAAATAGAAATAGCGAGAGCGGGTGAGAGGGTGAGAGGCAGAAGCAGAACGACAGAAAGAGAGAGAGAGAGAGAAAAAAAGAAAGAAAAGAACCCGTTGCCAGGCAGAAAATGAACTATTGATGGAAAAAAAAGCTGACGGCGAATGCAACACACAAGCACAAGATACAAAAGATACATGGCATGACTTTGTAGCAGATACAAAATACATACATACATGTACATATGCATGCGAGGGTTCCATGCATAGATATGTATGCGTGGCAGTGTGTGCAGAATAAAACAGATGATTGCCCATAAGCAAAACGAACAACAGAAGCAACAAGAGAGAAGGAAGACCAGCTTAGAATGCCGAAACTTTTGATACTCTTGCAGAAAGATTGTTATGTGTATGTATGTATGATATCAATATGTGCATACATATGTACACATACTTTAGGTTGAGTTACATTTGCTGGAAATGCATACATGTGTACCGTACCCCACTTCTATGCGTTGGCCAACATCTGGTCAAAATCATGATACCGTATAAAAAGGGTATCAGTGGCAGCGACAGCAGCAGCAGCAGCAGCTCAAAACTTTGCATTGACTGCGGGCAGAGAAAGGCCGGCCGGGCTAGCTCTCTCTCTCTCTCTCTCTCTCACTGGCGATGCTTGCAGCAAAGCAACAAAAAACAAATAAATAAATAAGCAAGCTAAAAGAAAAGGAAAAGAAAGAGAAAAACAACAAGCAAACAGCAACGCAACACACACTCTCTCACACACCGCACAGCACACAGAAACTGAGGCACAAATGGAAAACAGATGAAACGTTGACGAGGAAGCAACGTTGCCGTTGAGCAACTCGTTCCCAGGCAGCTCGTCTGGCCTAGTGCGTGAAAATCGGCAACAGTGCACTGTGTGCAGGCAGGCAATAAGAAAACGACAAAGTCAGCAGAGGCAGAGGCACAGACAGAGGCAAAAGCAGCAGCAGCAGCAGCGCAGCAACAAAACCTAAGGCATAATACATGCATATACACATGTATATGTAACCATTCATATATGTATGTATGTATGGGTGCCTTTTGGGGGGCGCGAAACGAGTTGGAAAATCAAGATACTCACTGCGTTTGGAGCAGCAGAGACAGAGCAGAGCAGAGCAGAAGTAAAACAGCGCTGGAGTAGAGCCAAAGTAACTCTTGCAGCGTTCGCCGCTGCTGGCTTTGTATACACAATGCAAATACACATACATGCATGTTGCAAGGGGGGGTGTAGTGGGGCCACGGAAAACATATGATGAGCGAAACAGCTGCAAACTCAGCAGCGAAGCTGGCAGAGAAGCAGCAGAAGTAAAATACTGGACCCCAAATTGCAGCAGCCAGAAAGAGACAGGTAGATAGCATATGAGCGAATGAGTGGGAGAGAACCAAAAAGCAGCTGAGTGAGAGAGCGCTGCAAGCACTTACAAAAGACTTGAAGAGGAGGGAGAAAAAGCACTGTCAGCTGTGTGAGAGAGAGATTGAGTGCAGGTCCATGAAACGGTGAAAACTGAATGAAAATGTTCGCTAAACTTAATAATTGATCAAATATCCAATCATGTTGGAAATTTGAGCTATAATGTAAAGTTTGGATCATATTCTACCAGTTTTAACCCATTCCCAGCTAAGAGGCAGTCTGTAGAAGCAGGAGAGAGTCAGCTGTCGGCGCCAACAAGAGAACCAACAGCTGTTTGAGTGAACACAAAAAGAGGGAGAGCGATAAACCAGTTATTTCAATTTGAGTGGAGAACATATAATTTAAGAGAGCAAATCCACAGGGAGTGAGTTTTGTCAACCAAATTTAAGAGAAACGTTAGCTCTTGAGTGGAAACCAAAAGCAATTATTCATGAGAGTACCAAAGAGAAACTAGCCAATTTGAGATTTTGCTCTTATTCGAAACCACTCAAACCCAAACGCAGAATTGGAAAACAATTTCCATGAAATTTTCAATGAAAAATCAAGATTTATGCAAATGAAAGAGGACGAAAACGCATCAAAAATGTTGAAATTGTATAAAAAAAAAAAAAATTCAAAATAGATGTGATTTTTTCTAGTAATTTCACTTACATTTTTCAAGAACAAAGTAAAGTTAAAGTTAGGTTCGCAAAAGTTTTCCCCAACTTATTTTGCATAAATCAATTATGCATCTGTCAGATACTTTTCCGCCCACATCTTCACATCTCAAGTCAATTGAAGTCCAATTTGTGCGACAATTTTCAACATTTCCCCAAAGAAAAATCATTTCGTTTTCTTGGCTGAGATTCATTCGCTCGCTGCGATTCCACTCAAAAATTGAGCCGGTCACGTCGCTCCTGCATTGGAAACGGCGGCCGCTAGATGGCGGCAGGCATGCCATTTCTGGTTTTTATTTTTGTTTTTTGTTGAACAAAAAATGATTCCTGTCTGTGGTTGCGGATACTTTTGGGTGAAAGATTCTAAGGAACTTGTCTGGGGTATATATCATTTTCGGTTGGCTGCGACTCTCAAAACTACTCGAAAGTGGTTTCCCTGCCACTTTGAGGCTGCTGCAAAGGAAACTTTGCCCGCTAGATGGCTCCAGGCATGCCGTTTCGGCTGCTGTTTGATGGAAAAATATTGTTTTGCCTGGTTTTACTTGTACGTTAACGAATCGTTCGTTTTCCTGGACTATGGAGTAGATTGAGTTGTAGATTTGTATGGGATCCTATGAGAGACAAGGCTTTCTTTTGAAATATACTGTTTTCCAGATATCCAGAGGTTGAAAAACAGAAAAAACAGAAAGAATACATCGAATGCATATACTCTTGTACAGGTACACTCTTTCCTTTTGTTGCCAGGCAGGCTCTGACGCGATGACCTCATATCTCTGAGCGAATCGTGTCCATAATTATCGCCCCAATCGAATGAGTTTCGCTTTTCAATTGATGCCCTGCCCCCTTATCGCAGTGGATCGATCAAACGGCTTTATCAAATTAGCTTATCGGCTGCCGTTTCGCTTCCGTCGCTTTCCCCGTTTTCCCTCTTTCTTGATATTAGAGATAGATTTCGAGGGATTCACACTGCCCGCACGGAAGTGTATCTGTATCTGTATCTTCAATGTATCTGTATCTGTATCTGCGTGCAATGAACTGCCCGAATTTTGTGCTCGTCATAGTTCTGTGGTTTTCCAAAGGTGTTTTTGTTTTTTTAGAGAGAATTCCGTGAAAGTCGATCTCTTTTTGGGTCGGATAAATGGATAATTTGCTCGCAATTTAGTGTTTGCAGGCTGCTGCCACACGGTGCGAGCATAGTTACTTGCCTCACCTTGCCGCACACACACACACACACACACACACACACATACACCTGCCTGGCTGGCACCGCCACTCAACCAGTTCTGGGAAACATTTTGGCAATGGTTTTCCCCCTCGCACGCACACACACACACACACACACACACACACACACACACGCGCCACCGAGAAACACTCAACTTGTTCTTGTTAATTTTCTTTGGTTCTGCACACGTCTTGTGATTTTCCTCTGATTTTTCCCTGCCACCTTTCACTTTTCCGATTTTTTTCTTTTTTTTTAATGAAAATTTATGCATGTGTGCGTGTGTGTGTGTGTGTGACGGGGTGAAAATGTGTTGTGTTTAGTAAAAAACTAATTTAAATTTACAAATTGCCTTCAGAGGGGGGCAGGAGAGGGCAGGGCAGCAGCAGCCAT
Organism: Drosophila helvetica; assembly: GCA_963969585.1. Classification (NCBI taxonomy): domain Eukaryota; kingdom Metazoa; phylum Arthropoda; class Insecta; order Diptera; family Drosophilidae; genus Drosophila; species Drosophila helvetica. The sequence goes on along the minus strand of OZ018401.1, from coordinate 51,032,938 downwards.
GGCAGCCATAGCCGCACGCCAAAAGCCCAGGCATAAACTTGGGGCAAATGGCTATGGCTTTCCCGGAAAAGCAGACACAACAGCAACAGCAATAGCAACAGCCAAAGGTAAAGTAAAGTAAAGTTCTTCCTGGGTGGTGTTTTTTTTGTTTTTTTTTTGGGAACCCCATTGGAATCCCATCAGAGCATCGCAAAATCATAAAGGAGAAAATCCAATTCGGGCCAGGCCCAACATTGATTGATTTACTGTTGGAAATTCTGAAAAATTATTATATGTACATATTTGCAAATTTAAGTTGGTTTTTCTTTCGGGGAAATGTGGAAGAGCACGACACTCTATTCAATTTACCATGGCTTGGCCCTCTTCAAAGCCAAAAGCTAACGAAACTTTCTATTATCTTTGATATAGAAAGAAATATAAACAAGTGCATATGTATATGTCTATAAATTTCGCTGTTCATTAACCTCTGTGCTGCCACATGAATCACAATTCTTTGTGGTTTATTTTCGCCACTCTTTAGGCTATTTCTCGATTCCCATTCCGATTCCGATTCTGATTCCTGTCTCTAATCAAGTGGGCTCCACGCCCCATTTGAGCATTGAATCTGAATCTGAATCGCAAGGGGGCTGTGTCGCATTTCAAAGATTGCGAAATGCTTGGGATTGCTCAGGTTATCAAAGCCAGCGTTTCGCAATATTCGAAAAGAGCCAAAGAAGAGGCAAAGTCAAGGGGCAGGGGTAGCGGCAGGGGTACGGGTACGGGCACGTCAGCAACAAAGAGAAGTTCTCGTTTCAATTCATTTATTATCTGACAAAACACATCTACATAAAGCTAATGTGGCACGAAAGATATCCTACACACACACACACACACACACACAGGCAACACACACACACACACACACGGACACATCGCACAGATAGAGATACGGATTCGTGCTTCAAGGAATTTCATTTCAATCTGAAAGAAATTTGATTTTATTTATACGCAAGTATTTGTGGCAGCCATCGAGAGAGCAAGTCGGACTTTGAGTTTCGGCTGCTTGTGTGCGAGTGTGTGTGCGAGTGTGTGTGTGTGTGTGCTTGTGTATCCATGAGATACATTTCAATCTTTCGTTTTCAATCTACGTGAAGCAGCTACATCTCTCTGGTCAGCAAACAATGGCGTTGGAGCAACGACAACGACAACGACAAAGATGAAGATGAAGATGCCATAACCCGAACCGAGCAAGGGAAAATGCATTCAATTGAAAGGAAAGGACACAGTCAGGGATCATGATATGAATATGAAATGTTCCTCGCCCCCCACCCCCACACACCCCCACACTTTTATATCACTCACCCCCTTCCACTCCTCAGACAATTTTCACTTGCTGATGAAATTCAGAGGAACAGGTCGCCCCTGCCTTAAAATATACCCATGAATATTATACGATCTGAGAGCGGGCATAACTTATGAAATTATCACGAAATTCGTCATTTACTTTTATCCGAATCGTGCCACTATATTTTCTTCAAATATTTATCAATTTCACGAAAAAGTATCGAAATTAAAAGAAATATTCCAAAAAGAGAGAGAGAGATATTCGAGATAAACCAAAGACTGAGTTATATTTGTTTGATTTCCAGTGGCTTGGATATATTTTCTTAGATATTCTATTCTAAAATAAAATACTAGTATTCTGGCGACTTGTCCTTGCATTTCACCAGAATATGAAAACTGGAAAAAGAAACTTGAACCGAACCTGTTCTATCCCTAAGAGAGAACTCATACAAAAACTCAATAAAGAAAGGGCACGAAGAGCATCCGTCCGTAAATGTTATGATTTAAATAAAATGTAATTTTCCTTTTTTTTTTTTGAATATTTTGAGATAAATATTCATCGGGAATTTCATCTTTATTTATCATTATATTTATATTTCCTTGAAAACTTGTTCATTCTTTGTCAGTCCTGTGGGAATACATATACATGCCATGCCGTGCCGTGCCCCCCGTCCCCCTGAAGCACCACAAAAATGTTCAATTAGATTTTTCCAATCGCATCCCAAAGATACACATGAACTTCGATTGGAGTTGCCGCAAAAACACGATTCGAATCGGTGCGTGAACGACCGACCGACCGACCGACCGACCCGACCCGGCCCGGCCCACAACTTTGTGAATTTCTTGGGAAATTTGCTTTCATTTTCCGACATTTAGCCCAAGGGTGGTGTGGGGGCAAGCGCGGGGGGGCAGGGGCAGGGGCTAGACCCAAAACAGCAAACAAATTGGCCAGAAACCAAAGACGAGAGAAAAGAATGGGTGAAAATTTGCATTTGGCTTGGTTTAAACCAAACAAAACTCTGATTGTTGCACGAGTGCGAGTGCGAGTGCGAGTGCCAGTGCGAGTATCTGTGGGATGGCAGATACATTTGTATCTGGCCTGGCAACAGAGCCTCGAGCTGGGGCTGCAACTTGCAACGCAATGGCTGCTGTTGCCCCATTAGCCGGGAGTCGAATTTTGTGGCAGACTGCAGTGGAAAATTTTAGTGCTCCTTGCAGCAGCAGCAACAGCAGCGGCAGCAGCAACACCAGCGGCAGCGACTGCGACGACGACGACTGAGGCAGCGCATGAAGGAATGGTGCGAAGAGAGTGGTGCAGGGAAAGGGGCAGTAGCAGGGCAGGGGCAGGGGCAGGGGCAGGGTTACTTTGGTTTGTTGTTGCTGTTACTGCTGCTTCTGCCGCTTCCTGGCGGTGGCGGCCGGAGAGAACGTTTTCATCATCCTTTTTCGAAACACGCTCAACCGGCGCAAAAGTCACGTATGCACGGCCAACGGCCAACACACACACCAGCATGCCGGAGAGTGAGCAGCGACAGCGACGCCGGCCGGGTTGTAGGTGCGCACAGCGCATGAGCGACCCAGCAACAGCAACAGAAACAGCGACAGCGATAGCGAGCAGAGGAGAGCATTGAGCATTGAGCGTTGAGCGTTGAGTTGAGTGGAGTGAAACAGCTGACGTTGTTGCTAGGTTACAAGAGAGCGACGAGAGTGAGTGCGACGGCGAGAGCAGCCAGCCGCCTGTGTAAAAAGCATACGACTTACATCAGCCATTTGCTTACTTGTGCCATGCCATGCCTCCCCTCTACCTGCGTAGAGCACCCACAACAGCAGCAGCAGCAGAAGCGTCGGCAGCGGCAGCGGCAGCAGCACAGAGTGAGAGAGAGAGCACAGTGCGGTCTCTTTTGCGGAGAGAGCGAACCGCTAATTGTAGCCGTTCAACCACCACCAGCGTCAGCGGCAGCGGCAGCTGGCAGCGACGTCGACAGAGCCCGGCGAGGGCTATATAAACGAGCCGCTGCCAATGTTGGACTCATAGTAGCTTCGACGGCCGAAAATTGAAAAACCAAGTTGAGACACTGCTGAGAGACAGACAGTGGCCAGAGCAGCAGTCCGACCAGAAACTCACGAAGAATTCTATAAAGCAACAGCAAGAACATGTACTTGTAGCAAACAGATTTCTGAACACTATAAATAATTAATAATATTTGCCATCAACAAATGCAACGGACCAACGCCATTACAGTGATACAACCACAAATCAAGTTTAAATAATTAATAAAACAACAAAAGTGCTGTGATTCCACTACAAAACAACAAAAACAAGCTAATCTAAACCAACAACCATACCACACCACAACACACAACACCACACCACACCACACCACGCACTGCAGCAGCAACAAATTGAAGCAATCAGCGGCAGCAGCAACAACAACAGCAAATTGTGATAAATTTATTAAGGAAAAAAGCAAGAAAAACAAACATTTTTTTTATTTGTTAAAAGAACATAACGTTTCAAGTGATACAAAAAGCTAAGCAGAGGAAAAACCGTCGGCGAAACACATCCACCAACAGAGGACATTTTCGAGAAGAGGCGTACGATTTTGATACGATTTTGCAACCGATTCGATTCGATTCGATTTCCTTCGAAAAACCACAAACACCATACACACTCAGCCCCAAATGAAAATGGAGGTTATTCCCGTTCAATCCATCTACGGCGGTGTGCTGGGCTCAAACAAAAATAGAGGTAAGTGTTCGCAATATAATATAATACAATACAATAGAAAGTACTGGAACATTCTCGAAAAAGGGTGCAGAAAGACAAAGCCCAAATAGTGTAGTTCGCCAATTTTCACTTTATTTTTGAACTCTTCAGTTTGTTTTTTGTCAAAGTCAATCATTTTTAAGAAAATGTTAAGGCAGTTTTCCGCAAGACATCTCATGTCGCTTTTCCTGTTCCAACCTGTAAGGGAATATCATTTCTCTGCCCCCTCTTCCCTATGCTATAGCCCTGAAAATGGCATCAGTAAATAATTTCGAAAATATCTACACAAAAAAATGCATAAAAAATCAATTTGCAATTACAACAGAAAAAATGTCATAAAAAAGAGGCAGCAATCATGTTAATATGTTCCAACAAAATTAAGTAAAACAAAAGGCTGGGCAGACAGACAGACAGACACACACACACACACACAGGGAGAGGGAGAGGGAGTGAAACAACAGCAACATGGTCACGTAGGCAGAGAAGCAACAATAAAAAGTGATTTTTCGTTTGGGCTCTTGCCCCCTCCGCTGACCGTCGGTTTTTGTGTGTTCCGCTTTTGTCTTGCCGTTCGCTAGCGGTTGTTCGTTCGCGTTTTGCCCGCTGTTGCCAAGCGGCGTCTTTCCGCCGTTCGCTGTCCGCTGTTCGTTTCCCTTTGATGCTCCTCTGCCCCCCCACCACACCACACCCCATCCACTGGCGGCGCACTCTTTGCGTTTGTTTAAACAATTTTGTACTCATCAGCATCTCCTCTTTCCATTGTTCTTCCAGATTGGACCAGCACCCTGACACCGCCCGCGTCCGCCAGTGTGGCCATTGACGCTGCCGTGAACGCTGCCCCGCTCAAGACCAAGGGCTCCTCCGCCCGCGGCGGCGATGCCCCCAACTACAGTATTAAGCACAAGCAGGCGCCCACCAGCCATGCCCACAACTACAGCAAGAAGACGAAGCCCAGCAGTGGCGGCTACTACTATGCCGGCGAGGTGCAGCCCGAGGAGGAGGAGGAGCAGGTGGCACCCGCCGACCTGGACATGCGGGAAGTGTCGCATCTGTCGCTGCGGTTCCTGGACGAGCTGCGCGCGGCCAAGTCCCGCCACCTCACCTGCACGGAGGTGTCGCTGCCCTGCGACCTCGTGCCCAGCATTGCGGCCGACATTGTCCGAGTGTCGGAGAAGGAGCCGTGCGGCACCCGCGGCTGCACGATCTACATCGAGTTCGAGGACGAGCCGAAAAACTCGCGCCGCATCGCCTCCCTCAAGCTGGACCCCGAGACGGTCTCCACCTTCGAGGTGTACGTGACGCTGCGCCAGGACCACCGCGGCTGGACCTCGTTGCTCCCGCAGTTCATGAAGAGCCTGGCACGCACGATCACCATCAGCCCTGAGTACACGATCACCAAGAACAAGCTGTACTCGGCCGAGGGTCCGGGCGCCAGGCGCAGCTACAGCTTCGGCAGCAGCCAGAGCCGAGCCATCGCCACGCCAACGGTTTAGGAGACAAAGGGTGAGAAAGAAAGCGCCCAACACCCCTGTGATGTCAAGACAGAGAGAGAGAGAGAGAGAACGAGAGGAGTAGTTAGTTGCGATCGGCAACGCGACGACGAAGCAAGTATTCGAAGCCACCCCACCTACACACACACACACACACACACACACACACACATACAAACACACTCCCCAAACACCCAGAAACACAAACACACACACACACACTCATACTAATACTAGAGCGAGAGCAGGAGAGAGCCTCTCTCTGCGACTCAATTTGTAATTGTGACTCTCACCACCATTTACTTAGATGCGTAGTGCTATAATAACTAGACTTTTAAGTTGTTTCTCCTTTTTCACCAACGAAGAAAGAAAAGAAAACAAAAGAAAAGCAAAGCAAAGCAAAAGCTGAAGCAAAAGCAGATGCAAATGCAAAGGCAAAAGCAAAAGCAAAAGCGAAACGAGAAGAAAACCCAACATGAAATTCAAAGATGGCAGCCTCACCCCCCCGGGGGCGGGCCCGTCGACAACTCATGAATATGTGATACTGTTTAAGATGCTAAGAGCTCCCCAGCCAGGGCCAGGGCCCGTCCAGGCTCCTGGCCCGGGGACGTTGATAATACACACACACACACACACCTACACACCCACGAACCACACACCACACACATACAACAACAACACACTTACACACCCATACAGAACAGATTTTTGAAGATTGTATGCTATATTATAGACCGTACAATTGTAATAAACCACAAAAACAAACATACACAACACACACACACACACACACGAAAACCAACAAACAAACAAAAACTTGATCTTGCTAAATTTAAAATTTAACTTTAAAAAAGCTGAGCAATCAGTGGAGGATTTTAGAGAGGAGGAGTTTTAGTTAGACGCAGCTTGCTGCAATAAAATTTTTAAATTATTAATTAATCTTAATTAAAACCAACAAATTTTAGGATTTTAACAAATTTTTACATATATTATTAAATGTATAGCGCGTACCCCCATCAAAAACAAACAACAAACAAAAAAAAAACAAAACAAAACGGTAAACCCACACAAAAAAAATCATCTAAAATAAAATGTAGCGTGTAACAAATGTAAGGCAAAAAATATCTCAGTAAATGTGAAAGCGTAAAAAATTTGTAAAATTTTTTTGTCTGTGTAAAAACTCCACTTGCGATATAAAAACAAAAAGGAAACCCCTAAATGTAGCAGCGAAAGATAAAGGAAAAATTCGAAAAATTTATATGTAAAACTAAATGCGATATAATTTTAAAAAATTACAAAAAAGATAACTTAATGTTCTCACAGATACACGACCCAAACACACACACACACACAAACACTAAGACACCGATACACATCCAAAAACACTCACACACGAAAGTATCTATTACCCGCAAAAAGTATCTATCAAAGCGAAAAAAACTATTTATTACCGAAGGATAGAAAGAGAGAGAGACAGAGAGAGGGAGAGAGAGAAGCCCGCAAAATACGAAAAATACATGTATTAATTTTTTTTTTATCATTACAAAACATAAAAGCAAAAACAAAAACAAAACGTATATTGTATCTAATGTTAAGTTTTTTTTTATTGCATAAAGCAACAAATAATTGTGAGAAATTTGTAACCAAAACAAAAAACCAACAAAAAACAAAAAACCAACAAAAAGCAAAAACATTTTGTGCAAAAAAAAATCAACATTCAACACGTACAGAGAGAAAAACAAAGGCAAAAAACAAAAAAATTACAAAAAATAAAGCATATAATTTTTCCTGCGCTAGCGGAAAATAATTGTGGAAAAAATTAAAACAAAACGGCTTTCTTTTCTGCAACAAGAGATGGGCGGCAGGGGACGGGGGATGGAGGATGGGGCCCGGGGTACGGGGTACGGGCGGAGCTGCGCTCAGCTGAGCGGCGGGGGCTTCTAGCGGGTGCAACTTTCTTTCAGCGGCGCAGTGCCATGCAACGCAACGAAACCAGTGAAAAGTGGCAACGTCGCTTCCCGCACAACCCGTCCGTCCACGGCCATGGCAGCTTCGTTGCGCTGGGTGCTGCTGCGGCTGCTGCGGCTGCGGCTGCTGCTGCAACAATCGCTGGGCCGCGATCTGCAGGGGGCAGAGACAATTGGGCAACCAGTTTGGGCTAGGCCCACAACCCGTTGTTTCCCGGGGGTACGGGGGGTACGGGTACGGGTGCGGGTACGGCTACGGCTACGGCTACGGGCTACGTTCGAGTACTCTGAACTTGGCTGAAGTGCGGCAACGCTGCAGCCACAGCAGCCCAAAACAGGCTGAGGTGCCACGCAGAAGAGGAAGAAGGGGGCAGAGTGGTGTGGAGAGGAGTGGAGTGGAGTGGCGGGATCCCCAAGAAGAGGGTTGCCTGCCAGTGATTCGCCACAAAGATCTGTATACTGAGAGCTGGCTGCCATCAACCAGGAAGAACTAACGGTGCTGCATGGGGAGGGGGTACGTGTATTCCCATTTCTCTCCCAACTAGCCACAAATTTGTGTCTTCTATCTATTGTCCAATGGAATCATTAAGGGGAGATGTAGCATGATCGTATAACCTCTTTCTATTGATATATACATAGTTATATTTCCTGTTGGGACCATCTTCAGAGCTCTGCTCGATCATTCAGATTACCTATAGCGAAGGCCCCATAAGTGCTTCGCTCCCAACCATTTCCTTCAATCTGTATCAAATGCTCTCGGATATATGTACATACAACTATTTAGATGGTACACAATGCTTAAATGACAATCTATCATCCCCCAAATTGTAATCGTTTCAAGGTTGGCTCACAGTAAAAGCCATCAACCGTTTCAGCGCATAACCCATGCTGTCTGGGGGGGCAACTATAGAGACCTCAAACACTTTCGGGACTCGTCGTCATATTCCGTCATGTCCGAGAATAGAAATGCGGAGAAAGGGTGCAAGTGAACTTAGAAATCGTTGACAGAACATTTGAATATGTATGGGTATATATATACATATATGTATGTACATTTACGAGTACGTGGACGAGTGCGAGTGCCAGAGCCAGTGCCAGTGCCAGTTTCTGCTCTCTTGTGACTCTTTGTGCGGAATCTTGCTTGGTCGGAGACCGGACCGAACTATGGGACAATCAGATCCAATTAGATGCGAAAATAGAATTCAATTGTCACGTCATAAAAGATTTAATTAAATCAATTTCACGTCACAATCGTTTTGCATATTTTTGGGGACATTTCGTTTTATTTTCAGTTTTATGCTGCTCTTTTTTCCTTTATTTTTCCTTTTTCATTTTTTTTTGTTGGTCTACTCTTAAATTTTTATACGTATTTTGAACTTTTTGTTGTTTTGAAATTTTGTGTCGCATTCAAGGCGATTGGATGATGTTGATGATGATGATGATGATGCCTCTGACGCGTCTGTCGCTGATAATTTCCTTGACTTTGTAATTTATAGATGTTTTCATTAATATTTTAGAGCAGAGAGAGGGCGAGGGAGGGAGAGAGAGAGTGTGCCAGAGGCTTCGGGGATGTGAATATCTGATAGTTTCGCATCAACAAAAACACGTTTCGCTTATGACCAACACGCGTTCCGTTCCAGATCCAGATGTAGCCGATGCGTATTTTCCCATAGTTTTCCCATAGCACACCCGCACACCCCCCCAACCCACCCAACCCAAGCCAACCCAAACCGAAATAGAACTCCGGCGGAACGGAACATCTGCACGGTATTCCCCGGCGTTTGCTCGAGACCAGACTCCGGTTTTCCGCCACACAGAGCCACAGCCAGAGCCTCAAAAGAATCTTACCAAATATTTGCGATATTATTTAACCTGTTGTTTGCTCCGACAGTTCTCCGACCGCCCCTCCACCCTCCACCCTCCGCCTCCGCCCCATTGCCATTCCCATTCCCATTCCCATTGGGGCATTGTTTTGCTTTCTATTTCTATTATTTCGATTGCTCTTTCCCTGTTTTCCTTTCGCGTTCCATTAGAAGGCAAATACTATATCGAATAAATAGATTGGGTGTGTCATTTCTGTCAACAATTTGCTGCATATTTTGAAATGCGGAATTTCTGTTATTGAGGAACCGAAATATACCGTCCACATATATCCACACATTATATGTATATTAAGGGGAACAGAACGGAACGGAACGATACGGAACGCGGCCAGGCCAGGCCAGGCCGGGCCAGGCCAGAGCACAAAACAATTTTTGGCAAATATTGTGTCAAGTCCTCCCTCTGGTCTTTATTTTCAAACAATCCCGATCTATTCAGACGTTCGTTCTCTGACAGTTGTCGAGCCAATTAATATCAGTTTCTTGGTATTTGGGTATTTCTGCCCCATGGAAAGTCTCCAGCTCTTTGGCACGTGTGGGGGTCCGTCCAAAGCAAAGCAAAGAAAAGCAAAGTAAAGCCCTTCCCATATACAGATTCGATATAATCGTAATCGTATTTGCGCATCCAATCTCTTGGCACTTTTTTTGTTGTTTTGTTTTTGATTTTTTCTTTCGTCGTGGGTGTTTTTTTTGGGGACCTGTTTTGGATGTTCTAATTTTCGTTTGGGGCACGTGGCCGAGGCAAAACACTCAATCGCTGTGTGGCGAAAATGTCTTGTTTTTCACAATTAATTTCTACACAATTTCGTGCTGTGAAAATTGAAAAATGCTTTCCCAGAAAGTGACATCTCATGTACATATGCATGTATGTGTGTTTAATCTGCTCGCGTGTTTGCTGCTACCCTTGATTTGGTTCTGGCATGGTTAAGCCAATATCTAGATGACTGTTGGAATCATAATTCATTCGATCTGCCATTTAATCGTATATAAATCAGCCCAAAACCCCTGACCAAACTAAACTTTTGCTAGCCCGACCTCAGTCTACCATCCATCTTCTCCCATTACTAAGCCACGTCTTACAGCCGCCTACGGACCGTAGAGCCTGTCTGTGCTCCCATATTATAATGCCATCAGTGCCATTGTGGCTGATTGTTCCCTGCTGTTGCTCGTCCCGCCACTCAAAGTGTCATTATTCCCACAGTAAAAACTTGACCCACCCCCCAGCCATAGCCATAGCCATAGCCAGAGCCACAGCCAGCAGGCAGCAGGCAGCAGACAACAGGCAGGAGGCCCGCAAAAGAATACTCAATTGTCATGTTTCTTGACAATTTGTCTATGGGTAATCACAGCAACCAATTCATACCATTCATAGGGCCATACGTCTATACATCCATGCATCTATCTATCTATCTATCTATCTTTGTGTCTATCTGTGTTCTTTGACAGTTTCTATGACCTTCAAATCTTTTCAATTCGGTTCGCCCTCTTCTGTGCACTTCGCTCTGCAAGATTCTTTTGAGGGGACTCTGACTCTGCCTCTGCTGCTGCCTCTGGCTGTGCCTCTGGCCCTCCGCCCTCCGTTTCTCTATCTTTTGTTGTAAGCAAACCACAAATAGATCGTACAATATATTATTTCGATTGGACATGGTCTCTTCCCTCCTCCTCCTGCTCCTCCTTTCTCCTGCTTTCTATTTCTCTATCTCCTCCGACTGCTGCCCTGTCTCTACCTCTCGGCTGTTCCAAGTTTGTTAGAGAATGTTTCAGAGGAGGAAATCTTTCGTTTGGTCCGAGTTCAATGAGCAACTTGTTCTCACCCCAAATACTTGTCTATGGATGTAATGGATGCACCTACGTATGAACAGTATATGCTCGATAATTACTCGACAATTCTTATACATAGATGGGTTTCATTCATGGCTTGCAAGCCATTAATTATAATTAATATATGTAGCTTTAATTAATATAGCTGTAAGTATAGCTCATCCGTGTCACAGCCCTGGAAGCTTATCCTTATAGTCTCATCCCTGGTGCATTCTCTGGGAACAGGAAACCCCACCAAAAGAAACCCTTGCACCTTTCGAAATGTTCAATAAAATTCCATGCAACCTTGAACCGAATCGCATTTCTAATTATCGAGCGTCCACTGTATCTGTGTGTGTGTGTGTGTGTGTGTGCGATTGCATTACGAATTTTTGTTTTTCAACTTGTCGTCTCTTTCTTTGGCTCTGTGGCTCTGTTGTTTTTGCCCTATGTGTGTATCTGTATCTGTATCTCTGACTCAATTGTTGGTATCGCTGTAGATTTGGTTGTTTTTTCTGTCTTTTTTTTGTTTTTTTTTTAACTGATAAGCAACACCATTGCGAATGGTCTGCCAGCCGCTGTTAGTTGTTGCCGTTGTTGCTGTCGGTGTTACCAACGCCAAGCAGCCAAGCAGCCATCGACTGTGACAAACAAATGACGAGACGAGACGATGGGATGGAGACGGCAACCAAACGAAAGCGGAAATGCGAAACTGAACAACAGCAAAGGCAAAAACGAAAAACGAAAAAGGAAAATGAAAAAAAAAAATAAATGTCAACAGTAATTGTAGCAGACCCAAGGTTTTCACAATATGAATGATAGCTACACCTGATACATACATATTTACATCATACATGCACACACACACACACACATACATACATGCATATACATATGTATGTGTGTATTTGTTTGTACACTTTCCCATTTTTACCTGGCGTGGCAACAATGCGACGCGTATAACAAAAGAAGCAGCAGCAGCAGCAGCGGACGAGCAGCGGACGAGCAGCGGACGAGCAGCGACTGCAACAACAACAACAATCCCATACCAATTCCAAAATGTTTTTTTTTGTGCCATTTTTCCCAAGTATTTTGTACCAAAATCGTAAGTAACTGTAAATGTTGCCATGGCACACAAAGATGGATGCCATGGCACGCAAAGGTGGATGCTATGGAACGCAGAAAGCTGGCTGCTATGCACGCGCTGCAGGCGAAAGAGATGTCGCGGAGAAGCAATGACACAGCTGATATCCGAAAGCTGCCTGCTATGAAACTCATCAATTCCTAAGCTCCTCGATAAAGTCTATGAAGCTCAAAGATGGTTGCCATTCAAATCAGACGTGGATGCCATGAAACTCTGCAGCAACAGCGCCGTACGTAAGGGCAAAAACAAAGCGCAGAGCACAGAGCACAGGAAAATAAAAAGGTTTCGTAAATCGAAGAAACAACAACAACAACAACAAAGGCTACACCTACAACAACAGCAACAGTACAAGCAACAACAACAGCAACAGTTACACCAACAACACGATCAACAATACAAATTACACCAACAACAACATCAACAAACAGCGTCCGTGTACTTAAATCAAACAACAAAAGAAAAGGAAAGAAAACCAGAAACAACAAAGTGCAAAAACAAAAAAACGAAGAAAAAAACGTGTGACTCATCGACAAGTCGGTGCATGTTCCATGTTCCGAGCATAGTGTCGTACTCGAATAACAGGGTACATCAGAGTGTGTGTGTGTGTGTGTGTTGCTAGGGGCTCGATTCAGAGCAGCAGCAGAGGAGCGACAGAGGAGCGGCAGAGCAGCAACAGCAGCAGAAACGACAATGGGCCTCGTGAACATAAAGCAACAACATGGAACAATGGGCCACATGTGCAGAAATTGTTTAGCATAGAAACAAAAGATAAACCATGAAGCAAGTGTAGCACAAAAGGAGAAGGTAATAACAGTTGAGAGCCAAGAAGAGGAGAGCAAGTGTAAGAGGGAGGGTCAGATAAGCAGGATGACGGTTGGTGTGTTTCTCTCTCTCTGTGTGTGTGTGTGTGTGTGTGTGTGTGTGTGTGTGTGTGTGTGTGTGTGTGTAGGGAAGGCAAAGTCATCGGGAATACTCCGGTGATTATCAGATTAGAGCCAGAGAAATATCCGTAATCCCCACAGAGGCCATTCCAGCGCTGGCTAAATAAACTAATTTCGGGCGAAACAGTACGAAATCGTATCCGAGAGATACATATGAATGGGCTTGAAGTGGCGGCCCAGAGGCCACAGGCCACAGGCAGTTATTATGCGAATATTCAGGCAATAAAAAATGTAAATTTTTTCGCTCAACTTATCTGCGCGTATTATAGGTATCCGCCGACTGCCTCTGCCGCTGCCACTGCCTCTGCCTCTGCCACTGCCACAGCCACCAGCCAAAGAGTCAGAGCCCCAGCCAGAGCCAGAGCCAGAGCCAGAGCTAAAGATACGAGATCCTAGATACGAGATATGCACTCAAGTACATGCCCGAGGGCCTAAGGGGGCCAAGAGCTCAACGCTAATTAAATAATAGTAGAACGATGGCATTTGTTGTTGTTGCTGTTGTTGTTGCTGCTGCTGTTGCTGCTTTTTCTGCTGTGTATCTGCGAGATACGCTACGCTTTTATCTACCAGCACAAAAGAAATGCTCAAATTAAATGCGAATTTATAGTATTCTTCATCTCGTGCTGTGCTTTGTTTTTGTTCCTAGTTGCTTGGCAGATTTCTGCTTCCATATATGGCAGAGAGAAACTTAACGGTGGTCGTGAAAGCAACAAAAAAAAAAAAACATATATATATACATATATGTAGGTATATGTATACAATGATAATTCCAACTTTTGTGTGCAGCAAATGAGAAATATCTATTTTCGTGTGGCAGAGATAAGTCGCATCTAAATATATGTATACTATATATAGTCATACTGGTATATAGAAAATGGTGGACTTGTACTTTGGAGAGAGCGAGCTCTGTAATTAATTATATGTATTTACACACAAGAACAAATATTGAAGCGGGAGATAATCCGCCTAGGAACCCGCCGGGATCGGCTTGTATCTCTGAACAGGTTCCTTTGTGTGGATAACGATACTCGTATGGTATTGTATATTTGTTCTTATGAAGCATTGACTCTGTTGAGGTCATACCCGCACAATGTTCGTTTATGGTTGAAAAAAAAAACATATATGTAAGTTAAATAGGAATCCGGAACAAGGATTCCGGCCATCCAAATACGATTGCTTCTCCGATCTAGTTGGCTTTGACTTAACAATTAACTTTGCATTTTCCACACCGAAATAATACAAATCACAAATGCCAGATCGCAAAGAAGAATACCAAATTCAATAGAACAAAATAATGTCTGAAAATGACGTAAGGAGCAGTTCTTCCGGAACTTTAACGCCCACGAATGGTCGTCCGGCCCTCTCCACGATGGAGCTGTTGGGAAAATGCAAGCAGCTGCTGGCGCTGAAGGAGCAGCAGACCAGCAACGATTTGTCCGAGATCAAGGAGCGCTTAATGGTCGCCATTTCCAGCCCGTCCATGGCCAGCTTCGAGTCGCTGGCCAGCTTCGACGGTAGCTCCATTTCGTCACGGATGAGCCCCCGCAGCGAGAGCTCCAGCAGCTCGAGCAGCTTGTCCTTGGCCTCGGGGATTTCCGGGTCATGGCCGGATTCGCCGGATCTGCCGGACACACTTCGCACGCACATGCTCTGGGACTACGTCAAGGTGCAGGACGGATGCAAGGTGCAGCCAGCGCTGCGGACTCTGTCAGTGGAAATGCAGCAGCGGGTGATGCTGAAGGAACTGATCCAGTGTCTGGTCGGCGTCCGGGGCAACTACATTGTGCACCTGCCGCCAGATGGGACAGATGGGGAGACATATTTCAGCATCGACAGCGAGCTGGACAAGAGTGTGACGGAGATGGTGCAGGGCATCCTGCCCCTGGCCACGTACTTCATGGGCATCCAGAGGATCATGGCGGCCATTGATGGCCAAGGACAGGTGCTCAACGCCCTCAACGGGGCTCTCCAAGAGCTGACCAGCGATTTCCACATTCTGATGTCGACGGCGGACGGGGAGATGCAGCGCCAGCAGATGACGATCCAGATGCTTCAGTACTACCTGCAGCCCACCATGTGGGTGATGGAGGAGATCTGGAAGGTGCTGCGGGATATCCAGCTGGACAAATGCCAGGGGGCCGCTGTGCTGGATCATCTGTACGGACGTATACGGCTACTGGAGGGCAACAGTGCGGTCCATCAGATGATGACCAATCTGATGAACACGGCATCCGTGCCGTATATGCGCAAGCTGCAGCTGTGGATCCACAAGGGACAGCTGGTGGACCACAGCGAGGAGTTTCTGGTGCAGGACAACGACGCAGGACGCCTGTACACGGGGCCCGGTCGCTACTCGGACGACTACTGGGAGAGACGCTACACCGTGCGCCAGGACGGGGTCACCACATTCCTGATGAAGCACACGGACATCATTCTGGCCACCGGCAAATACCTGAACGTGATCCGGCAGTGCGGCAAGGAGACGCTGCCCATCCAGAACACGAAACTGGACGAGCAGCTGCACCCGACCAGCGGCGCCCGGATCGAGCAGGTGATCAACGAGGCCTACTACTTTGCGGCCGGCTCGCTCCTGAACCTGCTGCTGACGGAGCACGACCTGATGGGGCACCTCAAGTCGGTGAAGAGCTACTTGCTGCTGGGCCAGGGCGACTTCATCACCCAGTTCATGGACGCCTGCGAGAATGAGTTGGCCAAGAATGTGGACGAGGTCCAGCCCATGATCCTGGAGAACCTGCTGGGCCTCACCCTGCGCCTCTCCTTGGCCCGCCAGGATCCCTACAGCGACGACGTGCACTGCGAGCTGCTCACGTTCGACCTGGTCACCCAGCTGTCGATGATCTTGGACCCTAAGGAGGAGGACGAAGAGGAGGAGGCGGAGGAGGAGGAGACTATGAAGGAGCTCAATCTCAGCGGCATCGAGTGCTTCTCCTTCTCGTACGAGGCCCAGTGGCCCTGCTCGCTCGTCCTCAATCACATGGCCATCTCCAAGTACCAGATGCTCTTCCGC
This sequence comes from Drosophila helvetica, assembly GCA_963969585.1. NCBI lineage: Eukaryota > Metazoa > Arthropoda > Insecta > Diptera > Drosophilidae > Drosophila > Drosophila helvetica. The sequence continues at coordinate 51,016,598 of OZ018401.1, read as the reverse complement.
CAGCTGTTCTTCTGCAAGCACGCGGAGCGACAGCTCTGCAAGATCTGGAAGATCAACCAAATGCTGAAGGGTCGCCCGTCGCGCCAGCTCACGGAACTGCACCGATCGCTGTGCACTCTGCGGCAGCGCATGATGAACGCCATACAGAACATCGAGTACTACATGATATACGAGGTAATTGTGCCCAATTGGCATCTGTTTATCGAGCGCCTGGAGACGGTGGAGAACGTGGACGAGGTGCTCCTGCACCACCAGAACTTCCTCGACGACTGCCTCCGGAGCTGCGTCATGACCGAAACCTCGCACCTGAGTCGTGCCATCTTTAAGCTGTGCAAGATCTGCATCGACTTCTGCGACTTCATCCAGCTGGAGAGCCTGCTGGAGCCGTCGGAGATGTTCGCGGAGCGCATCAGCTATTTCAATTGGGAATTCAAGGACCTGCTGGTATCCTTCCTTCAGCACATCAAGTATTCGGCCAAAGAGAACCGCAATAGCTTCATTAATCTGGTGCATCGCATCAACTTCAACGGATTCTACACCGATCAAATGGAGAAGCTCCCTGCAGACACACACCCAGACCAATATGAAGACCAAGACGATGACGAGGACGAGGGCACTCTTTGTTAGATTAATTATTAAAGAGTTTCCCCCTTCTATTATTCGTTATTCATTCGATCCTCGATGTGCGATTGCCTCAAACTGAGAGGAGGAACTATCAAGCTGCAAGGGTGGGTAAGGACCCTGCATTTCCGTTTCCGTTTCATTTTCATGACCATTCCGTCTCGGGTTTTCTCCGAGCAAACTGTATCATCAGCTTAAATTAATTCTTAATGGGGAAGACTCCTATTGGCAGTTTCCTGCTTCTGCTTCTGTTTTCCCATTCAGTCTCATGCTCGAGTTTCTCTTCGATCAATTTCCTGTTCCATTTGCCATTTGCCAGTCAGCGAATATTTGCCATGAGCTTTCTTCAAGAACATGATTTCCCATTAACTTTCCATTATTATTATTATTCGAAATTAAATGTAAAGTTTCCTTTTTTGGCGCTGAACCAATGCCAGCTGATTCCATCTTGCACACTTCACGGAACATTTGAAGATCAGGCCTCATGACGGCAGTGCACCACAACCGCATGCACGAGGCGATCCACCAATGCCAACCCACTGAACCACGCAACCACACGGCACACTCATGGAGTGCTCTGGCGATGGGAAGGGAACGGGAGGGGAGGGGAGGGGAGGGGTCGAAAACCACAGCAATGACTTTATTTTAATTCGAAATTCGAAATTCGCCTCGAGTTCTGTTCTTCTTTTACCACACTTGGGTTCCATGAGTGAGTTTTCAGTTTTTATTTTTCTCTTCAGTTTTTAGATTGGCATTAGTCATCATCAACAGCCATCGTCATCGTCTGTTCGTCTGTTCGTCTGTTCGTCAGTCGTTCTCATCGCCAGCCCAGCAGTTGCATTTTGTTTTTGGTTTCTCGGGCAAATACTCTCGCAGAAGGGTATTTGGATTTTAGCCAGGTGCTGGCCATGCACAGACCCAGATCGATCGCTCCTTTATTGCTGGGATCTGTTCTTATAGAGTGCATTTAGTCATGATTGAATCATTGTATTATATGTATGTATGTAATTTTGTTTAGTTTGCTTTGGTTTCTGCAGGTAGGTACTACCTCGAAGAGGAATTCGTTAGAGAACAAGGCCACGATCCTTTGTAATATAATTACTGGAGAATAAAGAAAGATGGAATATTAAAAATAATATTAACATTCGGTTTTTAAATACAGAAATAGTAAAATTAAATAGAATTCGCTTGGGTTTAAATATATTTAAATTTATGTTCAATATTAAAATAAATATTTATATATTTTATCAAACTTGTGGGAAATATATTTAATCCAATTATCTAAATATTTAATTTAAACATGAACAAATATAGACACATATTTATTTTAATTATGAAATTTAAATTAAATATTTTCACTCTCTTTTCTCTTTTTTATTCATCAATTTCCCTTCTCAGAGCGAATTTATGGCTTGGATCCAAATTATAAAAATTATAAAACGAGCCTCCCGCAGTCTATCGTTTGGCTTGATTTGATCGTATGCTGATGGAAGGGAATCTGAGGTTTTCCCCTCAGGCTCAGTATAATTTTCCATTTCAGCTGTTTGAGTTGTTTTTGGGTTCTTGGGCTTCAACCTGTTGTCGTTTATTGTACTTGACAGCAGCCATCGAAAGGGCAAGCAAACACACATTTCGCAAAGCTCATTAAGTCTGTTTTTTGTTTTTTGTTTTTTGTTTTTCTTGTTGTCTGGTCTTCTTTGCAGTTCTCTCTGGCTGGCTTCTCCCCCCGCCCACCATAAACCCACTCTCGAGAGGCACCCCTCTGGTGCCGGCATAGACCGAGGCATGAACTGTGCTAAATTTCGTAATCGAAAGTTGTTTTGATGGCTCGCTTTTCGGTGGCTCGGTGGCTCGGTGAGCAGCGCTTAGTCAATGATATTAAGTAATACTTAGATGGATGTAGTATGTGCATGTGTATGTGTATGTGCGTGTGTGTATCTGTGAGCCTGCTGCAGATGTATGGGTGCATTTGGGTACTTAATGTACTCGAGGCCTCATTTGCATGAGGCCCGTCGTCGACCACTTGGAATTGAAATTATTTTGAACCCGCAACGAGAATAAACATTTGCCTCAAAGTTGTTTATGCAAGCTGTTTTTGCCATTAGTCACCGCCTGCAAATACAACTACTACTTACTTAAACAGATCTACTTACTTACGTGTAGTTCCACAGCGAGAGTGAGAGAGAGAGCGAGAGAGCGAGAGAGAGTTCCACTTGGTTCAGCTTGGAGCATCTTGGGTGGCTCTTGGGGATAGGGTTTTTCGAGGAAATCCTACAGTAACTCAAGTACGGAAATGTCTACTGTAGTTGCCACATAGAAGGAAAACAATGCCAAGATCTAGGCAAACAAATACGGATATATGGGGTTCAGCTATGGAAAGCTATAGAATATTGGAAAATTAAATGTACTGCTCAAAAGCATGCATCAATGGAAGGCCTTGCCTTGAGTGAGCCCCGAACAGATAGAAACGTGTGGAAACTAATTCAGAAAAAATACTGCAAAATAAATAAATAAACGATTTATATTGCAGGGAGATTTTATTTTTTATTGCACATTTTAAAAGATTATTGTGAGGAATGAGCTTGAAGTCATAGGGAAGGGAAGATTATAATTAGTATTTTTATTTTTAATTTTTAATTCATGCTCTGCTCTTTTAGTCAGTTTAGTTCTAATTTCCTCGAACATTAGTCATGCGGCATGCGGCAGTGCCCCTCGGTCCATTGGGCGGTTGCAGGGCTGCATTTCTGCCTGAGATCGTTGAATAACGTCCAAAGAATTGGGAAATATTATAAATTGAGTTAGAATTAAATTGAGAAATATTTGGCATTAATTGGGAACGAGTATAAAGTGATATTTATATGGAAATATTTCGTTCGTTGTTTCGACCTACCCTACACACACATGTACATATATGTACTATATTCAATAAAATGCTTATGAATTATTATCTGTCAGTCTGAGCTAATGATGGAATTAACCACTTAAATATCCCCCAATCAAGTATCGTTAATTGCATCTATATCCCATAAATATAAATGATTCTTAGCAAGCATTAGCCTTAAGCATTTCCTAAACTATTCTTATTAAATAATTAGTCAGTATAAATGGGATACCAAAGCCGTTCCTTTGATTAGTTCGGATTCCCATTTGAAGGAAAGTCGAATCATCCTCCATTAAAACTAAAAAAATGCATTTATTTCTGTGGCTAATGAGAGTTTTTGTTTCTTTTTTAAATGCGGCGATGATGTCAGCTCGATTTCCTTGTTCACTTCAAAAGCCATGACATGACTTTCACAAAGATATACAAATACATAATGGAATATGGAGTGCTCCATGAAAGCACCGATTTGTAATCCTAAAACTGAGCAATACGAGTCCAGGTCTCCGTATATACGTTTAGTATATTCCGTATAGTCACGCCAGTCGAAAGTTCGCCGGCGAATGATGCAGCCATATCAATTAGCGGGCAGGGTAGGGCAGGGCAGGGCAGTACTTATCAGCATACAGCCCGCCCCCGCCCCCGCCCACGCCCCCAGCGCCAGTTCCGATCGTTCCCATTCCCACACAGGTCATACAGAGAGGGATAGCGATAGCGAGAGAGTGTGCCTGGAAGTGCACGTAGGACTTGAGGGAAATGGCGGAGAATCCCGAGCCGAGTCACATGGTGCACTGCACCACATATGCATATGCATATGCATATGCACATACGGACGAGCACATAGACAGGGTACTACAGAACGAACGCATTGCCTGACAGCTGAATTATCTGTGCAAATAGTACGAGTATTTGCTCAAGCAACTGCACACTGTCTGGCCGAGGGTGGGGGGTCTGTTGTCTGTCGTCTGTCGTCTGTGGTCTGTTCCAGGCAGGTGTAGTGTGTAGTGTAGTGCACTCGGCACGTGTTATCAATGAATCAGAGGTCTGGATATGGATACACTTAGCATGCAAAGCGCATGGAGAGGCCCCACCTTTAGACCCCTTTCACGGGAAAAGCAAACCCCCAGACAGTGCCATATACTAGCTGCTAGACTTTTAAATAGAACCACTCCACTCCACTCGTAAGACTCATTCAGGCTTCTGGATCGGATCGGATCGAATCGAATCGAAAGAACAACAATAGTTGCCAGCGTGGTCGGATGGTCTGGGCATTTGTTATCAGCCTCCCCACAGCCATATCGCCATATCGCCACATCGCCCTATCACTTGGGTCTACTCCAGAAGAGCCAGCGATTGTTAGACCTTATCGATGGCCTCTCTTTCTAGACGTTCAGTCTTCGTCAGAATTTCTGCTTATGCCGAAAATGCGAAAAGAATTCGGTCAACATCGAATGCCGAAAGTATTTACGAGTATTCGCGCATGAATACTCGCAGGAAAATAGCAAAATTCATTTGAATCCAACTCCAACTCACTCGACGACGAGATCCACAAACAAGACACTTGATAGGCAGACAGGCAGACAGACTGTTGTTGTTTGTCCAATCAATCAGTCGGTTCCAATGCCAGAGGAATGCTCAAACAAGCAGCTGAGCTGAGCTGAGCTGTTATCGAAACGGAAGCGATGTTGTGATCACTGATCAATGATCACTCAGCGGGAAGCCAGACAAGTGCGCTGATTCGTGCCGATTCGGGTACGAGAGGTCATTTTCGGTCTACACTTGCTGGGATTCTTGGGTTTCGTCTATTGCGGAGGAATGATAAATGCCAGCACACAAACAGAATATGAAGCTCACAGATCTGTAGAGAGAGTAAAGAGAAAGTGTGGGGAGCTGTGAAAGATCTGAAAAATCAAAGAAATAATAATATAGGAATATAGAAGAAGGAACACAGACGAAACAGAAGGATGGTGGAGGGATATAAGGGAACCCCAAGGGCAGTATAACTTATGTATATTCCATCTGTACAAATAATGCAATTTCCCCCCAGACGGCCAAGGTCGTATCCACAGCCTTGATTCCGTAGATGGAAGGGCTTAAATATACCTACCTCTATAGCGATTTGGTTCACAGATAACGACTCCAACGACTGTCCAATTGCTTTCACTTGAGACTACAATTTCTGTATAGCCCATATTTGGTCAAATAGTGACAGCCAAAGTCGGCCCAGGCCCAGGCCCAGGCCCAGATAAGATAAGAGCTGGAGATGTTTTGCCGTCTGGACTGCCTTCTATACTCTGTATTCTGAAAGTGCCTATAAATTGCTGTACATATATGTATGTACATATGTCTGTACGTATGCTTTAATGTTTTAAGGTTCCAAATGGCTCATAATTCTGCAGCTCATTGCCAGTTTCCAGCACTGAAACGCCTCAAATGTCAACTTCTTAACCTTCCACGACAGCAAAATACACTCCCGTAGTCGTAGTCGTAGTCATAGTCGTAGCCGTAGCCGTGGTCGTGGTCGTACTCCGAAGTATGTTTTGGGATGGGGATGGGGATGGTGATGGTGATGGGACGGGCATGGCTGGATGTTGTTTTTGTGTCTGGTTCTTGTTGTCATAACTCTCTTACATAACTAATTTGCAAAACGGCGCTGACACGGACTCCCCATATAAAAATGTCTTATATAGCTAGTCTAGCCCCGACGGGCTGTTGTCGCTGTCCCGTACTCAAGAGAACATGAGTACTGGGTATTATTTTTGCTGTTTGCTGATTTGTTTTGCACCCCTCTATTGTTGAGCTCGCGGGTGTATCGGACATCGGACATATCTTTGAAATTGTATCTGTCTTATAACCCTCCATTATCTAACAACCCATAATAAAATCATCAAAAACTACCAAAAACAAAGCCAATACAAAATAAATGAAATGAAGAATTGAGAGAAACGATTGCCGTTTTTGGCAATAATTGCATGTCCATCTCTCAAGACTCTATACAAGAGTGTTGCTTCCATAGATATTTCGGGTATATAGCGGGTATCTTAAGGCCTCAACGTTTATCCCATGGTTTTTACTTGTTTTATGATTGTTTGGCCATGGCAAAGGCGCTGACGACGACGACGACGACAACGTTGATGATGACGATGGCTGGCGCTGGCTGCTCCGATGTATCTGCCGCTGCCGCTGCTGCCGCTGCTGTTGCTGTTGCAGTTTGCATTACATGAAAATGACCTACAAATAAATTAAGCTCTCAACTTGTTAATGTCCGTTTTCCATACCCTCACAGTCTTGGGTATAGTCGGGTTACTCCCCGAAAGCAGAGGCAAAGAGACACAGATACATTGAGATGATATGATTAAAAGTATGGCTCCCATACCTACAGAAATGTAAACAAAATATCTAATTGTGGGGCATTGTTTTGTCTTACATTTCCTTCACAAAATATATGTGCATTTATCCCCAGTAGCCTGGAGTTTTGATAAGTTTTCTTTAGTACGCTCATCCGAAAGTGCTGATTGATGCTCGCCAGGAGAAGTGCAACCACCTGAAATTAAGACATAACCACAACCATGTCCCATCGGCAGATTCGAAGGTATTCCTGATCCAAATTCCTGCTTCCATCCGGCTCACCGGATCAGCTAGTAATTTTATATATTATATATTTATTTATTTATTTATTTTTTATAGAGTATTCGTGGGTTTTCATTGTTCGGCATTAAAGTGTTGTCCCTCTCTTTGTTTATTCGCAGCTTACTCAGATATTTAATTATGTTTACTTGTTGCTCAACAAAGGGCCGTCGCGTCGCGTCGCGTCGGATGCGTAACTCCATCCAGGCCGAAAAGTCCCTCCTGCCCCCAATCTATACACACTCTCTCCTGGGCCCCCCTTCTGGCACTGCTCGGACCAAGGCGAGTGTCAGGAAAAAGTCGGCGGAGCAAACAATTTGCATTATTAATTTAATTGAAAAACTTGTTAAATTAAATATTTAAATTTCGATGCAGCCAAAGTTGCCTGCAATCGCCGTCTCCGTCGCAGTCGCCGTCGCAGTCGCCGTCGCAGTCGCCGTCGCCGTCGAAGTCTCAGCTGCAGTCAGCTCCGTCGGCGTTGAACAATATGGCATATAATAATATTAATATGAATAAATGCAAATTGAGTTACATGTGAGCCACAGACAGACCGCAGCGCTGCTTGTAGCTGGCTGGCTGGCTGACTGGTGGGCTGGGAGGGGGTTTGGGGGGTGCTCCGGCAGAGCGAGCCCCATGGGACATTTATAGAACATTGTGGCAATTAATGGGCTCTCGTCGGAACCGACTGTGGAGCTGTGGAGCTGCGGAGCCGCGGAGCCGTTTATGTGGCACACACGAGCCGAAGCGAGTCAGCAGCGACTTCAAGGGGAACGGGTTCAGGATTATCGCCAGTGGATCGATTAATGTACATATGTGTATTGATTACCGTTCAGAGGGGGTGGGAGAGATGAAAAACAATACGAGGTATAATTTTTGGGTGCTTCTATTAATGATATTTCTGTACTAATGGAATGAAGATCATTAAATATCATAGATTCTTGATACGATCATTACTCGAACATAGAAATCGATTGAATTCTATTTATATTAGAGGTAGTTTTTACCTTCTTTAATTTCAATTTGGGAGCTCTAGGGAGATCCCTTTATCAAGAAGTATCAGTTGTAATCTGGTTTCTTGGTACCACAAACTGTCTTTCGATGGACTGATCTCCCCTTAGAGTAAAGCGGTTTGATTGCATTCACAACTCAATCATGATTCAAATGATCAATCAATTGCACCCCAGAGACGGACAGCCACACCCAGCGATCCGCTAGAGACGCTAGATACTATACCTCAACTAAATTAGCAATTTGCAAGCAGCAGTCCCAGTCCCAGTCGCAGCCTCAGCCTCGGCCGGTCCAATGGACCCCTAATGCGAATCGCGAATCGATCCCGACACACGGTCTGCTGCTCAATGCTCGATGCTCAATGCCTTCCCAGTTTCTATTTCAGAGATTTCTGAGATTTCAGATGCTCAATGCTCAATGCCCAATGTGTTGTTGTTGTTGTTGTTGTTGTTGCATTTTAGAATCGTACTTTACGATCGAGACGGCTAGACGTTCGTTCGATAGATCTCATACGTAACGAATCGCAACAGGAACAGAAACAGGCCCAACCAGACGAGACGTGTGAATTTCAATAGTTTGCGATAATTCCGGAGGTGTAGGGGGTGTAGGGGGTGTAGGGGATGGCCGAGAGCTGGGCGGGTTACGCAGAGAGATCGATAGGCCAGTCGGACGGGATCGCGGATCTCTGAGTCGCTGTCTAGGCCACCGAATGAATGGGTACTCTAGCACCCGCAGGTATCCCATCAGGTATTCAGTATACAGATCTGTGCGCGTCGCCTCCAGAGTAAATATTTGCAACTGAGTTTACGATTTTTACTATTTGTTTACAGACGTAATCAATAAAAATTTTAAATACCCGACAGCACACAAGCACACAAGCACACAAACACTCTGGCTCTGTCAGACGACACTTGGACATGAGACGAGAATAGGAGTACGAGTACGAGTGCGATTACCAGTCAGTATCTCTGAAATAGACACGCGCACAGCACACACAATTATAGGCGAAGAATGCAACTGCAGAATACTACTATCCAGACCCCAGACTCAGACCCCAGACAGACACAACAACAACAGCAGAAGAACAGCCTGAAATTTGAATATTTATGAGTTGTCGTCGTGCAATGCTTCAAGTCGTTCCTTTTTGTTGTTTTTTTTGTTTTTGTACTATTTTTTTTTCATTTTTTATTATTGTTTAGGTTTTTAGGTGTTCTTGTTTGGTTTTGTTTTGTTCTGTTATTTATTCCAATTTTCGAGCCAGACACAATTTATAGTTTTATTTTATGCAAAACATTTTTCTGTCGTTTCATTTTCAATTTCAATTTTCGATTGTGGGTGAAGCCTAGTTATGGCAGGCGGATACCCTACGCGTTGGGGCTTCAGGATTGATTGATTGATTGAACGGGGATTGTGTGTGAGACGAGATGGTGGTAGATATGTACACATGACAGGAACGAGAAGGAGAACTTTCCTGTAAGGTACACGCTAGAGGCCTGCTCGAACAGGGATTCGGTGGGATTCGGTGGGATTCGGGCAGTCCGAATCAGCGATTCAGCTTTCTCGTTACTTCGAAAAACGATCCGAGAATTTCCGTTTTTTTGTCTCGCTCACTCTCCACTGGATTTATTGGTAGAGAAAATATTCAATATGCAAAACAAAGGATAAAGCTGAATAGGTATGCCATAAAGTTTTCTTGTATTCCAAGGGTCTTGGACATTTACATTTTTGTAGATGGATCTGTTCTAGGAATGAGGTGTCCTTAACGTCTTGAGATATAGCATCCTCAAGCTTCAATTTATTTTCGAACTAACTTTCAGAGTTTTTTTATACACGTTGCACCTGTAGGTGGGAGTCAGATGGAGGAGAGGTGTTTATTTGGAGTTTATTTTCAAATAAGAAAATATAAATTAAAAGTAATAATGCGGAAATGAACTTTTAAAAGTTCGACAAACATTAGAGAGCAACCAAAGAGCACCTTCAATCGCATTATAAATAAAGTTAAAGTACAGCCCATGAATTTAATTTTGCAAATGGAACCCAGGGCCATATCCTTTAAGAGCCTTAGATATGTATTTATTCAAAGTGAAAGAAAAGTTTTCAATTCACGTTTGTGATCCCCCAAGCATAATCCCTTCCCTTCCCTTTCCACCCCATCCACCCCATCCACCCATCACCTTCCTTCACCTTTTCGCTCTCCTTATAATTGAATTTTTGAATATTCTTAAATCCAATTGGGAGGGGAAAGGAAACGAAACGAAAGTGTTTTTCTTTGGGTTTTTCTTTATGTAAGGTTTTTATTTATTTTTATTTTTTTTTTTATCTCTTAGAGCAAAGGGTATACGACATTTATCAGCGCGACTGAAACCGAAACTCGACTTTGATGACTTTTTGTTGTTTATAGTTTTTTGTTTGTAACTTTTTTTTTTGTGAGTTTTTTTTTCAGTTTTTTTTTCTCTGTTTTGGGTCTGCCTTAGAATATTTTTTTATTGCGCGTCGGCGAGACCTCCATCTCCGAACCGAGCCGAACCGAACCAAACCATACCCCCTGCCCCTGCCCCTGCCCCTGCCCCGTCCTGTCCCTGTTCCGTTCCACCTTCGCTGACAGCGAGACTACGACATTGTCGTGGCACACCTTTTTCCATTACCCCATGGAACTCATAAGCATCTATCTCAGTGTCTGTGTTTGTGCTTGTGTGTTTGTGTGTGTGTGTGTGTGTGTGTGTGTGTGTGTGTGTGGATGGCGGGGAAGGTGGGGAGCAGCGAGTGTGAGAGTGGTGCCAGGTGTGAGAGGAGTGCGAGGAGTGTTTGTTTACCCACTCTGTCCCCAAAGGGGTTTTCGGGGGTGCAGGCATAGAGCAGAGGGAGGCCATATTCTTATTCTTTATTTGCATAGCAATTTTGTTTTTGTTGTTGTATCTCATTCGCTTCTTCCCCTCCTCCTCCTTCTACTGCCACTTCCACTTCTTTTTCGTTTTCTTGTTATTTTTTATGCGTGTTTATTTTTCAGTTTTATGTCTCGAAAAAAACTCGCGAAAACGAGAGCGCAAAAATATAAATAAAATCATAAAGAAATATTTTTAAGCGTGTGGTGGGCTTGCCTGGAAAACAGGGTATGATAACGGCACTAGAGCATGATTTGTTGTGGGTCCTTTCGACACTTTTGATGAACTTATGATTCCTTTTCTTTTTTAATTTAGGGATCCCTAAAACTATAGGTCATATTGCAAGAAAACTTTTTATATAGACTCAGTAGAATTATTTAATTTAAATTAAATTTGAGAAAATGTATCTATATTTAAGATATTTTCTACCAACTTTATAGCCTCCGAAAGTCGCTTAAATGCACAAGGAATCCATACTTTGAGAGGTATTTCGCTGATCTTTTGGTGGAAACTCTGTGTATAGAGTATATACATGCCTATATACTTTATTCAGTATATAAACTGAAATCGAAGCCAATCGAACCCAATTTGCTTGTGTCTCTATTAAGAATTTCTTCAAATAATTTGACAAGCCTCTTCCAATCAACTCCATTTCCTAGTAGGGATCGTGTTCACAATGAGAAATGATCCAAAGAGATCGTGTTCCATATAGGCATGTTTAGGAGGTATCTGTTAGTCGCTATGTCTACTCCGTATGCATCTGAATCGCTCATCTAATATTTGTTGAGGTGTGTTGTGTGCCTTGTTGTATGCTGTATGTTCACTTATAATAAGTATGTATATGCCCAAAAACTTGACCTAGACGACGATTCGGTCGGCATTATCAACATCGCACGTGCCGTGTCCGCCGGGCAGAGGCTGGAGGGCCCCGGCCCCGGCCCTGCTCCACCTCTGGGCGCCACCTTTTTCTCCATTCGTGTAATATTTTTAGAAATAATCAAAAATTCAACACGAAATCAATAATAAACGTAGAATTTCAGGCTTTTCCTTTATTGCTTCCTCTCTCGCTCCCACTCTCTCCTTCGTCTGGCTCTTTCGCTCACTCTCTTGCTCTCCCTCTCCTCCCTATTTCGACGATTGCCGTCCCTTGTCAGCTATTATTTATTGCGTTGAAAAGTTTCATTATCAATTTTTTTTTTACAATTTACATAAGGCATAAGGTCTGCTGTGGGGCTCCGTTGCCTGCAACTTTGTTGCGGCTTCCAGTTGGACTCTGTGGCTGTGTGTGTCTGTGTGTGTGTGTGTGTGTCTGTGTGGTGTTGGTGTTGCTGCTGCAAAGTTGCTGCTGCTGCTGCTGCTCCACCAAATGGCAGAAAGCAACAACGAAGCCAGCAACAATGACAGCAAATGGCAGTGTAAAACTTTTTTAGTGATAGCCGTAGATATTACCAATGGGCACGGCACAGTGGCAGAGGTAACGAAATACATCGCCAAGAAATGCTTACCCAAATGGGATGTGGCAAGGATATGGCAAGGATATGGTGGGGGCTGCCAAAGTGCAATGGAAGTGCAATGGAAGGATTTTTGTGGGGATTATGTTGGGCTATTGCCGACCCGATGAAATGGAACCATTATTTTATGTAGGTTCTTTGGGATAATCCTACATGCTCTCTGATTTATATTCCAGGCTTCTCTGCCATCCAATTCGTAATCCCATTTTGCATCCCATTCTTCGGGATCTCAATACAAGATCTATCAATCTATCATGATACATATGCGGATCGAATTGAACTGAAGAAGTTTCCATTTATATCCCTCCTTAATACCATCCCAAACCTGGGCTATCGGATCGAAATAAAACGTTCACACACATAAGAGATAAGATAATCCCTGCATTACGTACAATATACACAGTGCCCGACTTAAGTCTAACTTTTCAGTTTACTGCTGTTTGTAGGGCCTGTTCCAAAAGAGATTTTCAAACGAAAAATATTTCAATTATCCGATAAATGAATGCATTTTCTATAATTTTCATATGCGTAATTCTATTGAATTATTTCTCAAAATTTTCTAATTGATAAATATCTAAAATTAGGCGAACAAAAGTATTGGCACACTTTTAATGACTTTTTGATGGGTTACTATCGTGTAATCATACCATCGGAGAATCATATGTTCACTATTGTTGGACAATTTGTAGTACTGTGTCCAATATTTAATCAGAGGAAAAGCTACATTCAGCTCTTTCCCCCAACAAGGCACCGGCTTCCTTTCCATCACTTTCCCATCCGCTTTCATTCCTCCCATCACCGTCTGTGTGCCATATATAGTGCCATAGGACCCACTGTATCTCAAACAAAGTTGGCAGACCACAAAACTGAACAGCAGCGCGATGGTGGGGGCATGGTGGCAAGGTGGGGGTAAGTTGGAGGGAGGTGGGAGGGGGGGGATGCCAGTGCAAACAAAACAAATGCCATGAAACATTTTAAAATTCAAATCAACGCGATTTCTGCTGTTTCCTTATTTTATTTTGCACAGTTTTTCGGTGGGGACTGGCGTAGTTTGGGCATTATATACCAAACATATTTCTGCCCCCCTGCCCCTGCCCCTGCCCCTGCTCCTCTCCGCAGCCGGGTTCCTTCTTTATGATTATTATTTTTTTTTCTTTAATTTCTGGTCACGTATTTGTTTCGTTTCGTTTCGTTTCATTTTTGGAAACAATATTGTGTGCCATGACAATAATAAGAGTCGTGGACGGGTCGGGTCGGGACGGGACGGGACGGGACGGCTCTGTTGCATGGAACTGGCACTGGAACTGGCACTGGCAGTGGGATCTGGGATCTGGGCTCTGGCTCTGGGACTGACTGCTTTTGTGGTCGTCAGGGGGGGGAGGGGCGGTTGAGTTTCTGTAATTTGAGCCAATTACTGGGTGTGGGGAGGGGACGAGGCACAAAATGGAAGCAAAGCCTGGAGGAGCACTCTGTTGGAGATGGTGCAAGGTGTTGGAGTGTTTAGATGGAGATGGAGATGGAGATGAACGAGGACAAAAAACCAAAATTGAAATTTATTTTGGCCAACACACACACAAACACACACACACACACACACACACGCGAATGAATACAGAGTCAGACATGCACAAACAGGCACGGTTTTGTTTTTGTTTGCAACACATTTAGCATTTAGCGGTCCATTCCGCTCCGCTTTGCTCCGTTCAGTTCTGTTTTTGGCTTTATGATTTGATACCCTAGCGAAGGATGTTATGATAGTGCAGGAGATGTGAGGGAATTGCCATAGGTACTCATACATATGTAGATATGTATATTTGAGACTATCATAACGATTCTCATGGGTTCTTTTCTTAAATTTAACCCAAAGTCTTGCCCTGTATCCTTAGTGCACGATTACTTGGGCGATATGTACATATGTGTAAAATATCGAACGAGGACCCAAACATTTTTCCACAATACAATATATAATGTTTGATATACTTTATAGATTAGTTACTGAACAAATCATAGTTTTGCACGACTTACAGAATTTCCTGGGAATTTGTATGTTCTAGTCGAATTTTAGAAGAATTTAGGAGCAGGTAATTGATGAAAAACTGTCCAAGTTCTACGTTTTCTACCCCAAAGTCTTATCCTATCCTAGAATTAATTAATTAAACTAACTTGTTTGTTTTAGTTTTTGCTTAAAATGTTCCAATTGTTGTAGGTTTTGTACAGACAAATTCAATAATATTCTAGGGAACTTTCTAGGGTAACCAGGAGTTCGACTCCGCCCGTTGTGCTGCCTCTGTGGCTGCCTTTATGTTTTTATTTCTTTCCCCAGTGTCTGGTCGCATAAATCGTCGTTCTTCTATTGTGGCCTGCATACCCGTATACTCCTCCACCGCCCGCCCGCCCTCCCGTCCCGTCCCGTCCCGTGGATCCCTGGCCCATGTATTTGGAAAATGCGAATACGTGATCTTCGCATAATAATTACTCCCAGCCCGACTCTCGGGGCGCTCTTTTTATTTGGGCATATAATACTTAATGGCCATGGCACATTTCTCTGCCATTTCGTGCATTTAATGATTTTTTATTATTTCTGCTCTCCGCTCTCCGCTCGCTGCTCTCTGCCCTGCCTCTTCTTTATATTTTGGGTAATTTGATTTGACTGTTCTCCATTCGTTACTGTTCACTTTTGTTGCTTTGGTTTCCTCTTGGTCATTTTTTTTTTCTTTCGGTTCTGTTGCTGTTGTTGCTAGTCTCCTGACTTTAATAGGTTTTTAATTATTTTTCATATTTTTTTAGAGATTTTTTCTCGTTGTTGTTGTTGTTGTTGTTGTTGTAGGTTATTATTAATAACGAAACGAGACGACAGCTGCGGGAAACGAAGAAACAGAAGAGTTGAGTGGAACCTTTGTTCCACACGAAAATTAATATCTGACTGGAAAATTAAGGTATAAATAAATGTACAAGATTTGTAACCAGAAATATATATTCTAATAGTTTTTTATATGCACATAAAGTCGGGCTTGGCTAACTATATTCGGGAGAGACTAAAGGTTTCGGTAGTCAACCATTTTTAATGTGAGGCGTTCTCCCAAATATTTTAGTTACAGGCGTGATAGAAATAAAAGAAATGGTAAATTCTTTTCGTATATATTTTTTTCAATGTTCTTCAGTGAACTATTGTTTTTAAGCTTCTTAATTCGTATGTACCATGAAACTATATTATTATTAATGGATTATTTTTAATTATTAAATTGAAAAGTTAAGCTTCTAGCCTTGTAAGCTTTCCATATTGTTTTACCTAGAATTAAGTTTGCCATTTCTATTTTTATAAATGCCTAAAATATGTAAAAATGAATGTTTAATATATATATAGATTTTGTTCAATTAAATGAAAATAATTTTAATAAATAAATTAAAGTAAATCAATCAAAAATTCACTGAAGAAAAATACCCAAAAAAAGTATAAGCCATTTCTATTATTTTGTCCATGACTTTATCTACAGGAATTGGGTAAGGCTCTCATATACATATTTTATTCAATAGTTCTACCAATTAAGGTTTGGCTAAATACTATCGAGCCCCCATTCGATTTGAGCGATCATAATGGTTCCTCATTGAAATATACACAATTTCCTACAATCTTTGATCTTTTGGATATTTCGTTTTAGGATCATTACGAGCTTAACTTAAATACTATTTTTATTTTATTCACAAAATTGTGGCCCACGATGAATCCTTTTCTACGATTAATGGTTATGGCCAGAGCTGCCATGCCTCCAGGCTGGCTCTGAGTATATTTGTATTTGAATTATTTATTGAGTACTAATTTATTGGACCAAACTTGGAGTTTGGCCAAAAACAAAAAGACATTTAATACTTCCAATCACATACATATTTAACCGAATTTAATTGGAAATGTGACTCCCATTTTTGGCAACCGATTTTTGGTCAGTGTTTATTGGCGCTTTCAGCAAATGATTTTGTAATTGCTTGACATAAAATGTTCAAACAAATTACCGAAATTAATATTGATACACGAATGCGAAAATGGACATTCTGTGGCTGTGTTCTCTTCATGAAATGTACATACACACATACATGTACATATGTACATATATTATATTTATGAAGAAAACTATAATAAGCAAATGAACGACTTCGAAGTCCGAAAACCGGAAATATAATTCACAGGGAATTGGAAATCTAATCTCTCCAAGAAATCTTAAACGTGTCAGCATTTCGGTAATAAATGGCAATTTTCCAGCATTTCCCAGCAAGGAATATACGTTTATTTATGATTGTATCGAGATGGACAGCCAGGGAGAGAACCTGAAACTATTTCCACCCACAATAGGGGCGCCCAACCCCCCCCTAACACCACCCAAATGAATGGCTGGCTGTGCACCTGATCGGAGTCCCATTAGGGCAACAAATTAGCTTTGCCCTCCTTCCCCTCCCCCACCCCCAACCCAATGCCTGGTAGTCCGTCCGTAATTTACGACCCGGAGATGCAATCCCAGGCCGAATCGAACAGCATTTGTGCATTTTGTTTTGCCATAAATCATAATGGTAGATGGGACCGAGGGAGGTTGCATGCCACAATCTTCCGCTCTGCTCGTACGACGCAGTAAGCTGACTTACTTTCTGCCTGGCTGGCTGGCTTGCTCCGAAGGCTTTTCCTAATTGATTTACAACACTTTCGAACCTTGCCCAACACAGAAACGACAAATGCAGGGCTCCCTCCTCCATGCATGGCATGGCATGCCCTGGCATGGCATGGGGTGGCTTTCGTTTCCTCCTCCTCCTCCTCCTCCTCCCTCAAGTATTGTTGCTCTTATCTGTATCTTGCGAATACTCGCACTTACAATACAATATTCTTCAAAGGAACTAAACAAAGGGAACGGGTTGCGCGAGTGGTGCTGTAATGGCGGGGCGGCGGGGGGCCGCTTGGGCTGCATTGGGACTTGCTCAACGCTCGATTGCGCGACAATCGCAATGGGACCATATATAAACATACATATGCGTATGTGTATGTGTATGTGTATGTTCATGTGCATGTGTGTGTGTGTTCCACAGCTTATCATTCCGCGCGAGAGTGAGTGTTAGTATACGTGTGTGTGCGTGTGTGTGTGACTGACTCCCTGGGGTCGCATTGGAGCCTGAGCATTTTGCAAAAATAATTTATGGCAAACTGTTGATTGTTGACAGGGGGGCCCGAGGCCCCCAAAGCTGCAGAGCAGCAGAGCAGCAGAGCGGCAGAGCGGCAGAGCAGTCGCGTAGCAGAAACAGCAATAGGAAGGAGGAAGAGAATAGATATGTATGTAGAATTAACACAAACAGAGGGATAACAGAGATACCAGAAAGATAACAGCCACCAGAACGCATATGCTTTCCTGCAACATTTGAGAAGCGCATAGAAAGGCGCTTGCTGTTAAAATGCCCCGCGATAGAACTATTACCGAATCTGCTTAATCAGAAGAGAATCTAGGCAAAGGATAGTCGACTGCAACAACTGAAGCAACTAAGAATTATACGCATAAATCGTATATCGACTCGGCTGTAGGAATATAAATAAAAATATAGTTTATGGGATCTGTAAAAGGCCAACAGGGCCAACAGAAGCAACAAAAGCTGTAGACAACATTAACAGCCACACAATTAACAGCTATAGAAATTAGAGATGGGTTCGTGAGCCATGAAAGCCAACGATATGTCGATGGTTAAATAATGTTTCAGCCAACCCCCGACTCACTCGCTTTGCTCGTTCTGTGTAATAGAGATTGATCACGCAGTTGATCAACTTTTAAGAGCTCATTCTGGAAATGAATAGAGCCTTTTTGGTTGTGCCACCGATGTGCCACGAACTTAACACTCAGTCCATGCCCATATCTCTAGCCCCAAAACATACATCAGTTCCATTTCGAGTCGAAGTACGCTGCTAGAATTTATCATTAGTTTTTGTATAGATGTAGATGGACATATATGTAAGTAGGTATGGTATGGTATGGTATAGTATGGTATATATACTATATAGATTAACAATTGTAATCGCGGCTGTTGTTGATTTTTCCAAGCGAAACGAAACGAAACGCAACGAGCAAAACAAAACAAAACAAAACAAAAACGCGAACAACAGGCCAGGCCAGCGACAGCAACCGACAGTTCGACAGACGGACAGACGGACAACTTTGGTGTTGATGTGTTTTCAAAAACATTGCGTCATTCCCAGATGGCAAAAGCTGAACCGACCCCCTGCATCTGGCCACTACCACTATGCACATATTCCGTTCCGTACTGTACCCCTTCCTCATCCCAGCGGACAGGAGCTGGATCCAAGTGGCAGACGATCGTAGCTGCCCCTGCCCGAGAGTCAGAGTCGGAGCGGAGCACGTTGCGTTGCTGGATGGGAATCAGAATCGACGATGGGTTCGGTTCGTAGAAAAACTCAACAAATTCTACGAACTGAACTTGGGGTTGTCGTCGTCGTCGTCGTCGCTATTGTACAATATATCGGAAAGCAAACATTAGCACTGATGTACAAGTACACACATGTGCATAGATATATACATATGTACGTACATACATATATGTATATACTAAGTATATGACTGTAGGAACATGATTGATATTTGCTTGCCATGATTACTCTGTACTCGCAAAAGTTGCGATAAAACCGCAACAGTGTGCAGCCAGATACTTATAGACAAAGAGAGGCGGAATCACAGACAAGTTACGGATTTCACTATATGTATGTGGTATATCTATGGCATAGTATCTCCAGCAGGATGCCTTGGAGGCAGCTATTATTGGAATAGGCCCATAATCAGCGTATTCAGACAGTTGGGCGACATCTTCAGGCATTGATGGAAATTGGAATTTGTACTTTTGTAAGATTACAAGCACTAGGAAAGGCTTCGGGATTGGATGGGCTATGGTATATGATGGGAATGGGAAGTTGGAGTTGAGTAGGGATGGAAAACTAAGACAAATTCAACTACTGATGAACTTTTCTATTCTCGCTTCAGGGAAAATGATAACCCAATTACGAGTATTTTTGAAAACTGTACTCATAGCTCCCTCGACTTGGCTCCCTCGGCTCCCTAGGCCTTGGCCCAGAAGGTTTGCTTGGCCGCGACGTATAGCATCTTCTCAACGATGGAGCCCGGAAATTCTCGATTAGAGTGAGGGTCTGCTAGGGCTCGGAGGTCTCCTTTATGACAATTTGAGGAGTCATATCTATATCCAAGTCATTATAGCCGTGCCGGAAGACCCGCAAGAAGTTGTAAGGAGCACTACGTTTAATCAAATCTGCCCCGAAAAGACAAGAATCGGATCCGTGTATATTTTCCAAGGTCAACAGAAACCAAAACAAAACTATAAACTATAATCGAGGAATAGCTTACGTAGACTTCTATTTTTTAGCAGTACATATTTGTATAGTACAGCTACTTGCATTGTATTTTCTTGCTGATTGCACTGATTATATTTGTATCCACATTTAAGGCACTGTCCAGTTTGATTGAAACACAACAAATCACATAAATAGTAAGGATAAAGAGTAAAATAAGTAAGGAACTGTGAAAGACCTACATCAATGTGAGATCAATAGAAATTCTCATTTTATCAGTCTGTTTATCATCGTTAGCACCGGCTCATTAGGTTCAAGTAAACACACTTCTCGGCTATATAGGAAGTAATTTATCACTTATCACAGCTCGATGGGAAAACGACAGCAAACCAAATACTAAAATCGGAAATCGAGAGCTTTTCATGTCACAGATAGCAGTACTCGAATGGAAATGTTTACTTCACAAATAAATAATAATTTCTATATTGATATAAGTATTTCCCTTATATATACAAGATTTTCCCTGATGCGAAACCCCACTCAAGTTCTAAAATGTGTTCTTATTTCGTTGAGAACTTTTTCTTTTCGGTTTCCCCCAGCTGTAAATGTGAATAAAACAGCTGTAAAAGCATCTTCATTAACCATTAACCATTCCTTAGATTTAATATATTTTATACAGATTACAAAGTCTAATTCCCGAAGACAAATTGCCTTAGGCATAAAATTTGCTTAAGGCTTTCCATAAAAACAGAATTAACAATTTTTTTTAACATTTTTTTTGTATACATGCATATTTGTGAATTGTTTATTTAGCAATTAATGCTTGCTTTGCGGGCCTCCCCCTTCCCTCTATAAAACTGCCTAGTTCTTTGATACAGTTGAGAGCGTTTGTGATTTATGGACGAGACCCTCAGCGAATGTGTGAGTGGGGATATGAATATGAATATGAATATGAATATGAATAACCGTATCGAAGGCGAACAACGAGCCTCATTGTTCTGGGCGCTTGTTGCTCAATAGCTCCTACGGTCGGAATAATAAGCCAGTGCCCCCCGCACCCCGCACCCCGCCCACACCACGGCAAACAATTGATCTCTTTTTACAACGCTTACTCAATAGAACCGAAAGTCGTAATAATGCGCAAAAATATCATCAAAAATGATCCATTATAATGGGTTTATTTATCATTTTGTTGTACAAGTAAAATAAAAGGTAATGATCGACAACAGTTGTATGATGTGGAAATGAAGAGCCCAATACTGGATAGGATTGGGATATCTCCAAACTCCAGAAGAGATGGTTAATCAATCTGTTTTTTTTTTTTTAATATGAGCAAAAAATAAACCGATTCGATTATATTTACCAGAAAATGCAGCATTTCCTCCTGTTATATTGCTCTGGGACAGATCTGCTGGGATTTCAGTGGGAAACTGTCGTCGTATCATATCTGTTGATGGACAAACATCTTAACTAAATATATGATGCACATGCAAATATGCAAATTTGACATCCCATAAGCCCAAACCCGAACCCAATCCCCCTCTACCGTCCGTTAAATGAATAAATCCAATTTCACATCATTTTCAAAATTAAATTCAACATTTCCGTAATTTATTAGGCTGCTGCAAACACATTGGTTATGCATAAAAAAAAAATTAAGATTTACACATTTCATGTTCCATTTGTCTCTCGTGTGTCTGACTGTGTGTGTGTGTGTGTTTGTGTTTTGTTTTTGCTTTTAGGCTATTTACAGATTTAGGATTAAACATATGGCTCTGCTGCATATGCGGTAAAAAGTTAATTAAATTTACATGTTGCTATGGTTTCATTTGTTTTATGCAGATTTTTGCAATTACTATGCACTTTTCCGTTTCCGTTTCTGTTTCTGTTTCGCTTTCATTTATGCATAAGATAACAAGACTTAATTGACTAAAAAAAAAAATAAAGGCACCTGAGTTCAAATTGTTATTGCCAAATGTATATCAAATAAAGTAAAAATAATAAACGAAAAAAAAAAAATGTATATAGATATATATATAATCGAATAACGATGATAATAAGGCATATATGTATAGTATACATATGTATATTCATATGTACATATATGAGGGTGTATAAAGACACAATTAACGTAAAGCAATTATAATTAATTCATTTTATTTAATGGTATGTTTGTTGCTCCACCACTCTTCCTTCTACTGATTGACTGACTTACTCTTTGCGATATCCCCACAGATATCGGTGTATATATGTGTATGTCTATACATATATAGCATATCGTGTGTTTGTATATATCGCATTTTGATAGATAGATAAAGTGTTTTCCCTGAATGAAATGCTCGATATGTGCCCCGCCCCTGATTTCCAGTTAAGAATTGTTGGCTCTGGTGTTTCCCCCCTTGTTGCTTTGCTGACTAGTGCGTTGTCTCTCCATCCTGTCGTCCTGCATACTGCATCCTGCATCCTGCATCCTTTATCCTCCATTTGGACTACTACTACTACTACTGGCTATGGTTCCACGCTCCACTACTGCATCTTATACAGCTGCGGCGGCTCCTTGGTGGATGGTATACCTTGATCGAAATCCCCGAGCTCCGCCTCGTAAAGCAGATTATTTATGAGGTGCTTCACGGCTATCTTCGACTTCGCGGTCTTCAGTTTGCGGATTGTGATGGCCACGTACTCCCCGAATACGCCGTACTCATCCGCATGGTTGGCGCTCAGCCCGATTGTCTTCGACGGTGTGGCCCCGCTGCTGCTGGAGCTGCAGTTGCTCGATGTTATGGCCGTGCCCGTGGCTAGGTCCAAGGATGTGTTGCTGGTGTTGCAACTGGAACCGTTGTGGTTGTTGCTGCTGTTGTTGTTGTTGTTGTTGCTGTTTTTGGTGGTGTTGCCTCCTGCCAACGCTGAGAGATCACGATCACGATCACGTTTTTGTGCCATGTTTGTGGAATGTTTTTGCTGGTTTTGCTGCTGTTGCTGCAACGCTTGATTTTGCTGTTGCTGTTGGTGGTGGTGGTGGTGGTGGTGCTGCTGCTGTTGCGGCTGCTGCTGCTGCTGGGGATGTTGCTGCGGTTGCCCGTTGCAATTGTGGCTGTGGTTAAAGTGCTGCTGCAGCGCGTGAAACGCGAGCTGGCCGTGGTTGATCTGCTGGCCCTGCGATTGCGACTGTGCCGTCGCCGGCGACGACGATGTCTTGATGGGCGTCAGTGTCAGGGCCCCCACGACATGCTCCATGCCTAGGACCACGCCCGCACCATTCTCGTCCAGCGCCTTGCGCTTCCGATGATTGTAGGTGAGGTCCGTTGGCTTGTAGTAGTTGATGGGCGAGGGCGTACTGCTCTGTCTGTCCAGCATCCCCATCTCTGATTCGTGCTCTATCTGTGGTAGAAAAGGCGAAAATATTGAGGGTTTTTCAAATTAATTGGGAAATCCTATCTTAGTCAAGTCTGTCCGCCTGTTTCATCAGGCAAAGATGGGTCTGCCGAGGAAAACACCGGAACCTGTTCTACGTATGTATGTATATGTACATCAAAATACCCAATGACATTGGCGTCTGACGAAATCTGTGTCAGGTTATTTCATCAACTAAACACCAGATGAGCATCGCTTTATATTCTAATAATATCATCAGTCATTCCGTAGGTCTACGGTGTACGTTTAAGGGGGGAGAGGTCGTACCTTGATAAGGCCCGAAAGGCCCAAGTCATGATTACGTACATACATACATACATACATATGTCTGGGAAAGTAGGTAAGTATAAAGAAATATGGAAGCTTTGCAAATTCCAATTAAATTATCTATAATTTTCATTATGTTATTATAACCAACTCGTAATGACACAACAATATACAATACATACATATCTACAAATGTATTGTTTTTGAATCCCATGCCATTCGAAACTCCACAAATATTCTCTAATTACTCCCACGAACCCACTTGATTTGACGGCCACTCTAAAGTTAACATAAAACAAGTTTAAATTACGCCAAAGAAAAAAATACAAAAAAATAAAAATAATAAAATAAAAAAAATATATAGAAAAACTTCAACCTGTCAGATCAATTAAAGTGCGATTAACAGTCGGTTCGGAGGGTACTTACAATTTCTGTTTTCACATCTTCGGCGCTGATTCTACAGTAATTCTCTCCATCCAAATCGGAGGAGGAACGTGTCTGCGAAAGATCAGAAAAAAAGAGAATTAGTGGAGAATTCGCCAGACAAGCAGCAACAAAGAAAAAATAATAATAATAAAAGCAGAGGTAGATCCAGTGGGGTGTGGGGAACGGAGTGGGGGGCGAAAGAGAAATAGAAAACAAATTAGAATAATCATAAAGAAAAGCACACAGATGAAAAAGCTCACACAGATGGGGCCCCCGAGGCCCGAGTCTGAGACGAGTCGAGAGGCGCAGAGTCGGGCCGGGCCGGGCCGGGCTGCTGGCGATTGAATTAGTCACGGTGGGGCAGGGCGGGACGGATCGGATCGAGAGGGACCAAGTCAACATTGAAGTGGACCAACGGGTAGACGGACAGACAGACAGACAGACAGAAAAACAGACAGACGTGAGACGAGTAACCAAAACACACGAAAAATCAAACGAAAATAACACAAGAAGCATCACAACTTTTCGAGAGGCATCGAATTTTGTATACCCTATTAAACACTTATACCAATATTATGGGCATTATGGTACTTCCTTAACAGGAAGCTGAGTAAATTGAATATACATATATGTATGTATATATTTAGGAAAACAATGAATGCTCTTTCAGTTCGTTGTCCCACCACCATCTTTGGCCAACGAGCCGGGGAGAACCCCGTAGCAGGAATACATACCCTATCGCGGTAGGGTATTAAATAAAAACCGAATGAGCGAATGAAGCACAAAGCAAACATCAGCAAAAAGCAGCAGCAGCAACAAAACGCAGTCGTCCAGCCAGCCAACAACTTGCTGTATTGGAACTGCTGCTGCGCTGCTGCGGTTTGGGGGCGGCCAGGCATTGATGAGCGGAATGGGAGGATGGTGATAAATGGGGAAAGGGGCAGGGTCGGTGCAAAACGTGGGGCTGACTGCCGATTTCTACGGCTGATGCAACACACATACATACATTTATGTTGTTCGTGCATGTATGATTGTACGTGTGTCTATTTGTATGACGGTCGCAACAGAAGCAGCAGCAACAGCAGCAGAAGCAGCGCAATCAAAGCCAGTTGACACTCACACCAGTGCAGACTGACGCCAATACCAGCTTCTCAAGCGCATGCGACGCAATAGCCACGACCAAGCACAGTGGGACTATGCGCTCAGACTTGGGAAATGTTTGGAGACCGATAATAAGTACTTTCTTGTGGATATTGCTAGTACGATATATCTATAAAAAGTCATATCTTTTTAGAGTACCGAAAAAACTCTATCTACTAAATATATTCTTCTCTAAAATTGAATATGTTAAGCTTGCAAGATCCACCAAATGTTTTGAAAAAATTAAAATCTTGCCCCACTGTGCGCCACCGGTTGCGCCGATGCCTCTGCTTCTGCCCCGCTGCTGTTTCTGAGGAACCGCTAGACAGCGACAGCGCGTGTGCTGCTGGCTGCTGCCGCAAAACAAGTCAAACCACACTCACACACACGCACACGCGCGCATGCAAAGCTCAAACGAAAAGTTTACACATACACATACATACATACATATGTATGTATGTACATTCAAACACAACAGTGGACACATGTGTATGCAAAATATGTAAAATCCATAGTGTTAGAGAGTGATAGAGAGAGGGGGGAGTGCTTACCACAGTTGCTGAGGAGGGGGGACGACGGCAGCCTCCACCAGTATCGCCGCTCTCGTCGAGATCTTCCTCGGCGCCACCAGCATTAACATCCCTATCCAGACTGAGGTCCCGCTCTAGATCCCGGTCGCGATCCCTGGCATTGGCCGCTGCCGCAGCCGCTGCCACAGCGGCCACAGTGGCAGCGATGCGGGCGGCAAGCTCCTCGTGCTGCTGATCAACAACCTGTTGCTGCTTTCCCGCGGCCGCCGCCGCAGCCGTCAGCTGTTCCAGATCCAGGCTGTGCATTAGCGTCAGCTTCTCGTCCGTCTCCGTGTCCCCATCTGGATCACAGTGGACTCCATCGACGGTCATTACGGTTATGTCTCCGTCCAGGGCACTGCCACCGTCTCGCTCTCCGTCCAGAATGAAGCGGATGGCCTCGTAGGCAAACCACATGGGCTGGTACAGCACGCCCCGACTGCGCCCGCTCAGCACCTTGCCGTGCTCCCGGTGGAAAGAGCTGCGCAGTGATTTGATCTTGGAGCGAATCGAGCGGATCTCCGTGCCGTACTTCTCGCTGAGCAGCTTCAGGGCCTCGTACTTCGTCTGCTTGATGTGGTAGCCCTTCGTGTTGGGGTCCCACAGCACCCGCTGACGCCGGTAGTCCTCGATGAAGCCCAAGATGGTGGCGCGCGACCATTCGACGCGGTCGACGGGTGTTGGCGTCGGTGTTGGGGATGGCGGCAGAGGCATAGGCAGCACTATGGCATTGGAGTTGGCATCGAGCTTGTACTGCTGCTGCGCTGCTGCGGCGCTGCTGGACATCGTGGTGAAAGTTTTCCTGTGCCCGCTCCCCCTTGCAGCTGCTGGCTGTGCTCAATGATGGGGCTGGTTGGGTGGTGGTGCGGTGGTGGAGGTGGGTGCAATGAGGCTGAGGTGGGTAGGAGGTGCAGGCTGCTGCTGCTGCGGCTGGAGGAGGTGGTGGTGGGAGAGTAGAAAGAGAGAGAGAGAGAGGAGGCAGCAGCAAAAAAGGCGAACGCAACGCGACGACGAAAAAGCGTCCACAACACGTTGCTTTTGACTTTCGACTGAGGCGGCGGCGGTGGTTGGCGGTTGGCGGCTGCTGGTGTGTGGTGTGGTGTGGTGTGGCAGAGCGGCAGCGGCAAGTGCGGCCGCGGGCAGCGGGAGCAGGCAGCGGCGCGTCCAAACGGCAGCTCAGCTGCACTTTGTGCGAGAGAGAGAGAGCGAGAATGTGAGCGTGGAGAGCGAGCGCAGGCAGGCAGGCGACGTCAACGCTGTCGCTTCGTCCAAAATCAACGCAAAGGTGTGCGACTCTCTCTGTCTGTCTGTCCGTGTGTCCGTCTTTCCGTGTGTGAGTGCTTTGCTGCTTGCAGCGGTGGCAGCAGGCGGGCTTTTTTTTGCGCGCCGACGGAGACGAAGACTGAGAGACCTGTTGTTGCTCGACTGATAATGCGCGCTGTTTTGTTGTAGTTGTCGTTTCTATTTGTTGCTGCTGTTGCGCTATCAGCTGTTTTATTGCATGTGGTTGTTGTTGCCGCACTACGTGCGACGCCGCTGCCACTCGGCGGTTGCTGTTGCCACTCGGCTGGCGGCCGGCTACTTTGCGTGCTGCTATTGCTGTTACTGTTGCTGTTGCTGCTACGATCCCCAACACCAACACACGTTCCTGTTGCTGCTGCTGCTGCTGTTGCTGCTCGCTCGTTTTGTCGCCGCTTCGTCGTCGTCGGCGTTCGGCGCTCGTCGTTCGCTGTTGAAATCACGATTTGTACTAATTTCACATATTTAAACTGTGTGTGGCATGCGCGCTGCTCCAAGCAGCGGCAGCGGGGCCGGTTGGTTGCTGGTTGCCGCTGCCGCTGTTGCTGCTGTTGGCCGTAAGTTCGTCACTTGCTTTTTCGCTCCTCCGCCCCTCCTCCCACTACCACAGAGCACTCTCCCTCTCCACTCTTCTCTCCACACACTCTCTCGCACACACCTTTCCAACCTTGTGCTTGTTGTTGCCTCGCTCGTGTCGCGAGTTGCGATCGCTGCTGCTGCTGCTGCCGCCGCCGCTGTCGCTACCGTCAACAGCAACACGTTGCACAGTGGGCACCGTTTGTTAGCTGAGCCTTCTGCGCATGTGGCACAGGGCTGCCAAGAAAATTTTCTGGCACTTTAGCCACAAAAGTGATGGCGACCATGATGCCTGCCTGGAGAGGCAAGCATCAATATACTCGCGTATATACACATGAATACCTATTAATAACCAGACATATGGGTACAGTGTGGCAAATGTGACTGTATTGTGGCAAGAATGAATACATGCAACAAAAATAATCGCTTTGCTAAATGTACCACTTCACATATTAATATTTCAATATTACTAGACCATTAGAATAGGTTTTTAGAAATATTTGGAACATTTAATATTTAGTATGTTGACATATGTACATATGTATGTATGTACATATAAAGGCAGAACAACGCTCAAAAATATGAAAAGAAAAAATCCTACATTATCCACTGCACTTTACCAATCTCATTCCTTATGTTCTTTGCCCCACTGTGTTTCGGCAGTCAAAGCTGTAAATATTATTGCTGTCGCTGCCTGGTCCTGCCCAGCCCGCTCGCTCCCCCCTCGCTTAACACTCAGCAACACTGAGAGAAGTTGTTATCGTTGCTGCCGTCGCGTTGTTGCTGTTGTATTTGGGCAAAGTAAAAACGAATAAAAAAGGTAAAAGCCGAAACGCCTGAAAACACGGTAACAAATTTAGCGAGTCAGCAAAATAACAGAAAAAGAATCAAAAAAGGAATTGCATTTCACGGCGAATATGGATGTTTTTGGGTTTCTGTAATTTATACCCTACATCGAGGACGCCACGGTTTTCTTTCGATGTTTGCAACGCAGCGTAGGAAACATACATATGCAAACCAATCGGAAAGCAAGACCTTGTCAGAAAACTTGTCAACCAGGCAGTGAATTTTCATTTCTATGCAGAGAACTGAGTCAAATTACAATATGTTAAGTCGGATCAAAGCTGATTGACTTGCAAGGGTATCAAGGAATCGGTCTCCGCAGCTAATTCGCCTTGTCGTTTTTGCTTTTGTTAATCATGAGGATGGTGTGTTGCTTGAGCGGGGAGGAGAGGGAGGAACGTTCTGTGGCTCTGAGACCCGAAGTTGTTGTCGCTCACGTAGGCGCAGCGCAGCGGCCACTTGTCTTCGTTTTGTTTTTGCATTTACTGTTGACATTAGACTTTATGGTTGCCTGCGACCTGCTCTCCATATTCTCTCTCTCTCTCTGTAGCTCGCCCACTCACTCTCTTGCTTTTCGTGCCTTCAGCACGTGCGAATGTTTTCTCATTTCGCCGAATTTCGATGTAACTGCATGTGTGTGCATTGTGTGTGTGGGACAGGGACAGGGATAGGCACAGATTGTCTAGGGCAGCGAGGGCTTATCAGTTTGTTCAATCTCTCTCCACCGACCTCCAGCTTTCGATGTGCTCTTGAGCTCCCTTCCTTCCCCCCACTTTTGTTTCATATTGCGGAAGCTTTCGCGTTTGCCTTGCCCGCTTCTTCTTATTTTTCTCTCCATCGCGCCTTAACGGCTCATTATCAGGCACTGCTGCTACCGACGTCGGCAGCGACGTGTTTGCCGCACCTACGATAACGGCATTAAGCTGACATTTTCATGCAGCCCGGAAAACCGGCTGTGTGGACCGCTCCTTGCAGCCAATCCCCCTCCTCACCCTGCACCATTTGAGCAAGCATAGTGAGTCGCAGTCCGAAATTGGCTCTGCCTGCGTCAGCGTTGCGGTGCAGAGATTTTTTTTGCCATCAATTTTCGCCTCAAGTTGACAAATTGACGTTCAAAGTTGTTTGCGCTGCATTTTTAGCCACAGTTTCGGTTGCGCTGCCTGTTTTGCCTCCTTCCATGCCCCCTCCCGATTCCATGACTCTTCAGGCAGCCCAACCAACGGTATCCATTGCTCGTTCCCGTTCTGTTTCTGGTTCCTTATTATGTTATGATTTTCCGCACTCTTGTCATTTCGTGCTACCTTTAAATGTGATTGCCAGAGAGTGTGAGTGCGGGAGAGTGAGCGGTTACTTGTTTGTGTGAGTGTGTGTTTAAAGCTGACGACTTTACAGTGGGTGGGAAAAGTTTGTGTTTGTGCGATTGAATGGGAATTGAAAATGTTTTAAATATAAATTTTTAATTAATAAATAGTTTTTGGATAACTATCAGCTGATTTCCGTTTTGATGTTAAGGATTTATCAGCAGATGCAAACTTTTTTGCGCCACTGTCCGTTTGCGGAATACATAAATTGCAATTTCTGTTCCTGCTGTCGCTCTGCCCCAGCTTCTGCCGCTGCCGCTGCCGATGCCGCTGCCTGTGCTCTGCTGTGTTGTTACTGTTGTTGCTATTTCAGTTTGTCATTGCCATCTAAAATGCATTGAGCTGTCACATTAGAGGAGCAACTCGATACGTCAGTCCCCCGCTGCTTTCCCTCTCTCTACCATTCCATTCTCAATTCAGCTTCAGTGCTGCGCTCTGTTCTCCCACTCCTACTCCTACTCTCACTCTCTTTTTCTTCTTCTGATCACATCACCTTCCTTCCTTCCATTAGTGGACCCTAAGCATTTTACTCAAAGTTGTGAAAGCATTGAAAGCTCTCCTTTCTGCTGCTCGTTCTTTTTTGTCAATCAATTTCGAAGGTGTTGCTGCTGTGGATGATGTTGTTGCTTGTGGATGTTGTTGCTATCGTTAGTCGTTGCGTGCACTTTAGTGGAAATTGCTGTTGACGTTGGTTATATGGAATACTTGTAAGTAAAAATACATATTTTTATTCAATTTCCAACATCACGTCGGGACGTCGCCACTGTCATCGCTGCAGTTGCAGTCGCAGTCGCAGTCAGCGTCGTCGTCCGCGTCACTGTCGCTGACATTGTCTTTTGTTATTTTTGCAATTGCCCTGCTCCCCGCCTTCTGCTCCACCCGCTTTGTGTTTTTCTGATGTTTTTTCTACTCTTTATTTAATTTTTTTTTTTCAATTATGCATCGTACAATGCTTTTCTCTCTCCTTTTTTGCACCTCTCCGCCCCGGGGGAGGGAACGGCGACGGGGACGGGGACAGCCGTGCAACGGTTCAACTGTTTAGCCTGTCGCGGATTAGCCGTGCAGCTGTCGCTGTCGCAGCGCTGCAAAAGCATTTCCTTGTGCCCCGAAGCTCTCTCCCGCCCCGACGCGACGGTCCCATCGGACGACGCTGCCTCCGCTAGTTGCCTTCTAAATGAAGTGGACTGGCAATTTTGTTGCAGTACAGGGTAGACATAGAGTACTGGGGTATGTTCAGGTTGCAAAGTTGCATGTGACAGGCGGAAGATGGAAATATAGTAAGACATTGGATACTTGTGGGCTTATTGGTGGTCTAAATTGCTTATGGCCATGTTCTAAGTAAACCTCAGAGGGAATATTGAAAGGTACATAACAGGGTATTCCATAGTCCGAATATCGAATGCATTTCCTACTTGTGTTGTGTACCGGACTAAGCAGCTCCTGAGTGAGTGAGCGTTTACTTATTTACTTAGTTGCCTGAGTTTTGCAACTGATGCGTATCTGATGGCCTGGCCTGGCCGGACTGGACTGGGCTGGACTGGACTGGTCGGGGGACTGGTCGGAGGCCTGGTCCGGGCTTAGGCCTGGCCTGGGTCTAGGTGCTAACGGGAAGTCGCCGTTGAGTGAGCGGCCAAAGGAAGTGCATTTGAATGAATGCACATCTGATAAAGCCTAATACCCATAGACAGCCAACGCATTTGCACTCCATATCCCATCCCCTCACCACCTCCCCACCCCCTCTACCGCCCATTCTACTCACTCGAGTGGCCAGGCACTTGGGATCTGTTTAATTAACTTTTTGTTTTGCACCGATTTGTGAAGGTTGAGAGCTAACGCCAACACAAACCATGCGAGGCGTCCAAATGATTTGTGGGCTTGCCAGATGGAATCTGGCTCTAAAGAGGTTCTGTTTTGTTTTTGTTCTGTTCTGTTCTGTTCGGTTCTGGAACGGGTCCAAATAAGTCATCGACAGAAGGTTGCACTAGTTCTTCTGTTAATAGAACTATTTTCACAGTTCTCGTCTGCTTCTTCCTTTATCCCCAAAGAGATTTATGATCTATCCAGGAAAGTATGATGGTTATGCCAGGAAACTGTTACAACGAGTTGCATATAGAAGATACCAAATAGTTTTCATCTTAATAATATCTTTGGATTCATACAGTTTTGGGCTCAAACACAATATAACCTATAGCCTAGAAACTTGTTGGATATCCCATCCGTAACTAGTGATGTGTCTCCCAACTATCCTGAGATCGTTATATGAAAAGCAAATCTTCTTGAAAGTAAATACTCGTCTTCCTCTTCTTTTTTGGCTTCCCATTCGTTTGGAAAGTTTGGGGCATTCATTTAATTAGAATCCAAATCATTTGATAGGTACAAGACCTTTAGTCATAGTTGCCCCCGTTGGTACCGTTGCCCGCCCCGCCCCGTCCCGCCTCGCTCCTCCTTCCTTTGCCCGTTGTCCCGAGGGAGGTTTCTATTGACATTGTTCGAAAAGTTTTGCTGGCTTCCATTACTCCAGAGAGGAGGATGGTGGGAGGGGAGGTTCGTTCGGTTCGAGTTGTTTTGTTGCAAAGTTTCACAATATTTTTTGCTGAAAAGATGTTAAAGGGTTGCTTTTGGGAAGCGAAGCGGCAGGGAGGGGGGGTGGAGAGGCCAGAGAGATACCCGGTCCGGCGAATGATAACGGTGTATGTACAGTCGACACCCTCTTTCAATTTTCGCATCAAACTTGGCTATTACCAACGCCCCCTAACCCCTTAGCCCTCCCATATACTATATTGTTCTCTGTTTACTTTGCTACTTTAGTTCTTAAAGGAAGTTTTTCACGGGGGTAGGGCGGAGCAGCAGCAGCAGCAGCAGAAGCAGAAGCACCAACCCCCCGGGAGGACTAACAACAACCACAACAATCTCGCGTGTCCTTCGGAGCTGTTCCTATACCATCCATCCATCCAACCAACCATCCAACCATCCATTCATTCATTCATTCATTCATTCATTGACACAACTCCATCATTAAAACTTAAATGACCTTCCTGGGAGGACGAACGACGAACGACGATGAGGATGAGGATGAGAATGATGATGATGATTGCTTTCGGGGCGATTCAAACTTTGACTCCTGATATCGCACTCATTCACTCGCTCATTCAATTTGGCACTCCCCAGATTCCCCTTATCCTTGCTGTGTATTCCCTGCGTCTTCCGTCAGCTGCTACTGACATTCTATTACCGGCCCGGGTGGACTCCGGGCTCGGGCTTGGGCTCGGGCTCTATCTATCTATCTATCTATGAGAACTATCTTCATCTGTATCTAGACACGCATTAAATGCTTTCTATTTAATGAGTTCTCTCTCTTCCGTTTGCTCTTTCTCTGGATGGGTGGATGGATGGATGGATAGATGGTTGGTTGGTTGGCTGGTTGGTTGCTTGGTTGGTTGCTTGGATGCTGCTGATTTACATGTTTCTCTCTCTGCTCTGTTTAATTGCCCGGACCCGGACCCGGACGCTAACGCGAACGACGACTCCATGGAGGAGGATCCGGCATATGCTTGACCTAATGGTGGGTTGGTTCCACAGTTCCTCCGGCTGGATCTATCACACGAGAGGTCTATGACTCATTTATCATGTGTCAGAATGTTTAACTAAATGGCACTTTGCCGAAAAAGTTTCTCTCGTGGCTGGGCTCCAGGGGTGCGGGGAGGGGGTGTTTGCTAAGTAGTTAGTTTTAATAGTTAGCCGCCTCTCGCTGTCCAACATAAATAACTCGCCACGCAACTCCGCCGCTCCTGTCCGGCCGGGTCCCGCCCCTGGTTTTGTCAAGAAAGTGCTAACAATCTTCCAGATACTTTTCGGACGTTGTTAGCGTGATGAATGAGCCACCAGACCCCCAGCCCCCCCCAGACCACCAGCCACTCCCAGCCACCACCCAGCCCCCATGCACATGTGGGAGGGGGAAGAGAGAAAGGCTAAAGCATAATTATATGCAGGACCAGTCGACAGAAAGATGGGGGCGGGGGGGTTTGGGGCAGACCACAAAATATCTTAATCAGAATATTCCGTTTGCTTCTCCCGGACGAAAGGAAGGAAGGAAAGACCCCAAAAAGGGGCCAAATGGTAGCCAACGATTTATGGAGTTCACCCTTTTGTTAACCAGCTGATCCCATACAAACATACACACACACATACACATACACATACAAATGTATGAACCATCTTAAAGCTGTTGATACATATTCCAATGAAATGTGGGGGATGCCAGGCCATCAAATTGAATGAAACTAATTTGCATAAAGCCAAGGCCTTGTGTCCAATGAAATGCAAAATATACCGAATGTTATATAGATTTCAAGAATATATTAACTCTCTATTATATACACAAGTTTTGATATTTTACTCATATCGGTACCCAAGAACGAAACGAGGGCGTAGGTGGCTTATCCCTCCGTCTAATGTATATATTATAATATTATATATTTTAGAATAAATCGAAATTTCCAATTAGATAGAGAATCGAATCATTGAACCTGAACCTGAACCTGAGCCGGCCTTAATCCTATTGTTTTGCCTCGAACCTTTCCGATTACGGCCCACATCTGTGTACAATGTATGCATCCTGGATATTGCATTTTGCTATCAAAGTTTAGGGATCACCATCACCATTAACCATCCTTGATGGTTTCCTGATGTGCGAAATATTCAATTGGAATTGCATGCGCCTCAAGTGCCTGGAAAGCAACCCTCTTCCGGCTATTATGGATGTATTATGTATTTCAGGGGAGTGAGGCTGGGCCGGAGGACTTCTGGGTGGATTATGGGACAATTGTCGCTGTCGGGGGGGAGGGGGGTGAACGCTTGATATACGTACAATTTGCATCTCGTTGAACGGTCATCGTTATCAGATGGTTCTGGTATCCTGATATCCTGATATTCTGATATTCTGATATTCTGATATTCTGATATTCTGGCAGAGGCAACAAACAAATATATAATACATTCCACTGTGCCATTTACCGCTACCGTTGGGCCGTTGGGCCATTGGCATTGCGATTGCGATTTCCATTGCCATTGCCATTGCCGCTGTTGCTATTTCCATTTCCGTTTCGCTGAACCTCATCCTGGGACCTGGGACCTGGGACGTCGCACATCATTCGCTGTGCGTAATATCCTGCTCCTGCTGCGTTTTATGCCCCGTTCCGTCCCGTTCCTCGAGGGTTGGGTCCAACACTTTTCGTAATAAGTGTATTTA
The DNA here is from genome assembly GCA_963969585.1 of Drosophila helvetica. Classification (NCBI taxonomy): domain Eukaryota; kingdom Metazoa; phylum Arthropoda; class Insecta; order Diptera; family Drosophilidae; genus Drosophila; species Drosophila helvetica. The sequence continues at coordinate 50,981,589 of OZ018401.1, read as the reverse complement.
CTTTGGCCTCGGTCTCGCACCGCGCCGCGCCGCGCCGCGCCACTCCGCGTCTCTCTCTCTCCTCCTGCTCTTTGTGTGACTCTGGGAATGGGTTTCGTAATAATGGATTTCATTAAGGCAGCAGGACAATGAGGCCCAGGCCTTCAGCTTCCTTCGGGCCTTTCCCTGTGTGAGTGAGTGTGTGTGTGTGTGTGTGTGTGTGTGTGTCCTGACATGGACGCCAATTCAAAGTACGCCATGCGTAACAAATAAATTCATTAAGCGCAGCCAATGCTCAGCGTCGACGCTCAAACATTATCATCAATGGGCAGAGGGCAACAAAGGAGCAGCAACAGCAGCGGCAGCAGAAGGACCAAAGGATAACACGGGAGGTGGTCGAAAGCTAAAGAAAGAGCAGAAGAGTGGAGAGGAGAGGAGAGGTGGTTAGTGGAACCGGTAACCGGCTGACTGAATGATAATAACAAAAGCCGCTCGGCTTGGCACGCGTAATTAAGTCGCATGTACTCGTACGATACCCGCTCCGATAACCACCGAGGATCCCAGGAGCAGCCAGGAGCAGCCCCTCACCCAACACTGCCAGAAACCTGGGAGAGCTCTCAAGTCAAAGATATGCATAGTAATCCGGAATGCGAGAAGAGAACTGCGAGAACTAGGGATCGAGGAGTGGCCCTAATTATTATAAAGGAAATATCCAATCATAAATTGCTTTACACTCGGAGGAAAGTGGCCTAGTAAAAGGGTAAACCCCCATATTTCAATGAAATAATAATCAAAATAATTCACTTTGATTTAAACATCAATTTAAAAGGCTTAAAAATAATATATTACATTAATTCGTGGGAAATATATTCAATATAAATATGAAAATATTTAATTAAAAAGTGAAATATATTTAATTTAAATATAAAACAGATTTAGATTGAGGTGAAATATTTTCATATTTATTTCAATATAAACACAAATGTAAAGCACATTAAAATCAATTTTTAAATATTAAATTTTTAGCAAATATATTTAATGTGGATAAATATTATATGATATAAATATTTCCACTCTCGGTGCAATATTATTGGTATAAATTTGTATTCGATTCGTAGGGCTTTTTCTGGTATTCAGACAATTTTCGCTCAGTGTACCATTCCAATCATCGGCCCCCACTCCTCTGCCGAATGTCGGCTCGATGTTTATGATTATGGGTAGCTCCGAAAAATAGGCAGGCATCGTCGTGGCCAGAGGAGGACCCTGGTCCTGTGACCAGGATTAACGTGAAATTGTCAAGTGTTTTTGTTGCTGCTGCCTGCTCCTCCCTGCTGCTCCCTGCTGCTCCCTGCTGCTCCCTGCTGCTTTGGTCTTCCGGTGTTGCGACGTTTAATTAAAATGTATATGAGCCGTGAGAGAGTGAAAGATGAGAGCACATTCCACAGGAAGCTGCTTGGGGTACGGGTTACGGGGTACGGGGTACGGGGTTCAGGGTGCAGGGGTGCAGGGTTCAGGGCGTCGTGCTGCCAACCGCAGAGCAAAAGTTATGGATGCCCTGCGATCCGCAGTCGCATCATAAATTTCAAATTAATCAATGGGCTTATGAGGACAACAAAGTCCTTGGCCATCCTGCTGCCGAACCACCCCCCCTCCCCTCCCCCCGAAACGAGGCTTAAACGAAAATTGAAACTTATGCGTGTGGCCAGAGGACTCGGAAGAGAGAGTCCACCCGGTGGTGGACCCCTAGAAATGCATAAATTCCTTGAGCCCTCAGATTTGCTCCTCTCATTTCCAGGGGCTTTATATGACAGCCCGACACTTGCCTGACGGATGCCTTCTTGTGGTTACGGGGGAAGCGACGGGAAGGGTTTCAACTCGCAAATTGTCGGGCAGTTAACGAAACTCGACTTTAATTGGGGTTGGGGTTGGGGTTGGGGGGGGTTGGGAGGTTGGGTCTGCTGGGATTGTCGAAACATTTTACTGCCAGTCGATGTTGATGCGGCATTTATTTGAGAAAGAAATTCATATATTTTCAGCTTTTGTTATTAACCGAATTCTTGGGGCCATCTTGGGATATAGAACTTGTAGAACGAAACCAAAATCTTTGAATAAATTGAAAGCTAAATGAAAATCAGATCAATAATATTATAATAATAATATAATAAGAATTTAAGTAGCTATATATGGGAAAGCTCGGAAAAATTATGTGATTAAGGTAAGAATTAAAATTTTCAAAGCGTGTAATTACTCGTAGGATGTTTCGCAAAGGTTTATGCTTCCAAAAAGCTCTTATGATAAAATAATTTAATTACACTTAAAACTATTCTTTAACTCAAAAGAAAACTATATTTAAATACTAGTTGATATATACCAAAGGCACTTGTGGGTTTTCGGAGAACTTAAATGCAAATCTCTGCCTAAATCCTGTACCTGGCATCACCCATCAGCAACCCCATCAAGATGGTTCGATAAGAATTCACTGAAAACCTCAAGAGCCTGTCCGTTGTCCAATTTTCCAGTCGAACTTAGAGTTCCAGGCCAACAGATGATAGAGTGCCCCAAAGGGGTTAATTTTGCAAATAAATTTTAATTTGTATTTCTTTGTATTTCGAAAACGTACCTGAAGCCACGTTTTATCAGCAATTAATCTCGAAAAATTATATAGTATTTAATTATATTTATTTTCGACTTTGCGCAATTCAGATGCCGTCATATTTGTTCTACCTACCCACCTGTTACCCCTCCACTGTCCCCTGTCTACTGTCCGTTTGGGGGGATTTTAGAATCGGGCGCAGTCGGAAAACATTTCGGATGGCTAATTGCGGAGCCCTTTTCGGCTGGCCAAGCGAATGGGCGGGCGGTGGCTTTTCGGTGGATTCATTAGGCCACGAAATTGGAATTTATTGCGCAGATTTGAAAGCCATCTACTCGCACAAAGAGCCCATCCAGTGTCGGAGGCGGAGGCGGAGTCAGAGGCGACCCATCCACACGTGTGCGACGGCCCACAACGGAAAGAAGCCTACCGAAAAAGAAAAACAACAACACCAAAAAGAAAAAAGGTAAGAAGTGGAAACCCTTTGCCTTTGCCTTTGCCAACGACCGACAACCGACAACCGACAAGAGCAACAATAATGGAGTAATGGGCTAATTAGTCATATCCAAGGCAGGCCAGGCCGCTGGAGAGGCCTAAAAGCCTTTCAGTCGGCAAGCCCAACAATGGGTCGGCAAAGTGTTACAAATATCACACTTAACGGCCAAAAAGAACTCGACCATGTATGGAAAACAGACCAAAGACCACAGGGCAGAGGGTACAGGGTACAGGGCGCAGGGTACAGGGCGCAGGGTACAGGGCGCAGAGTACAGGGCGCAGGGTACAGGGCGCAGGGTACCGCTCGACCTGGTGATTAATCAAAGGCAATAAGCATGGAGCCAGAGCTGGTAGAACTGTTCATATTTCAAATACGTATCCGCTAGATACGCAACAGTCGACTGCGGCCATGCCGCATTCCAGCCATATGCAAATGACCGAATGGCCAAAATGGTGAAGGATGTGGCCGAACAGTGGCCGAAGCAGTGTGCGTGCCATGGGCCATGGAAAAGCGCATGGAAAAGCCAAGCGAGAAAACTAAAAAATTAAATGTATTTACATAACTCCCACCTTCCAAAGTCAGAGCCGCAGCCGCAGCCGGAGCCGCAGTTTGGGAAATGGCTTGAATAGCGTTTGCATTTCTCATAATCATAATTTACGCCAAAAACGGCCTCCACCAGTCGCGGCGGTCGGCGGCGCTCAATGAGAACAGCTGACAGTAACGGCCCGCACAGTGGTTGGGGCATCGCATTCGAGTGATCATAAAGTTGATTAAATCATGAGATAAAGCCTCATTAAGATGAAAGAATGATTGTATGCCTAACAGGCTGAGAAGGGCGCCTTTCGCTCTAGTCTCTCTCTAGCCTCCTATATTCTCTCCTCTTCTATATAGAAGCCCAAGATGGATCCTTTCTTTCGTATAGAATAAGGTTAAGGAATGCATCAATTAATGCTTCAGAAGATCTTTTTTAAATAGTGAAATTATTATTCAAAATCTGGAAACATTACCTGAAAGAATATAGGAAATATGGATTATAGTTGTTAAAGCACAATTATTGATAAATATATAAAGAGCATTCCGAGTAGATTAATATGGAATTTATTCTGATAGGATGGCTTTGGAAGGTCTCCTATATCGTTTTTGATTTGTAATATTATTTATTCATTAATTTGAATTCTTTATTTAAGCATTTCCTCCAGTGTTATTCAAATTATTCAATCCCACTGTGTGCACAATTTTCCAGAGCACACCCACTGTGCGGAATTCCACGCATATGCGTGATTATTTTGCGCCTCGGAGGCGGCTGAAAATGTTAATTAAATGATTTTCCCAGCGAGGGCCCCCGCCGAATGGAAAAACAAAAAAAGAGAGAAACAAAAGTCTCGATTGTGGCCAGTGCCAATGGCCAATGGCCACCGGTCGCTGGCCACCCTTCGGCCGTGGTGGTAGTGTTGCTGCCGCCACACCACCCTGGGCCGGAAAAGTGCCTCGAATTATGCATTACTAAAGGCATTTGCGGCTGTGGCAGCGGCTGTGGCAGGGGCAGGGGCAGGGGCGACCCACGCATATATTAGCGCTCAGATAGCGATCAGAGTCGATTCGGGGCCCGGTTCGTTCCTGGGCCTGGGACCGGGTCAAATGATTTTGCATATCGCTGGGCCGTTGGCTGTTGGCCGTTGCCTGTTGGTCAAAAAATGGTAAAAATGTCATGCGTAGCCGCAGGTCCGCCGTTCGAGACTGGGCTCTGGGTTCCGGGGGCTGGGGCTGGGGCTGGGGTGAGTGACGACTGACAGCGCCTCGAATAGGGCCAGCTCACGCACAAGGCTAACTAAGTGGCAGCCAGGCAGGAGGGCAGGTGAGGCAAGTGAGGCAGCTAATGGAGGGGGTGGTGGCTGTCAGGTTCCTCGGAACCAAACCGAGCCGAACTGACCCAGACCCAGGCCCAGACCCTCCCCCGTGCCTTTCCTCTTCACACGTCAACGGCAACAAAGCCGAAAATTAGTTAACATTTTTTGGTATTTGATGCCCTTACACCTGCTTATTAGCCCCGGGGTCCATCGGTTCGTTCTTCCGTCCTTCCGTCCTTCGCTGCTTAGAGCCCGGAGAGCGTGAGAAGTAGCACTACCTGGAAGATCATTAGGATAGAGGCGCATAGAGGGCAGAGGGCAGAGGGCCGAGGTCACAGGTCACAGGAAGTCCAACACAACAATCCGTCGAGGCTGGGAGGCCCCAGTGATCGATCTGATTGATGGATAGTGCTCGACTCGACAGACGTCTCTCTCTCTCTCCCTCCAGCGGACAATTGTCTTATAAATGATCCAGAAATGGATTGTATTCCTTTCCAATAGACGCGGGGACATTAATCTTAATTGATATGTTGACGAGAGGCCAGCCCAGGGACTACTGTCTCCTCTCTGAGAACTGATCCATTGAATCGGGCATATAATTGAGATTTGAGTTGAGAACAGAAGCAGGGACAGGGATGGGATAGAGGAACCTTCTAAGGGACTGCCATTCTCTCGAAAGTATTCCAATATTGGCAGTATTAACTAGCCTTGACTTAACGAATTTCGTAGCATTATTTTGGATTATTCTGAGTCGCCTGACTCCCTTGTGGGGTCGTGATCGCTCGAGATTTATTTCATTTACATCCCAAATGGTAAGCAGAGACTCACGTTACACGTTACACACTTGAAAGCGATTTACAACGCAATCAGATACTTATTGATATACCCGAATCGTGGCTGGATCGTGCTTTAATGAGATCACGTCACAAAACCGGAGCTTGGGAATATGCAAGATAATTGAATATTAGGCAAATAAATCGCTGCCGCTGTTCGTGAGTCACGTGAGTCACGTGACATGCATGGGCCTTGGGATCGATCGATTGGATACTGAAGTTCCGGGAATTAATTGCCCTTTGGCCGGGGAGTTCTTTGGTAATTAATTCGTAATACTTTCAGAGATAGAGCATCTGTAGGTCTGCCCAGTGCGAAAGTATTCGTCCGCCGCCCAATAACAATAAACTTTTCTCTTTGGCAGGTCTCTTTGGTCGGAGCACGGCAGAGGGCAGTGGGGAGTGGGGAGTGGCCGAGGGTGGGCGTCGAAGGCCCCCACTCTCCTTACGGCCGGACATTTCCAACTTCTAGTTTGGGTTGACGGCTCGACGAGTGACGGACGAGGGTCTCTGGAAGGGGAGCCGGGACTGGGGCGGGGGCTGGGACTGGGACTGGGGCAGGGACTGGGGCAGGGACTGGGGCTGGGGCTGCTGGCCAGGAGCGTGGTCCGTGGCTGCTTCGGCTTCTGCTCCTGCTCCTGCTTCTGCTTTTGGTTCTGCTGGCTTTGGCATTTTCAATTGTTGCTAATGAGTGCCACAAATTAATTAGGTTACTTCGTTACGCCGCCGCCGCCGCCGCCGCCGTTGCCGTTGCCGTTGCCCCTGCCTCTCTGCCTCGGACTCCGCGGCAACATTACATGACCATCGGGTTTGGCGAGGGGGTGGGTGGGGTCTCTCGGTCTCTGGGACTGTTGGCCGTTGTTGTTGTCCCGTTCCGTCCATGCTGCTGGCAGTGATAGTTGTTGAAAATTAGCATAAATTTCTCTTTCTTTCTTTCTTTCGTTTCTTTTCTTTTCACTTTGCTCGCACGGAAAATTGAGCAATTTTCCAACGTTTTTCACGTTCGTGCGGCGAGTGAATTATTAATTTAAAATCCCCTTATCACGAAACGGAAACCTATGCAATTCCCGGCCCAATTCATGTTCCGATCTTATCTCGGGATAATGGATGACAGGCACAAATATTACATGCCCAAAATCTCTGGATAAGAGACCACTTAAAGGAGGAGAGCACTCCAGCACTCCAGCACTCCAACTAGGGGGTCCCCCGTCCCCCTATCGATTACCCTACCGATAGCCAGACCACAATAAATCTGAATCCGCTGCGGATTAACTTCCATATACATGTATGTAATTACGAGTACCCTCGACATATAATTGAGGTAGAGGTCGGAAAAGTCTTTGCCAGGAGATGAATGGAACCGAAATTTATCAACTTTCCAGGTAAATGTTTCCACATTCATTCGGTAATTATATAGACTATGGATTTTCTCAGCTATAAATTCAACGAAATACTGGACGGACAGGGCTACAAGAAGGTACCAGAAAGAAAGGAAATCTATGGCGAGACAATTTATTTATTTAACGCTAAAAGTATTAACTTATTTTTAGTGCGCTAGTCACTGGGGTCGTATATATCGTTTGGAGGAGTATCTTCTTAAAACTAATTCTTATATATTAACATTTTGACATAAGTACTTACAAATTAGGTTTTATTTTTATTACTTATTTCCTAAATATGTTTTAATATTATTTTGGGGTTGCGCTCCAAATTGACTTAAGGTAATGGGGAAGATTGTTTCGTAGGGGCTGAATTGGGGTTGAATTTTTAAAATGTTACGATGGAAAAGCATTGCACGTCATGCGGCAGCGCCACTCGGTTGATTGGTTGCGAGGAAGACTGCCGCATGGGCCACTGGATGGTGCGGCAAATGATGAATATATGAAACCCATTTTAGAATGAGTATCAGTCGGTTCAAAATCGATTCTTGAGAGTCGTAGAAATGCAAAAAAAAATCACCAGTCTTCAGTCTCTCACACTCTTGCAAGGGTAAACCTGTGATTTTCTCAGTACACAGTTCCTTAAAGGGTTCTGCAGGGTTATATTTGGGAAATGTTGTCAAGGGTTTTAAGATTGCCATCGGATTCCCCCCGAACTTGCACCTCACATGAGGCACAAACATCCAGGATCCTTTCCAGGAAGCATCTTTCCCAAGGACACACATCCAAGAAGTTAACCGTTATGTGCTGCCACCGCTTAGAGTTATAAGGAGCATCTTTCCCAGTGGAGTTTATTGCCTTTGGTAGCCAAGGGAACCCCGATATGTTCGGTCCCGGAGGCAAATGTGAAACGTTAAATTGTGACTTTCACCGAAGGGATGTGTAGCGGGAGAAGGGAGAAGGGAAAAGGGTGGCAGGATAGCAGGATAGCAGGGTCCTTCATTTGGAAGCAAGGTTATTCGCTGGCTGTCCGACCACGCAGTTTTGTACGGGTATTACCTTTTTTCATCTTTCCTCCTCCTTCTCCTCCACCATCTTTCGGGCAAATAGTGAGGATTATTAGGGCTTAGTCGTGACTGTGTGTGTGTTTGTGTGTGTGTGTGTGTGTGTGGGTGTGCGTGTGAGGGTGTGCGTGTGTGTGGGAGAGGCGGCACAATTACACATGCACAAAGGATACGCCTAAGCGGCTTATGCCGACGCATCCAGAACGTTTCCAAATGGAACGGAACGATACAGTACGGAATACGACTAAAGAACAGAACAGAACGAAGCGGTGCGGGGCGGGGCGGTGCGGTGCGGGGCGGGGCGGTATGGTGCGGTTCTGAAGCGTGGGCGATGGTTCGGTTCGGTTCGGTTCGGGTCTGCGGTTTCCGGCTTGGTAAGCGCCCTATTATGAACAGAAAAGTAACGCTAATGAGTAAATCAAGTGCACATGTGTGCCGTTGAACTGGAATACCCCCAGCCCTGTCCCTGTCCCTGGCACACACACACAAACACTACTCCCCACCCCCCCCCACACACACAGACCCGTGCTCCAGTGGATCCTTTGAAGCTGTGGCAAACGGCGTGTTGAGGCATAAATAAGCCTCTCGTTCTACGTTCCACCTCTCGGCCCCTCTGTTCATATATGTATCGCCGCTTCCACCCGCCACCCCCGTCAGCCACTTGGCGCTGTTTTAATAGCTAAATTATGTAATCATGATGTGTGATACCAACACACACACGCACACACACATGGACACATACATGTCCTGGTATTTATGCAAATCCTGATGGCTGCCACGACGTTACTTCTTCTCAGAAACTTTTACTTTGTCCCGGGATCCAAGGATTCCACAGCGCACATCCCTTTGACTTGGCTTTGAGACCACTCCACCCCACTCTACTTCCCTTCTCTTAATACTCTTTCTGAAGAGGGTATTGTTAGTTAAAGAAGCAAAAGAGTTGATAAAGGGAAGGGATCCTCGCTTTACTTTTTATAGCCCCCAGGAAAATTGTAGAGATCAGTTCAGAGCTTCGAAAAACACCTCGAAATATTACCTACTAAAGATTATTATTGATTTTTAAACCACTTAAGGAACTGTCAACGAAGAGATAGCTGGAAAATGCAGAAAAACTCGAATGTCTGCAGGTAATTCCTTCAGGCTTCAAATATACTCTCATGTCCACGTGCTCCTTTACCATCCAAAATATCTCAAGACTGCTTAATGGATGGTTTTACATTTGAAATTACCAACCAGTATTATCCGCATTGGTTTGAAGCCAAACAACTCCAAGGGAAATATATTTTTTACCAAATATAATATGTTTTAAGCAGCCTTCAGTCTATCAACAATCTGGGTTGGGTTGTTTTCTTTTACTTTAAGGAGTGCAAGCATAAACCAGCCTCAGAAAATCAGGATCAGTTCAAAATAACTGAAAATATCCATTTTACAGAAGTGTCCTTATTATTTTTCACACAACTGTATATAATATTTGAGAAAAAAAACACTGGATAAGGGCAAGGGCATCCAAGGGCTTCGGCCATCGAAAAACGTAACCCTCGTTTTTGTTTTAATTTGAAATTTTTCATAATGAGCAACGCAATGGTTGGAATGGAATAAGGGTAACACCGCATATAAAGGATGCAAGATGAGGCAGGGCTGGTGGGGCTGGTGGGGGGCTTACAGTTCGGGGCTTTTGGCGTTGCCATAGTGTGAAGATTAAATTCTACTAATTAGTGATGCCAAGTGGGTGTTCGCGCATTTGTGGGAGTGCTCTCATATGTGTACGTCCCACCACGTATGTATGTATGGCAGCCAGAAATGTGAGGGGGCTGGGGCTGTGGTTGGGGTTGGGCGTTGAACCGAAGCCATCAAAGCAGAAGCCAGAGCCTGGCAACACAATTGCCAGCCAATCCTCTGAAGCCCTCGGCTCCGTCACTGCTGTGTGCCTCAATCCTCGCAGACAAACTACAAAGAAACATAGCACACAAAAACATATCCCATGCGTAATTCCCATGGCGCCACGGAATTTCGGTTTTAATCTCTGGCTTGTGCCCAGAGTCCAAGCCAAACAAAACTCTCGGTTTTTCGCCTCATTTGAAGCCATTGGGAGGGGACGGGTCGGGTCGGGGAGAGGCGTCTGATATTGGAGCTTCTACAAGTAGATGTCACAGCGAACTGGGGGTACAAGTATTACTCAACAGAACGATAGAATCCAACAGCGTGTTCTGGGCATTGGAAGGAAATTGCATTTCAGTGTAGAACTGCCACTTGGGCTCCCATTTCACGCTCGTTCTTTTCGAGTTCTGGCGCTTAGAAATTGTGTAGACCATGATATTTTTGTACCATTAATAGTGCTTTCAAAATGTACCAATCGATTGGCGGTTGGGCGATCGTGAGCCAAATCAAAGCCAGAGCCAGAGCCAGGCCAGAGCCAAAGCCTTTTGGGTTTCGAAATAAACTCCAGTTGACGTTGTAATTCTTGACAATTTGAGGGTGTAAATTTGAGTATTCTATCGGAGAGAGTTTATACCCGAACACGATTCCATATCATATTGTGGATGCCTGGCCATGGGTTCCCTGTACCAGGACCCGATGGCCGCTGTGCAACTGATTGTCATGGACGATACGATTGGCCTGCGGCTCGTGCCGGACAAGATAAGCCTGAGCGATGCGGTGTTCCTGCGACACGTGCTCTGTGCCTCGATCGTGCTGCACAATTTCTTCCATGCGGTTCTGTGCTACCGGCAGCTGCGCATGTGCAACAGCCACCAGGAGCCGCCGCCCCAGATGAGGGCCGTGATGTCGCTGGAGTCCTTTCAGGCGTCCAAGAACACGGAAATGCACGCCGTGGATCGCCAGATAATGGGCTACGTGTTCGACGCGATCTTCAGCTGCATTGAGCTCTACTTCGGGGTGTTCTTCGTCCTCTGGAGCCGGACCATGGCCTTGTACGGGAATGTGGGCGAGCTGGTGTGGCGCAATCTGGCCTACATGGCGTTCTTCTCCACCTACATGGTGATGCGAACCCTGCCGCTGGTCTTCTACGAGAAGCTGATGCTGGACAGCCGCTACAACGTGGATCCGGAGAAGACGGCCCCGCTGGTGGGTCTGGTGTGCGCCCTGGCCTTTGTCATAGTTTTCCTGCAGGTGCTGCTGATTCCGCTCACCGCCATCTTCCTGTATATCGAGATCTATGGCGGCTATTTCTTTATCCTGTGGATCTGGGGCTTCCTCTTTGCTGTGTCGGTGCTGACGCTGGTCTTCTTCAGCCTGTTCGGACTGCCCTGCCTGGGCAAGAGCATCAAGCTGCCCGAAGGCTCCCTCAGGAATGAGCTGCTCGACGTCCTGGAGGACTTTCAGTTCCCGGCGGACCGCGTTACGCTCGTGCACACCTTCCACATCGCCAAGGCCACGGCCTACGCGTGGGGCTACTGCTGCTGCAAGCGTCTCGTGATCCTGGACAATCTGATACTCAACCGGGCCATGCCGCTGGCCGATCTGCTGCCCGAGGAGGTCAACACGGGGCTGAGCGATGGCCAGGTGGCCGCCTTTGTGGCCCACCAGCTCTCCCACTGGCGCCACTACCACATGGTCAAGGGCTTCATCCTGGTCCACATCAGCCTGCTCATCTACATGGTGCTGTTCGGGACCTGCTACCACGTCCACTCGCTGTACGAGGCGGCGGGCTTCCCGAAGAACTCCTACCCGACCATCGTGGGCTACTGGCTGGTCTACAAGTACGTGATGCCCCCCTACCTGACCATCTCCAACTGGATCGTCTTCTACTTCATACGCCACTCCGAGTACACGGCGGACAACGAGGCCTGGCGGATGGGCTACGGGCACCTGCTCCGCGAGGCCCTCCTCAAGCTGTTCGCCGACAATGCCGTGTTCCCCTTCGACGACCACTGGTACCTCATGTGGTACCGCACTCGGCCCTCCTGTCTGCAGCGTATACGCAATCTGCAGCGGTTCGATCAGGGCAGCAGGGTCAGCAGGATGGAGCTGATCTGAGATCCGCTCGGACCTCGGACCACATGCACACACGCGTACAGACATGCATACATACACAAATACATATGTGTGTATGTTTTGTAATAATTAAAAATGGATTTTAGTTGATGCCACATGCCACATGCCGCCGCCTTTACCCTGGGCCTGACAGCATCAGGATTAAACTTTAAGTGGAGTGCCGGAGCGCAAAACTTTCCCGATCCTGGATGGGTGGAAACTTTTCCGCTGTGTTTTAATTAAAATTCGTATCAAATAAGCCGCTGTCATACCGCTCCTACTGCTCCCCCGCCCACCCGACCTCCCGCCCTCCTGACCGTTCTGTGTTCAAATTTTGGTCTTTTGGGTGTTAAAAGCTAATTTTCCGGGCTAAAGTTTCGTGGCATTAAGGAAATACTTTACTATCCCAAACTTTAACTGCAGCTGGAAACTATTTCAAATTGTCAAAATGTTGACTATTCGTGCACGCGTCTAGCCAACCAGAAGAGCCAACCCATTCGGGATAATGTATATAATGAATGCCCCGCCCCGTACACATCTGGCCGATGGCCGGAATCTCCGAAATGAGGTTGATTCAATACAAAATTCTTAGCTCTGGTACTCTCTGCAGAATTTCCGACATATATATGATTATTACTAAAGTCCAAGATTATAAAAAAAAATTGTATAAGACTATAACTTTGCCTCGATATATCTATCTATCAGTTACAGCCATTGTTTGGACACGAATAAGGATAAATCCTTTTTTTAAACCTAATAATTATTTTGAATATCCTGAAAGGCATGAAAAAGTTCGCAAAACTAAATCGGTTTTTTATTTGTAATTTTAAAAAATATCCCAGTCATTTATTTTATCAATAAAAAATTAAAATAAATAATCTTTGAATGCATTTGTGTTTCAAGCTTTTCTGAATCTCACAAGTTTGTTTAATTATTTGAAAATGAATAGTTAAAATTAAAAAATAGCAAACAAATACTAAATTAATTTTAAAAAAATATCCTAATCGTAATTCTATATGAATAAAAAATAAAATAAATATGCTTTAAATGCATTTGTGTTTCAAGTTTGTTCAATTATTTGCAATAATGGCAACCAACTGCCCAGCTTTGGATTGAGAGTCTGGTTTTGCCTTAAAGAACTCTCCCATCGGCACTTCCACGACTCCCCCTCCCATGGAAGCCCCGATCTGTGATGTGGCGCCCCAGCTGCGTCGATGGCGAAATGTGATTGAAACGATTGTTGACAGTCTGTTTGCACAGGTTGCCTACCCGTTTTTATGCTCTCGCCGCAGAGACACAGACTTTTCCACCTCACTGTGCCTCGCACTTGGTCGGGCGTTTCATTGTCTCATTGGCAATAAAAAAGGAGTCGTGTGCCACCCGCAATCCCGCCACACGCCACCCGCCACACGCCCCCGGGGCCATGGGGCACCCGAGTAGCTGTGCTGCTATATGTGCATCCATTTTTTATAGTTAAACGCGGCTGGTGTCTACTTTTTAACGGCTGCTGCCCCGCCGAATTATATTTTATTTTTCTCTCCCAAAATTTATTTTAAATGCCTTTCGACGACATAAAAATTAATGTCCCACCAGTCAGAGCAGAAGCAGCAGCAGCAGCAGAAGCAGAAGCAGTGCAGGGAAAATTGAGTGAAAAAGGAAAAACCAGCAGCGATCGTAAACTTATTTCCCGAGCACTCGCAATTGAAATCGCTAGGGGGTGGTCTTTGGGTGGGTTTGTGCCCGGGAAAATCCTCATTAATGGCAAAAACGATAACGAAAAAAAAGGAAGAAAAAAAAAATGGTCGAGTCCTTTGCTGCCACTTTGGGGCGCAACTTAATTAGCCAACGACCTTAAACGGATTGACGGATCGCCAGAAAGAGGCGGGTGCCATGGCTACAAGGGGGGTTTCCCCTTGCCCTTTTCTTTTTTTGGGCTGATGCTAAACCAATTACGCATTCAAACGGTTCACAATTTTCAAAGGACGATGTGGGAGGGGGAGGGGGTGGGGGTGGGGGTTCAGGGGCTCCACATGCAGATACTCATAAGTAGAAAAAAATGAAACACGACAGTGCGGTGGCGAGGAGGGAGAAATGCGTGAAAGAGGAGGGATAAATGCGTCGTTCTCTTCTTCCATTCTTCCATTCCTCCATTCCTCCATTCAACATTCTCTCAACAACTCCCAGACCACTCCGGAGCTCTGGTGCATGGGACTCCGGTGTGTGGAGTCCGGACGGAACTCTGAGGGTTGTCTCTGTTTCTGTCTCATTTTACTACCTCTGGCACTGCCTCAGCCGAGCGCTTGAGCGGTGACAAACGAAGCCTTTGCCCAACGTTTGCAACTTTGCAACACTGCAAGAAAAAATTGTAAGAAACCCTGCAAATACTACAAAAACTTTTACAAAACAAACTAGAAGATTAAACTAAAGACTTGAACTTTTTGGAACCTATATATGACGGATTTCTTCACATAAGATTAAGGATATGTGTGCATATTATGTATGGATAAACCTCTACAGATCTCTCCTTACCCTGCATATTACTTTGAACGAGACAAATATTAGGTGCTACGACTGGATGAGTAGGTCATACCCTCATACTTCGAATTTTCCATATACCCCCAAAATCTTTATTGCAAATTTTCATTAATTTTCATAATTTTCCTTCGGCATTTGCAGCGCCGAAATCCAAAAATTTCAAGAGGCTTGGGACTTTGTATATCTGAAGATATATCTAGGCAAAGTTGAAGTTTTCCACCATTTTTAAAGTTCCTTCAACTTTGACTTTTTTCAAATGTTTTTTTTTTTTTTTTTTTTGGTTCAATTTTTTCATTTTATTTCTTTACATAATTACATAGTTTTTCACAGTGTAGGTGCGCTGCTGTATGCATGCTGCTGCCCCTCCTCCTCCGCCGCGGCCCCGGCATTCACTTTGATGTTTTACTTTTAGTGCCTCTCCACGCTTGAGCTTCTGGGCTTCTGCCTCCGTCTGTGTGCGGCTCTATGATGATTTCTTTCCTGAAATTATATTTTAACTGCCAGTCAGCCTCTGCCACCACCACCACCACCACCACCACCACCCATGCCACCAAAAACTCTTCCGACCGCGCTCGGCCCACATGGGGGCAAGTGCATCATGTTGCTGGGGCATAAAAAGTAATGACAGCAGCGTTTCTCCGGCCCGATAATGACGAACGAGAGGCGGCCGGGGGGCGGCACGATGACGGGGCTGATGGCGATGATGATACTGCTGCTGCTGCTGCTGCTGCTGCTGCTGCTGATGATGATGGTGCAGTGTGTGCAGTGTGGAGTAGCAGAAAGTAGCTGAAGGATATGGCAGCGGCAGGAAGGGATGGACTAGGTATGCTGCCTTCGGCGCTTTGTGAAAACTTTTCCATGCGACAAAAAAGAATGAAGAAACTGCTTCGGCCAGCTTTAAGCATCCTGCCAACTTCCAACTTCCAACTTCTAACTTAAGTGTTATATAATAGTTTATGACATTAGAGCTCTTGAATTCCTTAGAGTTTTCCATTCCCGGAACGCCCATTGATTGGAATATACACTAGCCTCTGTGTGTCTCCAGTGACTTTCAAGGGGTGCAAAAGAAGAATCTTACCGATCCCCATCAAGGGGATTTTGGAGTGGGAACGTTTTGAGCCGCGGTCCTTGCCGCGACTTTCTAGGGATGCAAAAAAAAATCGAACCGATCCCAAGTAAGTGAATTCTTGAGCGGGAACATTGTGGCCTGCGGCAAGGACCGCGGCTCTACTTTTATTCGTATTATCTTATGACTTATGCAATTTATGCATACAATAAATTGTACACTCTGGTGTTTTGAAACACATTTGTAACTGTATACGACATTTTATTTCTCTAGCTTTTATAGTGTCTGAGATCTAAGAGGTCTGAGACGGGTGGATGGACGGAAGGCTATATCGACCCGGCTATTGATGCTGTTCAAGGACACGTAGGCTGCCTTTTAAGTCCGCAGCCTAATAGGGAAGGAGCAAAAAATATCATTGAAAATGCTTTTATTGCTTTTCAAAATATTCTCCATGATGGAAACACTTTGGCATCCGCTAGAACCAATCTTCAAAGCACTTTTCCCACTCTTCTGAAAAAATGTCAATTGATGCTGTAAGTCACGAGACAAATTCTGTTGATGGAATATTGAGTGTATTTTGGTCCCTTTAATGTCCCAGGATGCCCCTATGTCATGGCATGTCGTATGAAAATATTGCATTAGCCAATTCCGGGCAGCATCCATTTTGTCCGGTACTTCTTGAAGTATTTATTTATATTTAAATCACAGAGTATTCAACTGAATTTCTCTATGTTTGTATTTAAAAAGCGAATGTTTAATTTCTATAGTTTCATTATGCCATTTTTGTCTATGCTTTGTGGGGGGAGTCATACAAATCGTTGGGTAGTCCTCCTCCTCGCAATAAGATAGGGTCTTGCCGCGATCGCAGATTTATTTTAAAGATTTAGCTTTATTCAAATCAATTGTGTTGTGTTTAGTTAACTTATCGTGGATCAAAATGCTCTTTCTCCTCTTGTTCGACTTTCTATCAGTACAGAGCAGAGAGAGAGAGAGAGAGAGAGATTTATTTACATAACTTGCCCTATCAGTCGGAAATTATTGACCAGTGTGGGTCTGAGAGCGACATTCGCCTTCAGCTCATTCTGGAAAATACTCGTGACTTGATGCCCGAACTACATTTCAGTTGTACTCGCAGTTTCGCACATTACACAGTGAATGGAAAGCGGAAAGCTTCCGGAAAAATTCCGCCCTCAGACGAATGAAATTTGACCTATCTTCGAGAGAAAGTCGTAAGATGGAGAATTTCCTGAAAGCGCTTCTTGTAATGGGAGGAATGTATTACATTAGTTTCTACAATGAAATTAATATTCTCAATTGGTGAGTGCGGCACATACACATGTGAATGCACACATGTACACAAATATAGATATAGATATTTATTAATGTTATAAGAAACAGCATTGACCACAACGACCGATTCCTGTTTAAAGAATGGAGAATGAAGTTTCCTGAATATACCATTACCCTTGCACCTACTACCCATAAGGCCGTGGCATTTGCGCTGATTGCCCTGCTGATCGGAGGCCTTTACATTGGCTTAAACTACGGAATCCGAAGGTTCCTAAAGACATTAATCAATCTATCTATAAAATACTACAGATATATTTTGTGGTTGTTGGTTATAAGTATCATTATAGATGCATATGTGGAAGACACGGTAATATTCCAGCCTCACAATAAACATATGTGAATATATACAACTTTCTATATCGTTCATATCATTTGATAGAGCGGAGTCTGCCACATTACCCTGGAGGGGCACAATATATATTCGACGCAGGATTTTGGTCAGTTACCAGACATTAACGAGTTGGAGGATATCATTGAAAGGAGTACCCCTGAAATAAAAATAATAAACAATTTTCTGGTACTTTTGACCACGCTGATCCTATGCTTCGTGATAAATCCTCCGAATATGGTAGCTGAATTGCAGCGGCATAGACGTCGATAATTGCATCAAATTTGTGACAATTGTCTAAATAAAAATAAAATAAAATAAAATAAAATAAGAAGCAGTGCAATCATTACACAACATATTTGATTATTTCGCTATTCCATGTATCTTTGCCGCATCCATGCAAAACCAACTGGAAGATTGGACTTCAGGATGGGGCAGCAGCGGCAGCAGCTGCACATGCACTTTCAACCACAATCCAGCAGCACTCAGCCACCCACCCACCCACCAGATACCAACCAGAGCCAGCCGCACCGCATGTTGCCCGCCAGATAAAGATAATAGAAAACTTCAATTTTGCAGCAGAAACAAAAACAAAACACTTTTCAATCATGAAGAGGTCGTGAACGAAGATGAAAATGTACGAGCATGTTGCCGAAGAAGGGGGTGTGGGGTCAGGGCAGCCAGGGGAGCCAGGGCAGCCAGGGGAGCCAGGGACTGGAGCTACCAAATCATTTCCGCAACACTTGCTCATTCACGTTGCCCCCCTCCCTCTCCACTGCTGCTGTTTCACTTCTGAGCAGCGCCAAGTTAATGGGTGCAACGCGCGGGGCACTGCTGGGGCCACACATCGAATATTGAATGCCCTAACTAATTTTTAAAAATTAATTTATCACCTGCAAATATTCATATATTTCTATCTTTTTGAAATTCTATGAACTCAGTGAAAAATGGTATAGTAAAAAGTAACACAGCCATATTTCAATTTAATATTCAAATAATATTCAAAATGTAATCTAATAATCTAAATTAATCTAAAAATCTTCAAAATAAATACAATAAATTAATTTTGTGGGAAAATTATGAAAAATATAAATATTTAGGTGCTGTACATATGAAAAACTGTACATTGCTGGGTGCAAATCCCTTCGTGCACTCATAGAACAGTTCGGGGAGCCACTGCAACGTTCTGGTGCGAGTGAGCCGGGGGTAGGCGCTTGTCCCCTAGTGATAATATACAAATATGAAATACGTTCAGGTCGCTCGTACCTCTGGATTAAGGAATAGCAAATACAGTTATCTGTGTGTAATTTCCAGAGGTTTTATTTCAAAAAGAATTATTGTGTTGTTCCATTCTCGGTAGAAATTATTTACAATTTGTAAATTTAATTGTAAATATTAAAATATCGGAGTTTCCTGGTTGTATACCAATCCACCTATCACATTCCTTCTGCAAATCATTTCGATAATTAAGCTTCCATATATCGAAATTGAACTATGATTCGAAATTCCGTATGATGCTTTGGAAGGGTATGCCAATGTGCATAAGGATGTGTGTGTGTTCTGTAGGGGGTGTGCTATGAGCTATGTGAAAAACATCTGCCAACGGATGTGTTTGGCCATATCCGCCCCTGCTCCTTCTGCTGCTGCTGCTGCTCCTGCGCCTGTCCCCACCCGACTGGAGTGCGCAGATAAACCCTTGGAATGCCTTGGCTAAGGCACCGACCGTCTCGTTTAGCCCCAGGACGATCCGGCCCTGACTATTCATGCGTTTCAAATTTTCAATACACTCAAATGATAATCGAGACGATGCACAGAGTGGGACTGGATGGGCAAGAGAAAAACCCAGGAGGGGAGGAAAAGCAAGGCAAAGGATGATGAAAAGGCGCCGCATGTTACATGTTTAAAGCTTTTTCAAACAAGCTTCGGCCTGTGTTTCCTTTTCTTTCCTTTCCCTTCCTTTTTTTATTTTTTTGCGAGACGAGTATCTTCACGGCAGATTGAAGGGAATTGAATCCGGCCACAATGCCGCTGGCAACACCTGTTCTAATGGCTATCTACACGGCAGGCAGCCCATTCACATACGGGGCGGGGTGGCAGGGGATTACGGCAATTATAGACGGGGGCTGGCAGGCAGGCAGGCTTATTAAATGTGGTGAGAGATCGGAGCCAGCCATGAATGGCGAAGACGGGGGTGGTGGAAGGCCTGAAAATAATCGTGTTGCCCATAATCAAACCAATAGGCAGGGAGTTCAAGCATTATTACGGCTATTGAAAGAATTAAATTCGATTTGTTATTGAGAAAAGTTAAGACGTAAGCAAAGGAAAATGTTTCCTTGGCTAAGAATGGGCACATATTTAATTTATGGGAAATGTTTCTCAGATGAGATTAATGGGTAATCGAGTGGGGGATTTCAGGAGAGTCCCAAATGGATCCACAGTATTCATACAGTATTCACAGCAATAATCAAGCATCTTTAATGCTTTCGATCCTCAAAAGCAACGGTACATTTGTGTGTTGCTTTCTCGTTCACTCTACCAGAAAATCCAATGGAGAGTGAGCGAGAAAAGACGATACCTGCTTCGTGCAGTCCGTTTCGGGTGAGTGAAACGATGTAATGAGAATCGATTCGGTTTGCCTCCAGTACATATACATATATATATATGTACATAGTACATTAATGTATAGCCCGATTGTGTCATCGCTTGCGATGGCACAGGGCTAGGGCAGGGCAGGGCAGGGCACACACTCTACTCTCATGGTGGAAATCCCATTTCAATGTCAATTAGAAGACGGCTTCCTGGCACTTTTCTGAAATAATTTCACTTCTTATACTACTCGTACTTGCATGTACGTAAGTTCCATTGTTCCGGGAGTGCCGACATTGTTCACCTTTCAAGAGCCTCCTCATGTGTGTGTGTGTGTGTGTGTGTGTGTGTGGGTGTGTGTGAGTGAGTGCGTAAGCCCACACAAACACAAACACAAACACACGGTAAGCGGAAAACAAATTAAACAACTCTCATGTGGCAAGAGGATGGGCTGTCATGGGGCATGAGCCAGGAGGCAGGAGGCACTCCTGCAACGGAACGGAACTCACTCGTAAGCTGCTCCTTTTGTTCGTCACGTTGGCGTCGCGAAAGTGCCAAAGTTTTTCATTGTAATAAATATTTTAATTTTGAACTTGAGCAATTAACCCGGGCAACGCATGTGGAAGGAAAGGGCTCCGCCACCGCTGCCGCCGCCACCACCGCCACTGCCACCGCCTCCATTGTATCCTGGCAATTGTAATCGGGACACCCTTCTGGCTCGGGGAGCTCGGGGAGTATCCAGCGTGACGCGCCTCTCTCTCTCTCTCTCTCACTCTCGCTCGCTCTGTCTCTATGAACATTATGAACTTAAGCTCTCTGGCAAACGACAAACAACAACAAGAACAATAACAATAAGAATCTGGGACACATGCCAAAGTGGTTAAGTCGGCGAAGAAATGTTTGGTAAAAGTTTTTCGGGGCGACGCATTTAAATGATTTTGCATAATTCAATGGCCCTTCGTTGGTGGGGAGGGCGCGGGGGATGGGTGGTGTTCTGCGAGAAAGCTTTCCAAAATCCAAGACGAAAAACAAGGCGAACTTGGACCCGGGAACTCGGTAATATATTTTCTTTAATTGCGCACAATTAATCCTTTTTATGATGCTCCTCCCCAGGTGGATTGTCGAGTGCCCGCGCCCGAGGGTTGATCTTTCCATCCTCCCGATGGGGTTCCGTCAACTGGAAATGTACACAAAAGGCTTAATTATAAAAGTCAACACACGGCAGAGAGCAGAGCATCTCTCTCTCTCTCGCTCCGCAAAGATGCTCAAGCATTCGACTAGGGGTTAGGGACACTCTACCGTACCATCCGCTGATGCACTCGCACTCGAACACACACACACACACACACACACGCACACAAAGAAAAAGCCAAAAAAAAAAACCAGATGAAAAAAGCAAAGAAATTCGTATGCAATTAAAATGAAATCCCCTTTTTACGACCGATGTGGATGGCAAAGATTTTTACGGTTATTTGTTTGAAGACAAAAAAAAGGGTGAAAAAGAAGAAAAAACCCAGACCAGACCTGCTGAAATTCAAATAGCGAACAAACCGGAAAATGTAATAATTTTTGTGACATACAGTGCGTTTCGTAATGCGAAGACCATTGGACCAACATTTGTATGATCGAAATAATCTATGTATACTGTATACTATATATTACACATTGATTCTTTTGCATAAACGTTCTATTAATGTTCGGAGAGAGCTGTGCAAAATCTTTTACACTCCCTTTGCAGCGGGAGAGGGAACAAAGACGACTTCAATAAGCAAGAGAGCGCATTATAAATGCGAGAGGCTTAAGCTGCTTACGCACCTCTCTCCATCACACTCCCACCTACAGGTATCATCCGATCTCCCACTGCACTAGGAGAGGCAGAGAGGGAGAACAGAAGACGAATGCAAGCTTTCGAAACGCGAGCAACCGGAGAGCATTGGAAGCATTGGAATTGGAACGAGCAATAGGCCACCGACGCAACTGTTACTCTCTCCTTCTCCCACATTAATTTTTTCATCCGGTCCAAGCGTGCGTTTTCAAGTCAGCTCTGCGTTTAGTGAAAAGTAGAAAATTAGTAAACAATCACAATAATGAATGAACACTAAATATGTATGTCCAAAAGTCCAATAAGAGCCAAAGAAAATCAGTGATCAAGTGTTAAATGGCATAGAAAAAGGCTGATTGCAGAGTAAAATATACGAAAATTATGTGAAAAATGTGGTATAACATTTGATCACGAGTCCTGCCGTTACTTGGTGTGCGCGAGGATGTAAAAATGATGAAAAAAAGAGCACAGTCTTGTCTCTGTCGCACTTGTGGCTCTAAGAAGAAGAGAAGAAAGCAGAAAAAAAGAACCGAGTGCTCTCCATGCAAGTGTCGTAATGGTGTAAGGTGAGAGGCATTCCAAATCTTGGAATGTGTCGCTCTCTTACGTTAGGCATGTGCATATGGCATGAGGCTCACCTGACCCCAGTATTAATGCACTCCTACTTTGTGCTCTTATTGCTCCTTCCTGTGTATGTGTATGTGTTTTTGTGGGTGGAGCTGACTTCGGCGGTAAAAAATTCGCGCGCGGAAAAAAAATTTCAGAAAGATGTGGAAAGAAAGAACTATGAATGACAAGGTTAGTTTTATTTATTTTGTATTTGTTATATAACAGATTCAAGCACTCGTAATTCTTCAGTTTAAAAGTATTCCGTCATTAATTAATAAATTTTGTTAAAAATCATACCAACTACGAGTATCCTTAAAGCCATGATACGCACTGTATATGTATGTACATTGTACGGATTTATATGCTAACGAGTATGTATGGAGCGTACAATTTTTTGTTGATTAAACAGAAAAGGGTTAGGCGAATGGCAACAGACTGTTAATGAATGTTGGGTAAGACCCCTCCCCACCCCACCCACCCATCCGCATTGAGCAACAAACTTTTGGTTTCCATTCAAAATAAAAACGAAAGAAAGAAAATGATATGAAAACTCTTCGAACAAAGTCCAAAGATGTCCTTTAATGTCCAGCGATTCACATGGTATGAGATGAAACAATTTTCCCTTCGTGCCAGGCCAATTGCGATGGTTTTTGTGTGGGTGGGGGGCGCAGAGGGAGGCGGAGTGTGCCAGTTCTATTTGCTGCCGCTGCCCCATTGCCAGTTTTAATTATTGTCCGTTTTTATTGCAGTCCGCAGATAACGTCCGACGACAGGGATATGTATCCAGTGGGGCGGGGTCCACGTCCACGTCCAGGTCCAGGTCCAGGTCCGGGGCCTGTCAGTGTCAACGCAGTCATCGTCACCCTGCCCCAGTCCTAGTCCCAGTTCCAGTCCCAGTCCCAGTCTCAGTCCCAGTGCATGCCACACAGTCCCTGCCCCAGCCGCAGCCGCAGCCGCAGCTCGCGCAATCGCAGGCCAGCATCAGCTGGCGATTAACTTTTCAAATGGAACCCTTTTTCGCGCCGCTGTCGGCGATATGCTAATGATGACCATGCCACCGCGTTGCCCTTGCCCCTGCCTCTTACCTATGTATATCCAATGCCACACTGAGGGAAACGCCTAGGATGGAGCCTATAAAAGCAAGTTATGAAACCTTGGATATTAAAATTTTTTAGGATGAAAATACATACATATAATATAGGTTATATATTGAATAAATCTTCCTTTGATAATGACAATGATAAACAATTATTCAAAATTGTATTTAAATAGAACCAACATGCAAATATTTGCGCTAATATTTATTACTTTATAGAGAATATGCTGGAGAATATTGCTGATTGATCTGAATATTTTTTGGCAAGTGCATTTGGCGGTGCCCGTGTCAGCCATTTGGTGCCCGCTGGCTCTGATGTACACTTTTTGTGTTTCATTATATTCCACATCCATTTCCCCTCCTCCTCCTCCTCCTCCTCCTCCTCCTGCTGCTGCTGCTGCTGCTGCTGCTGCCTCTGTTCCTGTCCTGTTCAGTCCTGTTCTGGTCTGTTCTGGTCTGGTCTGGCATGGCATGGCTTTGCTTTGCTTTTATTATTTTCAAGTTTAATTAACTTTTGTGTTGTTTTCAACGAGAAAGGAGCAGCGTACATAAATTTCGAGTGTTGCCTGTGGCTCTCTGGTGGCTTTTTTGGGGCGAGCAAAGGATGGATGGAAATTTGATACGATTCGGTTGCCTGGACAAGTCAAAAGTCTGCTCAGGACAGAGGCAGAAAGAGAGCAGCCATCGAGAACAGGGCCATAACCAGACCCAGGAAGGGGAGCAGCTGGCCGGAGGATGATGGGGCCGACAGCAGGTATTCGAGGACAAACAGGCGAATAATCTGAGCCACTTGCTCCGTGCTGTCGTAGTCCACTCTGTCCTCGACACCGGTGACCTTGTGCCCCAACTTCGGAAAGGACTTCTTCGCTATCAGGTGGAGAACGGGCACCTGGCGTTCAAGGAAAGGCCCATGATCGTCCTGTGGATTGTCCTGCTTTGGTAAGCTTCTGCTCCATTTGAACCAAACGCTGGAACTATCCGATCGTGGTGGGAGTGTGGCTGAAGGAAGGTCTATGCTATCCAGCAGTCACCTCTCGTACATGAGATTCGACAGGTGGCTGCAGCCGTAAAGCGAGTCCTCGTTGGACCATCTTTCGATGGCCTCCTTTCCGTCAAAGAAAACAAACGGGAGGCTGATCTGGGCCCGTCGCATGGCCTCCAGCTGCTTCTGCAGCACGTGGGCCATGTTGAGCATCGATGCGATATTATGGAACGTCACGGATCCTAGGATCGGCACTTGCCTGTTGAAAATGTCCAGCTCCAGGTGCCATCCCAGTGCCTTCAGTGAGGCACTGCGATGACAAAGTCCCGCACTGTGGCATGTCCCGGAGTATCTGCCGTAAGTGCTCTGGATCTGAGAGTATTGCAAAGGATTGCATCTGTTCGGCGGCTAGCTCGGCGGGTTTGTAGCGCATCGTGCCATTGCGGCCCACGATAAGAACTTCCTTATAGGATCCATGGCTATAATGGAAAACTGTTGGAAGCAGCGTTAAGCAGATTGAGATTTAGCAATCCGTTAGGCATCGTTAAAATGGTTATTTTTGGGATAAAGTTTCTTCACGACTGTGTAGGATGGTAGTCTATAACGAAAACATTTAAAGAAAAGTATTTTAAAATACGTTTGGTAAACTAAAACAGATTTTTAGGGATACTTGTTCAACATTTCCTGTGTGGTGACCCCGATCTTCACTATAAAACTTCCAGAATCCGTCGGTTTTCTATTCAGCAGATGCTGAATCCACTTTACACTGATTTAATGCTAATTCTGATCTGCTTTGTTCTGTTCGTAATGAATGTGGCCATAGCCACACCCTTCTTCGCAGATAAATTCATTTGGAACGCTTCAATCCACCCACAAATCAATTCCTCATGCTCGAGTAAACAGATGAGCGAGACTTCAGGAAGAGATCAGGGCACATGATGTAGTATGCGTGTACCTGTTCGGCTCGGTTCGGTTCGGTTCGGTTTAGAGATCAACTGCTGGATAGGGCTGTAATTACTCGCCATCAAACGAGTCAGATGCTCACATTAATAACTGCAGGCAGGGACGGACGCGTGGGGCAGCAGCAGGCAGCAGTGGGGGCTGGGGGGCCGCAAGAGAATTACTAATGCCCCAAGGCATGTGCTCGACAAGTGCTTACGTAATTTCGCATGCTTATATAATAAATACACAAACACCAACACCGAAACCAAACACCAAACACCAGAAAGCAGCAAACAACATCTTTCCCATTTTGAAGTTCTGCCCCTGCCCCTGCCCCTGCCGCTGCCCCAGCTGCTGCTGCTGTTACCCCTTCTGGGCCTGTGCCTGGGCCTGTGCCTGTGCCATTGGTCTGCCAGTCTGTCTGACAATTAGACCTTAATGTATTGTACTCAAAGTTATACGCAACTGCGATAGAACTTCATCTGGCTTCGGACTGGTTTCGGGGCTCTGCGTCTCTGTCCCAGTCCCAGTCTCAGTCTCCGCCTGCGACTGTCCCGGCGATAAACAAATGAACACGTAAGCCGTGCCAGACAGCCAGACAGCCCAGCCATCTAGAGACAGTCAAACCTCACTCAAGTGTCTGCCAAAAGCCAAAGAGAAACAAAGCCAGACCGAACCAGGCTAGCCGAAATTTCAATCCCCTGCAATCGAAATGGAATCAGTTGTATCTTGGCTTTAGAGAATGCTTCTACAACTTTTCTAACATTTAACGAATATTTGTTAATAATAATTTCAAATTGCAATTTAAAGAATCCCAAAACCCGTTTAGTTTGCAAAAGTTTACAAATAATCAAAAAGAGAACCTATAAAAAATGATGAGAATTAATTTGAAATCTTTTGATGGCAGGAAACTTATTGTGGACCTGTGTGTGGCTGATTCGGTTCTAGCCCTGCGGCTTCCGCACATTTTGTTGGCTCAGACTCTGTCTGTTGTCTTGCACTTGAGATTTATGTCTGCAAGACAATCGTTCAGTCACAGCCAACAAACAAGCCTTGTCTACCGATCTTGGCCCGGTTCCGATACTCTTTTCGGAACAGGGGCATTATAGCTGGCTGATATCGATTGTCATTCAAAGGGAATTAAAGAGATTATGTTGTCTTTATTCTATCGATATTCCATCGAAATAAAATGTGTAGGAATGTACACGAGAGGGCATGAAAACTTCTGTTCAGGAATGATAACTTTTGTTGTTTACTTTTTGGAATTAAGTAGTTTCATTTTTGCAAGTGTCAGACCTCGTTTTGGCTCATTTATTTATGCATTTCTCGTATTTTGGAATAAATTAGCGAAAACATTTTTGAAGAACTAAGTCAGCTGTGGGGATGCTTTGATATTGGACAGACAGAGAGAGAGAGGGAGAGAGGGAGAGAGGGAGAGCTTGAAGACCCAATCCGTTTAGCAGACAATATAAATATTCAGAGGTTTGTCTGGCGCCAAGTTTATTTATTTGTTCCATTTGCAACCTACATACTATATACATACATGTATGTATGTAGTATGTATGTCACTAAATTATTGCATTTGAGGGGGAATTTGAATTTAACTCAAAGCTAAACCGATCCGATCTTCGGGAAAAGAGCTCTGGAGATTTCAGTTTTGGTTTGTTGTTTTTGGTTTTTGGTTTTTGGTTTTTGGTTTTTCCCCCCAGCACCAGAACGAAATGCCGTCCGCCTCTCAACTGTACATTTGGTCGAACCGAGGGTACGGTTCGGTTCATCATCACCGCCCTCAGCACTCACTCGGAATTATCTCCGCCCCCCCATCGACCATAGCCCATCACTCTGCCACCAGAGTCAGAGCCAGAGCCAGAGCCAGGGCAGATCTGCGGTCCGACCGAAAGCCGCATGCTGCGGATCGAATCCAAGACAGTCCAGGCCGGGACGTGGACGTGGACGCGGACGGGGACGGGGAGCTCTGCCACAAGATTGAGTCAAAGATATGGTAGGCCAACACGCGTCCGTGGTTCGATTTGATTTCTGGCATACTCTATCGCGGAGTAACTTTGCCCATTCGTCGTGAATGCTTCGTCTTGTGGAGGGGAAAGGTGCTGTTTCTGTGCTGCCAGAGCATGGACTCTTCGGTGTTGTACCTGCCACTACTCTACCTTCTAGTCTTTCTCTTACTTTTTCTTAATTTTGACTCGCCTCGCCACGATCCTACGACGACGACAGCTCCAGGCTCTCGGCTCCATCCACAGCAGGAGAGGAGGAAGAGAATACATGCAAGAAATGAGCGAGATTATACCTGTGCATATACATACATATGTATATATCTGTATGTTCGTGTGGGTACGAAGGTGCGGCTGTTGTTGTTTTAATAGTCGATATATAATGTTGACTTCGGTTGTTGTTGATACGAGCATTACGCGTATACGCTTACAGCGGGTATTATTGTTCGGATCAGGTGTGTGCAACAGCCAGAAAGAGAGACGGATAGTGAGAAGGGGAGGGGGGGGGGGGGGGCGGGAGTAGCAGTAACTCCAATATGGATATAGGACACATAATCAGAGTGTCTACACGATAAGTGCAGTATTAAGGAAGTATTTGGATCGCTTCATGAATGATTTGGGGATCATTTCCTTTGTGAGAAATATCTGTATTTTACTGAAAACCATCTGTGGAAATGACCCTATCATGCAACCTTGAAAATCGAATAGTTATACTCGGATTTAAAACTGAATACCAATATATTTCCACCGAGAGTGGCATACCAATAATAGGAAAATATTTGATCTAAGTAGATATATTTCATATATTAAAATAGAAATATGTAATATTTGAATTCAATTATTTTTTAAATTTCGATTAAATATATTTCCCAAAAATGTAATATCTATATTTTAAGGTGTTTTATATTTAAATAACAAAAACTCTTTAAAACATTTATATTTAAATGAAATTTAACTCTATTGGATTTCACTATTTTTGTATTTAAAATCGCGAATATTTAATTTGAATATGAGTGAATGTAAGTATGTAAATTGTACATATGTATATGTATATGTATATATGCTATGGAAATAATCGATCCTGCAAGGGTATCAGGAGCTTCGACCCATTCTCTTATTTCGTTGTTTTCTGTGGTTCGGTTTGGTCGGGGCTTCGACCATGTTGTTGTTGGAGTTGTTGTTGTTGGTGTAGTTTTCGTTTGCCATTGTTGTTGTTGTTGGTGTTGTTGTTGGTGTTGTTGTAATGACTACGGCTTGCGTTTTGATTGCAGTCGAACGTTGCTGTTGCTGTTGCTGTCGCAGTCGCTATGGTTGTTGTTGGTTTTGTTGTTGATTTTGTTGTTGGCCTGCCTTTACTTTGTTGCCTTTTTCATGCCATTTAAGTCTTATTTATGGTTCTCGTTGATGATCGTGTTGATGGTCGTATTTTTTTTCTCTTCTCTTCTCTTCTCTTTTTTTTCCTCCCTGTCCGTTGTTGCTGTTATTGCGTTTTCTACCAAAACCTTTTCGAGCTGCGGTACACCCTGGCTGCGCGGGAGTTTCGACTTGATATGGGTCAGCCGACCCATTATCTGTGCTGTGCCAGAACATCACCTGACCTGATCGTGAGAAGAAGTGCGTCCTCATCCCCTAATACGAGTGTGATTCGAAGGGATCGGGATCCCAGATGTCAGCAGGTACACTCTAGAGA
Source organism: Drosophila helvetica (assembly GCA_963969585.1). Classification (NCBI taxonomy): domain Eukaryota; kingdom Metazoa; phylum Arthropoda; class Insecta; order Diptera; family Drosophilidae; genus Drosophila; species Drosophila helvetica. The sequence goes on along the minus strand of OZ018401.1, from coordinate 50,952,393 downwards.
CAATTGTCCTGCAGAGAGACAGAGAGGCAGAGAAAGAGAGAGTCCCAACATGGGTTGGGGGTGATGGCATGATGATCCTCAACAGGATGACCCACTCTTTACAGGTACATCGATGTATTAGGACAAGTTCCACCTTTAGAATTGATTGCATGATTTGGTGGAAATAATCGCTTTAAAATAGAAAATAGAAAAATAGTACAAAATTATAGAACATGGTGCCCCATCTTTTGGGATGAGTAATTTCGATATTCTGGGTGCGCTGCCCTGGACAAAGTGCATTCGGGATGCCTCTATGTCTGGCCACTGGCAGGCACTGCATTTACCTCACGTTGATGCTTGATTTTTAACCTTCTCTCCGCTGCAGTCACCTCTCCCCTCCCCACCCCTTCCTGTCCCTGCCCCTGCCCCTGTCCATGGGTTCGCTTTTGCGGAGTTTATTTTCACCATTTGCTGTTGCTGGGTTTTCTCTTTTCGGTGCTCGGTGCTCTGTGCTCTGCGCGAATGCATCGCGGGGCAATCGTACATTTGTGCATTTGCCATACCCTTCCAGAGAGTAAATAACCCAGAGACAACCCAGATACTAGCCGGGCGAAAGTATAGATACTTTTGGACCATTTAGCTTTATTGTTTCGAATACAATTCGCACAATTCAAAAGGCTTTTCCGTGAGAGCTAGGATCTGAATGCCTTTTTAATTGGTTGACCCATGGAATGATTCATTAAGGCCTAAATTGGCTCAAATCTAATTTATTTTCATAAAAAAATCCCAGCTTTCAAGGAATTTCTGAAGGTATTCTGCAAAGCTAAAAATTATTTATTTTTCTATTTTACCTACATATACATTGTACATAAAATATATGTACAATAATAACTAATTCATTAATTCTATTTTGAATTGTATAAATTACATTACGATTTGTTTTGTATATACTATTGTTTGTTATTTACAATAAACATAAAAACTAATTTAGTCGACTGTTAAAAAAATAAATTTAAATTAAACTTAAATATATCTATGATGTTTTTTTGGTGTACAAATATTAATATTAAATTTGTACATTTGGAGTACCATATCGATATCCTTCCGCAAGGGTATATCAAGTTTCGTTGGCCGAAAAGACAGTCCAGTCCAGTCCAGTCTCTGCCTCCCTTGTTTTTGCAGTGCCTTCCCCCACCAACAATATTTTGTGCTATTTTTTGTTGCTGTTGTTATTTTTTTCTGGTATAATTTATTTGTATTTTTTGCGTTGTTAACTACAAAATGGGTTTGCACGGTAGTCCGATTTGGAGTGAACTTGCTTCGAGCTCAGGTTGCTTTTGCCTTTGCTTTGGCTTTGGCTTTGGCTTTTGCCATTGTTGTTGTTGTTGTTGTTGTTGTTGTTGCTGTTTCGGTGGTTCGGTGGTTCGGTTCGGTGTTGGCTGAAGGCTTTTCTTTCTCGTTTGATTCGTTTGCTCTGCAATCGCAGGAAATCAATTATAAAAAAAACCTTTGCCGTTCGGCTTCACTGGCCACGTTAATTCGTGAAAAATGCTTTTTCGCTGTTTGTTGTCCCTCTCCCTCTGCCTCTGCCTCTCCCTCTCACTCTACTTCTCAGTCTTTCTGTCTGTCTGTCTGTCTGTCTATATGTCTTTCAGTCCGACAGTCTGTTTAATGTTTTTCTCGTTTGAAAGAGTTTTCATTGTTTCTCGAATTGGAGTTGAAAGTGTTTGGGTCAGAGCCAGCGTCAGAGTCTCGTCGGGGTTTTCGGCGTTTTCGGTTGGGGTGGGGGCTGGGGAGGGGGGTGGCCATAACAAAGGATTGCGCGGCAGCGGAAAAAGTGCAATAAATTTTACTATGCCTTGTGCCAGCTATCGATTTCGTTCAATGATTTCTCTCTCTACGGAGACAGAGACAGAGGCACAGGCAGAGGCAGAGGCAGAGAAATACCCGTATACCCTGTAGCAGCGACAACTGCCGCGACTGTCGATCGTCGACCTTTATTTATGTGCCTTTGATAATGCGTTTTTAAATTCAGGAAGTTACAGTTTATGGCGGTGCCCCCTTGGGCCGCTCCGGGCATTCCTTAGTATTCGTTTTCCGCTCGATTGCTGCAGGGGTGTAGTCGTAAGATGTCCCTCCTCCTCCTCCTCCTCCTCCTCCGCCCCGCCGGAAGGGATTCCAGTTTTAAAAGTTGCATTTCTTTAAGATGAACCAACAAAAAATGTATTCTGCTTTTGAGTATGGAAACGCTTGGGATTATACATACATACATAGATCTGATAACCAAGGAACTGATTTTATGGCATTTAAAAATCGAATAAATCATTAATAAAAATGCCCGTAAAAGAGACTTTGATAATATCTGGATGGATAGATAAATTAAACCAATGATTAGCATTATACCCATACATATGTATATCCTGGATAACTATTGCAATAAATATCACATTTTTTATGGTTTACTGGGGGGGGGGGGGGGGATACAGATTTATCGAAGAAATCAGGGGACCCATAGTTCTGTAGCATTTGTAATGCTCTAATTATTTTGATATATTAAAAGATTCCATCATCTATCATTTGATTCCGCAAAAGAAGAAAGTTGTGTGTTTGAAGCTCTTTAAATGGAATCATTAGTTTGGTGATGTGGTAAAGGGGTTAGTGGTGGGGGGGCATTCACACTCTTACACCACGGATTCAGAGATTCAGATCGCAAGAGTCGTGATCATTTGATCCACAATACACTCGTATCTCGTCATCTCATAGGCGATGTCTATCACACATCACAGAGAATGTAGACGTCTCACTGCCCATAGCAGGAAACGGTAATGAGAACCATTCGAAAGCTCTTCAAGAGCTGCCCCCCAAACTGGTCGCCGGCCGAGGCCCAGCTCCAGCTCCAGCTCCATGTCCAGGTCCACATCCACGTCCACGTCCAGGTCCAGATGGTGTGTTCCAAGTGCACTCAGCTGTGCTCCACTTCAGCTTCAGCATCAGCATCAGCATCATCATCGAGCGATTCGATTTGATTTGATTTGATTCGAATCGAAACGAAACGAGAGATCTGAGAGATCTACAGCTGGGCCTAAGACTTGGAATTGTAAACAATATATGAGGCTGCGGGAGAACGCGACATGAATTTATGAGATCATTTTCAAAGTTAATTATGCCAGGGCATAAATTTCACGAACACACACTCCACACTCCACTACACTCCACTCCACTCCGCACTCCATCCATGGCCGTGGGGTCTACCTATTGAGTCGTGTGCTGCTGCTGCTGCTGCTGGCCTGTTGCTGGACTGGAGTGCAAATGTACCTCCATCTCCACCGATCTCTCCAGAGCTGTCAAGATTGTTTCTTTCGTTCTTCGTTGTTTTTTGCACGTTTCGCCAATCATAATAGTTTTTATCTTAAAACCCATAAACATGTGCATAAAAAAATATACAAAAAAAACAAAAAAACTATGAAAAAATCAGACAAAACAAAAAATAGGAACGGGCAGCAGAAACTAGTTCCTAGACCTAGGTTAGTTCTCGACTCTGACTCCGACTCCGACTCCGACTCCGACTCGAATCAGATCCCTCTGTGCCACCCGCTCGCTGCCTGAATCTGTCCAGAGGACAGAGTCCGTCCCCGCGGTCTCTCTCGAAGACCTGTTTCGTGTCATAGATTTGTTTTATGTTTATGGTGTTTGGACCAAGACCAAGACCAGCGAGAAGTGAGAAGTAAGCAGGGGGAGGTGAGCAGAGCAGGGCAGAGGAGTGGCGTGGCGTGGCGTGGAGTGGAGTGGAGTGGAGGGTGGAGACCAAGAGACCAAGAGACCGAGAGACCAACACAGGCCCAAAGTGGTTCGGCCAGCCAAACAACAAAGAGTCTGTCCCACAGTCCACTCCGCTTCTGGCTCTTACTCTTGCTGCTGCTGCCGCTGCTACGAACAAGAAGTTTTGCGGCTATGGATGTGGTTTGTGGTTTAACTGCTTTTATGGTAACACAAAAATACAAAAAAAAAATCGAAAAAACAACCAACAACAAAAAAGAAAAGAAAATTATAATAAAACAAGAAAGTTGTATTAACTGCAGCTAACCGAAACCCGTATGCTCTCTTGGAAAGCAGCTGGAAAGTAGGGTTCTCCCGAGGTGTATGGATAAAGTTCCTTCGATACCATGAACACACACACACACATACACACACATACACACACATACACACATGTAAATGGAGTTTTATCTAGGCCTGGATCTAGAATGGATGGTTGGGAAAATTATCTAGATCTGCTTAATATGTAGGCATACAATTTTCAACCTAATAAATAATCTATAATTTATTAGGCACTGATGATAATTTTCTAGAAAAACCTAACTATAAAATGTACATACATATGTACATATGTATGTATGTGGCTACCAGCAGAAATGTATTAATTCTTCCTGGACTTACAAGTATTCTTTGGGGTTCTAGTGTACCATATGCAAGTCGCAAAGATATTCTCGTGATAATGGAATTCATATTTTTTGGGATAATGATCATGTTCATGCTCTACTTGAGACTTATCAAGTAATTAATTAAAGATTAACTTTATCTGTAGGAGAAGTGTTTATTTATTTATATTTTTAACTATTTTATTTTATTTTTGTATTAATCCATTTATACTATGTTTGACCTTATGTTTATTTATGTATTTTATTCAATTTATTTATTTAATATTTTTTTATATAATTATGTATCGTTTGCTTTTATTTTTGTAATTTTTTTTTTATTTAATATTTTTTTTTTATCATTAGTTACAGAGTTAAAACCATTATCTCTCGATATGAATTTGTGCAATTCGCTTCCTCTTCAACCATTTTAAAATCGATTAACTTTGGTTCAGGATCAATAGAATATGTCTTTAAAAATGAAATAGTTTTAATCCAATTATCTGGGGTGGTTTTGGTTTTCCATGGGCTTTTTTCTTGTATTTGTTTTGAATTTTTACTGGAGATAACAATGTTAAAAGGGGTTAAAAAATAAACAAAATAAAATATAAAGAATATTGTAGGTATAATAATTAGTTAATTCTAATTAAAGAATTTATATTTTAAAAATCCCTACGATTCTCTCAGTTTTTCCCTCAACAGAGAAACGTTTTATCTGAGGGCTAAGGTGAAGCATTATTGGCCTGTCTGCTAAAGAGTTTGGCCAAAATCGTTCATGCCAAATGTTCTTTTCGAAACAATCATCGGTAATCCCCCATAGAGCCTCTTCTGGCACTTTCTCCTCCCTCTGCCCCTTTGATCTGTTCTTAATCCTTGGGCAAACCTACTGCCAGTCTGGAAGTACTCTTCTGCAAAGGGCAAATCCCAAACAAAGTAAAAATCGGCAACAACAGCAGCAGCAGCAGCGGCAGCAGCAGCAACAGCGATTGCAGCGGCAGCGGCAGCGGCAGCATCGAGACTTTTGTTAAAAAGTCATCAAAGACCAAACAGCAACAGCAACAGCAGCAACAAAAGCAAAAACAAAAACAACAAAAACAACAATAACAGCAACAGCAACAACAATCACAGAGAGTCACGATGTTGGTCGCTTGGTCGCTTGGTCGGTTTGTCGTTTTCGTTTGTTCGAAACGAGTTTTGGCTTAAAGTCTAAACTTTATTTACAATATTGTTTTCTTTTACGACGTCGTCGTCGCCGTCGACCGCGATGTGGTGTTGTTGGTTTGACCCAAGCCCCTTTTTGTAATAAAGAAACTGGTATACCGAACCGAACCGTACCGAACCGAACCGAACAACAGGCACCGCAGAGAGACAAAGATACACACTTATAGAGGGAGATATATAGTGAGACCCCCATGCCCCCGTACACATATCCACTCCACACCACTCCACACCAGTCCACTCCACTCCACACAGCACTCCATAGAGGAGGAGTCCCCCTGGATCTGGCTGGTGCCTCAAACACAGGCCGCACGACAATTTAGCCAATTTGATGTGCATCTCGGAAGACGTGGAGTCGGAGTCGGAGTAGGAGTCGGAGTCGGAGTAGGAGCAGCAGTAGGAGATGGCCAGAGAGGTTTTCAGTTTTTCAGTTTGCATAGGATACGATTCCAGATGGTGGAAGGAGTGGAAGGAGTGGATGGGGGATGACACCGCAGATTTTGATTTTCTGGAGAGCTCTCTTTTGGTCGGTCTTCGGGTCTCGGTCTCGGTCTCAGTCTCACTCTCTTGTGTGTTGGTGTTGATTGGTCCCGTGCGGTTTATCAATCATTAACAGTGACCGTCGAGTCGGTTCGAGTCGTCGAGTCGAGTATAGTGTGTGGTGCATAGATCGTAAAACTCTGGCCTAAATGCCCGGACCCAAGCCCAGACCCAGACCCAGACGCAGACGCAAACCCAGAGCCGGACCGGGACCCTCTTGGGCCTCTAAAAGGCCATCGCATTACACAGATGCCGTCTCAAAGATGTCTCTAAGATTTACAAATGGCGTCCCATAAAGAGAAAAAGAACAAAGAGAAGAAAAACCCAGTACAAGCTCTTCCTCCGCTATAGCCATAACATTTTATGTACCGTACCGTACCGTACCGTACCGTACAGACACTCTCGGAGATGAGTTAGGGCCCCGAGACGAGCAATTTGGCCGTTCATTTGATTGCATGGAGTCATGGAGTCGCTGCAGGCACCCCACCCCGGAAAACCCCTGCTCGGACAGGACAGGACGGGACAGGACGGGACGGGACGGGACGGGACGGGACAGGACAGGTCTCGGTGCCCCATCAAGTGGAAGCTAAATCATGTTTTTGGCCCCTGCCTTTTTAGGGCGCATGGGGCGAGGGGGAGGGGGGAGGGGGGTTGTAAACTTGTCGTCTCAGGGTGGAAATTTATTTCCCTAATTGGATGGCTGGACGACAGGAGGGAAATAAATGGGGCCAAAGGAAACTATCTTTTAATTTTGGTAATATCCAAAGGATCACAGAAAGAAGGGGTAAGTGGGGGTAAGTAGGGGGTGAGGGGAAGCTACGTATTAGCGGGGAGGAGATATTTAGCTGAAAGTATCCGAATGAATGCTGAAAGATTTCCCTAAATAATAAAACGAGACAAAGTGAGAAAAGAATTTTGAAACGAAACAAACAAAAGCAGAAAATCCTCCCACCATAAAACTTGTGCTCTTGAATATTCCAGAGAATATTCTGGAAAATGCATGCCGCCATTTGGTGGCACAAAATGGCCATCCTATCCCCACACCCCTCGCAGGACCAACAGCAGCAGCGAGCACTCAATTCCGGTGACCTCAACCGCAGTGGCGCGGTGCTGGAAAATGAAACAAGGAAAAGAGCGGAGTGGAGGGAGTCAAACAACAGGGGGAGAGGAAACTGGGAGAGGAACTGGGAAAACCGAGGAAAACATGGAAAATGTCAATAGCTTAGGCAACGACATAATTTGCTTTGCTTAATTTCTGCTACGTTTTGGTATTTTTATTGCAATTTCTCTGTTTCGCCAAAGAGAAGGGGCACGGCACTGGGGCAGGAGTGGCACCAGCGGCACCAGCGGCACCAGTGGTTCCTGGCTCCTGGCTCTTGGCTCTTGGCTCTACCAATGGCTCTGGGGTTCTGCGACTACAGCTGCGGTTGCGACTGGATGGCAATGGCAATGGCAATGGCCATGTAACATGCCAAATGTGTCCCGGAATTTAATTAAACATTTTCTGCGCTATACCATACCACCCCACTTCACCACTTCACCACATCACCACATCACCGCACTGGGAGATCTACACGCCCCTGTGGCCCGCCCCCCCATTCGGAACTACCACCCAAAAGGCACCAGGAACATGGTTGTCAATGTCCTGTCCGAAATTCTTGTCCTGGACGATGGCTGGCTGGGTGGCTGGATGGCTGGGTGGCTGGGTGGCTGTGGGGTTGGCCTCACTATTGATTCTGACCCCAAGGAGGGTTGCGGATACTTTGGGGGACGGAGGGGACAGTAAATGGCAAGGTTATTGACATATTTTAACAACTATTTGCAAAAGGCTTTAGTTTCACTTCAATTCCATTCCCCACATCCCACATCCCGGAACCCTCAACCCATCTGCCTCTTGCCTTTTGCCTTTTTCCCCCTATCTCGTCCTCTCTTGTCCTTGCACGCATAATTGAAGCAAGTGCAGAATGTCTTCATCTTTGGGGGTGGGGGGTCCTGTCCTCTCTGTCCTCTGTCCTCTGTCTTTGTCTGTTTGCTTTCATGTTTAAATGTGCTCGCGGCATCAATATTTGTATCCTGGCAAATATTTGGCATTTGTCATGTAAATAACGTTATTTCAATTACTTGGACGTGAACGAATCGAAACGAATCGAAACGAAACGAAACGGCCATCATCCCAAAAGCAGAAACAGAAAACAGAAAACAGAAATATGCTCCTAAAAGAATGGGCAGAGAAAACAGAATCAGAACCCAGAACCAGCAAAAGACTTTGGGGATAAGGCAGAAGTGCAGTATTTTTTCTGAACATGGTCTGTTTCTGGTCTGTTTGCATTGGCCAAATAACTTTGAGCTAAAATTTACTTATGACAAGAAGTCACACAAAAAAAAAGGGGAAAAATATTATTAATATTGTGGGAAGAAAAGCAAAAACATCTCTTTTTTTGGATTTGCGAAATTTCATTAATCTGCCATGCAATGGAATGTTTTTTTCCTAGTTTTATTTATTTAATGATACATTTAATACATTTAAAATAATAGGACACTCTTAGATTTTCAGTAATTCTGAAGTGATGTTAAATTTTTGTAAGAAATATTGCATAGTTCTTGGAAAAAAGATTTATTGTTGCAGACTATAGGAACGAAATTAATTTTTTAGCGATCTTAAACACTCATAATTTAGTCATTATTTTTATACATATAAAATCTTTTTTGTTTGCTACAAAATCTACATATATAGTATGTATAGTATATACTGAAGAATATGAAGAATATGCACTTGAAACTTAACACAATTTGTATTTTGTATAACTTATCATGATGACGATCCTTTTTGTTATATCTATCCTTATATAGGTGATAAATTATTGGAATCATAAATTCCAATATGGGAAATACTGCAATATTTTTTAGCTGGAACCTTCGAAATGGAATACTTTTTAAATACCTATTTCCTATGGTTTCTTCCTAACAGATCCACAAATGTGCATCTGGCGGTAATATATGGAAGTCCATCAATATGTAGGTTTTCCTACGTCACTAAGTGAATATGAATTAATATATTCTCGGTGACATCGCGTCATTTGCATTTCAATTTGAATAATATGTTTTTACCTTTGTCATCGAGGCGAGTTTCCGAGCAAGTACTAAGCACGATTCTGTGGGAGGGTTTCGTAGCAAAAACAACAGCTGTTTGCGCCAAGCAAATCGCGAACATAACGAAAGAGCCGCACCACCCATCATCCAAAACAACTAAAAGAAAATGTAGTCGATACTGTGTTGACCTACATGTATGTATTCCGGGAAATCGATTGAATAAAAAGTTCGATAGACTTAATAATTTAAAAAAATTATGGAACAGTTATTGGTGTACTTTCAAAGCGCCTATGTGAAACTGAGCATACCCTCGAACTCGATTGGAGCAGTGTACTATAGTGAGAGAGAGAGAGAGAGGCGCACGTAATCGAACTATTGCCACCCTGCGCAGCGCCCCCCCTCCCTTCGCTGCCACCCTGCCATGCAATGAACGAATGGCAGCACAAAAGCGGGAGCGCAATCAACGCGCTGACGTTTGCACAAACAGCGTGTGCCGAGAGCGCTCTCCTCTCCGAGAGGCCACACACCTCTCTCAGTGCCCCTCTCTTCGCCAGACATTTGCGCATGCAAGATTGTGCATGTCCGAGGCGGAGCGCGGCGTTTCAGTATTGTGCGTGTATTCGTGGCCAGTGGACAGCCGGGGAGATGAACTCACGCGACCGACAGTTCTGGACGGAGTTCCTGCTGCTCTACCGATCGCTGCCGGCCGTGTGGAAGGTCCGGAGTGCGCAGTACAGCAGCCGGGCGATGAAGAGCGCCGGCTACGAGCAGCTGGTGGGCAAGCTGCGGGAGGTGGAGCCGCATGCCAACCGCTCGCTGGTGGTCAAGAAGATCAACTCGTTCCGCACCAACTTCCGGCGGGATCAGCGCAAACGCGACCAGTGCACCGAGGAGGGGCTGCCCTTCGAGTCCACGCTGTGGTACTTTGACCTGCTGGGATTCCTAGAGGGTCAGGACGAGGCCGCCGCCGCCGCCGCCGCCGTCACCATCCAGGGAGCAGCCGGCGACAGTAACAGGGCCAGGGGGCCACCAGCCACGGAGCTGGATGGCGAAGAGGTAATGGGAGATCCGACAGGGACATTTCCGCAGATTTTCCCTACAAATTAGTATTTTTGCAGATCTTCTATCCCGCCTACGAAATATCATCGCCCAAAAGGCTCCGTCCGACCATTAAGGAGGAATCGCTGCCATATTCCGACTCCTGCCCCTCGCCAGCAACCAACTATTCCTCCCCCTCCGCCTATCCACCGATGACAGAGCGCCGATCATGCACGGGATCGTCGAACAGGCAACCCATCGAAACGGATGCCCTGGCCCACACCTGGAGCAGCCAGTTCCAGGAGCTCTCCCAGCGCCAGCGGATACTCGCTCGAAAGCTGATCTCGGACGTGCTCTACTACGGCTGCATGGAGCAGCTGGAGCCCCGACATGTCGACCAGCTCCAGATGATGATGGTGCAACCAGATGCAACCGAGGCCCTGCCGCAAGTCGGCAACGTTTCAGCCTCGACGGATGCAGCGAGACTCCAGCCTTTGGCGGAATATCGAGAGGACGATTCTAGGGAGGAAGATATTTGAAAACTAACGCTAAAGAGACCTACAGAAATTATTTAAAAAAAATATATATGTAAATAAACTAAAACAAAACTATAATAAAACCTTTGATTACTAGGAAATTGAGTCAATATCTTCACTATAGTTCTTCAAAATTGATTTACCGATTTTCTAATAAATATATTTACCATTTTTAATGAGAGAAATTATATAATTTGGATTAAAATAAACCACATTAAGGCTTCTCCTATAAGCGTTGAATGCTTTTGCCAAGCAATACTGGACCCATACTAGTGCCATCATTTTCCCAGATGGAAACCCCACCCCAGTCGACCAGTCGACCAGTCGATGAATCGAATTTGAATCCATTTTCCAATGGGCGGCGGCGCGGCCTTGTCGGGGAAAATTAGCAAATAAATGTGCCCGAAATTAAAACAAATTAACAACATTTATTTGCGACTGTAAAAGTTGGTCATTTTGTGTGTGGGTTCGGGAATTGAAAAACTTTTTCCACCCAATTCCAGCCCAAAGAAAAAAAAAAAACAACACAGAAAAACCAAACGAAAAACCTAAACGAAATGAAATGAAAGTAAAGCAAATCGAAGGCACGAGTGCCCAAAGCAAATGACACTTTCCCCCCCTCCCACCACCCCCTACCCAGGGCTTCGCACCGCACTTAGAGCAATTGCTATATGGGGAGGGGGAAAGGGCGGGAAGGTAACACAACAAAAAAAAAATGCAAATTTATTGGCATTTAATTTAAAAGAGAAACAGAAACAAAAAGCAAAACCAGAGACAAGAATTGCCCGCATTCGGGCACAAAAACCCGGAACCCAAAAGCTCTCACCCCCACCCACCCCCCTCCGAAAACAGAAGAGGAACCAAGCCAAACCAAACCGAACCGAACAGAATACAGAACACAGAACACAGAACGAGACCCTCATAATGTGCACAAAAGTTTGCAACAACAGCGAATGCCACACCACACCGCACCGCACCGCACCGCACCACCACCGTCAACGAATGCGGCATATAAACGAGCGCATAATGAGCTCAGTAGAACTTCCCGGCACTGGATGGATGGCTGGATGGCTGGATGGGTGGATGGATGGACGGATGGATGGATGGAAACAGAAGCAAATCGCATTTAATGCCCTAAAAATAGTAGCCCCTGTTCCAGCTCCAGCTCCTGGTTCTGCTTCTGCTTCTGGTCCTGCTATCGAGAGGAGGGGGGACCCATATATTAAACACGCCCCGTGAGGGTGGGGAGGGGGGTGCCTGGGCTGTGGCTGTTCTGCCTTTTTTATGCTCTGTGCATATCATGCAATTACTTTCCACTCAAATGTCAATTTAAATTGAAGTTTTATGCAAAAACCATACTCGAAATTTACCCAAGAACAATGCCTCAAGAGAGAGGGTCCTGCTGCTGCTGCTGCTGCTGCTCGGGAAGTGCCTGGCGTGTGTGTGTGTGTGTGCGTGCTTTTGGTTTTTTATGTGTTAGTTGCACATTTCGGAAATTAAGTTGAAATTTATTAGCACATCTTTGTCGTCGCCTTGGATGGCTTTTCGAAGAGGAAATAACGATTCCCATTCCGCAGGATGCCAATCCTCCTTCTCTGGCGGCGTGTGACGAATCTGTGAAGCCCCTTTAACCAAAAACGGATATTAATGCGTGCTTGTGTATCTGTGTATCTGTGTGTGTGCGTGTGAGGATTTGTGGGGAAATGGCGCTACATAAATTGTCAATGGAAATCTCACAAATAAGGTAAAATGGATATGGGAATGGGAGAAAGTTTTTGGCCAAATCTACAAGTAATCTCCTGCCTGTCCCCCCTTTTGGTTTGGGTAAGTGATTACAGTGGGATGCAATGGGGCTGTTACAGGTTGTCTGGATATGATGATGATACCTATGGGAATGCAGAGGCTTTTCTTCCCTTCTATTTCAAATAAATGATGCCTTCAGGGATCATTGAGTGGAAGAACCCACCAATTCAACGGCAACTTATTTCTCTCTTTGTAGAATGACCAACTTTATAATGAACAATTACACTCCTTCGAATTCCAGCCACTCTTAAAGGTGAGTGATTTCCTACAAAGAGATCTCTTCATTCATTCGCGTGTTCATTAGGAACAGGGCCCAAAGTGTTTCCGTTCTCTTAAACCACTGACTGACTGCCAAACATCAAAGGAAAAGTACGTACTCGAAAAAATCCAGGAGTGTAGCCAAGCCAGAGGGAGAATCGAATTATATATCGCATCAATTAAGGACCATTCCATTCACGGCTCATCAGCAAATCAAATACTGCGAATACATACATATATCCTCTTACATATGTATGTATTTCCGATGCAGTCGGAATTTTCCTTTTGCTCTTGCTCTCGCTCTTGCTTTGCCCAATCAACCGATATGCCCTGCTCAGCGAGACGTAGCGCCGCCGCGCCCCTGGCAAAAGCAGCAGCAGAAGCAGCAGCGGCAGCGGCAGTAAAGAATCTGAAGGACCCTCCACACCCAGGACAGACACGCACCCGAGGACTACTCGGATGTGTGCCCACTCCACCATATGTGCTCGATATGTGTGTGTCGATTTGTGTGTATTAGTGCCCCAATATTACACAATTTCCAATCGCATCAAGTCGTTAAAAGTTTCGATTACAGAACGCGTTTTACAATTGCCGCCGGGATGGGGCGTGGAGTGTGCAGGATATAGCAGCGAAAAATAAAATAAAAACAGGACCAAAACAAACAAGCACTACAACAGCAGCGGCAGGAGGCAGTGGCAGGGGAGGCGGTGGCAGAGGAGGCATTGGGGTGTGCGAAAACAAATATTGAAAGTGGCATTAAAAAAAAACTTTACCAGCGCTGATTTTATTGCAATGAATTTGCGCTCAAATGGCAAATCAATGTGTTTCCTTCTGCCAGTCAATTTTATGCGCTTCCCCACACACACACACGCACACAGATACAGAGACACACAGAGACACACAGAGACACATTACGGATGAAAAACTAACCAAACCAAACCAAACCAAACCAAACCATAGAAAACCATTGAAAACCAGACCAGAGCAGACCCCAGACCCGACCAGACCGCACTTGTCATGTGTCTGGGGGGAGCCCCAGTCAGAGCCCCAGTCAGAGCCCCAGTCAGAGCCACAGCCACTGCCACTGCCACAGTTGATGTTCTACTTGGCACTGGATACCCGTACGATACGGGGCTTAAACGGGTGAAAGTTGCAGTGGGGATTGCACTGGGCTGCGACCAGTACGAGCACAATGAAAATTTATAGTGCTTGATACTCGGATGATGATAGCAGCGACTACGACTACGACTACGACTAGTATGGAATTTATAGTGCATACTCGTCATTACTTTCTAAAGTCCCTCTGAGGCAGAGGAAATGTGCCATTGTTGGGTTTTCAGCAGAAAACAGAAAGAAAACTTTATTAGCATTGTTGTGATTTCAGCAGCAAAGTTTCCACTATTGGAAATATATTAAATATTACATAAATATAAATTATTATTATTTTTAAATTATAGTGCATTATTTTGTACAATTGTTCAGCTAAAGAAAATAAAAAATTGAGGCCAAGTAAATTGTCTGCAGTTTATATTTCTATTTTTTCTTGCATTTGAATAAATTATGAAATGAAATTATTGCACTAGAGTTTTTATAACCTTTAAAAGCAAAAACAATGCAAACAAAATGCATTTACGAAGGTGTTCAATCGAAGGCTATTGAATAAAGTATAGAACAGGTCGAAAGTACCTGCAACCCAATGATAAATAGCTCTTCCTACCTGAAGCAACCGTTGAACGGCAGATTGTGGGTTACCTTTCCATCCCTTATCAGGAGGAATCTCTCCAATGCACTTATCTTTTGTTTTCCTGACACTAGATTTGGTTTACGAAAATTTCTAGAATATTCATGGCAAAGTAATAAAGCAAAAGTAATCACGAATCCTTCCCCAAGGAAGCAATGCCCCAAGCACGACTACGAGTATCGGTTGAGAGTATTATGCGATATAAAAATGTAATCCCCACTTTTTATATGGCAACTTTTTGACGATCTCTACACGGATTTGGTATGATTTTCACAGTCGAATAACTACCTCCATTAAACGTATAAAATCCGAAATATATTTCCTTATCAATTAGGAATGGTGCGGAATGGGAGGGATGGCATCGACTGTAATCGCATTACTTATATGGCAGTTAGTTTTCCATCCCAGCCATGTTTTTATGTGCCACATAATCGCCATTAATTTCCATTTTTGATGTGCTATCGTCATTTTTAATGCCGATGCTTTTAGCGCCGCTCCCATCCCCCCCATTCCCATCCCCATCCCCAGCACCATCCCCAGCCCCATTCCAGCCCATGCCATCCCCAGGGGCACTCGTGATAACAAATAAAAGCGGCAACAAACTATGGACATAAAAAATATACTACGACAACAACAACACAATTTTACTACTATTTCTCCCTTTTCACCCCCCCGCAGCAGCCCCCAGTAACCCCTCCGCCATCACCCCTTTGCCAAGTTCTCCGCACCGAAATGAAATTGATGCATTGATTTTTCGATATACAAAACATTTTCCATCCATTTTATTGCCACCGCCCATCCCCCAACCCCCAGCGGCTTTTGCCTTCACTCTCTGCTCAACTAGAGTAGGTGCCACGCCCCCACCTGCCACATGAAAAGAGGAAAGAGACAGGGACAGGGACAGAGAGAGCGAGAGAGAGCTTTTTGTTGGCTTTTGTTTTTATAGCGACATGTAATGTGATTTATTGCCTGTTCGGTCCTTAAAATAAATTCCTTTTAATGGTTTTTTATTGCCATCAGTAGTTGGCGTCAGCGTTAATGTTAATTAAACTATTGTAGTGCCCTGCAGCTGCTGCCAGAGAGTGGGGTGCCACTCCACCACTCCGCCTTACTCCTCTCCACTCCACTCCACTCCACTCGACTCGACTCCAGGCCCATAAATCCCCGACAACATGGTAAGCGAAGAAGGGGGAAGCCTGGAACAAGGTTAGTGGAGATTGCAAGTGGATTTGGCCCGTGGAGTCTACAGTTTGGGTTTTTATTCTAGTCTTGTTTTGGCTGCCAAGCGCTTTTGGGCGGTCGCGGAAGGGTGCGGAGAGTCCGGTCATTAGACCGGGAACATACTCGTAAGTGATGTGCGGATCGATTCTTTCAGGTTGCTGGGAGCGTTGCATTATTCAGTTTCGGAAAGAGCTCGGAGCAGATTCGATGCAACGGGAACCCAGAGGAGAGGGCCGGTCACACGGATTAAAAATTAAGCAATGGAGGAATGGAATTAAGCAAGCTCAAAGCTACATTTTAATTATATTGCGAAGCTACTGAATACACTGAAACTACTGAATATACTGCAGCTACTGAATATACTGAAATGAGAGATGAGAGATATTTGCTGCTCCAAATACACATTCAAAAGTCTTACGAGATGGATAATACATATAAGCAGAAATCGTAAGAGCTGTAATTCTTATAATAAAAATCAGAATTAAGTTTTACTTTTAATTTTTCTAATGAAAATCAGAAATAAAAATCATTTTACAATTTTAAAATTTAAAATCAAAAATAAAGCTAATTTCTGAGTTTTAATACTAAAATTGTTTCAGCCTTGATTTTTGTTAACTTTAAAGTTTAAACTCTTATTTGTGATCCCTGCATATAAGTAAATATATTTTTTATTTTTTGTTGCTTATTTATTTATTTAATTTACTATCATTTTGTTTATGTTTATATTTATCTTGTATTTATTATATTTTTATATTTGAAAAACCTAGTGCCGAAAATCTGCACAAAACCCTGAATTTGAGTTCATTTCTGGGGTGTCCTAATCTGGGAAAATCCCAATGAATGGCGGACAGAGGATTAGCCCAAGTACGTGCAGGCCTTTTCCTGTTTTCACTTGAAAATCGATCCCTATCTGTTTATCTCCTTAGCCTATGGCTATTTTCTATGCATTTTAAGCCGGAAATGGCCTAAATTGTATTTAATAACATTTAATAACTTTAAACTTTGGAAATTCGTTCGTTTTACGGCTAAATACCAACTCCTGGAGTTGCTGCACTTATTTTTTATTTTATTGTTTTTTTGTGTGAAATTACTTTAACCGGAAATCTGGACACCCCTTCGGCAGGGGTTCATCTCCAGGCGGCTTTTGGACAGCTCATTAAAGCCATATTAGGCCGAAGCTTAAGCCTTATAAACAGGCGGTGGCCTTTCGAGGCTTAGACCGACACGACACCCCGTGTGCCCGCCTTCTGCCCGTCTGCCCGCTCCCCTCGTCCACTGGCCGTTTCGACGGCATGGGATTATGATGTGTTGATATACAGCCCCGACGTGGCTCTGGCTCTCCCTGGGGGGATGCTAACGCTGACGCTGACGCTGACCAGCCAGCTGGTGTCCACTTGATGTCCGCTTCCTGGGCCTCCTGGTCCCTCTTGTCTAATTTCTTGTGTCCCTCCACCAGCGAGCCTCTGGTCTCCCTCTGTGTCTGTGTCTGTGTGCGTGTGTGTGTGTTAGAGTGTTTTCTCAGCTCGTTTATAAATATTTAACGATCTAAGTTTTTGCGTCAAAGTGTTTGCCAGGCCCCATGCCCCATGCCCCATCCTGCCTGCCTGCCTGCCTGCCTGCCACTTCCCTGGGCTCCCCTTTTGGATATTGCGTTCATGATAATTGCGGTTCTGGCCTGGTCCCGGGACCGGGTCTGGATTTGGATGTGGATGTGGATGTGGATGTGGATTGGGAGCTGCCTATGCCTATGCCTTTGCCTCTGTGTCCGGAACGGGGCCCCAGCTGCGTTTAATGGCTTTTCAGAATTTAAACAAGTCGCGTAATTTTGGTTTTTCTTTTTATAAATCGCTTCTCTCTGTTCTGCCTCTAGCCTCCAGTGCCAGTGCCAGTGCCAGTGCCTCTCATTCCGGCCTCTCTGCCTCTGCGGCTCTGCGGCTCTGTGCCCCTCTGCCCCTCTGCCACCCAATGCCATTACGTATCTCCCCCGCTAGGTTTCAGTTTCAGTTTCCGTTCAGTTGTTCTCTGGGCCTACAATTGCAATAAATTTCTGATATTACAAACATTTTGTTTATTTCAAATTTACTTTTTATTAAAATTTCTACTCTGCCGCAGCCGCAGCCCCCCCCGCAGCCCCAGCCGCGCCCCCACCCCCCAAATAAAACAAAGAAAAAACTGGCCCAGGCCCTGTCCGTCCATGGAAAACAGTGTTTGTGGTGGATTATGCGATTTTGACAGTGGACTGGGACCCCGCCGATATTGGGTCGACAAAGTGTGGTGCTGGTGGTGGGGGTGGTGCTGGTGGTGGTGGTGGTGGTGGGAGTGGGAGTGAGGGGACATTTACAGCTTAAATGCCACATAAATTGTTAAGGAGTGTAAACAAATTGTTCAGATCTCTCGGAAGGGTGGAGGGGGAGGGGGAGGACGAGGACGAGGACGAGGGGGGGGGAACAAGTTTCGAGTACAAGGAATCGCTGGTATTCCAAGTGGAATGGGGAAAATTGATTTTGAATATTTCATTAAGCAGCGCTACTAAATTCCATTAGCAATAGGAGGGAATGCGTAGGCAACGGGGAGGGGGGTGCATCATTCCGATTAATAACTACTTAATATTCATTAGGGGACTTAAATGGTATTTGAGAAATAATTGCCACAAGAATCGGGAATATAGAATTCATCAAATAATTAACAGAAGAACAAAACACTTGTTTTAAAATTTAAACAGATGAAAACGGAGGGAAATTGTATTATTGATATGTTAATATTTTAAAATGTGTACCAAAAGATTTGACATTAATGGGAAAGAAAGAAATAAAGGAAATATACATATATCATATTTAAGTTAAATTTGTTATACTATACTTCCTATAAATTTAATATAATATATTTATTTTAAAGTATTTCAAATTTACATTAAATATGGGCCGTATCAAGGGATACTTTTTGAATGGATTTGTGTGTCAATTAGAGTGCATTTTATTTAATTTTACCATGTTCGTCTTAAGTAGTTCTGTTGCCTTTATCTTTTCTCTTGTATTTTCAGCTTACGTAACTTTATAGTATTTATTTCAGTCAGTATTTCCCAAGAAATAATTTGTAAAAACCAAATCCATTAATCAAAATCTGACTAGTATCCAAATCTTTAGTAACTATCTGTGTTCTCCGATTGCTGTACCCCTTTTTGTGTACCGTTTAATCACTGTTAATCTGATTGATATTACAGAAAGAACCTTTGGAGCTGGGGCAACCCTACCTCGTAGATACAAAGCCCTGGCCCTTAGCAGCCAATTCTCACTAATTTAATTTGCCTAATAGATAGATAAATCTGTCGTCTGGCCCCACCCAGAAAAGTTTGGCCTGAGGCGGGGGCTATATTATAAATAATCAAGTTTTTCGGATTATCTTAAATCGTTCATTCTTCGCTGGCCGATATGGTACTTTTCCAATGTCCGAGTCGGATTTCCCGGGACTGACAGACACACACGGAATAAAAGTCGATTTCAGCACTCGGCATCGAAGGGCAATTGTTTATAGATGATTGGACAAGGTCAAAAGCTGTTAATTAAACACATCGATAGATGCCTCCCATGTATATATGTGCATATATAGCCCAGCAGGAGGCGTGGGCATCGCAACGAGAGTTCTCATCGGGGGCTGCCTTTAATTACGATAGCCCCAAGCCCAAGCCCAAACCCACCCCACCCCACCCCACCCCACCCAGCTGCTCGGATGGAGTCCGGCAATTATTCAATCCCGCATCGGCCAAAGCCAAAGCTAAATAATGTTGTAATTTACAGATACAGATACGGATACAGATACAGATACGATAGTGGTGTGGAGGGAGAACAGAGCCCACCGAAAATCAACAACAACAAAAAAAGACTCTTTGTTTTTCCTTCGATAAACAACGAGAGGCAAAAAAGTAAAATAAATAGTGAAAAATAACAAGTCATAAAAATGATTTATATGCAAAGTGCGCGCCATGAGATGTTGCTTCATTTCTTTCCATGGAAGAACACCTATCTACCATATAGGGGATAGGGATGGGCAATGGGCAATGGGCAATGGGCACAGGTATATGAAGGTATAGGCCCAAGTATCGAGGTGCCAGGGCCCAGCTGTGGCAAACCAGTTCGTCCCCCGAGTCCCAGTCCCAGTCCCCGTCCCAGTCGACTGGGACTGCAGTCCCAGTCCCCGTCCCCGTCCTAGTCCCATCGATACCCCGATATTAGCAACAATTTATGCATGTGGCTGTTTGTACAAATAGCCAGCGGAGAGCCAGAGCCAGGGCCCAGAGCCCATAGCCCAGAGCCCAGAGACAATGGGCCACAATTTAACTACCAAAATACGCCGGGGCCCTCACACTCACACTCCTACTCCTACTCCTACTCCCACTCCTCTGTTCCCCCCACTACTGATCATTCGTTTCTTGGTAAGCACGCACACGGTTGTTTGTGCTCCGTCCGTCCGTCCGTCCGTCCGTCCGTCTGTACGTCGATCAGTCCATCAGTCGATCAGTCGTCGTCGTCGTCGTCGTCTTCTGTGTGTCGTCGGTCAGGCGATCCGACCCTCGCAGTGGGACACCGGCTGTCAGAGATGAGTGCGTGACCACTTTGGCGATAGTCACGCAATGCGAAGCGAGAAATAGGATTGTTGGATAACAATCGGATTATACACTTCTCTCTTTCAGCATTTGCCTAATTCCCTGCTAGGTGATTATTACATCTACAGCTCTACAGTTTTTTTTGTCTTCTGAAGAACGAAAACTGGATTAGGCACTTATTTCTCAACATTTCTCTAGAGGAAAAATCACTGAGAATCGAATAGTTACATTTAGTTATCAAAATGTGGACCAATACTTTTCAGAGAGATTGGATATTGTAAGAAAACACTGTTTTCCCATACGTTTTGACATTAATTGGAAAATATTTAATTTTAAATAAATATTTTTTACTTGGATTAAACATTGTCCTGCAAATTAAATATATTATATATATTTTAAAGTATTTAAGATTTATAATTTAAAAACTTAAAATTAAATTTGAAAAACTAAAAACAACTATATATATAATTTATTTAATTTTTTTTTAAAATAACATTTGTATTTAAAAACCAAAACTTTAATTTAACTATGGGTATCTCTATTTTCACCATGCAACTTTTCTCTGAGTGTACAATCAAGATTATTATTACTCTTCCAGTGTTCTAAGTCATTTTTGCATTCAATTTTTGTATATGTAAAATTTAATGATTAAATTAAATTAAATTAAATTAAACTATTTCTTTTCTTTTGAATCGTTTCAGGTATGCTAGAAAAACTCCATAGTTCCATATTTTTTGTATCGCTTTTGGGGAAAAATACATGCACAATCATTAGCAACTTCTAAGTTCTTCACGGCTCTAATGGACACGATCGATCATGCAGCACGCCCATCCCTGAGCCCGTGACTGAGTCTCGGTCTCGGTCTCGGTCTGGGTCTGGGGGCCCCGGACTTGATCTCTCTCGAGCGTCGTCTTTGTTTGTCACACAAATGAAGAGTTGATGATGATGATGGGGATGGGGATGGGGATGAGGATGAGGAGGACGATGACGATGACGAAGCGGATGAAGAAGATCAACTCGAGAAACCTCAGCGCTCAATCAGCCGATGAGGGTTCGGTGAGGTGCGGTGCGGTGCGGACAGGGTTCGGGTTCGGGTTCAGCTTCAGTTTCAGGTTCTTTCAGAATATTGTTTGTCATGGCTTGGAGTAGGGGTCCGTCGCAGCGATGCGATTGTCTGGGGTCTGAGAGCTGCTGGGGTGCTGGGGTGAGCGGTGCGGGGCGGGGCGAGACGAGGCGAGGGTCTGGCCAGGTCTGGACTCGGTTGTTAGGCTCACATCACAGCACAGCACAGCACAGCACAGAGATTGTTCGTGCCCCGGTGCCTGTCGTGGGTCTGGGGCACGTCACAAGGATGCCTGCACAATGGACACTTGTGCCTCTTGTTGTGCGGGGCAGGGGCAGAGGCAGGGGCAGGGGCTGGGACACAGAGAGGATTGCTCTTTGTTCGGCTGCTCAATGTGTGCAATGAGCAATGATTAAATTAATTATGCCTGGCAGGTAGCTGCGCCCGCCAGTCCGTCCGTCCTGCCGCCTAGAAATGCTCTCATAGAAATGCACGGAGCGTGAAGAAAGCGCAGCAGAGCCGCTCCTGTCTGTCGAGCAGGCGAACCTGTCTACAAAGGACATTTGATATTTTTGACACTTTTCACGGGGCTCGGGGACTCGGCGCACAAAAAGGAAAACAGAGAAGAAAGAAGGCAGACAAAAAAACGCACTGATTGCACATCCCAAATGCCAATCTCAATCCCATACCCCGATGCCTATAGTTGTAGCTAGCCCTAGCCCTAGCCCTATACCGATTCCCTGTCCCCTATCCCAGGCTCTCTGGGCCAACAATTGAAGTGTAATTTATGACAACAATGCCCGTGCACTGAGAGCCCATTGTAGGCGAGAGGGAGAGAGATCTGTGCAGGTCAAGGCCCCCCGACCGTCGACCCGACTGATCCCCATGACAAATGCTGTATGCCAGTGCCTGGGCCTGGGCTGTGCCTGCACTCCGATCGATCGGCGAGATAAGCCCTTGATCAGGTTGCCCAGACACTTGCCCCGGCGAAAGCCGATACGATTTGTATTCGATGTTTGCGGCTGTGTGTGTTTGCTGGCCGGGTTCAGGGGTTGTGCTGGGATTGGCACTGCCATTCGGCTTGTGCATCATCCGATAGAGATTTGTGAGCTGGGGGAGGGGGCATGGTATCGTAATTGAATGGAACGGGCTGGCTGACTGGCTGACTGGCTGCAAAAGATGGCTATCTCTGGCTCGGATAAGATTGGTAGAGCCCCGCTGGAAGGCGGCAAAGTGCATGCCGAAACAACAACAGGAAATGTGCAATGAAAATGGGACAGGGACTGGCACAGTGGAAGAACAAGGGATCTAGCATCTGGCCCGAAGGGATCTGCATTGTCTGGTTAATAAGCGAATCTCTGAGTGGATCATCCTTCAGCGACTTTACAGCTTGACGTTTCCTGGTTAGGGCCTGTCGAGGACTGCCGAAGGGGCATAATAATAATAATAATCCCATCTTCTATCTCCGAAATGTATTCACAATCAGCACAACGGATCTATCCACAAAACGTTCTAATGTTCCGCAAATCATTCCCTCGAGGAGATATCAATAACGTCATCAAATATCAAATTTCACTTCTCTATAAACCGAACTTCCATCCACCAGGGAGCCCAACAAATGCCACAATACAATCCTGAAGTCCAAGTAAACAAGACATTAAACTGGAAGACTGGATAATTAAGTTCTTAACTTCCAAAGGAATAAAGTTCAAAGTTGCATTCCCAATCCTTGGGTCTGGCTATCTCTGGATTTAAGAACCATTCCGAATCGCCCCAGTCGAAGCCATGTCGAATCTGGTTTTCTTCTTTTTCCTGCTGCAAATTGTCTATAACTTTACTTCCTACGATGTGCACCCCCAATTAGACGGTTGTAAACAATCTAAAATTTTATTTGCATGCACACATGCACATGCACATGCACATGCACTTGCACTTGCACATTGTGCACATTATCCGTACATTATTTGTGTATATATTCCGTGCAAATGTCAAATGTGAGGAAACCCATTAAACGTAGCGCTGAAAATAGACACCGCGTCCGCCCACTGCATTGTGGAAAGTTTCGTAGGTTGCGGCCCCCCAAAAATACAGCGAAAGCCCAAAGAAAATAGCAAGAAAATGTATGCCAAATGGGGGTCGAGGCCCCAAATACCCTAACATTACAAGTGTTTGCTTTGTATCAGAAAGTTCGGGGGATTCCCAGACTCTCTAGACTCTAGACTCTAGACAAAGGGAAGTTTTTCTTACAAAGATTATTTTGAACTGTGACCTGTCGTTTTTACGCTCGTATTTAAATTAAAAATAGGGTTTTAAATAAATAAAAAAATTTGTGAAATTAAATATTATTTATTTAATACATTAGGAAATAATATTAAAATTAATTATGTGCAATTGTCGAAATTGAATGCGACTTAAAAACTTAAACGACTTAAACTAAATATAAAATAATATATTAAATTCATAGAAAATATGTTAAAAATAAATATGAAAATATATAATTTGATATATATGTATAGGTATATTTGAAATGCTATTTTTACTTAAGTAAAATAGTTGTATATTTATGGTAAAAGTAGAAATAAATTATTATATATGGTTGCTTTGCTACCTTTGCTTCCCTCTGCCCAATACCCTCCAAAAGGAAAGTTAAGGGGTATCAAAAATAAAAGGAAGAAACTACGGGAACAAATAATCAGAATAAATGCAAAAACTAAACCAGCAGCAAAACGCTCGCACATTTTGCAATCAAAACAAAGCCAGAAGAAGGGGGGAGGAGGAGGAGACCCCCCAACCACCCCCAACCACCCCCCACCACAGGAGGCGGCGCGCCGCGTCGGCAGAGGATTGGGTGCGGGGGTAGCGGAAGGAAGGGGAAGGATGAAAAACAATTTTTCACGTTTTGATTAGAAGACGCAAAAATTGTTGGACGTCGGCGCGTAAACAAGATTCGGAACCGAAGCGTAAAGACTGGCTGGCATTGCGGCAGCTCCCTCTATAGCCTCGGCACCTGACCAGATCCCCGGTGGGTCCCGGAAACACTCCACCGCCCCCCCTCTGCCCCTCTCCCACGGGGCATTCCACAAATTGAAACAATTGGAAGGAAATGTTCATGCTGAAGAGTTTATAGGGGAGGACCTGCACAGAGTGCAAGCCCAGGCAGCGGGATATGCCATAACTGCTCGAACTGTTCACTCTCTCGAGGCTCCACTGTGCCGCCCTGTTCCTGGCAGCCACAGCAACAATGTGCGAATAAACCCATTGAATCGACAAATTCGGACGCGCGCGAATAACAGACACAGACGAAATTTTAGTGCGGTTTTCAAATTTATTCTAGTACCTGCCCACCACTAGTACCCGCCCCCCACCGACACCCTGCCCTTACCACGCCCGCCCCTTCCGCCCCCGCTCCACCCCGCCCCGCGCCGCACTCTTCTATTCAATTCAATTCCGTTGCGTTTCTTGTTATTTTTGTACTTAAATAAAGCGCAATTTGCGTTTTTTTCTTGGTGTATTTTTTTCTTGTTTTTCAACGATTGAAATTTAATAGATTTGGCACACATTCGAGACAACATCATATTGGCAGGCAGGCAGACGGGCGGGGTGGGCAGGGCGGGAGGCAGACGGGCAGACGGGCAGAAAATGTTGGTACTCCTCAGGAAACAAAAGACAAAGGAAACTTGACAATTTTGATGGGTGTACGAGCGGGAAACTCTTTGGACAAGGATCGCTTTTATTTCGAGATTGATTCAATTATTGAATACCAACATTTTTGCACTAGGCTTGTTGTTTACGGAGGAAAACGGCTGTGTGTTTAGCATAAATGCACTCTAAAGGCGCATCATGTTTTCCACAGACTTTTACTCAGGAAAAGCCATACCCCTAGCAGATGTTTCCACTTGATTATCCCAAACCATGAATCGTTACCATGAATGCAGTAACTTTTTGGCTATGCTATATATACATGCAAATATGTGTGTATGTGTGTATGTATGTATGTATGTATGTATGTACAGCTACAATAATGAGTGCATCAATCAGTTGTGTCCTTCCACTCGATTTGCCAGCAAACAAAGAAAATTCAGCGGGGAAAAAGGAAAGTAACCATTGCATACGAACTTTTTTGCGCTGGGGTGGGCTTAATTTGCATTCAAAACAAAAATGTTTTGCATAAATAAATATAAAATTGGTTGAAACACAGAGAGAAAAAACACAGGGCGAAGAAAAAACAAACGGCCAGGAGAAAAACGCACATGTTTCAATAAGCAGGAGAGAGGGAGAGAGAGAGAGAGAGAGAGGGGGGGAGAGAGAGAGAGATATGAATGAGCAAATGTATGAATGAAATGAATGGAAAATCCGAATGCGAATAAATGCCATACCGTTCTGCAAATATCTACAATAAATAACATTTTCAGCCTCTGCTGCGGCGTGCTCTGATTTTATTTTATTTTATTTGATTTATTTTGTGTGTTTTTTGCAGCTTAAAATCCGAGCATGCATTAAGGATTGCGGATTGAGGATTGGTATATTTTAATGATAAATATTCGCGAATGGAAATCAATTTAAATGAATGCGTCCGCGTGTTTGCCCAACTGATTGTGGCTTATCCCTTTGGCGGGAAGGATGTGATCTGTCGTGCCACCGCGGTGCACCGCCTGCCACCTGTGAGAAATGGCTGCCAGCTCTTGTCGTAGTCCCAGAGCCAGAGCCAGAGCCAAAATCCGCACAACTTAATTTCATTTTATTCAAATTGTATCTTTCTCTTTGTTGTTGACAGCGAATTTCGTATGAATATGATGCAAAGTCTTTGGGTAATCGCTATAAATAAGAATTCCCCCTAATTATATTTAATTTCGTTTCGTTTCACATAATAAGGGGGCCTTGGCGATCGCTTGATGGCGTGTCCCAAAAACACAGGGCACGTGCTACGTCTCCGTCTCCGTCTCCGACTGTCAGCCGTAACCTTGTCTCGAATCAAACACCTTTTTGTCAGCGGACTCCATTTTTGGAGCGGCTCTGTGGCTCGGTGGCTCTGTGGCGCCAATCCCCATCGAACACCAAATAAAAAACTTAAATATTACTAATTAAAAGCAAACACTGTTCAAATGCAAATGAGCCCAAGAGAGAAGCGCTGAAACCAAAACAAACTCGTATCCGAATAGATACATTTATCAAATGAATAAAAGTGTTATTTATGATTGGCCAAATATTGTGCCATGCGATTTATAAGGGAACCCGAAAGCCAAGAAGGAAATTTATACAAAATATCTTTGCAAATTTAGTTAAAATGAATTTAAAGGGGAAATTTATATTTTAAAAAATATTTATTTATCTTTAATATTTATTCCTATATAGAAGTATGGCATTCTGGCTTGATTCCGATGAATTCTCTTAATATTTTGGGCCCTCTATTGGCTTTTAGTGTCACCAAATATTAGTAATAAATATAGATAATATAGATAACCCCTCCTCTGGCTTTTTGTATCACTTTTTAAATGACATTATTGTTCTTTTAATTATTATAATTCGTTGCAAACATAATTTTCCCAAGCCATAGCTGGAATGGATTTTTGAAAGCGATTTGGAAATGCGAGGCACAGTTCGAATCGATCCAGCGCATTCCAAATTCAAGAGGCGTTGCCTTCTCGCTTTGTTTGCTAACGGAACGGCGGGGCAGCGACTGAGGCAGAGGCAGAGGCAGAGGTAGATCCATCCATCGATTGGGGCATATATGACAGTCGGCTACGAGTATGGTGCCCCACCATGCATATTAGATAAAATTATAGGCAAAACATAAAAAGGCAACGCCGTATGCGCGCAACCCGCTCAAATTTGTCACGCCCCAATCCGAGGAGAGTTCGTGCGGGAGAAGAAGACTGAGAGAGGGGGGAGGGGGATCGCGGGTTGGGGATTGGGGCCGAGCCGGGCCGGGCCGGGCCGCGACATTTGTTGTCTTGCCAAAGCTGGGGGTCGACCTATTCAATATGCCGACACACGCGCCAAACACCTCCTACGCAGGGCGACGGCGGGACGGCGGAACGGGCTCGGGCTCGGGCTCGGGCTGCGGCGTAGAAGAGCCGCCGGAGCGGAATCTATCGCTCAGCGCTTAGCGCTCGACCCACTCGATGAGTGCTCGTCCATTGTTTTCGATCCGCTGCTGTGCTGTTGTTGACGAAACAACGATCTGTGGAAGCTTGCAAAATGGATGACATGACAGACGGACAGACCAGACAGACAGACAGACCAGACCCAGATACAGATACAGATACTCGCAGTCGTCCAGCTGCAGATCCAAAGCGAGCCTCATGTGGCAGCCATTCGGTCGTCGCATGATATGTGCCTCTGCCTCTGCCTATGAGCTCTCAAATGGAAATGGAATTGGAATTGGAATGGAAATGAAATGGAATGGTATGGAATGGAAGGGGTCCCGGTCCGAGTCCCCCCAGCAGCCACAGCCCCACTAAGGGGTATGCTGTAGGATATCAAAAGGGGTATTCCGGAATATACACATAAAGAGGTTCCTTGGCAGATTTTCAACAGGACAAATCTCCAGATTTACCTGCATATTACTGTATTTCAGATACTTCAATCAGCATACCCTCTGATACCCTGGCTTGCCGCTGCTGCAAGAGTGCTCTGATCCTCATTTCAGCGCATTTGATATTCGACTTTGGCTCTGCCCATTACTTTTAATCACTCATCATCTAGTTGTTGTTGCTATTGTTATTTATGTATATGTATCTGTTGCTGGTTGCTGCTTGCTGCTTGCTGGTCGCCAACTAATTTGCATATTAATACCCGCACACCCGAAGCGTCAGACTTATCTAACACTCCGCTCGTACATACAGGCCCCCCAGCCGCTGCCCAAGCCGCTGCCACAGCTGCGCCTTTGTGGAGACAGCCAGCCAGGCCCTGGGGCCAAGTCTCTGGGCGTCTGCGATTGTTGGGGGAGAGCTGAGCCGAGCTACTGTTTGCCCCATGCCAGGGCTGCCTAAGCCACACTCGGTCAGGCGTCTGGCCACACTGTAAATGTGAGTGCGGTTATACCGCGGTGCTCGACGAAGAACTGGGGTATATTGAATATCGTATCATCAGGGAAAGTTCCTTCATTTCTTTGACTTCAAGCTACGAGATATATAGATGCAAAAATCGTACCAATTGGATACTCCTTTCAAGCCGCAGAAGATCCTCAATTAAAATAGTTCGAAGAAAATATGTAATTTATATTATTTTATTTATTTATATTTCTCTGGGGCTTTCTTATCGAAAAAGAATATAACTTTTCTTTGATAATCCCGCCAATTGGATACTGATTTCCACCCATAGAAGATCCTCCTACAAAATGATGCCAGAAAGCTACGCGAATAAATACTTGTCATTAAAATCGCATTAGTTTCAGTATTAAACACAATAACTAATTCCATGTGCAAATAAAGTAATAAAAATCTCTGAAACTCCTCCTGTATCCATTATTCTTAGTGCTGAAAAGAGTCTGTTAAAAGAGCACGATGCTTGAATTCCAAAATCATGCCAGAGCTCTGCAGAGCTGAGTATTCCGTAGTCTCAATATCGACCATATCGTGCAGTGTTGTTTACTTTATTAAGAGGCCCCCTCGATGCGTATGTGTGTGTGTGTGTGTATGTTCGGTGATGTCACAAGAATAACAAATGTTTTATAAGTTTTTTTGTTTTGTTTTGTTTTGTTTTATTTTCCTGTTCACGATCACAACACACAGAGCTCTCGCTCATCGGGGCGTATGTTAATTTTTGTTTTGTTTGCAATCTATTAAAAAAAAAAGAGAGATGGGGCAGGGCTGGCTGACTGGCAAAAAAAAAGAAAAAAAAAACTACAACACCAAAAATTGATACCCACTTTTTGTGGCGAGCATTTAAATACTACAGACAGCCACCAAATTAATTCGTATGCCATGTTTGGCGGCGCCTGTTGCTGTAAACCAGCTTTTGCCCGTTGCCAGTGGCCCGTTGCCCGTTCGGATTAACAAAACAAACAGCACTGCCCATTGTCCAATGCCTGGGGGGGGGGGGGGGGGGGGAGATCTCCCCCAGTTTTGGAACAGGCCCCGGCCATAGCTATGGGCTAATTAATGGACAACCCTAGATGACCCCACCGATCGGTGCTCCCAAAGGGGAAAATGGCAACAATTGTTGCCGCTATTGGTGCGATTTTCCTCAATTGATTGACAATAATTATGCCCTATATGGAGTGCATAAATGGAAGATATATTATAGAACCACTTTCGAGTGTGAGCTGGAACAGAAACTTGCTACGCTTTGCCCTTAGAGCGAAATAACGATATATGTAGATAAAAATATATATATAAATATGTCATTTGAAAAACAAAACACACAATCGAATTTTTCGGATGCATCGATACTTGTCGAGGTTCAAGGATTTCAAGGCATAAGTATCAGTATGTGGTACGCCTTTAAGACTGAAGCCTTGGTTCCTTTTCCCTTCGAAGCAAGTGCTCAAGCAGTGCGCCGCTGAAACCTGAAGGTTTGGTTCAAGCAGTGCGCCGCTGAAACCCGAAGGTTTGGTTCAAGCAGTGCATCGATGAAACCTGAAGGTCTGGTTCGTTTTCCCTTGCAGGGATATCCTGAAGGATATTTTTTACGAGTATATAGACAATTTGCAAGGTATCTGTATCTGTATCTGCTCTGCCTGAGAGAAATTTCTTATAAGAGCAGCGCCAGGCCACACGGACAAACGAAAGGCATGCGTAGGTGGGGGAAAATGGAAATGGAAATGGCATGAATTTCCTTGCGAATAAATTGAGAAATTTTGTGCTGGGCTGTACTTCAGGAAGGCGTCATATTCTGGGGGTCAACAGGGTGCAAATTCATGCGCACACTCGCCAACAAAAGTCTGCACACAAAGAGATATCTGTCTGTAGCTGTGCCAGCGGCTGCACCTGTCAGCAATTGTTCTAGAACTCGATTCGATTCGATTCGATTCGAAACATACAACAATTACACAATCATCCAAGAAGAGTTTTCCCATTGTTTGCAGGGAAACCGACTCGTATGTTGTCGAGTGTATGCACTTCCAGTGACGCACAGACTCGTAATTTGTTTGGCTATTTTTAGCATTTTCCCATTTTTGCAACCAAAACAATTCCTCTTAAAATACTTCTGTATGTGGATACGTGTATGTCCGTACAGAAAAATCCGTATTTATTACTGAAGATTTCTGACGGCTGGAAAGGCTTTGATCTTTTATCAAATATCAGTTTCTCGTTTAATTATAGACCCACAGTCATTATCTTTTATTAGCGCCGATTCAGCAGTTGTAAAAATGTTATCTTTATTTGTTCTCGCCATTTACCCTTTTTCTGGTAATAGAGCATCCAATAAATACTCTAAAAATACCTTTAAAAATCAAAGAAACTATCTAGCTGTCTTTTGGCATTTTCCAACAGAATCTGTTGGTATCAGATATGGGCCCCATAAAACATACCCATTCGAATTGCCATGCAAATGGTTTATGCCCTGCCACGACCCTGACTGAAGTGCTGCCCCGGTGGGGTGGGACTTTGTCAGTCATAGGCGAGTACGTCTGTGGAGTCTCTGGAGTGGACCTTGCCATTGTCTGTGGCTTTTGACAACCCTGAGGCTTGGCCTTGGACAAAGATATGGCAGATGGGGGGTCTGTCTGTCTGTCTGTCTGTCAAACAATTGTGCAGTATGTATCTTGTAAATTAATATCCAGTACAGCATTTATTCCATATCTGTATCTGTATCTGTAGCTGTATCTGTATCTAAAGACTATTTAGATAGGAACAGCAAAAACAAAACCAAAAAAAGAAAAAACTACGAATATTTGACGCAGTTCGGCTGCGGTTGGACTTGTTGGACATCGACATATGGAGGGCTCCTCCGCGCATAATGAATGGCTTTGTTTACGGCCAAATGTATCTCTTGGATTCGCGGCAAATTCGATGGACAGCCGATTTCTGTTTCCTTTTTGCGCTGGGGGATTTTAATGGTATCAATAAAAGAACTGGGCCATGATAAAAACGGCGCTCGTTCCTTCGCCTTCGCCATTGCCCTCGCCTGCTGTTTGTTTATAATTGTTTATACAATTTGCAGACCGAACAACTTTTGAAGATAGCGCGCGGCACTCGCACAATCTATTTCCAGGGGGAGACCAGATAGTAGGCCGTAACACTCGGTCGGGCCGGCATGGGTGCAGGTGCGGGTGCGCGGGCTGTGGCTGGGCCTTGGAACAAGCACAAACATCCCGAAAATACACACTCATACCCATACCCATACCCGTACCCGTACCCGTACCCCGGAATTCATTCACATTCACTCGCTCGCACTCGCACTCGCACTCACACTCACACTCACGCCGCGAGAGGGTGTATGAGTATTTTGCAATTAGATTAGAAAAGCCAAAAAGACGTCGCAATACTCGTAAAAGCGTACGCGAAGCAAAACAACCAACGGACAAAAACCGAAATACCGAAAACCGAAAACCGAAAAACAGAGACTCGAAACAAGAAAAACAAAAACATTAAATGGCGATTAAAAGTAATTTAGATAAAACACTTCCACTCCACTCCACTCCCCTCCAGGCCCCTCCGCGCCGCCACGAACCCCGAGAACTGAACAACAAAATTAGCAATATGTCTTGTTCTTGTTCTTGTTCTTGCTCTTGTTCTGCCTTATAATTGGGACGGGGCCCGGGCAGAGGCAGGGGGGGAAATGCACTTGGTCTTTGGGTATCTTTTGGGGGCCAGGACAATTAACTAATCGATCGATAATCGGTTGTCCAATCGACGAGCCGAATGGTTTATGCAGGAGCCAAGGATTAATTCATGCGAATGAATTATATATTCGTATGGCCACAAGTGGACGCCGGGAAAGTGTTTGCCCCTCGAACGCCAATCGATGGGTGCGTAATTGCAGGGCCATTACACACATGTACATATAATTTATGGCAGCTGCAGAGGAACTATCTGGCCTTGAATCGAATCGCAAGAAAATAAACCTGAAAATACTGAATATTAGAGCTACACTTTAATTGTGTATAAGCCTTTTCTGATCGGCCTATATTGGGGTTTACTGAAGCGTAAACATCTATAGGATATCGGTATACCCTGCAGTTTATCTATAGTATCTATAAGTATCTATAGGCCGGTTGTCAGAGTATACCAATCGATACATAAATAATATATGCGAATAACACATAGCAGTCAATCGTTTCGCAAATGAAAGGATAATCCAAGACACGGAATAAGTTTGAAAATACAGAATATCAGAGCTGCACCTTCAGCATTTTCTCTATAATATTTCGATAAAATAAAGTAAAAAACTATAACAATTAGAGCTCTTTGCCATAGGGGTCATCGTGTGGTCTTTGGGAAAGTATCTGCAGTTCGCTGACAGAAACCAGGAACCTGGTTGGCCTGGTCCGCGGCGGGACGGGGCGGGGCGGGGCGGGGAGGGGAGACAGTCACCCTGTGGGCCATTGCCTGATAGTAGGGCGCCAGTCGCAAACTCGTAGCGTCGCGTCCCGACGCGCTTAACTGATTTAGTTAATTGTATTGTTTTTCAATTAAAGTTCGTATTAATTGCGCAAACAACAGCGGCAGCGGCAGCAGCAGCCACGACACGGCTGCAGATACGCCTGCCCTGGCCTGACCCCTGGCTACCGATCCACTACAGCCCCAGCCCCAGCCCCAGCCCGCAGCCGTTCTCATGCTCGATAAGATAATAAACCGTGCAAAGGCGAAAGCCAAAGCCAAAGCCAAACAGCGGCCAAAGTTAACTATGGGCCATGGCTGGAACTGGTACTGGTGCTGATACTAGAGATACTGGATACTGGAACTGGAACTGAAGCTGAAGTAGCGCCTCCCCGTGTGCTTGTTTGCACATTGATAGGATGGGATGGGATAGGATAGGATAGGCATAGGCCGCGATGTGAAAACATAAGCAAATATTTATGCCCCTTTTTATATGCCCCATACCCAGGCCCAGGCCCATAGCTGTATCTGTATCTGCATCTGTATCTGTATCTGTGTGTGGGCATATTTGCAGGCACTTTCGAGCAGAGCAGCCTTTTGTGGTGGAAACACTTAATTTGCTTATTTACTGCACAAATATTAACCCTCGAGCTCAAGAGCTCCAACATCCAACATGTTGTTCCCAGATCCGTGGATAGCCAGCAGACCAGAGGAGAGCAATAATCGTGGCATAGCGAAAAAACGTGGGACAACACTTGAACCTGATTAATCCAAGAGCCACTTATCAGTTTTTTTCCGCAAATTTTAAATGAGTGGAATAATTATTATTGCTATTCAGATTATATTGCTAAAGATAGTCGCTAGAGGAAAATATAGATATTGTGATCAGCGATGGATTCCCACTTGTGGTCTCTGGATATAATGGTAGCAGTTCCATCCAGTTCCAGGAACATCTGCAGAAGATGAAAGAACTTTTGGAAAATTGAAAATAATTAAAAACTAAATATTTAAAAAAAAAACGATAGACCAAGACCGATCAGTGATCAGTGATGATCAGGGATCAGTGATGATCAGGGATCAGTGATGATCAGGGATCAGTGATGATCAGTGATCAGTGATCAGTGATGGATTCACGCATCAGATTTTCAGAATAGAGCGATCCATTCTTGCTCCATCCAATCACTAATAAAAAGAAACCAAGAAAAGCCAAAATAATAAAAAAATCATTGATTCTGCCTTGGTTTTTGGTGGAACCATTATTCCAATCAGACATGGCTGCTTATCGATAGGTTCTGAGCCGATTACCAGCTCTCAAAACATGATAGATGCCATGAAAGTAGGCCAGTCGTCAATTGTATCCGAATTTCGGCGATGGCTATTCAGTTTCCGGGAGAAGTTCTGGAAATCAGACGTTAAATTAAAGTAAAACGAATACAGACCATGGCCGATAAAGGGAAATCTGCAGGACTCTGCAGCCGCTGCAATGCCGTTTTCATGACACACAATCCGGCCTTCAACTTCTTCCGGGAGTACCGACGAACCCGCGCCGACTCCAATTGGACCGCTCAGGAGCTCGTGCAGGAGGCTGCCAAGGCCTGGATGGCACTCACTCCTCTCGCAAAGTCCCGGTTCGAGCAGGTGAGATGCTGCGGCCCTTTGGGCCGGCACCTATCTATCCTTCCTCTGCCCACCACAGGAGCATTACTTGCCGGCATTCATTGCTGAGAACGGGCTGCCAGAGGCGTCTGACATGCAGTTCAAGGACAAGCCCAAGACCGTCTCGGAGGCAGCCAGGCCCAAGCGGCCAGCCAAAGGCCGCTGGTTTCCATGTATAAGCAGTATATTCCACTTCTTCATAAATCTATTTCAAAAATCGCAAGAACCAGAAGAGGAATAAAAGCAAACCGAAACCAGTTTTAAGGAATTGGTTCAACGTTCATTTAATTTGAATTTTGTATCGAACAACAGCTTAGAAATGAGTAACGTTTAAAATATAATTTAATAGCCAAAAATTAAATGTTTCAGAAAAGCTTCGATCATCTTGGGAAAGCCTTCGGTCAGTCATAGAGGCAGCAGCAGCAGCAGCTGGTTGGGTTATTGATTTCTACGCTCGATTATTCGATTGTTCGACAATGGACAACTCTGTGGGAGAGAGAGAGAGAGAGAGAGGGGGTGGATGGTGGATGGTGTGTGTGAGACACTTGTCGAAAGGTGGATAGCAGATAGCGGATGGCGGATGGGGGCTAGAGAGTATGGGACAGGGGGCATGGGGTATGGGTATGGGTATGCCTGGATTGAATCCCAATCGAGTGCCACCGCCCGGTATTGTTTGTGTATTTTGTGCTAGGTGGAATCGGAATTGGAATCGTCATTGGTGGGGGGTGGGGGGTGGGGGGGTTCTGTTATAATAACAATAAAAGTGGCTCCGAAATTCGAAATCAATTAACGCAGAGTGCTACTGGGCATGACAAGAGCGTCAATATTTGTCCAAAATAATGACTGACAAATAAACAGAATGAAAATGACACTCACACGCAGTCTCTGGCCTGCCGGACGGAGTCTCCTCCTCCCGCCAGATGACCCTCAGAGTTACGGAAACCGAAACAAAACAAAATAACCTACAAATTGCATGGGCTGTACTTCTATCTCCCTCTCTCGCTCTGTCTCTCTCTCTCTGTCTCTCTCTCTCTGTCCCTCTTTAGTGCTTGTTTAAGCAACTCATTGGATGTCACAAAATGTGTCAATAACCAAAAAGGAAAGTTACGAGTGCATATTGAGCACGGCCTCGACAACGACTCACCAAATTTTGTTCTGTTGTTTATTTTCCAAGTTTTTCTCGAACCAAAGAGAAGAGGAAACAAACATAAGCAAAGTTTTTCCAAGAAGTTTCCCGTCAGTTTTTTCTTTTTCTTTCTTTTCTCTGTTTACCGCCGAACTGACATGCTAATGTGGTCAGCAGACACTGATAGCCCTGTCCGGCAGGGAGGAGTTGGGGGCAAGAAGGGGGTATCACATTGGCCACGAATTTGGCTTGCAGCTTGTGGATTGTGGCTGATGATTTCGCCAGCCATTTTCATAGATTAAAACGAACGAACAAGATGAATCAATTACAACCAAAGTGTTTGGCTTTTCATTTCTGCTTTTCCTTGACTGAACAATGATTTTATTCGTGTGCATATTAAATGCATTTATCTATTATTTATTTATTCTTTCCAAGTGCTACAAGCTTCGCTTATATTTAAGGCATTTTAATCTTATGATTTAATGTTTCCATCAAACATTTACCTACAGTGATTAAAACAGGATATTTTTTTCGCATTTTTCGACATTTTGTTCAGTGCAAATTTTTTGATTAAATTTCATAGTTTATATTGAATCGTATATAGATACAGCAATGTATCAAAATATATGATAATAAAACCAAAGGATTTAAAAACTTTAATGAACCAAAAAATAAATTTTTTGATATTTTAGGCTTGGGAAAACAAATATTCCTGAGGATCCAGTTTAGTTTAGGCGTTTATTGTGCGGATATAAAAAAAAACAAATATCTTATGACCCATTTATTTCCTTCAAAGAAATGTATTCCACACCCTTACTCTCAGCCTCATGTCCTTGTTGTTTGTTTAACCAACAGAAGTCACAATTTAAGTTCCTGCCACGAAGAGTATTAGATGTCGCAATCACCCGGGATAGGTACATATATCCATTTCGTATTTGATTGGTCTGCACAATCTATCGCCTGGGCTGGGGCTGGGGCTCCCGTGTGGAATATTGATAAAGAAAAATAGAACCAGGGAAAACTCCAGTATTAATGGAATTTCTAAATCAACGGATTTGCATTCCATTCTCTGCACAGAGTACGGACGGACGGACGGACGGACGGACGGATGGACGGGCCCAAGAGCGCAATTCATTCATTCAGGATTAGCCGAAACGTTCGTTCCCCGCACTTCCCCGCACTTCACTTCCGTGCACGTTCAACAAGCCTCATCATAAATCTTTGGGCATTTTTACTATGCAAAGACCGAAACTGTATTTTGGCCGAAAAGAAATTAGAAAAACTCCCCGGCCAGACTCTGAGTTATTGCTTACCTGCGACGAGCACCGACTGCTGCCGCCTGTCCTGCTGTCCTCCTGTCGTCCTGTCGTCCTGTGCCGCTTCCTGGGTCCAGGTCCAGGTCCAGGCTGCCTGTCCTGGGTTCGGTGTCCTAGTCGAAATTCATTCATAAATTTTAACACCGCTTTAAGTTTCCCCTGCCCAGGAGGAGGAGGAGGAGGAGGAGGAGGAGGAGGAGGAGGCGAGGAATGGAGGGAGGCGGAGGCGGAGGCACTCGTTTGGGCCATAAAAATGTCGCATTATTTTATGCCGACACACGTGCGAGTTCTGCGAAGGACAGGACACTTCCGGCATTAAGGAGCGCCTTCAAGGATGTTGGGAAACCGAGAGAACAGGGCCTTCGGCTAAGTGACTCGACGGGATCGCTGGCCAGCCCAGCAGCTCCTTTGTCCCTCTCGCATTTGCATGGAGTGCCTTGGGCTCACCTTGAAGACCACATACATATCTCCGCTCACAAAGGATAATAAATCTGTCGATAGGATCCTGCCTGCTGCCTCCTGCCAGCCTATTCAGCGGATTGTGCAATCGAAACTGGAGCAATTAGCCTCACTCCTAATTGAGTCGAAGCGAAGGACATTCGGGGGAATAGTTTTTGGTTCATGGATCATTTTATGATTTCCAGAGAAGCCATATCATATGGAAAGGAAACGAACCATATACATATGTATATGTATATGTATATAAAGGAATATTTACTTGGAAGATACTTGGAAATGAATCACCCTTGAGAGTGCCTGCATGAATATTTAAATGGAATCAATCAGAGCAAGTGTCACAATGTTCAGCATTTTTGGCAAGATTTTATTGAGTTTTTTTATATCAAAAGTCGAATTTGTAATGCTTCCAATCGGAAAACTTTTGACAGCGAGAGGCCGGGACAGCGGCAGAGGCAATATCTGATAGATGGCACATCCATAGATACACAGATACACAGATACAAAGATACACACTCTGCAATGTTTCAGGTCACTGAATTTCCAGCTGCAAGATATCCCAAACACACAAAAAAAGAAATACCAATCCGTCTGTCAATCATCTGAAGCGACGCTTTGATTGCCATGCAACATAGCGAAATACGAAAACGACTGCGAATACGACTGCGAATACGACTACGAATACGAATACGAATACGATGAGTATTCTTGCGTATGCAACAAATTTGCGCACAATTCGCATTTCGCTTGTGATTGATAACAGCAAAAAGAGACACACAGATACGCAGACACACAGATACGCAGATACGTGGATACATGTATTCCACTGCATGCAAATATGTACAACTGTATATGTATATGTATAACGGGTACGTGTATGCCCCATTCCCAGGGCCCAGAAATCTG
Organism: Drosophila helvetica; assembly: GCA_963969585.1. Lineage (NCBI taxonomy): Eukaryota > Metazoa > Arthropoda > Insecta > Diptera > Drosophilidae > Drosophila > Drosophila helvetica. The sequence goes on along the minus strand of OZ018401.1, from coordinate 50,913,945 downwards.
TAAAATTGAATCATTTCACAGTGACAGCAAAATATGAAATCAGAAATGGAATTACAAAAACTGGCTATACCGCTCCGGCACCCCTGCACCCCTGCACCCCCGTGCAGACGGAACGGAAACGCCGGAAAATTGAATTGTGTCACCCCCAGAGCCCCCACCCCACCGACAACACCAGCACCGGCCCCGGCCCCATCACCGGTATCAGCACCCTCATGGAGCCCCGGCGGGCATCGTCTGTCAGTGAGTTCTTGAGGTGAAAATGCAATTATTTATTAGCAAAAAATGAGTCTAACACTCTAACTCCCTAAGAACCCCCTTGCCGCCCACCACCCGTTCGGTGGCCATCGCTTGTGCCCGGGATCTACTGCACTGCCGTGCCAGAAGAGCCGTACCGTACCGAATCCGTCCGTGTACATGACGCCAATCAAAACATGACGCACACAGCCAGGGCGCCGAGGCAGAGCCCTGTTTTGGGCTAGGGCCCAACGCACGTAACGATTTGGTCGCTCTGCGGGAACCAGAACGGAGCCAGGAGAACGGAGGAGGAGAACGGAGGAGGAGAACGGAGGAGGAGAATGGGTGATAGCTGACACGGGCACGTATGTAGAATTAGTTTACGAATTGCTGCAGGATACGTGGGGCAACATTTTACAGCAAACATTTCCCCCCCCTCCCAGTCCTCGGCAGAACCATTCCCTCTTGAAAAAGGACAGCATAAAGTGGAGAGCCGAGCGCATAAAGGAGCCCCCAAAAGGCACAGTGGGGTACTTGTCAAATAAAGAACTTATCGAACTGAAGTCATTTTCAGAAGAAAAAAAATAACCCCATTTCAAAGGTGACCCCGACAAACGTTCGATAGGAATCCTGGCCAGGTTTGATTCTTAAGAGGCTTTTCGGGGTGGGGGATTATATTGAGAAAGAAAGTGCGATGGCAGGTGGGCAAAAGGTCGAAATGTATCATTATATTTTGATCAGAAACTGCTCCTGAAGGCTTCTTCAATAGAGTGGCACCTTAAAGGGCATATTATAGAGAGCCTTCAGAGCGTTTTCTTCTTCCTTACAAATATTTATAATTGCTGAAACGAGAGGATTATATTTGAAAGGCATGACTGAAAAGCTTTACCTCGCAATCGCTGATTTGGACCACAGTGCACGGTGGCAAGGCCAAGACATAGACAAGAGTGCAAAAAAGGGAAGACAGAAATATCATAGTTGCCTCGGCAGGCGGGGGAATTGGCTAGGATTTCGGGTGGCTACGATGGTGGGGTATCCTGGAGGTTGGGTCTGGGATTCGCCCCGAGAAGTGAGCAATTTTTGAGCGCATGTAACGCCGCGTCTGCCGACAAGCGACGCGCAACCTGAAGGCACACAAATTTTTGGCAGCTCTATTAAGCGATGCCGCTCCGGATCCGTATCCGGACCGCACTAGGGAGCCCCCCTTCCAGCCATCCAGCCACCCAGCCTTCCAGCCATCCACCTTTTGGCCCCGAAACTTTTTTTCTGTTTTCCTCTCTCACAGCTCGTTGATTGCGGGAGGAGTTTTCGGAGAATTTTACAAGAAACTTGTCCATGTGTGTGTGTGTGTGTGTGTGGATTTTTGAAATGAATATGCATGGGAATGGAGTACGGCGGATTTGTTAGGTCTAAGGGTACGGCTCGGAGCGGGGGCGGGGGCGTGGTCGGGGGCGTATAGCGAAACTCTTAGCAAAAGTAAATTTAAAAGTTTTTATGCGCTACTGTCGGTATGTCCGTCCGCCTGGGAGATATGAGTGGAGCGCGCACTTTTAGACAAGTTTTCTAGTTCTTTTGGGATCTGTTTGTCCCCCCCCCCTTTGTCACCTTCCTCTGCACCGTTACGGGACCATCCTCCTCCAATACCGTAAAATGTGCGATAATTCACATAAGCATTCTTATCATGTGTGTGTGTGTGAGTGTTTGAGTATTAGTGTGTGTGTGAGTGTGAGTGGGCGTGGAAAGTGCTGTAGCTGTAGCTGTAGCTATACCCGTACCTGTAGCTGTAGCTGTTCATGTGTGTGTGTGTGTGTGTGTGTGTGTGAGTGGATAAGTGCGTGTGTATGCGTACTTCCGCCGGAAAGGAATCACCACCCGAGCATTTACGCGAGCGGAGCTCTTTTCCACTCGAAAGCCATTACAGGGATCCAAGGAGAAATGTTAGTGCGAGTGCCCGATGCATGGTTCCTGCGAAACACCTTATCAGCCGACTGAAATTCCAAGGAACTGTATGCACCACATGAATTAAACGACTCCCCATAGAGATCGATAAGATCCGTTAAACAGCTCCCAGAACACCCATCAAAAACGATGCGGTCATTCATTTTCAAAGAATTTTCATAATTGTTGGCTTCCATATTAATGATATCGAGCATTTAAATTTTAAAACATGTTGCGGAATTTTAATTTCCCATAATTATGGATGTATTTATGTACATACATGTATGTACCTATGTATATGGATATGTATGTACCTATCCTAATAATTTTATACAGAAAAATTAATTTCTGATCTTTATTATTAAAATACTAAAATACTTTTTAAATAAAAGTTGACATTTTATAAAAAACGATAATATTTTTTGTATAAAACTAAAAATAATAAATAATTGCAATTTTACTCTCGGTAGACTTACTTTTTCTTTAGAAAACAAACCTAAAAATAATTATTAAATTGTTCATATTAAAAATAAATTATATAAATTGAAGGTTTTATTTGTTTTAAGTTTTAGAAAAAACTGTTTGAGAAATTTAAAGAAACATATATGATTTTCCAAAGGAAAGTAGAAGTAGAAGTAGTAGAAGAAAGTAGAAAGTATTTTAACACAATTTGTATCCGCAATTCTTAAAAAAAATTTGTATTTAATTTTCTTAAAGACAGACTTGCTACCTAGAGCATATACTATTTATATTGTCGAGTCTATGTACCTTGATTTGCGAGCATCTATGTCCTCTCCGCCAACTAACAAATCGCAAATATTTTCCTTGGGGCGCGCAAATCCCATTCCGGGCGATATATCCTATTACTAACATTTTCGCACGTACGCATCCGAAAACCATTTAAATAACGCTCCATCATCTCACCTTCTCGCACATACTCCCCTCGGAAAGGAGCAACTTTTACACGGCAGTCAGTCCTTTCTCCAGGCTGCTGCGCTGCCGCTGCCGCTGCCACTGCTGCTGCCACTGCCACTGCCATTGCCGTGTTTCACGGAGTCTCTCTCATTCGTTCCGCCTTTTTCCATCCTCTGTCCGTCCGTCCATCCGTCCGTTCGTGGCGTTGATAAATGCACGGAGCATAAAAGTTTGAGCAAACTACTTGAGTTTTTAGGCAAATTTTCGCCTCCAGCCAGAGAGCACGGAGCGGAGCGGGGGGACCGGGCCAACTACTTTCCACTTACCTGGCGGCGTGCCACGCCTCGGTACGCCTCCACCGCCCCTTCCCCCTTTTTGGACCCAGCACAAATCGGCTGGCCCATTAGAGGCTTGGCAAAAACGCCGCTAAATGCGATGTGAATTATTTAAGGCACGTGTGTTGTGCAGAATGCGGCAAATTCGACAGTGAAATGCATTTATTATTGAAGATATTGTCGGAGACGGCGCCGCCGCCGCCGCTGCCACGAACGGATCGTGGGCGAGAGAATCCTTTTTGGCCCAGGACACAAGGCAACCAATTATATAGAACACGGATTGGGGGGCATGAGGCATGTGGCATGGCATGGCATGGCATGGCATGGCAGGCCGGGGGATATTTTGATAAACGTTTTACAGTTTGAAAACTTTTCTTGTGCTCTCTCTCTCTCCCTCTCTCGCGCCGTACTCCGTGTGCGGCTGTGGCACGTGATTGGAATTACGCGTGGAGTTAAGCAGAGCCCTGGCCTGGCCCTCAGCCAGAACCCCCCTCGTTCGAGGCAGAGACAGGCAGAGGTTTATTGGATGGGTTCCGTCAGTGTAAGGGGAAAGGGCGTTTGGTTGGGGGAACGCGGAAAATGTTTGCGATTCTGGCAATCGACAAATGTTGCACACATAGTGAAAATTAGCATAATTTAGTTTTCTCCATTGAGGCAGGCTTTCTCGAATCCGTCCCACTGGACGAAGACGAGACGTTCGTTATTGCATCAGGATTATTAGAATTGATTTAGGAGAGAGCCTTGCCATTAAAATTGTTCAATCGGGTCTGAAGGAGAAACTGTAATCTGTTTTCGATTTGAGCTACAAATCCTAGCAGAAATCTTTTAAAGAGTTCTGCTTCTGGTATCCTAAAGTCGCATTAAACCTCACAGAGAAACGGCAGACAAAGCCAACAAGTACATCGAGCAGACCAGAAGGAACGAATCCAAAAAGATTAGGAAAATGTGCGTGTGAGCAGGTAGCGATTGCGTGAATCCCACTCACAAGAGGCACAAAAGTCAATCAATAACTAACTTTGGAGCCACTGCAACAAGTATATCGAGCATTTATGTAGTTTTAGTTTAGTTTCTTCGTCTCACATTCGAAAGCACGCCAAATATTGAAGATTCTGCTCATCCGAAAGTGCTGATTGGTGAATCAAACATGAGTCAGATGGTACGTGCTGTGCATCAGGAAAGTGCAGCTACTGAGATGCAGCAGGACCTGAGATACCCCCAGAACCATGGAGCTTATCGGCACGGATCCAGATTCAAAGTTGCTCCTCAAATTCGTGCTACCAAACGACAAATGTTTACAAAACTGGAGATGCAAGTGGATATTAGTCCATAAGTTCCTCCTGTCTCCTATCTGTACCTACCATGTCTACACCATGTCTTCCCAACTTTGGATCTTAGCTTTTTAATCCTCTATTCCTTTAGAGGATTCCGGGAACACACCACAGAAAAACGGCCACAGTCTTCATTCAATTTGCGTGTACTCTAAGTGATGTATTTTCGATTGCAGAGTAGTAAAAAAAAAGGTGAAATTGCAAAATGGTAATGGTTGATAATGGATTGTATGAGTATTGCTTGCGTAGTGTTGGGGGTGTACTAGTACTTGTAGTTGATGGTTTTACATCTGGCGATTATTATTTTTAGACATAGGCTGTCTGTCTGTGTCTCTCCCGTTTGGCTCCTTGGCTGGGCTCTCAGTCTTGGTTTCAGTTGGCGGCCGGCTCGCCTGAGCCATGGACATGGAGGATCATCTCGAATGGGTCCCACTCCAGGTCGGACTCGTGCTTGACGCGGCGACGGGCGCCAGCAGCTAGGATGGCCTGCGGATGGTGCGGGTGCATGGCCAGCGATGGGTGCACGTGCACCCCCTCGTGGGGGGGCATCTGGTGCTGCACCAGGCCAATGGGCATGTCCTGGGCATGCTCGGCGAGCCCCAGCAAGCCCGGCGGCGGTCGGTAGTGGTGTAGATGCTGTCCCACCTGCTGATGGTGGTGCTGCTGCTGCTCGCTGACTATCTCCTGGATTTGCTCACGCGTCTGCTCCCGTTCGTCCACCTTCTTCAGCAGGATATCGCGCATGAAGGACATGCGCTCAAAGTGCTCCCAGTTGGAGCGGAATCCCTGATGCGAATACTGGGCGTAACGCTCCTTCTGCAGCTCGTCCACGTACCGCTGCTTGATGATCGACCAGCGGGTCTGCATCAGAGCTGAAAAGGTAGGTGGGATGTTTAAAGTGTTTGAAGTCTCTGCAGGATGCAAGATCTCCAAGTCCGGCCACCTCTAACTATCCTGAAACTCAGAGGTCCACCTTTAATCTCCGTTTCTGACCAATAGAATCGATAAACCCTGATCTTTCTCGTTATTATTCCACTTCCGGATCTTCACTTACTTGGTGTTAGTCCCATTTCGATGGCCGCCTCCTTCCACACGGCCGAGGTGCGGCTCTGGCCCTGGCCCTTTTCGCTCCGCTGCCGCCCGGCCCACAGCGAGGGCCGGGCCTTGATGGCGTCGATGATGCGGCTCCGCATGCTGTTGTGCAGCGAACTGGGGCGGCCCAGCTTCCGCGGCGGGGCGACAGGGGGCTGCGCTGGAACGGCAGCCGGGGGCAGGAGCCCAGTGAAGGCAGTGTACGACAGGCCGTGGCCTGTCGGCGGCGGCGGCGGTGGCTGTCCCATCAGGTGGTGCGGCGACTGCGGTACAGGGGAGTGCGGCGGCACAGGGGAGTGCAGCCAGCTGAGGCTGCCGCTTGGACGTCCACGTCCATGGGATGCACTGGGCAGTGGCGGCGGCGGTGTCTGTGGCGGTGGAGTCGGCTGTGCAATGGCGGCTGGGTTAGAGTCCAGTTGGAGCGGCTGGTCGGTGGTTGGGGGCGGATCAGAGGCACTGCCGCTGGCCTGGGCGCCCACGATTTTGGCCACGGTGATGTTGTACATGAAAGACATGGGATCGAAGTGCTCCCACTTGGTGTTGAAGCGCTCCTTGTGCAGGATCTGGCGGTGAACCAGGTTGTGGTAGTGGTACTTCATCTGGCTCCAGATCGACTGGAGTTTAACTGTGAACGGAAAGGGGGGCGAAAGAGAAATAACGAACGATAACAGTGGAAAATATAATTTTAGTCGATAAAGCAGAAATGCTGCAAGCGATTGATCGCTTTTTTGTATCGAAATAGATTTAAAATTCTGATTTAATATCGATCTCTACATTAATTTTTTGATTTAGAAGTATAGGAAAACTAAAAGTTCTTATCGGATGGGTCACCCTGTATCACTATGCTCGGACAATCTGAAATATTCCAATAATATATGTACATATATAATAAAAATATTCATATAAGAAATGTGCTTCTGTGTTTGCATTACATCCCGAGTATCAGTCAAAGTTTGTCAATATTTTCCCCATCGCTGGCACCTTCTTTCCCACCCCCCCCATCCCCCCACCACACCATTCTACGTGCCCTGTATCTATTTTTAGCCCACGCACGCACACTCTCATGCACTCGAACACGGAGCAAGGGACAGAGAGACGCGGCGAAGGTAAGACCAAAGCTAAAGCAAAAAGAAAGAACGGAACAACGAAAGAGAGCAAGAGCGCAACAAGCGAAGCGACTAAATCCGCGCCGGTCTCAGGCGCAGGCGAGAATCGAATGAGAGGCCCCTGGTCCAGGGCTATCGGATGCCTATCCCTGGTGGTAACAGTGTCCAAGCAGTCCAGCCCATCCCTGTGCATCCCTGTGGCAGCAATCGACTCACCTGTCGGCACATGACCACCGAACTGCTCGGCGATCTCTGTCCACATGGGCGACGTGACGCTACGGCACATGTGCAGCTTGTTGTTGGAGTCCCATATCTCCGGATACTTCTTGATGGCCTTCAGCAGCTGGGCGCGATTCACGAATGGATCCTCTTTGGGCATGGTCGTCCGAGAGGATATACGGATTAGACGGGTCCTACGGGTGGTATTACGGAGTCGTAGGCGGTGATGTCTGGGCGGAACGGCAACGACGGAGCACAGCACTGCGTCCTTTGACATCAATTATCGGCGAATAACTGAAAGTAGAGTTGCAAAAATATGCGAATTGAAAATGAAAAGGCAAAGCGATTGAGGAAAATAGAGAAAACGAATGACGGAGACGACGACGACGACGGTGGCGTCGACGCGCGGCGTATTGGTGTTGCTGTTTCTACCTCTTCTTTTTGTTGTTGTTGCTGTTGCTGCCTGCCGTTGTTGTTGTTGGGGCGCAGCGATGGATGCCGAACGAAGAGATTGGAAAGGCAGCGAAAGCGTACACGAGATGAGATACACAAAATGCAGGCGAGAAGAGAGAACAGACAGAATGTGCAAAAAAAGGCAGCGACAGCGGCAGAGCAGAGCAGAGCAGAGAAGAGCAGAGCCAGCAGAAAAAGCTACAGGCAGTGACGACGACGACTACGGCGACGTCTGTGTGTTTCTGTGTGTGTGTGTAGGTGCGGGTGCTTTGGCTAAGGGCAGAGAGGGGGCGAAGGGACCATAAGACGACAAAGAGCACACAACAAAACAGACAAAAGGAAACAGAAGAGGAGCAACAGCAGCAACAGCAGAAACAGAGCGCAGTGGCAGAGGTTGTGCCGCAGCGAAGCTCATGGAAGCACCGAAGAGAAGACAGAGAGCTGCAAAAAACCGAAAAACAAGCTGAAGGAAAGGAAAAGAAAAGAAGGAAAAAGAAAGGCGACGATAAACAACAGGCAGCGCAGAGCACTCGGCCCTGCGCCCCTCTATCCCCTCTCTTCTGATGGAAGGTGGTTTTGGAGCCGGGCAGAGAGGCAGTAGCAGTAGCAGTGGCAGTGGCAGCGGCTGAGCGGCATTAGAAGCGCTCTCCGCGACGCAGCAGCAGCGAACATGAAACAAAAGAGCAGCTAAGAGTGCAGAGTAAAATGCAGGTCCGCAAACAGAGCGAAATCCACGATGACCGACCGAGACGAAGCAGTGGGCATGGGGGATACACAGATGCAGAGAGGAGACCGATGCCCCGATGCCGATGCCGGGTCTCTAAACATCGGCGGGCGGTAGGCGGTAGGCGGCAGGCAGCAGGCGGCGACACGCAACCGACAGCCAGCCAGAGAGACGCGACTGACTGTTCGACTGTCGGATTGTCGGCCCGACGGTGGGTGGGTCGTTTCGTCGCTGTCCGTTTTGGGAGCTCTCTGCGAACGAGAGTGTGTTGGTGTGTGTGTGTGTGCGTGTACGTGCAATGAACCCGCAACTACTCGCACAACTGCACAGAATTGCAACACCCTCTCGCTCTCACCCACCTACAATTACACAGTGGGTGAGAGACAAAGACGGAAAGTGCATTGGCAGAGGTAGGCGCAGAGCAGAGCAGAGCAAAGCGGAGGAGAGCAGCAGTGCCCAACGCAGTGTTCATTTACTCAATGCCCCAGACCCCGACCCCGATGCAGAGCAGCGACCCACAGAGGCTCTCCTCCCCACCCCTCAATCCAAAAGAAGGCAGCGAATGAAACTGCAAAACAAACAAGATTCGGCATAAGGTAGGTAGGGGCACTCAAGTATTTAGTGGGGTGTTCGGCAAACGAATTTGTAGAGAAACGAATGCGTAAGTGGTAGCAGAGACTGGTAGTTGTTATGGCCCTTGGGAGCGGGGATGATGGGTGTTCTCTGGCCCAACGTTGTTTTTCTGGGTATATGTATGTAGATAGTCCAGAATGGAAGCTTTTTACATACAATGTACATAGAATAGGAGACAGAAGGTAGGAGAATGATAGTAGAAGTGTCAGAATAGATCACAGTTAAGAATACCCTACCCTAAGAGGATCAACAGATCTTGGTTAGTGAAATTTCAAATATTTCCCAAAAAATATTCAAGATAGATTAACCGTGGGATATAGTAGATTAAAGGAATTATAATGAGTGTTTAAAGACAGACACCACATACGTACGTGCATACATACAATACATACAATACATGCATGTACATCAGATTTCAATCATCAATCTCCCAAGTATCTGAACTTTATATTTGGAGTCAAAGATGGGTCATGCGAATGCCATTATGATAAGCATTAATAGATATCGAAGCTGAGAGGGAAGCATCGTTCGGCAATCAATTTGATTAGTGACAGGAGCGGCACCCAAGCGAGGCGGCGAGTGTACGAAATGGGCTCTATTTGTTGGAATAATTTAGCAATGAATTGGTCTCGGATTGGGGGGTGGGGTGGAGTGGGGTAGCCGTCCCCGTCGCCCGCCAGGATGAGGAGCATCGTGCCCCTGCTTAATTATTCTACGACAATGACGATTGGCGACTCGCAATGGCGACTCTATCAATCCCGGGACGGACCCATCCCTGTCCATTGGTAATGCGACTGTTAATGTTTTTAATGTTTGTCGTTTTATTGGCTTCTGTTTTCGGTGGGGGGGCAGGGACAGGCATGGGCATGGGCATGGGTATCTGGGTATCTGCGAGATGTGTAACTATGGGTACCCCGTCGCCGGGCCGCATAATGAACGCACACGCACTTTGTTATCCGCCAGAGAGAGAGAGAGAGGGAGAGAGAGCGGCGTCTTTAATTTTTATGACTGCATAAATGGTCCACCGTAATTTGCTAGATTAGAATTAATTTGAGGCGCAGCCCAGGCAGGCAGGCCAGCCCAGAGATACATACTTGCGTGGTGTATCTACGCATCGGAGGGACAAACTTCGACAGTAAAAAGTAATGTATCTGTAGATGGATTGAGGGCTGCTGGGACGGCCGCACATCAACTGCAGGCACACGGTCATAGCCAGACCCAGACCCATAGCCAAGACCCAGAGACGGACCAGGCACAGGCACAGGCACAGGCACAGGCATAGGCTCCACATCAATTGTCGTTCTGCGGATCGGTCTGGACTGTAGCTGTGGCTGTGGCTGTGGCTGGGTCTGTGGCAGGGACTCTGCGAGGACGGGCATCTGTGAGGCTATCTTCTGCTCTGTCTGCCTGACTTTGTTGGGTTTTATTTTCATTTATGCTTTTTAAGTGCTTCATTAAAATCGCGTATGGCAACGGCAACGGCAGCGGCAACGGGGCTGAGGCTGGGGCTGAGGGCAGGGAGACCTTTGTCAGCGTCATCATCATGGCACACAAGCAGCAGCAGCAGCAGCAGCAGCAACAACAAAAACGTATCTCGCAGATACATGTCCAAAAAGCAAAGAAAGAAAGCAACATGGAAAAAAGCCAGCGACGACGGTGAAAATAAATAAAAAGAATTAAATCCAAACATGTTTTTTACTCAACTCTCGTCGTGCCTCCACCTCCGACTACGATTCCGACTCCGACTCCAACTCCAGCTCTGGCTGTGCCTCAAACAACAGCAAAAAAAAAAAAAAAAAACAAGCAAAATAAGACAGAAAAAAAACAAAGCTCAAACTCCAGCCCCAGCCCCAGCACCAGCCCCAGCCCCAGTGCCAGCCTCAGAGTCAGAGTCAGGCCCAGGCCAAGCTGCAAGCTTCAACTCCAACTCCAACTCCGGTTTCGAGCCTATGCCCCGTGTATCTGTATCTCTGCCTCTGCATCTGTATCTGGGCCTGTGTTTGTGTGTGTGTGTGTGTATCTTCGACTGCGTGGCAATAAGTGTGCCCCGTTCACGAGGCAACGCGAAAAAAAAGACAAAAAAGCATTAAGCATCTTGTTGTTGTTTTTTAAGGTGCGCATATAAAGAGGCCTTAACAGCCATCCAGCCATCCAACCAACAGCCCAACCATCCGAACAGCCAGTCAGCCCATTCCCCATTCCCCCTTCCCCCTTCTCCATTCCCATTCCCATTCCCTGCATCTAACTGAACCACAGTGGATTAAGTCGATGAAAAACACTGTCAGAAATATTTATATGTATCATATGTATCATATGTACATGTACATATTGTATGTACTATATGGAGAGGCTTAGGCATTTGTTGTATGGGAGAGATCCCCAGTAATCTCCATTCGTTCGAAGGAAAAGTGGGTGGGCACTATTGGTCTTAAAATCATTCTGTTTTTTTTTCTACTTTTCCAAGTTAGGAAAACTATAGTATCCAATCATCATTCGATTCAAAAACAGACGCTAAATCGTTTCGATAGGATTGTATAAATTAAATATTCGATTTTTAAGTATAAAATATAATAAAATTAAACAGAATTTACTTTGATTTAAACCTACTTGAATTTATAACAAAGAATTTTTTTATTATAAATACAAAATACCTACAAAATAAATATAATTTATTAAATTGTTGGTAAATTTATTTAATCTGATTAAGAAAATATTTAATTTAAATAATTTAATTAATTTAAACTTTAAATATTTTTATTCTAAATATGAAGTATATTCATTTTATTTATGAAATATATTTAAGTCAAATATTATCATATTAATGGTAAAGTGAAACGCATTTCCTTTTGCAATTTCCCCTCTCGGAGCAGAATATATGGGTATACAATTTTAAATCGAAGTTTAAGAACATTTTGTCAACCAAAATCGTCAGACAAAATGTATGCATATTGAACAGAAAATCGGTAGTGTTATTCCACCAAATTCCGTTCCTGGCTAAGGCGAAAAGGAACCACCGGAGACTTTAATTTTCAACCGAAAATCGCTCAGACTGCACCACAGTGCAGCCGCAACGATTGGCAACGTCAGAGATAACAACAGCAACCACAGCCACAGAGGCACAGCCACAGAGGCACAGCCACCGGGGCACAGTACACGGTACGAGCAACAGCAGCAGCAACAGAAACAACGACATCGGCCAGAGAGGATCGCATTTAAGGCGCAGCATCACCGAACAGCATCCAAAAAGCAACTCTGCCCCAGCATCGGGCATCGGGCAACGGGCCCCAGAGGCATAAGGCATAAGGTATACGCGGGGCATCAGGCATCGTCGGAGGGGGCGGGGAAGCAGAGACTTCGCAACTCCTTTTCATCCTCCTGCCATGTGCAAATCACATACAGTAGCAAAAAATTTCGACAGTTATTTACGATTAGCACAAAAGATACGAGACATGACATGCGCTGAATGGAGTCGGAGTCGGAGTTGCAGATGGGGCATGAGGATGAGGATGAGGATGTGGCTGTGGGATGGCGGATGGTGGGTTGGGGGGTGGGGAGGGGGTCTGATCGGACAGACTTGAGCCTGGACCTGGAAGACTCTCTGCCTCTGCGGCAGTCTCCGCGCCCCATCATCTGTTCCAGCTACTGTTCCATTCGGGGTACGTGTTGGCCCAGCGGGTGTCGGGACAGAGATCCCCACTATACTATATGTATAGATATATACGAGTATACATACATATATGTATGTATGTGTGTATGTATGTGTGCATACAAACATGGGGGACAATGGACAGAAGGTAGCACAGCATTTGGCCTGCCTTTCTCCGTCGTTGCCGTTGCCGTTGCCATCGCCGAGACAAGATCAAGAGCTGACCTATTAAAAGAGTAAACTACTTTGGGTACGTCGGTATCTGTATCTGTATCTGCCATGGAAATCGGCCTTTTCTCTTTGTATCTATTCGCTGTTCTAAATGGGCCATAAAACGTGAACATCGATGCTCTCGCTTGTTGCCACCACAGTGCTGAAAATAGTATGTAGTAATATCCATAAATGGTGATCGCTGCTGCCGCTGCCGCTGCCGTGCCTCTGAATGGGATCACTTATACGGATGCGGAGAGGTGATTCCCTCAAGGGACAGTCCATTAAAAGACCTCAATTAATTTGCGACACGGATAAACATTATAAGGGGATTGCCCCAAGATCTGAAACATTCATTTGGAACGAATAGCAGCCTGGAAGCTGCAAAGATCTTGCACATAAAACTATATAAATGAAACTCCTCGTAGCCCCCCCTGCTGCCGATCCCTTGCTATAAGGATTCGCCAGGTACTGGCACTGGCACTGGTGCTGTCCCCCAGCTGGCAGTCATTAAGAAAAGGCCATTTCCCCACTTCCCAGTCGCGTTTCCAGAATTTACGTGAAGTTTATGACTTTCGACCGCCTTCAAATGGTGGAAACTCTTTTCCCGGCCTCCCAACCCCCCTCCCCGCCCAGCCGAACAGAGAAAAGAGCACCTCTGGCACAGGAGCACTGGGCTCCTGTTCTGCTCTCCTTCTGTGCTTCTGTCCTTCTGTCCTTCTGTCTTTCGGCTCTTCTGTCCTCTGTCCTTCTGGGTTCTGTGGGGCTTCTGCATAATTTAGCTGCGATAATAAGCGGCTACCCAGTGTCCTCCACTCGGAACTGGACTCGACTCGACTCGACTCGGAACTGAATGGAGTCCGGTCCTGGGGACGGTTGCCATAGAAAAGTTCTTGCTAAAAAAAAGCCACACAAAAAGGAAAAAGAAGAAAACAATTAATCGACTCGTGCGTCCTGTTGCGTGCCCTGCAATTTAATTGCGGTTTTTTGGGCGTGGCCGGCCGCCTCCTCCTTTGCGTGCATTTTAATGCACTTTATCATTCGCCTGCCACTGCCCCTGTCCGCTGCCCCCCAAGTCCCTGCCTCTCGGACTCCAGGCCTCCGCGCAGTGGCAGCCCCCAGCAGCACTTTGTTTTATTATTTATATTTACTATAATTTTCCCGACTGACGGCCGGGCCGGCAATAAAACGAAAGAAATAAGCAACCATGGTAATAAGTTGCCCGGGAGGAGGATGGTGGTTGGGTCGGTGCGGGGCGGTGCGGTGAGGTGAGGCAAATAGAAGCGCAATAATTATAATTAAATACATTTTTACGTGCCATTTTCCCGTTTGGAAGTTTTTCTCTATGCAAATAAATAATTGCACACCTTTTCCACGAAGAGGAAAAGCCCGAAAGCGCACCACAAATAAAAATGAAACAAAGCCCCACAAAAAGAAAAGAACGGAGGCAATTAATAAAGCTTGGAATGGATTGGAGAGCTGATTCTATGAATAAATCATCTGGCCAATGCAATCTCTAATTAAACGCATCCAATTCAGATCCCCGAGTCCGATTCTGGTTCAGATCCATTCGGAGATAGTGCTTTCTGATGAGCAGAAGAGTATACGTACATTTTGATGTGCCACAGAGCTTGATCGTAATGATCGTCATTTGGTATAATTATAATTTGATTGGGGAGCGATCAGTCAGCACGATCGGAAGGCTCTTCGGACGGAAGAACATCAGAGGTATCAGAGGTACATACATACATATCTACATATAGAAGTTTTTCTTTATGAATCTGTTCTCTGGTGCAGCTTTTTCTCATTTATGAATACTGTTTCTTATACCATAAAATACCGAGATATTGAATCAGGATCGAATTCCATTTAAATTTCCCCGCGGGCACTGGTACTTCGATTCCCTTTTGGGCTATCCTTCGTCTCTTGGGCAGCTGAGTCGGTCCCAAAATCCAGCAACAACAGTTCACAGTCTTTGGATGTTCCCCTTCCGTATGCCAAAGTTCTTCCTAGTTCTGCAAGGGCCTGTAATGGCCCTCTGAAACAAATAAGATTCCACAATGACAAGCAATAGTTTTCTTTGCCCCCGCTCCCATTTCGGCAGAAGATCTGAAGGGTTATCGGAACATCGTTATGCTGGCACATTTCGATGTGGAAGTTGATTAATTTCGTCACCTGATGCCACCTACCGATAAGCGCTATTCAAATTAAAATGATTGACACTGAAATTGCCTTAATGAGTCATTAAATACAAATTACACCTAATCGGTGACATTCTCCGTCCGTCCGTCCGTCCGTCCGTTCGTTGGCGTACTCCCCTTTACCGCCTCTCCCCTTCTGGTTGGTCTGTGGGTGGGGTGGGGTAGGGGCGACTGTACATTGTTTCTGTGCCGTTCCCATGCAGGGAAACGCTCCGTCATTCTGCCTACATCTTTCTCCCCCCCAAAAGCAACAAACCATCCATCCGTCCGTCCGTCCATCCACCTCTTCTTTTTCCGTGTTGCTGTGTTGTTCTTCAAACAAAATTGCGTGCCGTTGCAAGAAGGCAAAACACGCATAATGGATAAATACCAGCAACAGCAGCAACAGCAGCAAAATGAACAAGAAATAAATTCTAATTGCGTGCTTTTGGCATAAAATCAAAATTCGTTATAAAAATGCGAAATGGATGCGAAGGAGTGAAGGAGCAGGCAGGGCGAACCCCAACCCAGCCCAGCCCAGCCCGAATCCGCAGTCCGGACCATACCAAAAACAATCACACAAAACGCCAACAGCCAACAGGCAACAGCCACTGCAGAAGAGGAGGCCTTAACGGGACGGAACGGGACGGAACGGGACGGGAATGGGGGACAGGCGGACTCCTCTGGCAAAAAAGGCCTGAAATATGCTAACAAAAAGTGAACAACAACAAATTAAACCAAAAAATATTCCGAAATATCCGAGCTAACCGAAACACCGAAGAGATTTTTCCTCTTACTCTTGGGGAGATTTTTGGAGATTTAATTTTACTATAGAGAAAAGCCCACACTGAGCTAGTTATACCGTTTTTAATAAAACTAGAAAATACTGTTAAAAATAGATAAATATAAATAAATAAATGTTCACCTATTATTTATCCTGAGCTAGGTACGAACAGTGTTTATTTTTGTTCGGTCAGTCTATAGTGCAGTAATTGCATATATTATCTGCTACTCTAAAGGCTTTGTACGGCCATATACTACACATATAGTTGGCTATATAATTATATACTTTGTTATGCCCGTACAATGCTGCAAGGGAATTGGTTGTGTATTATTCGACTGGAGTTGTCGATACATCTATTAACTACATATATACCTTTTGCGGCAGGTCAAATGCCCCCTACTGTGGAATAGCGAAGAACCAAACATCTGTGGGGGATGTCTGGACTTACTATATAGTTTCGAAAATATTAGGGGATATTTGCTAGAGCTATATTATGAGTGCCTGCTGTGGGATATTACGAATATTTGTTTCTTGAAATATTTAATTATTCCGAGATATACCTCGCGAGAGCTTTCGCCTCAAATATCGTTCAGTCGTTCAGTCGGAGAGGAGTAGCATTCGTCGTAGCATTCGTCGTAGCTGATGGGCAATGCCCTTTCGGCGGGAGAGAGTGTATTCCGAAAAAATCAGTTTTAATAAACGTGTCAGGCAACAAAGAGAGGCAACAACGGTAGCAGCTACGTGTCCGTGCAACATTGTGTGTGACTGCATATGTGTGTGCCCGCCTGCCTGCCTGCCTGCCTGTGCGTGTGTGTGTGTGTGTGCGTGTGTGTGTGCGTGCATGCAACGCATTAATTATGAATTTAATTCACCCGGGTCTTTCGGTAGGGCATGGGGCGGCGTAGGGGCAGGCAGCGGGACAAGGAGTCCGGGACGCTAGCCGGAGCAAACGGCACTTTGACAACGGACAGAGGGAACGGACGGACGGACGGACGGACGGATGGACACTGGGGCGGACACGCAGGCAAGTGGCAAAGTCAACAAATGTGTGCAACGGACACAATTTTCCCAATGCACAAACATGGGGCACGGCCCGCGGGCCAAATGGCTGCTCCTCTGCCCTCCTCCCTCCTCCCTCCTCCCTCTTCATCCATTTTTCACTTACTGCTCCCCTCTCCGGTTGCAACGTCGTTGCCTGCCATTGCCACTTTTTCGTAATTTTTCATTGGAAATATCGCGCTACGCACTTGATTGCAGCATTTAATTAAAGCAGCAGCAGCAGCAACCTCAAGAAGTTGCACACAGAAGCAGCAGCAGCAGCAGCAGCAACAGCAAGAGCAACATCCTGGGGCAACAACAGAGCATAATAAAAGAGGAGGAAGGAGGATCCGCAGCAGGGCCGAGGCTCTTAATACACTTGCACCATGGATATTTACTATATGATATGATATGATATGATACTTGAACGGATCTGTGCCCTATCGCTTCAATGGATACGAAAAAAGATCAGAGTAAGCACAGACTAGACTCGATCAAGAATAAATATAGTTAAGGGTCTGCAGAAGGCATTATTCTAGTGAGTTTCAAAAGTCTGCACCAAGTCGGACTGCCGTTCGATAGGGTATATCAGCATGTTGCCGAGATATTTATGCGCAACACTTGACAGATTTATTTATGTGAGGTTATGCTCGTGTGTGTTGATTCCACCCTTCCTTCCCTCCCCCTCTGCCACTGATTGGCAAAGATGGAAAGGATGGAGATGAAGGAGTGAGGGTGAGAGGGTGAGAGGGTGGGAGGGTGTTAGGCTGATGCTGTGGCTGTGGCTGTGGCTGATGCGGGGGGCTATGCTCAATCATTGCCAGTGCCCGAAAAGGCTATACCCCAGCCGAAAGGGAGGAGGGAGGGCCCAGAGGAGGAGCCATCACAGAGATGGCTAAACGCTTTTTGGATTTAGTTCTTGAGAGTTATATGTAGACCCATATCTGAACCGATTCCCTTAAGACAACGAAATTTCATTTTATTGATTTACTTTCTATTTTCATTTGTAGGTAGGAATCAATCTTCGCTTGTCCGATGGAGCAGCGACTGTATTTCGAATTATAGAGGATTCTGCCATGAGTATCTGTGAGTTTGCGGCGAGTGCGGCGAGAGATTGCCCCAATTTCCAATATATTTCCAACACCCAATCCCAATCCCAATCCCGAACCCAAACCCAAACCCAATCCGATGGCCGTGGCTGGTGCATATCGCGGAGCGGAGCGGAGGCGGATCGGAGGCGGAGGCGAAGACGCAGGCGGAGGCTGTGATATTATGCCATAAATCAATTTATATTTTCCAACGGTCGCTCTTCTTCTAGTTGGCAACTTAAATTTTAATTAAAATAGAACGAAATGGAATGGAATCGAATGGAGGAGCCGAAACGCTCTGCCCGTTCGATGCGTGGATAGCGACAATTTCTCAAAGAAAAAGATTTTTTCATTTTTCAGTTTCGAAAATAGCTGAAATTTGTGTGCCTAGTGACTGGTGGCTGGTGCCTGGTGTTTCGGATACAACATAATTATATTGGAAGCTGCCCCATAAATCAAAGGCATTGTGTCGGCACTGCCACTGCCACTGGGTGCAACTGCAACTGCAGGGAGAGAGAGAGAGGGAGGCATAGGAATAGGAATCGAATCGAATGGGAATCGTAGGCGGAGCGGCGGCAGTGGAACGGGTATATTTGGAACTGCAACTGCAACTGCAACCAGCGGCAGTGGCAGCGGCAGCGGCAGCAGAAAGATGGAGGCAGAGTAAGAACCTCTCCAACATTTGGCAGCATGTGGCAAGTACGCGGACGTCGAACGGCAAACGCGAACGGGAACGCTTCGTTGCAACTTGTAGCTGCAGAGATGAACATGAAGATGATTTATGTTGCAGTTTGTCTCTCTCTCTCTCTCTCTCTCTCTCTCTGGGTCTCTCTCCCTCTGGGTCTCTGACTGTCTGTCGACAGCATGTGCTGCATGCAACTGGGCCAGAGGCAGTGGCAGTGGCACACAGGCGGGCACTGCCTGGGAGTGGGAGTGGGACGGCACGGAACGGAACGGCACTGAGTGGCAGGCAAACGCATTTTAACCCAGCTGCAGCGTTGCTGCGGTCGACAGCACAATAAATTGAAACAATATTTATTTTCGATTCGCTGCCAACATATTTATTACAGCAGCAGCTAAACAGCAGCAGCAACAGCAACAACATCACAGAACTCGAACATTAATTAATTGAAAATTAAAACTACAGGTTTTCCCAATGACATCAAAGGCTGTTTCTCTGTCTGTCTCTGTGTGCGTGCGTGCGTGTGTGCGTGTGTGCGTGTGTGGCCCAAAGCTACAATTTCATTTGTGGAAAGACAATTTAAGCAATTATTTTATAGATTCATTTATGCCATTGTCGTTTAAAGGAAAACAAACTGATATAAAAGGGAATTTCCTATATCATGGAATGATTGCAATGCTTTCATGCGTTTCATCAAGTTTTCCCACGATAACAGTCCAAAGAAAGTTCGCTCTTTCGATACGCCCTGGAAAAATACTCCAGATTTTGTGCTAGGGAACTTTAGTACCTGTACAATATTGTTTTTATTGTGTATGGAGGTTGAGAAAATGATGGATATTCTTGTAATAATTGAATTAGTATTTAATTATAAATGTATATATTTATTGCATATTTTAGTTCTCTTATGGCATTATTCGATGTGCTTCAGGTGTGCTGAAGCTGGCACTATTTCGATTACAACTTCATATACAAATATAATGAAACACACAGTTAAATATTTGGGTTTTAAATACAGAAACAGTGGAACTAAATATAAAACACTTTGATTTAAACACAAATATATTAAAAAGCCTTTTTAATACCCATCTTTAATCATTTTAATTCATTTAAGTATATTTAAATCAAATATTTGCAGAACAATGTCCGAAATTCTAAATTCTTGCAATGCAATGACAATTTCAGGGCTTTCTTTCTGGGCTTAGGGACTGAATAATTCTCAAGAACCTACAGATTTCGTGTGCTCCTTCTTTTGTCTCAATTTGAACTATTTATCTGCAATTGCATGGCGAAAGAATAAACACATTCGAGGACTGTTTTCCATTTTCCATGGAAATAGTTGCACCATTAAGTTCCGCCAGATATCGACTCGAATTCGACATATTTCCATTTAATTTTGAAACTGCGTTGCCCGACAAATCAAACGCGGAATGGAATGGAGTGGAGTGGAGTGGAATCGTACATCGAAACCAGAAGAACAAAGCCCAGCCATTGTCTTGAGACTTGTCGAATGATCTATGGACGGGTGGAAGGGGGACGGAGGGGGGGGGGGGTCTGTATGTGTCTCCTGTTTAGGCACTACAAATTGGTTGCAGATGGGGTGGTGGGATGGCGGGATGGCGGGAGGTCAGCGAAGGTCAGCGATGTCGTAAACCGAAATTTGTTATTTATAAGCGGACCAGCGTTGACACCGAAATCGGCCAAGAGCCATAAATTATACCGTAATATTAACATGGCAACAACGCAGCGAGTCGTCCCATATCTCGCGCACTTTATGTTCTGGTATTGGATTACATAATGCCTAACAAGTGGCGTTCCTCTCTAGCTCTGCTCCGGCTCTCCTCTGGCTCTCCTCCGGCTCTCCTCCGACTCTCTGGCTGCGGCTCTGAGTTATGATTGCAACGATATACCAGGCCGAAATTCCTGCTCAGCCATGGAGTCGTAATATTTCATATTTTATTGAGATGAAATATGGTTTCATCATTTTCGGGCAGCTACATAGAAGTGAGCAGGGGGGGGGGCTGTCAGAAACCAGAGACCGCAGCAGCATTTCCCAGATGAGTTACAACTCCTTGTGGTGCCTCCATATGCTTATTGACCAACAATTTATGCGGCGATAAGATAGCACATTTCCTCATCTCATTTGCATACTTCGAATGGCAAAGGGCAGGAGTTTTCTTCTTGGGAAAACTGTGTGTGTAAGTAGTTGGATGGAACCTTGCTGGTTCGCCCTGCCCTGCCCTGCCAGTCTGATCCTTTACTCTGGATTGTGCAGGGAAGAGTGAATCTGAACAAGGACTATAAAATAGATATTTAGATACTGCATCATGGAGAATGCCTTGGGCAGCTGAGTCGGTCCCACAATCCTTTTCAATGTCGAAAAAGAAGCTGTAAAAAACAGTCAATCAATCAATCAAGGCCTACACTTTATGGCCATCTGAAAGATGGAGTTTTTCCAGGCAAATGTAAACTAATGCTGTGCAGTAGTTTTCCGATAAATCACTTTTATTTGAAGCAGATAAATGCCATTGAAAACACACATGCAGAGTGCAATTAATGTAAAGAATAGATTAAAGTTATTTCCATGACCGATTCCGATTCCGAATCCGCATCCGCTTCTGATTCCCGGCACCCAAATGCTCGCCCGACAAACCAACAATGAACGAAAGACTTGGGAAGCTTTTGTCTGGGATTACAGCCGGTTACCAGGGCCATAAACAGTTTTATTATTATTCTCCCATTGGGCATCAAAGCGGGATTGATCCATCCGTACGATTCTCACGTTGTAAAAAGAAGTTGGTTCTTTAGAAATGGCTGGGCCCCGCCCCGCACCGCCTTGCCCCCCGCTCCCCGCTCCCCGCTCAACGACTTACAAGAGTCCGGAGCTCGATGGCCGGCCAGCTGGCAGGCGGAGGAACGGAACGGAACGGAACCGGGAATTGCATGTGGTGTAAATTCCAGAAAGCCGGAAATAAATCTTAGTTACGCCTGAGCCCGAAAATCCCTCTCCGACAAAAGAATCAAAAACTATAAATTGCGTCATAATTTTGCGCCAGCGAAACAACAAAGGAGAAATGCTCGAAAAGAAAACTGGGGAAAAACTTGCTGCATTTTCCCGCGACGGGTTCGGGGTTTCTTTTAGGGGTGCAGCAGGCGAGCAGGCGGGCAGGCGAGGAAGCTTGTTATTATTGCCAGGGCCACACCCAGTCCTTAACTCTCTCGAGTTCTCTCTCTGGGATCCTTCAAGTATCGCGTACTTTTATCATGCAAATGATAATGCCCTGTCGCCGCCGATCTTTCTAAAGGCTAAAGATGCGTATCGCGGGCCTGGGTCTGAGGCCTGGGAAAGTGCTTTATTAAATATCTATAAATCAGCTAGCCAAAAAGTTTATTGTTACGCAAATTTCCCCGATGACAAAAGGTAATTGTAAACTTGTTGCCTTTTGTTCGTCTGCGAGGGAATCGCAATCTATCAATAAAGTTGTTGCCGGGTCCTCTCATCCCCGGACAATGGGTGCAAGCGGCGCGGAAAGGTAAGCAGCCAACAACAACAACAGAGACAACAAAAACAACAACAACAACAAAAAACAAGCAAAGAAAATAACAACAAACAGAGGACAAATACAGGAGAGGGTTCAGGTTGAGGCTGAGGCTGAGACTGAGGCTGAGGTTCAGGTTCAGGGGCTGATTTTCCACGACATTGCTCAAGGGTTCCGCACAACTTTTCCTCCTCTCACTCACAACTTGTTCCACGAAAGACCATTGTCTTGGGTCTGGGTCTGTGTCTGGATCTGGGGCTGGGGCTGGGGCTGGTCTGCGGTTTCCAGTTCTTTCTTTCTTATTTTTTTGTTTCTCCAGCGTTCCAGCGCTCACATTACAGATCCCCGGGGAACAGGGAGGAGGGCACTACCTGGCACTACCTGAGATGCTCTGCATAATTGCATTGTCTTAGGGATGGGCCCCGATCCCCTGCAGTTATTAATTACGCATCAAAAGATACCGATCTGCCATTTATTGGGGCGACCGAGCGCCCGACTTGTTTTGATTTGTTGGCCTGGCTTGGCCTGGCTTTAATAGCTTCTATCTTCGATCTGGTGGCCCGGCCCCCTGCATCTCCGTCCCAGCCATTTGCATATTATGAAATTATGTTAATCGACTCCAACACACGAAACAGTAGTCGGCGGCCCCCCACTCCCGACATCGCAGCAGTCAAAACTAT